>CM028137.1:571575000-572175000 GCA_016271365.2 Neoceratodus forsteri
CCCATCCCCACCCTTCCTCTGCATACCCATCTCCCAGCACCCCCCACCCATATGTACCCTCTGAAGGTCGGGAGCTGAGATCTTCTCTGGACCAGGAGACGTATGCACTCTTCAAAGTCAAACTATGAAATGAGGAAGTGGGCAAGCACTGTATAATGTAATCAAATTGGGGGTTTCAACTTAGGTTGATATCTCAGCCAGTTTCAGGAATTCTGACCCCAAAGATTCAACATGGGGTTATTGGTACCCCTTCTCATGAACACTGTCACTGTCATTTCATTTCTCAGTCCTAAAAGGTGATTTCACGATCTCTGCATGGCATCACCTTTTGGGACCAAGTTATGAAACAACAGTGCCACTGTTCATGAGATGGTGTCCTAAAAAACCCATGCTGCAATTTTGGTGAGAAAATTCCTAAAAATGAATGCGATATGAGCATGCATTATGCAGTTTCCAGGCACGCTCATAACATTGACAATTTTTTTATATTTTCACTCCAGGTTTTCAACATTGCCATTGTTAACACCTCCTTATGAACAGTGCAGCTGTCATTTTGTATCCTGCCCAAAATATGTTTTTGCACCTGTGGCACAGAATGGCATGGTCACTGCATGAAATCAACTTTTGGGATGGATTAACAGAATGGCAGTGCCACTGCTCATGAGGGGAGGAGCCATAAAGCCCATGTTGAAAATTTGGTGAACAAATTCCACAAAATGATTGCTTATGGCCATGCGTTACATGCTTTCTATGCTCATTCATAACTTTGCCAGGTTTTTAAATCTTTACTTCAGATTTTAAACCTTGCCATTTTGTCATAGCATGTTGTGAACAGAACAGCTGTCATTTTGCACATCTTGTCTAGAATGTGATTTTATACCTGTGGTGCAGAATGGCACAGTCACTGCACAAAAGAAACATTTGGGATGGAGTAACAAAATCACAGTGCCACTGTTCATGAGGGGAGGTCCCATGCAACCCATGTTGAAAAGCTGGTTTAAAAATCAGATGGCAAACTGAGCTTCTATGCAAGGAAATACAAAGCAATGCACCTGGGAAGAGGAAACCCTGGGGACTGCTACAGGATGGGTGTGGAAGGTGTTGATGATAATCAAAGAAGAAAAGGATCTAGGAGTTCTCTTTTCTGCTCACCTAAAGGTGTAAAAGAAGAAAAATATCATATACCATCCCACTCCATCCCATCCCTCCACCCTCCACACACCATCATGCATCAGGGTGTGCCTTGGGGTCATTAGCCCTGACACTCACCCCATTCCATAGATACATAAGCTGAAATGGACCCTAACGCTCACTCCATTCCATTAATAAAAAAGCTGAGATGGACAGAGTATGAGAGAAAGGGTGAGTGTTAGGGTCCATCTCAGCTTAGGTACCTATGGAATGGAGTGAGCATCAAGGCTAATGACCCCAAGGCACACCCTGATGCCTGATGATGTGTGGAGGGTGGAAGGGTGGGATGGGGTGGTACAGTTGAGTAGGGGAGGGTGGGGTGGTGCGTAAGGGTTGGGAACCCTAACATCACATTTCCATACACTGAAAAGCATGATATCAACCCTAACTAGTGCATAAAAGTATTTTTTTTACATTTAATATATCTATCTATATATATTCATATATCTCTATCTATCTACAATATCTGTCTGTCTGTCTATCTATCTATCTATCTATCTATCTATCTATCTAATAGATAAACCACTCTGAGGTGTGCAGTTGTGCTGTGATATACGCACGCCTTAGCGTGCATCAACCACCCAAGGTGTGTGTACATCAGAGCATGACCTCACACCTCAGAGTGATTTATCTAGCTTATAAAGATCAAAATTGTTTTGGAGCAGGGTAAAAGTGTGGGTGTGCAGTCACGCTGTGATATACGCACAGTCATGTGATGTGTTTTATACAATCAAAACACTGGATTTGGAGGATGATATTATTTCCATTTCATATATATATATATATATATATAATATATATTATAGTGACACAGTAGTGCCACTGTAGTTAGGGTTAGTACCCCATTTAAGGTTAAATCTGAAATTTGGCAGCTCAATAACTTTGCAACTATGTGATGAATTTGCCTGAAATTTGGAATGCACAGTCTGGTACCATAGATCTGTAGATCTGGCAGGTTGCATTATGGTCAGATGTATGGTTGCAGAGCTACAGTGCCAAAACTGCATAAATTACACATTTTGCACATTTCTTTGCTGATGCCTACAGGTTGCACAGTTTGCTAGATCAGTCTGAAACCTTCAGAAACATGCAACCAGGGTCCCAGATGTGACTTATAAAGATTTCATGAAAAATATTAAATGGTTCAAAAGTTATTAAAAGAAACTGTTCCCCATTATAGTCTACGGAAAAGTTAAAATATTCAGATATGTTGCAAATCCATTTTATTATTGCAAATGAGCCTTTACTTTCACAAATCAGCCATTTTGTTTTCAGTTGGTGGTCAAAGACATGCTTGGCATTTAAATTTGGGCCCTCTATGGACACAAGTCTTGTTGTGTTCACCTAGTCACGCCCTGAGGATGCTAGCTATGTCTTTGTTTGGGGTAAAACACCCTAGAAATATGTTTTAAAATTTTGTGAAAAGTAGTGTCTCAAGTACTTTCATAAAATCACATTACTTCATGATTTTGTTTGCAAAGTGTCGTGATTTGCAAAGTACTTTGAGACACTAACAACAACAGGAAATCTTTACCACCCTGCAACAAAACAACAGTTTGGTCTTTTGAGCTGAAATTTACAGGAAAGAGCCAACATCCCACAGATGTGCCTTTTGGTGGTTTGATGCCAAAATGTTACAGGCCTGCAAAGTTACAGCACTATAAATTTGACAACTTTTCCCATAGGATAACATTATGGCATCCGCCGTGCCTTCCAGGTCCCATATCTTGAAAATGCTTCAAGATATGGACTTTTTGCCACAAAAATTCTTAGTCCCCCACTGTGGGTGGGTGCTAAGTACAAAACTGGCCTAGAAAGTCACAAATAAATATGAGATTTTATACTTTTTTTTCTATGTCATACGGTTCCTGAGATATAAGCAATTTAATATTCTAAGTGGTCTTCTTCTGCTCTGAGGGCCATTATTATGCATCCATTCTTTTTATTCACAGTACTTCTGAATGTGCCTTTTGGGGAAAAAGTGTGTGTTTGCGTTACTGTTTCCATTAGTATTTCTGCTTGCGTTTCCATTACTGTTTGCATTTGTACTTGTGTTTATGTCACAGTCGTTACCCTTTGCGTTTGCACTTGCGTTTGCATTTCCTTTGTATCACCATTGGAGTTTCCATTCATGTTTGCCTTACTGTTACTCTTTGAGTTTCCGTTAACATTTTGTTAGCATTTACTTTTGTGTCACCATGTATGTTACCATTTTCATTGGTGCTTGTGCTTTCATTTGTGTTTGCATTTGTGTTACTGTTTCCTTTGGCATCATCGTTTGTGTTACCATTACTGTCTGCTTTTCCAATTGCATTACTGTTACCATTTGCTTTTCCATTACCGTTTGCATTTGCGTTTCCGTTGGCATTAGCATTTGTGTTTCAGTTGCATTTCTATTCCCTTCTGTGTCTCTGTTGCTGTTACGTTTGCATTTCTGTTTGCATTTGCATTACGATTGTGTTTTCATTACTGTTTTTACCGTTTGTGTTTGTGGTTAGCATTTGCAGTTGCATTTATGTTATCACTTGCATTACTGTTTCCTTCTGTGTCACCATTTCCATTACCATTTGCTTTTGCATTTCGTTACCAATACCATTTGTTTTCCATTAACGTTTGCATTACCATTTGTGTTTGCAATTATGTTTGCGCATGAGTTTGTCTTACCATTTGCGTTATCATTTTTTTGTGTTGTCATGTTTGTTACTGTTTGTGCTTGTGTTTGCATTACTGTTAGCATTACTATTTTCTTTTACTTCACTGTTGCTATTACCATTTGCGGTTGCATTACGATTATCATTACTGTTCTTGTTACTGTTACTGTTACCATTAGCATTGGCATTACTGTTAGCGCTAATGTTCCCTTTAGGATTACCATTACTGTTGTCGTTACCATTACTATTAGTGTTACCTTTACTGTTAGGGTCATTACACATAAATGGGAAGCATGGTGGGGCCCTGTGCTCCCACCATATACCATTCACTCTTTATAGTGCACATTCTCAAAAGAAGGGAAATTCATGGCAAAAAATCTCTGTTTGATGCATCAGTTAGGGTTGTTCCACAGCTAAAAAAGTGAGGAAATTCAGTGTTATGTTTGCCACCCCTTGCACCCCACATGCACCCGACCCCCACCAACAGTCATCTGGGTGAGCACTGGGGTCATCTTTCATAACTCTCACCCCATTCTCCTATACTGCATCACCTCACCTTATTTACACATGGGATGGGATGAGAGTTAGGACTCAATGACCCCAATGCTCACCTTGATGCCTGTTGGTGGGGTGGGGTGGCATGGGTACAAGGATGGCAAACCTAACACCAAATCTCCTCCCTTTTGTTGATGTGGAACAACCTTAATATGCATTAAATGGAGTTTTTGCCATGAATATGTGTGTGTGTGTGTGTGTGTGTGTGTGTGTATATATATATATATGTATGTGTGTGTGTGTGGGTGAGTGTGTGTGTGTGTGTGTATTTATAAAATGGTTAAAGAAGGATATAAAAATCCAATCTTCTGATTGTATAAAACATATCACATGACCATGTGTATATCAAAGCATAACCACACACCTGCACTTTTACCCCCAAAAGCAATTTTGCCATTTTATAAGATAGATAACCTACTGTGGGATGTGTGGTCATGCTGTGATATATGCACGCCTTGGGGTGGTTGAACACACTACCAAGGCGTGCATATATCAGAGTGTGACTGCACTCATAAGAGTGGGTTATCTATTACATATAGTCCCTTAATGGCAAAGACTGACAGAGGCATATATACAACACTGGAGAGAGCAAGTGTGACATTTGTGATCCCCAAAAAACTTTGCTCAATGCTCTTGAGTATGCTTTGCTTTCAGTGATTACACATAGCAGTAGTATAATCTCAAATATAAAAATTGTTCATTATTTATGTGTTTTAAAAATTGCTACTGTAGGTTATCATATGGACAATATAACGTGGGTAATGTGGTGTCCACAATGTCATATTTTCTGTTTTTAACAATAACGTTTATTTGATATCATAATGCCTATGCCTTCTATTTAGGTACTGTAGTATGCAACTTTTCATCATTCATTTTTAATGTATACCCACGTGGCATCACTGAATCATCCATCTTAAGACACCATTATATCACTAACCCAAACATGTTATAATTCTTTTATGTCTTACATCTTATTTGATTTCCTGGACCACCTGTGCTGTACAACTGTGCACCAATATGTGCTTAAGATAGGCACCAGTTAATCTCCCAAATAATAAGGATATTTTATTTTTATACAACTTTTTCTGACACATAATGTATGTAACATGGTCACCAGTATAATAATGTCAAAATATCAAGCCATAAAATGCTGAATGTAATTAATTAGGCACATCTCATAACTATGACATATAAACAAAAGAAACTACAAGGCATTTATAAATATTATGTACATGAACAATACTCTAGTAATATATAATCTCTGTTGCTTTACATGGATTGAATCTTATCTCTGCATCATGCAAACAAATGAACATAGGAATTAGCCCGCAGAACAAGGTAATTTCGTCTATTGGGTTTGCTAGTATTTGAGGCATACTGATGCAAAACAAAGCCATAAAAGAGGTAAGATTGTCTAGAATAATGTTTATTATGAAGGACACCTCTGCTACAATGTATTTGTAATGAACATTCACTGATACAGTCAAACAGGCATAAAATTGAAAAGAAACACCATAAACATCCCCCCAATAATATAAGCCAGGGAGTCTCTGTGGCAGACACAATGGTCAAAATCCTTGGCAAAGAAAACATTTTTTGCATCAGTATTTCCCCCCAAACCTACACTGTGCTTAACATGCACCACCTGGAACACCAAAAAATTACAGAAAATCACAGGCCTCCGCTAACAAATGATTTTAAAAAATCAAAACTTAAACTTGAAGGAGAAGCTTTCGCATATATATTTTTAAATGTCAATTGGCATTTAGGGACAACAGATATGAAAAAGCAAATGAAAGCAATGACATTACCCAGAATTATGTTAATTGTGAAGGACACCACCACTATGATGCCTTTGTATTGAACAATCACAGAAATGGTCAAACAAGCATAAATGTTAAAAGAAACATCAGAAACATAAAACGTTATGTAAACTGATGAGCAGTTAATATCCTGGGTAAGAAAACATTTTATTTTATATAATCCTCTCAGATGGTCACTGGGTTAAGCATGCATCTTATTTAAAAGCAAACAGAAGAAACATAAACTTATATTTTATTTACAAGTAAGGACTATTTGCTTGCCTTTTAATGGCTTTGGTACTTTATTTTCAGGGGATATAGAGTCTGAAATAAACCAGTGTCATGGAACTGTATTCTCAGAAATAACATGTCATACAAAGCACACTGCCATTATGGTGTCTTAGTAATGCACAAACAGTACAACAAATGTCCTCAATGATAACCTTCTTACTGAAAACATAACAACACATTACCAAACCGAACCTGAAATATTTAATGTATCCTTCTGTAATAATCCCCATAAAATATATTTACATTCCCTGTTATTTTTTTTAATGAAAAGAGCATGTGCTGCTAACATGCAGCACATTGGACTACACTGAGTTTGGTTTACTTTGATGCCTTTTGTTTTCACTGCTGCAGTTACTGACAAATTTAGAATAGATTACTGCCTAAATGTAGTTTAATTAAATCAATTTCAGATGTTAACTGATATAAGTCCCTACATTTGCATTTTAACATAATCTATACCCCAAAAGTACCACTTACTTTTTCTCTAATGTTCAAACATGTAACACAGTCATGGATACCACAAACTCTTCCTGGGTCAGTAAGCAGCAGAAGGGCTATATGTCCTTGATGCCACAACTTTAAAGCAGTGCAAACAATCTAACCTGGACATAATGTACACTTCTGGTTTTGTGGACTAGAAGCACCCCAGATAACATGCATCACTATAGGACACCACACAGCAACATTTTGGGAAGCAAGTACTCATTTCCTACAATTCCTCCACCTAAAGTAATTTGGGCATTCTGATGGGCGAAAATGAAGAAAAACAGCAATCAGCTGTTAAAAACAGTAATCATTTGCAATAGTGAATTACACTATGTTTGTGGACAGAACATGATGGACACCATCTGTGCTGCATGTTATGGGGGCTTAAAAGGTGAAAAACAAGTGATGGGTCCATTACATTTTTTTCTAGTACAGTGGTATAAAATAAGTTGTGTACTCTGGATTAATCAAGCCTATAAGAAGAGCTGAGGACAGTATAGTAATAGACAAATAATATACTTTGTAAAGTGACTTTCAGCTATCTCACAAAATGGAGGCATTTTAAGGTAGACGTTTAGTGTTTCAGGAGCTGGAACTAAAAATAAAGACTCATCAGACAGAGATTTTGTGGGTACTATCTCATTGGTAACATTACAACAACCAAAGGAAGAAACTGAAACAATTTATGAATTGCTAGCAAATTTAGGTTGTGGTGTATTGTAGGACTTGCTATTCTCTCGAGTACTGTAAACATGCCATAGACATGTGTGTATATATATATATATATATATATATATATATATATATATATACAGATATATATAGATATATATATATATATATATATATATATATATATATATAGATATATATATATATCTATATATATATATATATATATATATATATACAGTATATATATATATATGATACTAATGGGCAGGTGTGGGATATGGAAAATATTCTCATTCCTGCAGAATGAGCTCTATATTCTCATGAGTGAGAATGCACAGCTCACTCTGCAGGACTGAGAATATTTTCCATATCCCATGATCTACCCATCATGTGGCGATTTATACCACAGGGTGAGAGCTTAATGAACAATTTTTCTGTTTCTGTGTGTTCCTGCTCATTCTGTGTGCAATGTCAGTGTGTGTGTGTGTGTGTGTGTGTCTGAATGGACTGGGAGTCAGAAATACAGGTGAGTGTGTTTTGCAAAGCTAATTGAGTAAGTCAGAGGCTCAGTGAGAAAGACAAACTGCTGTAGGTAGCACTTACAAAGAGAAAATGCTTTGTAAAAGAGTTTCATTTAGAATTCAGGTAGTTTTGAAACTGAGACCAGCACAGTACTGGGCTAGGAGTGTGAGAAACACAATGGGGCACAGGTGACAGTGTTTTGCAAAGCTAATTGAGTAAGTTGCAGCTTCAGTGAGAAACAGAAACTGTTATCTAAAGCAGTTTCCTTTAGAATGCAGGCTGCAGTGCAGATATTCTCACTCTGGTGACAACAGCTGAGTGTGGATAAATGTTGATATCCTCACTCTGCTGATGTCATCAGGATTTATCCTCACTCCACTGAAAATAACACAGGATATCCTACTGAGAAAGCTCTCACCCCCATGGTATAAATATATCAATAGGGGATACATGATGGGCAGGAGTGGATATGGAAAATATTCTCACTCATGCACAGTGAGCTCTTGTCTCACGAGTGCTGAAAGCATGAGTGAGAATGCACAACTCATAACTGGACATAGTAGCCATTAGCAAGACATGGTTCACCAGTAACCACACTTGGGAGACTTCAGTATCTGGCTATGTACTGCTCAGAAGAGACTGAGGTGCAAAAGGAGGAGGGTGGCCCTTTATGTCAATGAAAACATCAAAGCTACAGAAATTCAGAATACACAAAAGGAACCAGAAGAACTGTGGGTCACCCTGGAAACAGGAAATGGGACAGCCATATGAACTGGGGTTGTCTACAGGCCTCCAGATCAGGGGGAGGACATAGACACATTACTGTTGGAAGTTACATGTTACAAAACATGGCAGCTAAAGGGGAGATTCTGATAATGGGAGACTTCAACATGCCAGATACAGATTGATCAATACCAGCAGGAACATCCGCCAGAACTAGACACATAGTGGATTCCCTGCCGGGGAGGGCCTCAAACAACTAGTACAACAAATCACAAGAGACAGGGATATCCTGGATCTAGTACTGACTAACGGGGAAAGGATCACAGATCTCCAGGTAGAAGGTCACCTGGTCACATGGTATGGTTGATTTTGGCCACTAGAACTAAATTATCCCATTCCAAGGCAAACATTTGGGACTTCAGAGGCACTGACTTTAATAAGATGGCCAACAGAGTTAAGCTAGCCCTGGAGAGAAGAAATACAAGTGAGGGGGGTACAGGCAAAGTGGGCAAGCATTAAGGATTCAATACTTGAATCAATATCCCATTGTGTTAGGGAGAAAAGCAAGAGTGAAAGAAAGAGGAAACCACTTTGGTTCTCAAAAACAGTAGCAGAAAAGATCAGAGCCAAAAGGTTGGCCTTCAGGAAATATAAGGGAACACAGTGGGATGAAGACAGGGAAACATAGCAAACTTCCCTATGGGAAGCAGGGAAGGCAATAAGGCAGGCAAAGGCCCAAACTGAGGAAACACTAGCACAAACAGAAAAAGAAGGGGACAAGGCTTTTTACAGATACATCAGTGAAAGGAGAAAATCTAGAGGGGGTATTGCTAAGATCAAAGGGGATAAGCGGGAGTGTGTGGAGGAGGACCAAGCAAAAGCATCTATTCTAAATAGATACTTCTGCTCAGTATTTACTGAGGAGAAGGTAGGGCAAGGCCCACAGCTCAGCACCATGGATACAGGGGGGAGGGAGGTGTGCACAAGTCCCTTCACAAAAGGAAGGGTCCTACAAGAGCTTGCTAAGCTCAGGGTGGATGAGACACTAGAACCTGATGGCATACATCCCAGGGTACTAAAGGAGCTAAGGGTGGAACTAGCAGAGCCATTATCAGAACTGTTTAGTGAGTCTCTGAGCACAGGAGAGGTCTCAGAAGACTGGAGAAGTGCTCATGTGATCCTGCTTCACAAGAGTGGCAGCAGGGAGGAGACAGGGAACTACAGACCAGTCAGTCTTACCTCAATAGTGGGCAAGATTATGGAGGCACTCCTTAAGGAAAGGATAGTGCAACACCTGGAATCCATCCATAGCAGCACAGGATCCAAGACAGTATGGGTTTACAACAGGAAGGTCCTGTCAAACTAATCTCAAAGATTTCTTTGATTGGGTAACCAGAGTGATGGACCAAGGGGGTGCAGTTGACGTCTCCTACCTTGACTTCAGCAAAGCATTCAGTACTGTTCCACATAGAAGATTGATTAATAAGCTGGGTAGGCTTGGGGGGTCAGAGGTTGGTCAACTGGGTGGCAAACTGGTTGGTGGGCAGAAAACAGAAAGTGGTGAGAAACAGTATGCAGTCAGAAGAGATGCAAGTCACAAGTGGGGTACCTCAGGGATCAGTCCTGGGGCCAGTCCTCTTCAATATCTTCATCAGTGACATTGCAGATGGACTGGAGGGTAAGGTTTGTCTGTTTGAAGATGACACCAAGATCTGCAACAGAGTAGATGATCCAGATGGGGTGGGCAGAATAAGAAGAGATCTGGATAAACTGGCAAAATATTCAGAAGAATGGCAAATGGGGTTTAATGTAAGTGCAAGATCATGCATATAGGGAAGAGAAACCCTGAAGCTACCTATAGGTTGGAAGGGAAGTTGCTGGAAATCACAAGGGAAGAAAGAGACTTGGGAATCATCATCACAGATGACCTGAAATCATCCAAGCAGACCACTAAAGCAGTAGGTTAGACTAGAGGGATGTTGGGGTGTATTAGTAGGGGTATTAAAAGTTGGAAGAGGGAGGTAATAATCCCTCTTTACAAGACACTGGTTAGGCCCCATCTGAAGTACTGTGTGCAGTACTGGAGGCCACACCTGCACAAGGACATTAACAAAATGGAGGCAGTCCAGAGAAGGGCAACCAAAATGGTACAGGGACTGCATCAGAAAACATATGAGGACAGATTAACAGAGCTCAATATGTATACCCTAGAGCAAAGGCTGGAGAGAGATGATATGATCGAAACATTCAAACACCTTAAGGGCATTAACAAGGTGAAAGAGTCTAACATGTTTCAATATAAGAAAAATAGCAGGACAAGAGGACACAGCATGAGATTAGAGGGAGGCCGATTAAGGGTAATGTGAGGAAGTTCTTTTTCACAGAAAGGGTGGTGGATGCATGGAACTGCCTACCTCAGGAAGTGGTGGATATGAATACAGTGCAGGGCTTCAAACGGGCATGGGCTAGGCATAAGGGAGCAATACAGATGAGTATGAATAGATAGGCCATTGACAGAGTAAAGGCCTATGGCACATTCATAAGATAGAAAAAATGGGCAGACTGGATGGGCCTTGTGATCCTTATCTGCTATCAGTGTCTATGTTTCTATGTTAAAGCTGCCCACTGACTTCAATGAGATTACCTCTTCTGGCAGCGCATTCTAAGTGTCCACCACCCTCTCTGTGAAGAAGTGCTTCCTAACCTCCCTCCTAATCCTCCCACCCTCCAGTTTAAGACTGTGCCCCCCATGTTATGGTTGCCACTCAGCTTAAAGAGATTCTCCTTATCAACTTTATTTATCCCATTCAAGTACTTGAAGGTCCCAATCATGTCCTCTCTCTCTATCTCCTGTTTTACAGGGAGTACATGTTCAGTGCCTTCAACCTCTCCTCATATGCCTTACACTGCTGACCTGTAATCATTTTTGTAGCCCTCCTCTGGACTTTCTCCAGCAGGTTAATGTCCTTTTTGGGATGTGGGCACCAGTACTGAACTCCATACTCTAGATACAGCCTTACCAGTGACCTGTACAAGGGCAGTATAACCTCCTCTCTCCTACTACTGATCCCCCTAGATATGCATCCCAGCATCTTGTTTGCCTTTGCTGCTCCTTTTCTGCACTGCGTGGAGTGCTTCAGGTCACTAGTGATCATCCCTTCCAGGTCCTTTTCCTCCTCTGATGCAGATACTCGGACTCCACCCAGCTAGTACTCTGTCCTGGGATTCTTAGCTCCAATATGCATAACTTTGCATTTCTTGGCATTTGAAGCCAAGCTGCCAGATCCTGGACCACCTCTCCAGCTTTTCCAGATCTTCCTGTAAGTCCATATAACATATAACATATAACATATAACATATAATTTAATAAGGTAAATGTTCATGAACATTATTCTCACTGAAGAAATTGAACTCTTAACTCAATGTTCCTTAGCTCAACAACGTCAGCACTACACTTCACAAGAATCTCTGATTCAGTCTTGAACTTGCATGTAACATATATTTGAGTAATACAAATGTTCATGAAAATATTGCCAACTAAGGGAATTAAATGCTTATTTTTCTGTTTCAAAGCTCAGCTTTGTCCCATTATACTACAGAGGGTTCATTGATTCAGCGATGAACTTGAATTAAGCATTATTTTAACTATTTTAACCATTTTAATGGTTATAAGCATTCTACCCACTGTAGGAATCAAACTGACAGAGTTCTATTTCAAAGACCAGCTCCTACCCCATCAGAATGCAGATGGTTCCATGCTTCTGCCTTAAACTTGCTTTCTAATCTACGGCGTATCGAAAATATGCATTGAATCTGGAGAAAACAGTTATTTCATTTTTACCTCAAGGGCTTCAGAGCTCAGACACAGTGTGTTCTCTAATTCATGTCAAGCTCTGCTGCTATACAAATATTTGTGAAAATCAGACCTCATTTTCTGTATGATTTGCTTCTTCAACAAGTAGGAGGAGAAGTACATTTTCCTACCTTGTGGTTGTATCATTCTCAGCAAGTATTTGCCTAGGTTTTGTTCAACTATTTTAATATTGAATCATTAAGCCCATTTGATTATGAGAGCTTGCTAAGTTGGGTCACCTAGCAACTAACTCAAATCATTAAACTTTGCAGCTGGTAATTAATTGGTCACCATAGGTTACCATTTAGCTGGATAATGCTTTAATGATATCCCCCCATACAAATAAGCATGTGTGGCATTTTTGTACCCAGACGTGCCATCTTAAAATATATACCCAGTCCAGATACTAAATGGAGACTACTAATGATAAGCTATTACTCAGTTTAATGGAGTAGATAAATTCAAAATACAGTGACATTACAAGTTTTTGAATACAACATAGTTCTAGTGCTCGAGTGTCAGAGCTACTGTTACACGGCGATACATGGTGGCCGAGCCGCAGCCTGAAGTAATTTAAGCTTTTTTAAAGCTTATACAGCTTAAATAGCCTGTTATACCAGAGCAGTGGCATTATAATCCACAGTATAAAGCAGCTCACACCATAACTGTGGCAGAAGGCTGCTTATATATCTACACTGCAAAAGTAAGTGAGGTGCTATAAACTGCATATGTACTATTTTTTAACAATATAACCTATTTTTAAGAGAGACTAGTTGTCTCACTATTAACTTATTTTACTGCTGTTGTTTTGTTTCTTGATGATACATATATACATATTTTACTATTTATTAAGAGTGACCAAGACTGCATGGCTGACCGACTGATAGATATAGGACTAAACATATATTTCTGTGACTACATCTATTATAGTAAATTGTCAATTGTTTCTGATTCTTCTTTTTTTTATCATGATACTCTTTTTCCTCCTTCACTGCGGAGCAGGGTGACAGGTCATCTGGCCACCAGCACCTGCATCCCCAGACCTGGTCTGGCCAGCAACACACTCTCCTCCACTCAGGCCAACACGCAAAGTCCCCTCCCATGGGACCTGGATCTTGATACCTAGGAAGGTGCACCTTTCATGTCTGGGGGTGCAGCTCACAGCCATCAACCACCATGACTGCCCCATGATTTTCTGCCTTGTATTCCTCCCCTGAAGCTGGACGTGCAATGGCGTCAGAGCACTACGTGCCGACGCTTGCCGTGCTCCAACCCTCACCTGTACACTGCTGTCTGCAGTGCCCCAGGCTTCCACCAGTTGCCCCTGCAGAGCGATGCAGACCCCCTTACCCACCCCAGAGGGAAGAGAACTGTCACGGTACTCTCAGTCCTCCTTCTCCCCTGCTGACCCCCGATGACCCAAATCCGTTCCCGAACCCAGGTCACCGGTGTGGCTTGAGGTGTGGCATCCAGCGCCTCAACCTTCAACGCCACTGGGCTGGCTATCATATTCTTCTTTTAGTGGAAATACACCTGCATTTAAAAACATGCTGCTCAGCTAGATGGACTTGCCGTAGCCACTGAGAAGGTCAAGCTATTAAATGTGATTCAAGCTGGACCTTGCTCCCCTCAGACTCTAATGTTATTAAGAAACTCCTGTTGCCAGTGAGGAGATCTGTGAGCTACAAGTTGTTGCCAGCCTCTTGCAGACATAACTGAATTACTGTTAAAAGAACAGGGACTTAGCAAAGTTTATTATATACCTTCTCAGTAGAATGAAGAGCAAAATGC
Organism: Neoceratodus forsteri; assembly: GCA_016271365.2. Lineage (NCBI taxonomy): Eukaryota > Metazoa > Chordata > Ceratodontiformes > Ceratodontidae > Neoceratodus > Neoceratodus forsteri. The sequence continues at coordinate 571,589,541 of CM028137.1, forward strand.
AGTGTGCTTAAACAAGTTAGATGAAAGTTTTAGCATTCTTTGAACTTTTAAGAGACTGCAGCCATGGTTTTACTGTTGATTTTCTATTTGAAATAATTTGCACAGACACTTTACCTTCTTTTTTTATTTATTTTTGCTTATTTTTGGTCCAGTCTTCCATTGTTCGCCAGGACCCATCCGCTTTCACTGCCCCCATGCCCAGGCTTTCTCTCCTGGGTGGAGCTGCTGAAGGGGCTTCCCACTCCCTAACGGACATTGTGGGCAAGCCCTGGATTACTCCTGGGGTCCAGGCCATGGGACTGGGCCCCCCCGGCAGGCATTGGGGCAGTGGGCAGTGGAACAGAACAGCCGTCATGCTGGGGCCAGCATTTGTGCTGTTTTTTTCCTGGGGGTGGGGACATGCAATGATGTCAGCATCCACCCCGCCCCCCCAAACATTCTGGAGCCAGTCGCTGTGGTACCCCCAGCCTCTGCCAGGGGTCCATCAAGCTTAGGACACACACCCCTCCCTCCTTCCAGAGAAGGAGAGCAGGCCTCAGGATGCTCCATCCTTCTGCCCCCGGCCAGCCCTCTGTCGCCCCCCGGGTTCATTCCCGAACCCAGGTCACTGGTTTCACAAGTGGAAATCCAACAGCTGTGCTGATGGGCTGGTGGATACTTTACCTTCTGTTGGGCTTTTGTATTGTTGCCAATATTTGTTGGAGATAGTGCACATTTAACTGGCATATATTTGCAGACCCACTTAAAAAAAAAGTATTGTATTTTGTAGCAATTTGCAATAATTTGCCAGCTAATTTTGCATTGAAATGGTTAATATTCGAAGTGGAAAGTTCATTACATCAGACACCAGACTAGAACAGGTGACTTGGAGAAAAAGAGCTCTGGGGAAGCAAAGTAAGAAGGAGGCTTCCATTAACATAGGAGGAAACACTGGAGGAGTAGGAGGTTTTACTGGAATGTTTACACTAAATTCAAACAACTTAAGAGACAATGCAGATAAGGGTTGGGAAAAAAGAAATCAACTAAAAATAACTAATTTGTTCAAACAATCAATACCTGTAGAAATCCCCACCTGTTTACACCTTGATAAAGTGGTGGAAAAAAGGCAAACTATCAATAATAAGGTTGTCCGCTACCCCGAGTCTCTCAGTTTTCTTTACTAGAATGAGTATGGTTGGACACCAGGATGTAGGGGACCAGAGCAATGTTAAGCACTCTGACCATCAAGTAGAAATTGAATGCTCATATAAGGATGAGGCTGCTATTTCTATGTCTTCTTACTCAGATGATGACGTTTGTTTTAGGGATAGCAAGCAGGGGTTTCCCCATCCTGGTGGTGATAGCCTCAAACTAGTAATCAAGGACCTAAATCAGACCATTGAGGGACTTAAAAAATTAGTAGTGAACCAAAAACAAGGTAACTGTAATGAGTGCAATTTATCTAGTCGCCCCCTTCCTCCCTTTTCTCCTCGCAATCATTAATGTTTTCCCCAGAAAGTGAGGAAATAGACAATCAACCTAAAACAGTAACACAGGCTTTCTGTGAAACTAAGATTGTCTCTAATAAGTAATTTTTCACTAATGAAGGAGATTTTACATCATGTTCCTCTCTCTCCTTGGAAATTTTTAAAAACCCATACTATGCTAGTATAATGGTGTTGGAGAACTTATGGGCTATTAAAGAGGAGATCAATAATCTTAGAGGCAATTTTTTTTATAATAAAATCTCCTTGGATTATTTAAAAAATAAAATACAGGAAGGCAACCCAGATCCCAATACCAGGTCTGAGAAACCTATTGTAAAACAGATGGAGAACAAAGCTCTCCAGGTTAACCTTTCCTCCCCCATTTTCTAAATCAGGAGACTCCTCAGCTCACAAGGCCTCATATGGAACCCCCTGGTGGGCAAGCCAAATCTCAGGCAAAGGGTGAAAAAGAAAAGGAAGAGATCCCCAAAAACTCTGCTAGATAAAGAACAGGATAAGCTAATTAGCAAGCTTCAGTAGGTGAATACTTTAGCAAAACAGGATCAGACTTACAATGTCGGCCCCAAGGATAGGAAAATTATAATTCAGGAACCAGATATGAATCATATGGGAAACAATGTAGAGTTGAGTACTAAAGATAATGATGTTGTGATCAAAGTACAAATGGAATCTTTTTCTGTTACCTCTATGCAAGATACACCGAATGTTGGACTGATTAACCATGGGGAAACCATGGTTCAACCAAGGGTTATAGCCCAGGATAGAGATGTAGGGAATGTTAAGCATAAAAGTCAACCCTCTATGACCTTGGAGAAAGAAACCTGGGGACAGGAACCCCCCCATGGATTATCTTTTTTTGATATATGGGATTAACAACCTGTATCAAGAGACTGAGGCAAAACTGACAAAATGGGTTACCAAGTTACTGCATATTATTAATACAGCAGACAAAGTTACTATTATTAGGCCACCAAATACTGACTATAAAAACTGTGTCCTGGTATATTGTTCTTCACCAGAGTTGGCAAAAATATTATGGCACCTTGAAGAATATCTGAAAAAGAAGAGTGTGTTCATGCTTCCTTCTTATAGAGTTCCAACGATGGCAGAAGTTATACCCTGCATATGGCAGGACTCTGAGGAAGCATCAACTCACCTGGAATGCTTTATCAACTGAGGAGGTGCTTTCTTGAGGGGACCAGTCTGAGAGGGCAAGGCTATGCAGGAGAGGTTCCAATTCTAGGAAGTTATAGGTCCATATTTGTAGGGTTGTATGTGGGGATTTAGGGCTATGAACTTTTCTGACCAGGAAAACTGGATTGCAGTCACTGAGAACATCCAGAAGGATGCCGGAGGTGATGATTCTATAGGGGTGGGAAGTTAGGGCCCAATCAAGTAGGGAGTGGTTTTGGATCTTGTGATTAGGGCGGGTGGGTTCTGTAATTAGTTGTGTGAGGTTGAGGACACGTACAGCATTTCTTGTGGTAGATATTGTTTGGGCAGCCAATTTAAATTGAGGTCACCAAAGATGTAAAGCTCACCAGATTGAGAGATGGAAGTAATGGAAGTTAGGAAGTAAAGGGAGACAGCGGTGTGGACATTTGGACGGCAATAGATACCAGTTACAAAGATAGGGAGTGAGAAAGGGAGGGATGCATTGATGGCTAAGGCATCATGGGTTGCTGGGTTGGAGGAGGAGAAGACTGGGAAGTACTGGAGGGAGGCATGGATATACATGGCCACTCCACCATCCCTGCCTGCTCTGTTTAGCCTTAAGATGGAGTAACCAGGGATGGAGACAGAGCGATCAGGAATTGTGCTCTTTAGCCATGTTTCTGTTATAATTAGAATATTTGGTTTCAGGGCAGCAGCCATGGCTTTCAGGAGGTCTATTTTTTGAAGCAGGCTACGAATGTTTAAGTGTAATATCTTAAAACCCTTTATGAGGGCTGTTTGGGTAAGGGTATCAGCAGCTACAGAGGGGGAGATGGCAGGTGTGAAGGAAGTAGCAGACCAGGATTGGGGTGGATGGCCCCCGAGGTGAGTAATAGTAGAGCTAGGATGAGAAAGTGTAGCTTTGTTGATTTGGAGTGATGGGGCTTGGAGGCTGAGTGAGTGAGTGAGTGAGGTAGAAGGGAGAGGTATAGTGCGGAAGCAGCAGGTGGAGAACTGCAAAGAAATTTGGTAAGGTTAGGATGCATGTGGAATGATGAGGAAATGAGACCAGAATATGTTGGGGGGGCAGGAATAATAGTATGAATTTAAGTTGGGGCCTGGTGACAGGGGATTTGGATGGATTTGGAGTTATAGGGTCCTGGGCTGGCAAAAGCAGGAGTAGCGGGTAGGGAGAGGGTAAGAAATAAGGTTAGGGGAGGAGGTAGAAGGGAGAAGACTTTTAGTGGAGAGGAAACATCCTTACAGTCAAGGAGCAGCAGGGGGCAGACTTTGGTAGGTAGTAGACTACAACAAGGGGGTGTAGCCAAAAAGAGTTGATTTGCTACCGAGGGGAAGGAGTACAATGCTTTAAATAAAACTCCCTCAGGTATCCAGCTGAATAGCCTGTAGAAGGGAAGTAGAAAGTGAAGGATTCTTGCTTAAGCATATACACTCTAGTGGAGGAGCTAACGGGGAAGCAGGTACTAATGGAGAGGTAAAGAAATCCTGGTATTGTGGATCTAGGCATTACCTCTTTAAGTACTTTGCTGTAGCTCTTAGGTGCTAACCCTTTAAGAGGGAAAGTGAAGTTTAACTAAGTAGGAAGTGGGTGGGGGCCTCAGCTCTGGTAGTGTATTTAATAAAGAAAGGAGGTGGGGGGAGTGGGCCGGAAAATCACTAAGAAACCAGTTCAGGTTAGGCAAATGCTGAAAACAGTGCAGTGAAGGATTGATCAGTTCAGCAAGAGATTTAAGTCATTCTGTGCAGCCCTGAGGACTGAGCAGCTGACAAGAAAAACAATCAAGTTGCAGCTCTGCACTGTACAACTCACAGAAGTGTGCAACTGAATGAACTGGGAAGCAAAATGATCAGGACTTCATTACGCAGCTGCTAAAGGAAGAAAAGTAAAAGGTCAGTGTTTCTCTGCAGTCCTATGCCCTAATCCAATGATTTCAGCACTGGCTGCAGCATTGGGCAGAAAACCAGTGTCAGCACGCTGGGGCCATCTGGAACCATTCAGGTCCAACAGCGATGGGTGCCAGGTATTCAATTAGAAAAGGGAGGAAAGCGCCAAAATCCCCTTTCCCTTGTCCTGGGTCAGGGAAAAGCCATTACCTTAGGAGACAAGGAGGAGAGTGCACAGCAGGCAAATTCTCACCCTGTCCTAAGCAGAAGGGTTGCTTGTGGAGGGGAACGCATCAGCGGTACCAGCCTGGTGGGCTGCGGTCAGCCTGAGAGAGAGAAATAGAAGAGAGGGCAGTTATAAGCCTCAGTGGTGGTTGGGGGTTCAAAGCAGGGAAGGGGTGAGAAAAAATTACAGTTGAAAAAGCTTGGGATGAAAGGGGGGGGCTCTGTTACAAACACATGCAAAGTGCCAGCAGCAAATTGCAACAGGGAGCTAAAACAAAGGGTGTTAAAATTGCTAAATGGGGGTGTATCTGACCTGATCATTTGGTGCCAGAGTCAAAGGGAAGGTCTAGTAGTCAGACAGATTAGAAATGCAGAATCAGTCTTAAACTTTAAAATACAAGTGCAGAAATTGCCATCAATAATCTAATATGCAATGTAAACACTGTTCAACTTAAAATGAATTCAGAAAATCAACTCTACAGTCCATTTAAAGAAACCCTAGCAAAAGGATCACCATAAATAATACAAAAAATCACTGAGAAACCAATTCAGGTTAGGCAAATGCTGAAAACAGTGCAGTGAAGGATTGATCAGTTCAGCAAGAGATTCAAGTCAGTCTGTGCAGCCCTGAGGACTGAGCAGCTGACAAGAAAAACAATCAAGTTGCAAATCTGCACTGTACAACTCACAGAAGTGTGCAACTGAATGAACTGGGAAGCTAAAAGATCATGACTTCACTATGCAGCAGCTAAAGGAAGAAAAGTAAAAGGTCAGTGTTTCTCTGAAGTCTCAAGCCCTAGTCCAATGATTTCAGCACTGGCTACTGCGCTTGGCAAGAAACCAATGTCAGTGCTCCAGGGACGTCTGGAACCATTCAGGTCCCACAGCGATGGGTGCCAGGTATTCAATTAGAAAAGGGAGGAAAGCTCCAAAATCCCCTTTCACTTGTTCTGGGTCAGGGACCAGCCATTACCTTGCGAGCCAAGAGGGAGAGCTGGCAGCAGCAGTCTTAAGAAGGGTATGTTGAAAATTTGGGCTAAAAATATGTAAAAATGCAAAATTATGCCAATCCCTTGAAATTTTGCTACGCTCACTCGTAACATTAGTAATTAAATATGTTGAGCACAAATTTTCAACATAGCCATTTTATTACAGTACCTCACGAATGTGACAGCTGACATTTTTGAAATCTTGCCTAAACTTTCTTTTTACACTTGTGGCATGGAATGACATTGCTGTGGGTGGAATTATTTTTTGGCACGGATTTGAACATTTTCAGTACTGGGTACATGAGGTGGGGTAATAAGAAGGCTATGCTGACAATCTGGTTGCTGTTGTCCTGAAAATGGAAGCACATGGCCCAGAGGGTCCTGTGTTTCCACAGCAACATACATATATGCATCTATGGAGGGATGAGAGTGCAGAGCCCAGAGGGCCCAGAGCTCCCACCGGCAAATAAGGGTATGATTATACTATTTCAAAAAGTAAGTAAATTCTTTCCAAAAAACTGCATTAATGCAACATTTAGGATTCAGGCTAAAGCGGCAAAAGGAGGGAAATGTGGCTTTAGGGTTTCCAAACCTAAAACCTCACCCCACCCTAAAACAAATCAGGGGTGCAGCCTTCCTTAGAGTTGTCAGTCTTAAAGCTCACCACTTTCTTTACTCCAAAAACATCCACACTTAATAGGGTGAGCTTTAGGTTGACAACCTCAAGGACGACTGCACCTCTGTTTTTGTTTTAGGAGTTGGGGGGGTGGTTTAGGGTTGTAAGCCATAAAGCCAAATTTCCCTACTTTTGTCACATTAGCCTGAACCCAAAATATTGCATTAACGTAGTTCTTTGCAAAGAATATATACATATCTGTATGTATGCATATATATACAGTATATATATATATATATATATATATATACACACATACATACATACACATGTGTGTGTATATATATATATATATATATATATATATATATATATACCAGCATGGTATGCAGGTATAGATTAGGGTAGGAGGAGCCACTTTAATGTTAAACCCCAAAGTTTGCACTTTAATAACTTTGGAATCATTTGTCCAATTTGCCTGACATTTTGCATGCGTAGCATCCAACCAAAAGTCTATGGATTTGGAAAGTTGTGTTCCAGTTGGATGCACGGTTGCAGAACTGTAGAGCATCCAAAACATGAAAATTAGTCAACTTTTGTGCATTTCTTCGGTCGGGCATAATAGACTGAAGAATGAATCTGAGTGGGTTCAAATGTGCTTGTCTATATGTGACCTAGGTTGAACTGGTGCCTTTTGAAGATTCGGTGAAAAATATTAATCCATTCAAAAGTTATTCATGTTTTTCATGTCCCATTATAGACTATGGGAAAATTTATATGTGCATTGTGAAAACTTTCGCGATGATATGTTTATTGTCGTGCTCCCTGAATTTGTTTTTGTGCTGTCACCATCATATTTTCAGTTAGCGAGAGACAAAAAAATGTTGTAACTCAAAAAATAATGCCCTTTGGTAAACACCAACAGTTGTGTTTACCTAATCAAGCCTTGAGGAACATGACCCTGGTTTTTCAAACTTTTTCCACCATTCTGCCATGTTGTTGTCGCAACAACATTTTTTGTTGCTAACATACTAAAATGCCAGCAGAATAGGCCTAATGGTCTTTCATGTCTGCTCGTTTGGTCAGCCCCCACTCTGGGTGCTGACCTTGCTGTCCCCCTTGCCTTCTCTGGCTTCTCCCGTCCCAGTTCCAGATATTCTTGCTGCATTGGATTTTGCTTCCAGAACCCTTCCCCTGTACCTGTCCCACCCCCTCCTGAACCCCTCCACTGTCTCTGCCTCCACCAGCTCCCTAGGCAGTGCTCCACCACCCTCTCAGTGAAGTAGCACCTCCTCCTTTCTCCCCTGAATCTTCCCCCCTCCAGCTTCCACCCATGCCCTCTAGTGGCCCCCTCCTCCTTCCTTCGAAGCACCCTGACTGTTCCTCCCCTATTTACCCTCTTCATGTACCTGAAGACCTCTATCATGTCCCCCTGGTCCCTTCTCTCTTCCAATGAGTACATATTTAGCTCTTCGAGCCTCTCCTCATAGGTCCTGTCCCCCAAGCCCCAAATCATTTTGGTTGCCCTCCTCTGGACCCTCTCCAGGAGGTTAATGTCCCTCTTTAAGTGTGGCTTCCAAAACTGCACGCAGTACTCAAGGTGCAGCCTCACCAAGCAGTTATACAGAGGGAGTATCACTTCCCTCCTTCTGGAGGTGATCCCCCTAGCGATGCATCCCAGCATCCTGTTGGCCTTAGCTGCTGCCCTCCCACAAGTCTCAGAGTTGTTCATCTTGACATCCACCACCACCCCCAAGTCCCTCTCAGCCATCGAGACTTGTAGCATTCCCCCAGGGTGTACACTTGGCCTGGGTTTCTGGCCCATGGTGGAGTACCTTGCATTTCCTTGCATTGAACCTCAGCTTCCACTTTCTAGACCATCTTTCCAGAGCCTCCAGGTCCCCTGTGGGACACCCTCCCCTCCTCCCATCCACCACCGCCCCAGTTTGAGTCATCCACAAAGAGACTCATCTCACTCCTGATTCCTGTCCTTATGTCAGAGCGTAGGCATTGAACAGAAGGGGCCCAAGGACTGATCCCTGTGAGACCCACTAATGACCCTCCTGGGGATGAGACTATCCCGCCAACTACGACCCTCTGGGTCTGGTCCTGAGCCAATTGCCTATCCATCTGATCATCTGGTTCCCCACCCCATTTCTCCAGCTTATCCAACAGGCCCACGTGAGGAACAGAGTCAAATGCCTCGCTGAAGTCTAGAAGAGGGCGTCCACTGGTCTACCCAGGTCCAAGACACTAGTCACCCAGTCATAGAACTCCACCAGGTTTGTCTGACATGATTTCCCTGGGATGAATCCATGCTGTCTATCGTCCAGGCACCCTGACTTATCCAGGTCCCCCTCTAGCCTCTCCTTGACAATGCCCTCCATCACCTTGCCCACCACGATGTCAGGCTGACAGGCCTGTAGTTCCCTGCCACTCCCTTGATCCCCTTTGTGGATAGGCACTATATCGCCACCTTCCAGTCTTGGGGCACCACCCTGTCCTCAGAGAGATGGTGAAAGCTCCATGAGGTTCATGAGGACATCTGCAAGTTCCTTCAGCACTCTGGGATGTAATTTATCCGACCCGGTGCTTTCTCCGTCTTAAGGGCAAGGGCTTCCCTCACTCTCTGCTGTGATTTCCACTGCCAGTACCTCTTCTCCCTGCTTAGCCCTCCCCCCACCTGCCAGTGATGCCTCCCCTCTCCCCAGACCTGCCGATCGGTAAGGGTCCCCCCTCCTCAGTATCTCTGTCTCCTCCCATGTATGATGCAGCACCCCCATTTTCCTTGCTGAAACTGAGGTGAAGTACTCATTTAGTACCTCAGCCTGCTCCCCTGGGTCTTGTGCCCATCTCTCCTGATTTAATCCTGCTAATCTGCCCCTTCACCATTCTGTTTTCCCCAATGTATCTAAAGAACCCTTGTTCCTCTCCTAATTTCCCTGGCCAGGTTCTGCTCCTTCCTTGCCTTAGCCGCCCTCACCACTCTAGTGGCCCTTCTAGCCATCAGCTCATGCTCCCTTGATCCCTTTCACTCCTTGAGCACTTGAATTGCTTATAGGCTGCCTTCTTTCCCGCACCACCTCCTGGACCTCCCTGGTCCACCAGCAGGATTTTTGGGCCCTACACATTTCGTCTTACTCTTGCACAGGTGCTGGTAGCATCCTGCACCCTCTCCTGATGATTTCCCACCTACTATCAGCGTCCATGTCTGACCCAATCCATCCAAATGCTCCATAAGGATCCTTCCCATTTCCTTAAAATCCGCCCCCTGAAGTGAGTTACTTCCATCTTTGTGCAGCCTTCTACCCTCTAGATCCAGGCAGAACCAGACCGTGGCATGGTCACTCCCCGCCAATGGGTCCCTTACCTCCAGGTCCCCAATCTGGTCACTGTCTGCCAGGACCACATCCAGTCACCTGCCTTCCTGGTCGGTTCCCTCACCTGGAGTTAGGCATCTGCGTCTTGAAAGACATCCAACAACTTCTGTTCCCTGGTCACAGAGGATGTCATAGTCTCCCAGTCTGTTCCTGGCATGTTTAGGTCCCCAACACCACCACCGTTCCTCTGCCCATCTGCAATGTCTCCCAACATCTGCCACCAGACTGTCCTCAGCTCCTCCACCAGGGCAGGGGTCTATACACCACTCCTATTTTTACTCTTGCCCCTTGTTATCAAGTGACCCAAATCGGCCCATGGTTCCCACTGCCTCCTCTACCCCCCATGCCAATGCAGTTTTGACTATCATTGTTACCCTCTTCCCTTCCCTCCCCTGTCCTTCCTGAACATAGTGTAACCCTCCAGGTTCAGGTCCCAGTCATGTCCTGCAGTAGCTCAAGTCTCAGTGACCGCTGCCACATCCACTGCTCCTCAGTTAGCATCACCTGGAGCTCAGGCGTTTTATTGCCCAAGCTCCTGGCATTTAGGACTACCTTCCACCCTTCCCTATAGTTCCATTTCCCTGCTCGTGTTCCCATGGGATTCTGTTTTCCCTGGTCTGCACTTTCCAGTCGGCCTTTTCCTGCAATCCTCCTGGTCCCCAGGGGTGGAGACAGAGTCCCTCCTTTATCGGCACCCCTTGACAGCCTTTTCTCCCATTCCACCCCTCACAAGTTTAAACCCCACTTTTCACCAATGAACCTCTATTTTCAACTTAAGATTCCACTCCTCCAAATTGAAATGGAGTCTATCTCTAGCATACAGCTCCTTATCCTCCCAGGTCTCCCCCAATCCCCCATCAACCCATACCCTCTGGCCTCACACCACTCCCTGAGCCACTGGTTTATCTCCCTAATCTTCCTTTTTGTGTTCCCCACTAGCCCTTGGCACTGCAGGATTTCTGAGAAGGAAACTGTGCATCCTATGTCATGACAGACCCTGGCGAGCTCCCTGGATCTTGCCTGTATCTCTAGCTCGCTATTTCCCTCAATGTCATTTGTACCCAGGTGGACCAGTATGTCTGGGGAACCCCCACAATCCTTTGCCAGCTGATATACCTCGTGCTTAGCCCTGTGCACCGTTAGTCCAGGGAAGCATCTTGTTCTAACTGGCCAGGCTTCTCCCTCCCTATCCATTTGATACCCTGATCATAGAATCCCCAACAGGAGCACTCTGACTGCTCCTTTTCCTCCATTCCCCTTCCATGTCCCTCATCTTTCTGCGCCCCTCCACCCAGCGGCTCCTTGTTCCTCCCCTATCTGGGTGCCACATGCCCTCCCTCCTTATTTACCATGGCCACCCCTCCCTCCAATCCTATGCCTCTCCTCCTCCTGAGTATCCTTCTGTACCTTGCTAATTCCCCCTCACTGCTGCATTCAGTCCTTCTCCCCCATCTGCTAAACTAGCCTGGCTCGTCCTCCCTCCCTTCCTTCCTGTCACCATTTAGTTCCTCCTTGCTCGTCGTGCTCCCCTGGCCTAAACCCTCAGCTCCCTTTACTGAATCCTCCTTGTACTTCTGGTCCTTCTCCTTTACCTTTCCTCCCAACTGGTCCTTCTCCTTGCGCTTTCCTCCCTCTTCCCCCTGCCCCTCCTGCTCTGATTCACTGCTCCCCATTTTCCTGCATTCTCAGGTCCCCCCTATTATTCCTGCTATCTGGCCCTGCCTCCTGCCTCCACTCCCTTTCCATCTCTAACCACCCTCGTCGTGGCTACATCACCCCCCTCATCCTCGAGCAGAAGAAGAGAATTGAAGTGGTTATTGAGTGTAAGATCTGATCCACCTCCCCGCCTTGCTTCCTTCTGTCCAGCCCTGGCCATCTGCCTACTTCCCTGAGAATGTTGTCCCTCCGTCCCTCCTTTGTGAGGGTCCCCAGTTACCTGCCTGCTTCCTTGGTAGTGTCCTTTTGGACCCCCTCTGCCAGGGTCCCTATGTGACCACTGAGTATTCTCCTGCACTCCTTTTCCTATGCCCCCACCCCCAGTGCTTGGTGCAACCCGTGGGAGATTTCCAGCCCCCTTCCCCAACCATACCACCCCTCTTCCCCCAGCTTTCTCCTAATCCCCACAACCTCCTCCCTTAGCTGTGCCAGCTGGTAGCACACTGGGCAGCCACCAAACTTCCAAGCCCAGTCCAGTATCATGGCTGCTCCACGCCCTGTGCACCCCACCACCCTCCCAAAGATGCCGGCCCTAATGACATGTGGTTCCATCCCCTTCCAAATAGGTTTCCTTGGGTGAGCCACCAGGTTCCCCCCTAGTCCAAGATACACCCTACTGCCTAATCAGATCACCCACTAATCTTAGAGACAGTCCCACTGTACACCAGTAACCCTGTTACTAGGTGCAGTACAACACATTAAACTTATAAGGGAAAGGAACAACTCCCTAAGCTCCTCTCTCCCAGCCTTTAAATCCAACCCCCAGTGGCTAGAACTACATGAGCTGCACCTGCAGCCTTTCCTCAAATTGCAGGGCAGGTGTTCCCCTATAAATTAGCAGACTTCTGGGCAGGGAGGGTGGGGAGGCGGGTATTGGGCAGACACCTGACTCGAGAAGTGTATCAGCCCTGTGTCTCCCTCCAAGCCCAGCAGCCAAAGAACCAGGCCCAAGCAAATCCCACCAAATAGGTTTTAAATCAGAAGAAATAGGCCTCTACCAGCGCAGCCTGTTACACAGTGAAACATCCACAAAATGAGCCCACTTACAGCCACCAAATCAGTTTTCAAACTTCCAGCAGCCCCAAAACAATACCCTGCTAGCCCCTTAGAAGTAAGAAAGAAAAGAACTAACCTACCAAGTAAAATCCACAAGAACCCTGTGAAAACAACAAGCAGCAGCTACTGTCCTGGAACACAACTGATCCTGTCCCCTTCCAGTTCTTTCTGAGAAGACAAATCAGCTAACACCTCAAACCTGATTCAGCTCTGCCTCCAGTCAATTGGCTGAGTGAGACCTGGCCAGACCATTAACACCCCTTCCCCACTATGCACTAACCTTTGCAGCTAGTGGAGTCAGTAAAAAGGGATCAAAATTCAACTCAAAGCCCCCAAAATATGTTTGCTGCCAAAGGAAACAGGTCTCCAATTTAATCAGCTTCACTAACAACACATCAAAATAGGCTTGAAATTAACAGATATAGGTCTCCAATTCAAATAACCATCTCCAAGCAAATCCCATCAAATAGGTTTTAAATCAGAAGAAATAGGCCTCTACCAGCGCAGCCTGTTACACAGTGAAACATCCACAAAATGAGCCCACTTACAGCCACCAAATCAGTTTTCAAACTTCCAGCAGCCCCCAAAACAATACCTTGCTAGCCCCTTAGAAGTAAGAAAGAAAAGAACTAACCTACCAAGTAAAATCCACAAGAACCCTGTGAAAACAACAAGCAGCAGCTACTGTCCTGGAACACAACTGATCTTGTCCCCTTCCAGTTCTTTCTTGTTGCTGCGGCAATAATCGCAATTAGAAAAAGGAACCTTGACAACATTTGTCTGTGTGTGGCAACATTCCCATTACAGAGTTAGGAGTGCCATGAACAGATTAAAGTTATAGCAACAACACTGCACAAACACATTTTCCAATGTATTGTTTTCTTTGTCACTTCATTGTGCCAAGGTAGATTGTGCTTTTGGGCTGAAATTTGCAGGGAGGGCAGTTCTGGTCCCACATATGTGCCTTTTGGTGGTTTGGTCCCAAAACATTCAACGAGCCCATAGTTACAGCATTCTGATGTTGAGAAATTTCCCATAGGATAACATTGTGGCATCTGTATCTCAAAAACAATTAGAGATACAGATTTTTCACTCTGGGTGACTTAGTCCATGGACTAAGCCTGTGAGGAAGGTCCAAAGTCATATATTACACCTGCAGTCAATTTTTTTTCATAGCTGCTATGGTTACTGAGATATTGCTAAATAAGTGTTACAAGGGCTAGTTTAAAGTATTATGGAGCTGCTGTATGGCTCCGAATTTAAATGTAAGAGGGAACGCAGGGCCCAGAGGGCCCATGCTCCCACATGCACTTACCATTATGCAAAAAATGTGCAACATGAAGAGATCGCAGGGCCCAGAGTGCCCACGCTCCCACAAATACATTCCACTAACCACTTACGTTACACTTTCTCAAAAAGAAGGAAACTTCATTACAAAAAACTCTATTAATGCATCAGTTAGGGTTGATGTCACAGCAACAGAAGTTTAGAAATTTGATGTTAGGGTTATCACCCCTACCACCCCACCCCACCCTACAGGCACCAACAGGCATTGGGGCTTGCCATGGGGACGTTAGACCTAACTCTCACCCCATCTCCTATACTGTAGAGTGTCAGCTTGTTTACACATGGAATTGGATGAGAATTGGACCTAACAACCCCATGGCACAGCATTCCAAAGTTGAGAAATTTCCCATCGGATAACACTGTGGCGCCCGCAGTGCCTTTCAGCATCTGGTTCTCAAAAACTGTTTCAAGATGTGGACTTTTTGTTACCAACAGCTTAGTCCACCTTTAGGTGGATCAAGCATGCATGGAGGTTTGGAAGTCATGATTACAACTCCAGTGGATATTTTGCATAGGTTGTACGGTTATTGAGATATTGACAAAATACTGTCACAAGGGTTCCTTTTCAGGCCTGTAGGGCTACTGTATAGCTCCATTGTTATGTGTAAGGAGGAGCACAGGGCCCGGAAGGCTTCTCGCTCCCACAGGTGCATATCATTATGCACAAATGGGTAGTGTGGTGGGCCCCACACTCCCACCAACATATACCATTTATTGGTTACATTACACTTTTTCAAAAAGTAAGGAAATTCATTGCAAAACACTTTGTTTATGCATCAGTTAGGGTTTATGTCAAAGCAACAAAAGTTTGGAAATTCAATGTTAGGATTACCCCACCACCACCCCAGCTTTGCCCCCCATCCTCCACATACCAACAGATGTCAGGGTGTGCCATGGGGTCATAAGTCCCAACTGTTACCCCATTCTCCTATACTGTAGCATGACAGCTTGCTTACATATGGAATGGGGTGATAGCTGGGCCTGACTGACCCATGGAACACCCCAATATCTTTTGGTGTCTGGAGGATGGGGATAGGGGTGGGGTGGTAGGGGTAACCCTAACATTGAATTTCCAAATGTTTGTCACTGTGACATCAACCATAAGTGATGCAGTAATGAAGATTTTGTAAAGAATAAATATATATATATATATATATACACACATATATATATATACACACACACACACATATATATATATATATATATATATATATATATATATATTCTAAAAACTTTGTTAATGCATCAGTTAGGGTTACACCATCAAAGTTTGGAAATGTGGTGTTAGGGTTTCCAGCCCTAACACCTCACCTCATCCCCCACCCTCCATGGACCAAAAGGCATTGAGGGTGTGCCTTGGAGTTGTCAGCCCTGACACTCACCTAAGAAAGCTGAGATGGGTACAGTATAGGATAATGGGGTGAGCTTTAGGGCTGACAACCCCAAGGAACACCCCAGACACCTGTTAGTCTGTGGAAAGTGGGGTGGGGTGAGGCGTTAGGGTTGGAAACCCTAACACCAGGTTTCCAAACTTTTGATGGTAGAAACCTAACTGATGCATTAACACATTTTTTTTAAAGCATTTCGTTACTTTTTAAGATAGTATAATTGTAGGCTCATTTGCTTGTGGGAGCACAAGGCCCTCTGACATTACCATGTTATTGTATAGAAACACAGGAAAATGTGCAAGCCATGTAAGTGGACAGCAAATTAATATATTTTCTCAAAACAAGCAAAAGGCACATCCGTGGGGCAAATCCTTTGTACCCTGAAAATTTCAGAACAAAATTGCAAACTGTTTGTTCACAGTGCAGTGACAAAGAAACAACGGTGTACACCTCCCATTAAAAATGTAATCCTATGGGAAATTAAGGAAATATTAAAGCCACAGAACTCCAGAGCAAAGTAATATATTTTCACCAAACCAGTAAAAGGCACATCTGTAAGGCAAGCCCTTTGAACCCTGAAAATTTTAGCCCAAAATTCCAAACCGTTTCTTTGCTATTAAGTGACAAAGAAATAGCTACAGTATATAAAAAAATCATTTTTTGCAAAATGCGCAAAAGGATCCTGTTTCACAGTAAAACAGAATCCTTTTCCACAATTTGTGAAAAAGGATCCTATTTTGCAGTAAAAGATTTCTGCGATTTGCAGAAAAAGAATTCTGTGGGTAAAATAAATACATTTCTAGACACTTTTCAAAAACTGACCCCAGAATTTGATTCCTCAGGCCCCAATTAGGTACACAACTGTTGGTGTTTACCAAACGCTAGTATTTTTTAAAGAAATGTAAGTTTGTTTGCCTTGCTAACTGAAAAAAAATGGTGGCAGCACGAACTAGGATTCTGCATTTGCGAACTAGTATTTCACAATTGTGATCAAGAATCCTGTTTTGAGCCTCACATCTCAATTTTCCCATAGGAAATAATGGGAAACTTTGAAATGTATTAACCTTGGAATGGATTAATATTTTTTCACCAAACCTTCAAAAGGCACATCTTTGACCCAAGACCTATATACCCTAAAAATTTCAGACCAAATATCCAAGCCATTTCTGAGAAACGCAGTGACAAAGAATTTGACAAAACATGGTAATTTTTCACTTTTTTTGGCACTCCGTATCTCCACACCCACACATCCAACCAGAATGAAACTTGCCACATCCAGAGATCTTTGGCCCCTGATGGTGCGTTTAATCTTTCATGCAAATCAGTTGAATGGCTGTGACATTATTAAAGTGCAAAATGTTCAGTTTAACACAGAAGTGACCACTGAACCCTAACTACAGGGGCAGAATAGGACAGCTGGTGAAAAGAGATTAAGATTTTGTGGGGATCATTGTCCACCCTGGGACAAATGACAGAGCAAATAGGACTGTGGAAGAAGCAAAGGCAGACATGAAGATCCTAGGGAGAGCCTAAAGGAGTACACAACACACCTGGCCTTCTCGGAGGTGCTGCCGGTTTGGAGGAAGGGTGGAAGTGAGGACAAGATCAGGAATGAAGAGATCAGGCAATTCAACCAGTGGCTCCAGGGTTTTTGTTCAGACAACGGGATACACCACATTGGAGACTGGGGGACCCTCTGGGACAAGAAGCTCTTCAAGCATGATGGTCTGCAGCTCACCAGAGAAGGAGTGAGAGCACTAAGGAAGAAGTTGGAGGTCTTCTTGGAGGGTTTAAACTGGGAGGTCTCCAGCACAGAGAAGAAGACCTGAATGAGGATGCAGCAGAAACATACAAAGGTAAAGGGATTGGTGAACAGAAGGGAACTCCTCAACACTGGACTAAAGGAAACAGGAACGGCCATGTGCAAGGAGTAGCCATAGGTAAAAAAGGAGGGACCTCAGGTAAAATACAAAAGGGGACATACACTGAAAAGGGGAGATGGTACTGAGGTTATAGCAGAGGGAAGGGGCCATGATTGGAAGGCTTTGTGCACCAATGCCTGCAACCTAGGTAACAAATTCCTGGAACTTGTGACATTAATGGCCTCCGAGGAGCTAGATATCATGGCAGTCACAGAGACATGGTGCAGCAGCAACCACGCCTCGGAGCTAGCCATTCCAGGGTACACACTGCACAGGCTGGACAGGGAAGGCAAGAAGGGGGAGGGGTGGCATTGTACATCAGGGAAGGGATAAAAGCAACAGTCCCACAAGACACAGGGGGGGAAAAGCAGAGGCACTGTGGGTAACCCTGGAGGTGGGGAGTGGAACAGTACTTAGAATGGGAGTGATATACAGGCCCCAGGGCAGGCAGAGGATATAGACAGAGAACTGCTGGAGACTATAGAGAACATGGCAACAAAGGGCAAATTGTTGCTGATGGGTGACTTCAACTTGCCAGATGTGGACTGGGGCATCTCAGTGGCAGCCTCAGCCAGGAGTAAGGGATTCCTGAAATTCCTGTAAGGGGTGTGTCTCACACAGCTAGTGAGGGAGTCTACGAGGAAGAATGCAATTCTGGATCTTGTCCTAAGCAATGGGGACAGGATAAAGGAAGTCACAGTGGGGGAGAACCTAGGGACTAGTGACCATTGAGCTGTGGGGCTCACCATAAGGACATCGCAGGAGGCTAGCCACACAAGGACTAGAATCCTGGATTTCAGGAGGACAGACTTTGGTACAATGAAGGACAAATTCAGGAAGGCTATGCGGGGATACGGTGACATAAGGGGAGCGGTGGAACAGTGGGATAAGATAAGGGAAGCTCTGAACCTGGTAGCAAACCATTGCACCAGGCCTTGCAGCAAGAGCAAAAGAAAGATAAAACCACTGTGGTTCTCGAGGGGAGTAGCAGAGCTAGTAAGAGGAAGAAAGATGGCATTTCTGAGGTACAAAGCAACACAAAGCCAGGAAGACAGGCAAGAATACTTGGAAAATGAAAGGAGGCAAACAAGTCAGTAAGGGTAGCAAAGGCCAAAACAGAGGAAAAGCTAGCTAAATCAGTGAAGGAAGGAGGGAAGGCATTCTTTAGGTATATTAGCAAGAGGAGTAAGACGGGGGGGATTGTGAGACTTAGGGAAGAGGGAGGCAGAGTAGTGGAGAAAGACACTGACAAGGCGACCATCCTCAATAAATACCTCTGCTCCGTATTCATGGAAGAAGGTAATGGGGGCGGTCCCCCATTAATGAAGAAGGGCAAACAGGGAAAAGGGGTGAACATTAGTCCCTTTTCAGAGGACAGAGTAAAAAGAATACTAGAATGGCTTAGGGTGAATAAAGCTATGGGGTTGGATGGGATACCCCGAGGATCCTAAAGGAGCTCTCGGAGGAATTGGCTAAACCTCTGGCTAAGCTGTTTAGTAGATCACTGGAAACAGGGTGGTTCCGGAGGAATGGAAATGGGCACAAGTGATACCCCTGCACAAATGTGGTAGCAAGGAGGAGGCAGGAAACTACTTTCCTGTCAGTTTGACCTCGATAGTAGGTAAAATGATGGACACCCTGCTTAAGGAAAGGCTGGTGGACTACCTAGAGACAAGGGGACTGCTAGACCCAAGGCAATATGGATTCATGGCAGGGAAGTTATGCCAGACCAGCTTGATTAATTTCTTCGAGTGGGTGACAAAGGAGATAGACCAGGGCAGAGCAGAAGATGTAGCCTATCTGGACTTCAGGAAGGCCTTCAACACAGTACCACACATGAGACAAATCCACAAGCTGGCAAATCTGGGGTAGGGACAATGGTAGTCACGTGGGTTAGAAACTGGTTGAGTAACAGAACAGAAAGAGTGGTGGTAACTGGAATTAGCTCACAGGAGGGAAGGGTAACAAGTGACGTACCACAGGGATAAGTGCTGGGACCAGTGCTCTTCAATGTCTTCATAGAGGGTCTAGAAGGGAGGGCTAGCCTGTTCGCAGATGATACAAAGCTATGTTACAGGGTAGATACACAGGAAGGTATAGAAACAAGCATTTGTCAATGCCGAACATTCACTTCCAGGTCTGTGCCGGGATGGATAATGGAGGTTGCAGGGTGGACAGCACACAGAGGGTGGGAGTGGGAGGCTTTAATTTGATGCTGGGCAGTGGGGCAGGTACGGAGGGTGTGGGGCAGATAGCACACAGAGGGAGGGATCAGGAGGTTTTTTGGGGGGGGTTAACCTTATTTGTGGCCCCACAGCCGGCCGCCGGACATCAGCCTAGTCACGGCACCCCTGAGCTTCCATCTCTGGGCTCTTGTTGCTCTCCCCCAGCACCCCTGGCTTACCCCAGCGGGCAGGGATGCAGCAACAAAGTGCTGAATAACTAGTGACAGTCTGGGGAGAGCAGGTCCCAGAGACTAATCAAAGTTAGGGGCAGGCTTCACTGGCGCAGCCAGCTGCAAGAAGTTTTTCCTTGCTGTTTGCAGGGGTGGGGATATGCAATGATGTCCAGCGTCCGACCCCCCCGAAGTTGGCGCCAGTAGCTGCGCGAACCCCCAGCTTCCGCCAGGGGTCCATCAAGCACCAAGCGCAACCCTTCCCCGGAGAAGGAGAAGAAGAACAGTCCATGCTATAGTCAATCCTACTCCCCGGCCCGCCCTCCAGCGACCCGGGTCTGTTCCCAAGGATCAGGAGGGTTTAATTGGATGTAGGGTCTGGTGGGGGAATGGAGGATGTAGGGTGGACAGCACACAGAGGGAGGGAGTGGGAGGCTTTAATTAGCTGCTGGGTAGTGGGGCAGGAAATGGAGGGTGTGGGGCAGACAGCACACAGAGGGAGGGATCAGGAGGGTTTAAGTGGATGCAGGGTCTGGTGGGGAACCGAGGGTGCAGGGCAGACAGCATACTGAGGGAGGAAGTGGAAAGGTTTTATTGGATGCTGGGTGGAGGAACAGTAATATGGGGTATGTTTGAGCAACAAAATAATTTCCAGAAAGATGTTTTTTTGCTGTTTAAATACCAAAAAAGTACTGTATCCTGCCACCTTGCAAAATTGTCCCCCACAAATAATGCACGCTGCACTGCTGTTGGGTTCTAAATTAAGATGGTTGTATGTGTAGCCTACATATGTACATTGAAGCATCACTGTGTGTAGAAAAGAACTAGTTCCTCTTTCTACACTGTTCAGCAACTGGTAATGTTAAATTAGCACTGCTTTGGAACTTTTCGTTGGTACACTGATTTCACATTACAGTAATGAGAGTCAGGAGATAGCACCAGGACATCTCCGAGCTGGAGGAGGGGGGATGCAAGGGTTGTAGCACACAATCATTTTTTTGACTACACAGCGGGCACAGGACAGTTCTGCAATGCTGTCTAGAGAGCGGGAGAGACACGTGCACACACACACACACACATACACACACACACACGCACACACACACAGATATACAACAGTACAGCAAGTTTCAAGTGTCTCTGTCGCTCACTCTTTCTCACTCTCCCACTCTGTACAGGATACCTTACACCACTCCCAGTAGCCAGTCTATATCCATGCTCTCACAAACAACACTGCAGCCCCGACACACAACACTGCACTATGTGCAGTACAGCAAGATAACTGCAGTTTATGTCACCCTCATTTACACCATGCCACAAACTGGGGACAGTACATAGACAGTTACTCTCTCCAGTCCAACTCTCTCTTCACACTTCCCATGTGCCTGTGGACACCTGTGAGCCATGTCAATTACCTGTGCCATACCCACTCACTCTGTGACCACGTCTGCGTTCGGACATGAAACCATATGTGTGTCTCTCTCTCTCTTTTTCTCATGGTGCGTGGGATACTGTGCTGCTGTGACTCGCTCTCCATCTGTGCACTCTGGGCACCCTGCTGCCCACTGCCTTGCCCTGGGACTGTGGGGGTGAACACCAGGACATTCACTGCCAGTGGGAAAACAGACACAGCCTCACAGAGAGAAGAGAGCACGCAAAATGCTTCCCGATCAGAGAAAATGGAAAGCATTGCAGACACAGGAGAGCCACTCACTCTCTCTCTCTCTCTCTCTCTCTCATGTCTCTGTTAAGGTGCACACCAGGGAGTGACCAGTCACCGTTCCTATGCTCGCGCTCTCTCCCCCCCAACCCGGATGATTTTTCTTGGTGCCGTGTTTTTAGCAGTGATGTCTCTCAGTAACTTATTTTGCTGTGACTGGAGGGAGAGGAGGAGACATTCATTGGGAGAGACCTCTGAACTAGTGATGTGTGCCCACTACAGTATCACCGAATTTACTCAACACAGATGGATGCACACAGTTGAGATCACTGAGGAGCCCACACGGTCACGGTGAACATTGGTTCTGTCTCGCTCTGCAACGTGGGACAGTGAAGCAAGTGCTAATTAAGCAGATAGTGACAGCTTGTAATTCCTGAGTAACATAAGACTGTGGGAGGCAGACGCAATGGGAGGGTGATGAAAAATGCTAGCCATTTCTGTGTTTCCCTCAGTGTCGGTGTTATTTATAACATGCACTAGGATGAAACAGTCGGGCAATTGTGGATGTGATCCCATTTGCTGATGTCATCTACTGCTGGAACCGGTATGTTGTAGAAGAACTGAGCACCTTCTGCCCGGTTCCAGCACATGTTCAGGTGTTCATGATCTGTCGGTGGGAGGGGGTGTGGAGAGCACTATGGGGTAAGCTGACACTCCCATAGCAGGGATGAGAAATGGCTGCTGCTCCAAAAAGCTGTAGCCATAACTCTGGCCATTCACATTAGTGTCAACTGTAATGTGCATGCCTGGAGTTACAACTACAGAAAGAAGGGAAGTGCTCTCTCATTGGAGGGGTTCATTTAGTAGAGGACGCACCACATCAGAAAAGCAGAACTACTGTTATGACCAGAGTGCCTGGTCATTGGTGTACACTGCCAAGCCCATTGCGATTTCAGCTGTAATTGGCTCGGCAGTGACACACCTCTCAAATGTAGTATAGTCCCAAGACATTCCTTGCACAAGTGAAAGTGAACGCAAAAATGAGGAGAGATCTGAAGAGGCTAGAAAACTGGTCCAAGGAATGGCAGTTAGGTTTCAGTGCAAAAAAATGCAGGATTATCAATCAATCAATCAATCAAAATCTTTATTTATCCAGGCGAACATCATTGAGCGAGGCTCATTTGCAAGATGGACCTGGGTATAACAAGGTCACATACAAAAAAGGGAAAAATCATACATAGATGTATATATGAGCATACATGATAACAATGCACTAACAATACTTAAGGCACAAGGTGCATCAGATAATAGACATACACAAGGGAATATCGTAGGAGAACCATATATCAATTTCAATATCCATATATAGCTAAGGAGTGAGGCGAAATCCAAGGGAGCTCATTTCTAGTACTACATGAGGACATATACATCAGGGGGCAGGGAAGAGAAGAATGGCGGGTGAAGGGTAGTAACCCAATTGGAATGAAGTTAAAGTCCTAGGATCCAGAACCAGGAGCCAGGATCAGGCAGCATTACGCTAGAAGGATGACGGGATAGGCATAGGTACAACACAGAGTAGGCAAACATTGCAGGATTAGGATCAAGGGAGACAATTACAAGACTACTTAATAAGACAAGAGTAAAGGGTCTTAAAAGTGGTAATGCTGACAGGAGTACTCAGCTTCAGTGCACCTTATGCACCTGGGGAGAGGGAATCCTAGGGTCAAGTATGAACTAGAGATGGGGTAATACTGGAGGCCACCAAAGAGGAAAGAGATCTAGGGGTAGTCATAGAAGGCAACCTCAAAGTGGCTAAACAGTGTGACAAAGCAGTCAGAAAGGCTAACAGAATATTAGGGTGCATAGGGAGGGGTATGACAAGTAGAAGGAGGGAAGTGATGGTACCACTGTACAACTCCCTAGTAAGGCCTCATCTGGAGTACTGTGTTCAGTTCTGGAGGTCCCATCTCCAGAAAGACATAGACAGGATGGGAACAGAGGAAGGTGACAAAAAAGGTGTCCAGGATGCAGCATAAATCGTATGAGGAGAGACTCAGAGCTGTCAATATGTACTCCCTGGAGGAAAGGAGAGAGAGGGGGGACATGGTAGAGACTTTTCAAGTATCTGAAGGGGATCAACAGGGTACCAGAGGGGAGTATCTTTCACATGAAGGGAAATAGCAGAACAAGGGGGCACAGCATGAGAATAAAAGGGGGAAAACTTAGGTGGAACTTGAGAAAGTTCTATTTCACTGAAAGGGTGGTAGAGAGATGGAACAGTCTCCACCAGGAAGTGGTGGGGACAGCCACGGTTCAGGGGTTCAAGAATGCGTGGGATAGGCATATGGGAATTATCAAGCTAGGGTGAAAGGGGAGGAACTTGTCGTAGCATCTAGGGTACCTTAAGGATCAGAAAGAAGGATAGGGCAGATTGAATGGGCCACAAGGCCTTTATCTGCCGACAACATCTATGTATGTATGTGTGTGTGTGAATTTTTTTTTTTTCTTTGACAGCATAGCAAACAGGCATTTTCGGTAAGAAATTCCATTATGTTTCAGGTGCACAAGATACATGTCACATTAAATGGTCCTAGTGGGACTCAAACAAGTAACTTGCATCAAATTTGAAAACATTACATATAGGAAATTTCTTATGCCAATCATGCAATTTTATAAAGAACTAGACTACATCTGACAGAAAGTTAATGGCATAGTTAGGGTGCCCATGTCCAACCTTCCTCCTCACCCCTGTCCAACATACCCATACATGTCAGCTACACACTATGTACTGTACACCTCATATAACTTAGTAGGATGCATGATGCCCCAGGTCACATACAATAGGGGCACAGGAATCACTCCAGTACAACAGTAGGGATGCCATTGTACCATAGGTGTGAGAATAACATAATGGCAGTTTCAACAGTGGCACACCCACTCCAGTACAATAGTATACCATGCATTACATGGTATATGCATACCAGCACCCATGCTACAGAACATGGACAGTGTACATGGAATAGACATTGGTGTCGGCAAAATGCTGTTTAGTGCACCTAACACCCTGGCTACAAGTAACCCCCCATGCCACATGAAATATTCATCCAACCTGACACAGCACCCCATAGACATACAGTAATCACACATCACTGTGATATCCGACATCCTTGGTGTTAAGGCAAGTGAATAGCACCAGGATCCACATGGGATCCTGTATTGTACAGGGCAATGGGGGCATCTGCAGGGACAGTGGTCCTATATACCTGCATTGGTTATATAGGACAATGCAGCAGATCTATTCCAATAGGACAGAGTGGACTCATCAAGTACATCAGGTACATTGCACATTTTCTCAGAGACTGTACCTCAGTGATTCAGTATCATGGAAACAGTACTGCACCCCAGACACCATAGCAACCATACATACAGCTGGCTGTACTCA
The DNA here is from genome assembly GCA_016271365.2 of Neoceratodus forsteri. NCBI lineage: Eukaryota > Metazoa > Chordata > Ceratodontiformes > Ceratodontidae > Neoceratodus > Neoceratodus forsteri. Next base: position 571,614,227 of record CM028137.1, read on the forward strand.
CCTGGCTGTGGCACAGTGCCACTGTTGATCATTGCACACAGCAGCTGTAGGCACCTTGCCTTCCTCTGGGACACATCATTGTACCAGTGGCAGCACTGGTCCCCCAACCAGGCTACTTCAGCCCTGCATGCCAGGCACCATCCCACCAGTGCCCAGACCTCACACCCGGGCTATCTGCTGACTTTCCCCTTTCACCCAATAACTGCATCTCTCTGGTGACCACCAGATCAAACAGGTTGGCAAATTCCACCGCTGACCGGTTGATATCCCTCTGCCTAACTACTCTGCCCCTGGTCCTCCTATCTGCCATTCTAGCATGTATTATGCAGCCTTCACACTTAGGAACACACCCAGCTGATGTATAGGTCTTCCCCAGCTCTATGTATAGGCCTGTCATTAGTACCGCACATTTCGGCATTAGCACCGTGCTGACATCAAGTAGCACAGCGCTATCCATGTTTCCAGTGGGGGGCTCTTGCACGTGGCAGGAACATATTAGCATGTGTGTACAGTACACATGCGTGGACAGTGCAGCACATGCACAAAGCCATAATGTGACATCATACATCATACGCCAGTGCAGCATCATGATGCATCATGATGCCACTCCCAACATGTGACATCATGTCTGTGCCACATGGGGACATAGCGCTAGTGCAATTTATGCACAAGCGCTATTGCTAGCACTAATAAGATTGCGCTTAGGACAAACCTGCAATATTTAAACACTGTATGCAAATGAGCTAATTTTGCAGTTGGAAGGAAAATTCAACATTTACATGTCATCACTGGAATGTATTCATTCATTTGCATGCCAGCTTGTGCCTGGATCATATAAAAGGAGCAAAGGGCATAACACAGATTCCACAGAGGAAATGCAGATGGCTAGAGGTAAGCGTATTGTGGAATGGCCTACAACAGGGACATGTATGATCATTGCACTGTGTTTATGCTGCATCAGGACTAGACAATTTCTGTATCTGCACATGGCCAAGGGCTGTGATAGGCAGGAAGCTAGCTGTGTGTTGGACCCAACCATGTAGGAACATGTACATGTCTTGGCCATGCTCAGTGAGGCCCGCACATCACTGTGCCTTTGCTCTGTGCTCTGCTGTGTGTATGCAATGCTCAATGCTGTTTGTCCTCCCCATTTCCAACAATGACCATGGACGAAGCGGTACGACAACAGAAATTAATGTTCATGGAGGAGGAGGAAGTGATTGCCCTGTAAGCAAATGAAGAGGGGGGCCAGGGTCAAAATAGGGACCATCGGGGCCAAAATAACAGAGGCTGTCAATGGTGTGGGAGGAGAGGCCGCTCCCTCCAGGAAGTCAAAAAAGGCTGACAGACCTGAAGAGGTAGACAAAGGAAATGTTGGTAGAGACCTCCAGGCATACCTCTCAGCCTCCTGCCTCACAAATCAGGGACAAGACTTAAAGAAGTCAGGGAAAAAGGACCAAAATCAAAGACACATCTTAAAAATTGGTATCTACTCAGAAAGCTGGTAGAATAAGGGACTTAATATAAAATACATTTTCTGAAGAAGAACAAGCCTTTAAATCTAATGTTTGACAATATTTTGTGCTTATACTCTCTACTGTTCAGTCATGGTAACACGTATTTTATGAGGGACAGACTTAAAATTTGAGGTAAAATCAGGGACGGTTGACAGGTATGCCTCCAGGCCATAGGTAGTGGCCTGAGCACAACTGTCCCCCTTGCCCCCACAGAGGAGGTCATGGCCTCCAACCTATGCCCAGGGGAGGTGAGCGGCATCCCAGGCAGTGGCTACAAGGGCCAGATTGGACCAGCCGAGACATGTGAGTGACCACACTAGCCTCATCACATTGGGCTTGTGTGCATGTGTGCACATACACAGGCAGTGCTGAGGTGTGCATGGTGAGCGGGGGTGGGGATTTTGGTGATCCCGGCTGGACATGCAAAGTGTGCAGGCACAGGATGTACTTCAGATCTTTGGTATGCATACTGTACACATCCTGCCATATGCAAACAGATGCATCCTGCATGATCCAATGAGACACCACACATGTGAGACATCATTGCTGCATGCCCTGTCTGTAATGGTGTAACCTGTTTGCAAGGTTGGGCAAGCCCATCATGAAACCTTGATCATTCCATGTGTTCCCCCACCTCTGTTGGGTTTCATGTCACCTGCTACCCTCTGCAGCTCCTTACATTTATCATCTATTTGGATAAGGTATTGATGGCACTGCAGGTATATTGGGTTATATGGAGTTGGGAGGCAGTATAGCGCAGTGGTTTAAGGCTCTGAGCTGCAAATCTGGAGACCTGAGCTTGAGTCCCACAGTCCCCACTTGCATACTGTGAGACCCTGAGCAAGTCATTTAACTTCACTGTGCTTCCAGATTGCACCTGTAAACAAGCTTTCAGCTTAGTGTGTCTCACCTGGTTAAATAATTGAGGGAAAAAAATGTATATTTAGAGGGAACACACACAGCTACTGTTTCACATTTGCATGGAATATTCACATGCCTGTGTCACCCAGGTCCCTCCACTATTAATTTCTTTGGTTAGTCGCTGTATTGACTTTGAAATTGGGCCTCCGGTAGCCTGGCCACACCTTGACTATTGGATGTGTTACATAATGGGTATAGGCCTCATGCTAGCATCCATATATCCTGGTGGAGTGGCCATCTGTGAGGTAATTACCCACTGTACGGCAGGTCGATCATGTCCAACAAACTTGACTAATTTCTTTGACTGCATCACCAAAACAATAGACCAGGTTGGTGTGGCGGACATAGTGTACCTAGACTCCAGCAAAGCCTCTGACACCGTCCCCCACAGGAGACTGGGGACAAACTAGAGCACGCAGAGTTAGGGCATAAGATAGCTAACTGGGTTAGGAACTGGCTACAGAATAGGAAGCACAGAGTCTTGGTCAACGGGGCTTTGTCACAAGAGGGAGAAGTGACCAGCAGCATACCACAGGAGTCGGTGCTAGGTCCAATCCTCTCTAACATCTCCATCAGTGACATCAGAGAAGAATTGGATGGGAGAGTGTGCCTGTTCACAGACAATACAAAGCTCTGCAACAGGGTGGTACACAGGAGGGGCAACAAGCATGGCAGCTGAACTCAGGAAACTAAAGGAATGGTCAAAACACTGAGTTAAAATTTAACACCAAGAAATATAAGGTCATGCACCTGGGAAAGCAAAACCAGGGTAAAGTACACTCTGGATGGGCACCAATTGGAAGTGACAAAGATGGAAAGGGACCTGGATATACTCATCACCTCTGACTTCAAAGTCACAAAACTGCAAAAATCAGCGCAGAGAGCAAGTGGCATCCTTGGATGTATAGGTAGGCATTGAAGCAGAAAGCAAGAGGTAATCATACCACTGTACAGATCCTTGATAAGGCCACACCTGGAGTACTGTGTCCAGTACTGGAAGCCACACCTGAAAAAGGACATAGACAGATTAGAGACAGTGCAGAGAAGGGCTACTAAAATGGTGCAAGAGCTGCACCATGAGACATAAAGAAACTAGGCTTAGGGTACTAAAATTGTACTCACTAGAACAGAGAAGAAATAGAGGAGACATGAGAGAAACGTTCTAATACATCAAGGAAATAAACAAGATGGAGAATCTCTTCAAAGTAAATAAAGGAACTCAGACTGGGGGCAAAACTTGCATCTGGTGGGAGGCAAGTTCAGGAGTAAATATAGAAAGTACTTCTTCAAGGAGAGGGTGATAGACCCATGGAACAGCCTGCCAGCACAGGTGGTGGTAGCTAAGACAGTAAGAGAATTTAAACTAGCGTGGGACCGACAGTGTGGACAGCTTGGTTTGAACAGTTAAAGAAGGGGGGGGGTAGCCACCTTGGGCAGACTAAATGGATCAAATGGTCCCCATCTGCTAACACTATTCTTATGTTCTTATGTTCTTACTGTGCCACATGTGTGTCATCTCCTGTGTGATCACTGATAATGGGGCATGTGGTGTGTACAGCACTGGAGATGTATGGGACTGTACTGCAAGGATGGCATGGGTGGTGATACACATACACTAAGCCTGCATGCTGTCATGGTCAGCACACAGGTATGCATGTTATTCTGCAATATTTCTTTCTTCTCTTCTTCTCTTCTCTCTCTCTTCTCTTCTCTTCCCTTCTCTTCTCTTCTCTCCTCTCCTCTTCAGAGCACAGTCCATGATACAGGACACCATCCCAGAGAATGATCCAGGACTGTCATGGTGGCAGCTACCCCTGAGGCCCAACAGTGCTGTGGCAGAGTTGGACTCCAGCAGCGAAGAGGAGGAGGAGGAGGATAATGAGGACATAGACATGGATGAGACCTGTGTGGAGGAGTGGAGGAGAGAGGGGTCCAGCTCGGACCAGGAGGAGTTGCCTGCCCCTGCCAGACTGTTCAATGTGATTATTGTGAGGCAGAATGATGACTTGCAAATAGCAAGGACAAAACAATGAGGGCATAAACAGATCTCTGGCACCCCAAGGGTCAGTCAAAGCACTGGGCATGCCAGTGGAGGGAGTGTCACCCCACTGCAGATGCCTCAGCATCGCATCACACCACACCTGCACTGCAGGCAGTCAGATGCCCAGCATGCCCAGGACAGCACGCTGCCCTGGCCATGGTCTGCTCTTTGGCAGGTTCAGTACCCTACCACACAAGGCCATAGCTGTGGGCAGCTAACACTATCCCCACACTCATCTTCCATTGAGCGGATGATGACCCCCCTCCCCACTACCATCCCAGATACAGTGCTTGCACAATGTCCGTGTCCACGGTGGTAGTACAGGATGCACCTAGAGTGGCAGTTTCCCCCAGCCCTATTCCACATGCCTACCTCATGACCCACTCACAATACCCATGTTTCCTCACCTGTTAGGATGGCCTTTTCCATTGTTCATCCCTGTCCTTGAGCCCCCTGCCTGGATGGTATTGTATTTACATTTGTCCCCCTTGAACTCCCCCAGCTTTGATGGCACTGTATTTACATTTGTCCGCTCTGCAACACCCCCCGCCAAGATGGCATTGTATTTACATTTGTCCCCCTTTGCAGTCCCCCACCTGGGTGGCATTTTATTTACATTTGTCTCCTTTTGAATCCCCCCTGCCTGGATGACACTGTATTGAAATTTTTCCCACTTTGAATCCATTCCATTTGAATGTCATTGCATGTACATTTGTCCTCCTTTGAAACCCCCAACTGGATGGCATCATATTTTGTTTCAGCCCCCTAACCCCCCCAACCTGGATGGTATCTTATTTTGTTTCAGCCCCTTCCACCCACCTGGATGGCATCTTAATTTTGTTTTATCTCCTTTCCCTGCTGGATGGCATCTTATTTTGTTTAAGCCCTCTGCCTAGATGACTTGTTATTTTGTATATCCCTGTTATTTCCTGCACATTATTTTCCTAATACATTTTTTAAAACATTACAGCCTCCTGTGTGGTCTGTATGCATGGTCTGGGTCTGAAGAGGTCTGTGATGAAGGGGGCGCTATACTCCTGTGACCTCCTGGACATCTTGGGGTCACATCTGTTGAGCTGCTTCTGCCTTGCCCTGGTCCACCGGTTCTACATCCTCTGCAGTGTTTCCCTGGGGTTGGCAAGCATACCCCATGGTTGAGTGCCAAGAGTATGGCACAGGGCTTCTAAGGGGTATATTGTAGGGCACCACTAGAGCCATCAAGGCACCTGAACTGCATCTTGAACTTGCCAAATATCTGCTCAATGACACTGTGTACAGATATATATGCCACATAGTACCTGTCCTCTGCAATTGATCTGGGTCATAGAACAGGTGATAGGAGCCACAGATGCCTGGATATGTACTGGCCCTCTGTAGGTAAAGGACATTGGTTAGAGACATCCTTGGTGGCTGGAGAAAGCCTTGGGTGTATACTCAATAACGATGTGCCCACTAGGGATATCCCAACCTTCAAACCTCTGGCTCAGAATGGAACTGTACCATATGAAGGTGTGGGCATTGCTGTGGTACCATGCTGGGACATGGATGATGTGTCCTGTTGCATTGCACACCACCTGGCAGTTGATGGAGTGGAAGCCCTTTCTATTCACATAGGCCTCCATTCCATTGGCTGTGAGTACCCGGATGGCAACAGTCAATGGCACCCAGTACAGCCTATAGGTGCACAATGTGATATCATTGCTGCATGGTTGCTGCTTGCTCTGTTTGTGTGATGGGGAATATCATGAAGTTCCCAGCATTGGCCAGCAGGGCATCCAGGAACTGTCCAAACAGGTGCAAGGTGGTAGACTGTGTGATACTAGTGGTGTCCCCACCACTGTCTGGAGTGCTCTGGTGACCAGGAAGCACAGTGCTGCAGTCACCATGATCTTTATGGACATTACCTGGCTACAGTGGGTATCTGTTTGACCCACAGTTTGTTCATTACTGAGGACTTTGAATGTGACTCATGGACAGTACTGTCTGTTTGCAGCAGGTACACAATGTCTGCCATTTTGTTTTCTGGTGGGTGGATGTGTGTGCTACAGTGCCTCTTCCCACCTCTGGGATTTTCCATGGGTTAAGATCTGATTTTTATCATCCTTATTTTCAGACGTGCTATGCAGCACTAAATGCCACTAGTGCACTGCTAAACCTTTGAATATAGCACTATGCCAGATATGCAAGCCACCACCCCCTTTACAGGTGCTCCATACATTAATTTTATGGTCAGGCACTAATACTAATAACAGGCACAGTGTTAATGGCTGAATATAGATACCAAACACAAAAAAACAGGCAGCACTAGTGCAGATTGTTTGCTACAGTCACAGACCTTTTGAATATAGGGCCCTTTGTGCTACTGTTCAGTTTTGTGCCTTTGTTTCATGGTGTTGTGAACATGAGAGGAATGGGACAGGCAGTATGTGCAAATTGGGGCCCAGCATGCAAAATCATGTGCTGTGCTGTGTTGTGCTATGCACCCTCATGCGGGTCCCCATACTTTCCGGTCACTATCTGAGTGCCTCCCAGACTGTAGAACTGTTTCAAGAAGTCCTACAGGATGGGAGTAGCATGCAACAGTGAGGAGTGTTTGACTGGGAACAGACATTGGCAAGTGAACAAGTAGCATTGAAAGCTGGTGCAGGGGAACAGGGACAATCACTGGATGTCAGGGAATATGGAAGGGTCTGGGTTGGAGTTAGAGAGGAGCAATTGGATCACCAGTGAAAGCAGGCGATGAAAAAGAACAAATAGCATTAGGTGACCTCAAAGCAGGCCTAAAGGTAAGGGGTGAGGATGAAGGAAGACTACATTCATAGCATGGTTCTTCTGTGACTCTGGGCATGACATAGCACCAGGTGACCAGTACTATATTAGAGGCTGCAAACCCTGTTTACACTGGTTAATATCTAGGTGACCCATTTGTATTTTGACTTAGCTGTGGGTGGGAACTCCTCTCCTGGCAACAAAGTACTGGACCTGTGCATAGCGTTTTTTGGTGGTGGTACAATGGGGTGCCTATTTGTACCCTGAATTTGTACTGCCACTGATTGCAACTGCATATGAGGCTCAAGGATTTGGGGAAAGTAAAGAAACTGAGTTCTACTGATGGAACCTGTGATTTATTTGCTGGTAGCTGAACCCCTCTTTCCTTTATCAGCTGTGACATAGGGATACACACAGGGCTGGCATTGTAATCTAGAGGTCAGAGTAATGAGCTATGAATGGGCTTGGTACATTTGCAGACCTGGGTTTGATTCCCATAACCTCATCTTTCATCCTGTGTGATTCTGAGCAAGTCACTTAACCTCCTCAGTGCTCCCCGATCTCCCCTATAAACAGACCTTGTGTTTAGCAGGCCATACCCAGTTACTGAACAATAAAACTAAAACTAAACTGAAAAAATTGCAGCTCTCCTGGTAGCAATACATTTATAGGGAGCACAATTTGACGGTTGAAACACATAAGCAATGAACCACAATGGGGTGTGCATTCAGTAAGTTGCAACAGGTGTGCATTTTAAAGCATATTTTGGGAACTGAGACATAAGGCTGACATCTTAGTGTCCTTATACCCCTTGGAATTGCATTCAGATCCACAAAAGGACACCCTGGATTGGCTTATTGTGCTTATAAAATGGTTTGCTGCTCTTATCTATTATATGTAAAGTGAGACATTTTTAATGTGAGTTTTTTTACATACAATCATTTGTTTGAGTACATTTTAAATGGCAAAATTATATACATGAACTCGCCCATTATTTTGTAGGTAATGAAGCTTTTTGTCTTAATTATAAGATCCAGCACCTAACCATGCATCACTAGCTTTTTAATACACAATGTCAGTGGCTCAGTAGGTAGCACACTTGCCTCTGAGGCCGGGAGATCAGAGGGCTGTGGGTTCATTTCCACATCTGACACTTGGGTTAATATCCCAGTACTGACACTGTAGTGCAGCATGAGAGGGATGCTGCACTTCTGAGGTGCCGTCTTTCAGATGAGATGTTAAACCGAGGTCTCATCTGCCTGGATTGATGGTAGTTCAGGTGGATGTTAAAGATCCCATGGCACTTATCGAAAAGAGTAGGGGAATTTACCTGGTGTCCTGGCCAAATTTCCCTCATTCACTAAAAATACCACCAACAGCTTAATCTGGTTCAAGGTCAGTTGGCATTCATCTGTATCCCCTCCCCCGGGTCATGCCTGAAAATAGGCAGGATTTGTCTAGTGCACTTACCCGTCAACAAAAACTAAATAAAATAAAATAATGATGTCTTTCAGTCAATGAGGTTTCAGGATTTTCTTGCCATCTTATAAAAGTACTTAAAATAGAAGAAAACATGCCAGACCATTTTAAAGGACCTTTCTCACTAATAAAAATTAGGACAGCATTAAGACAAACTGAACTTTGAATGACAAGGGTTGTTTTCCATACATCTGCCCTTATTAATAAAGAATATACTAGCTTAAAATTCAATTTTATTTTGGATTGTTGGATAATTGGATAGCTTTGATTTTCTTCAAGTAACCAGAGTCCTCTTTAATGCCTGAGTATGAATGTAGTTTCTCTTGGGTTCCAGAAGGGTGTGCTTCCTTGTTTGGCTGGATGTCACAGAACAGTATCATTGATGATATTGCATAGCAATGCTGCATGTGATGCAAAGTGGATGTATCTAACAAAACACAAAGAGAGGTCAAGTCCCCAGTCTTGTAGTGCTGGGTAACCTGTCAGTGTATGCCTTCTCAGACATCCATGCCATCAACCTTTTATAGAAAACTAGGAATTATTTCCCATTAAGACCTGGCAATGGCAAATCATACTGGTGTGGTAGGAACCATTATTCAGAACATGATGCATTACTAAATTTCATATCTGGGACTAAATGTTATGGGAAATCTGTGTTCTGCAGTTCATGCTACATTAGCTTGATGTGGAAATGCTGAGATATGCAAAAGCTTCAGACCTCAAAGCCCAGTGCCGAAGGATATCTGCTCCAGCTTTCAAGCAGCTTCATAAATAACTTCTTGGATGATTTGAAAAAACAACTGGAGTGACAGTGAAAATAAATCTCCAATCAAGGTTTTGCATTCTGAATTATAGGTTTGGATTGAAACACAGTTAATCAGGATCAGTGGGTTAATGAACAATAATAGTTACATGGCAGTAGCAAAACAGCAGTAGACCAGGTGAACATTTTTTCATGCTCCTCTTGAGCATTTTCATGATTGAACAATCATGGTTTATTCAGCTGTAAGCACTGCTTGTCCCCCGTGCTCACTGAAACTCACAATGTCAAAATGTTATGAAAACAGTTGTCTCCCTGGAAAGAGAGAATGTGATAGAGAGATTATAGAACTGCTTATATGAATTCATTTTCAGAACTGATGTAATGCATACTGAGATTCCAGAGTTCCAGTGCTTCAGTAGCCTGGCATGCAAACTGGCAATAATTTTCCACTTCAGCTATCATTATTGTTTGACCCTTTTATGAATGCTTTGGTTTATTGATGGTGTACCAACTGTGTGCATCCTACAGCTGGTGCTGTATATAACTGTGCAAGAACTAGAGTCTGATGGCAGCAGTACTATATGTTTTGCATTGATCAACAGACACAGCATTACAGTGTGTAGTCTCTTAGTTGTAGTTCAGTCATATTAGTTGGACAGTACTAGAGTTTTTACAAATCTGTAATTTATTTAATGAATAATTATCATTGTTGGAGTATGTCCTTAAGATATCAAGAAGGAAATATGTTGGGACAATAGACAAGTTATATATATATTACATAATTCCCAGGCTACAATTTATAATTTCTACTAGCCAGCAGCAGCTGAATTTACAACAGCTCAATTGCAACAGATATGTAAGATGCAAACATACATATTTTCATTAGCTGTGGAGATGTTTCCCTAGTTGACACAGGTCCCTGGTTCAAAACAAATCATAGGAATGAAAGTTGAAAATAAATGCAGCCCTGTGATCTCAGAGAGAGACAAGTCTGAATCCTATAAATGCCACATACTGGTTCTGTGTCTTCCCTGAGCTTAATCTCTCTGTAAACGACTATCTCTTTGCTACAGTAATTGATTACCCCTGTGTGCATAATGGCAGCAACTTTCTCTCCACTCCCTGTAATGGACTGTGAAGGTCAATAAGATACAGTTTGGATGAAAGGTGCTATATAAAACTAAATTCCTTTCCTTGTGAATTCAGTTGTTTACCATTTTCCTCTGTTTAGCTAACAGATATCATAGCAGTAGCAAGGAAAGAAACAATGAAGCAACCTTGAACTACATGGTAAGTACTTAGATCATACTATAAGACTTCAAATTATACATTTTGGTCCCATGTGCCTCAAATTCTCCTTTCATTCAGTAGGGAACATTTAGTGTGTGTGTGTGGGGGGACACTATCTAAACCAATGTTAAAATTAAAAACAGCAGAGTTCTGATTTTTTTTCATTGTGTGTGTCCCCTCCCTTGTTTATGGAATTGCCTGCCTCTATAAATTTGCCTGCATGTTTCACTGAGTTTTTGTCAAAGGACAGTAAATACCTATCTATCCTGACTGGCATGTAATTGCTTTTAATATATATCTACTGTTTTAACACTGGCTTGAGTTTCTATTTCTACAGCTCCTATGTCTGCACTGTACAGACATAATGTACTAGCAGCTAACTCTGTGGAGCAAAAATAGAATCATTTAATTCATGCTAACCACTGACACATTTACTTGGCAGTAATGTTTTATTTTGCTACATTGGGGTTATTATTATCCTTAGCACAACTGATAATCTTCACGGGGTTACTGTTGATGTGATATGTATTTTCAATTCTGATCAATGATAGACAGGTAGGTAGATAGATAGATAGATAGATAGATAGATAGATAGATAGATAGATAGATAGAGCAATTTGTACTTCAATCATGGAGAGGGTCTGACATAATTTTGATTCACAAAAAAAGGTAATCTTTCTGATCCTGCTACGTATAGACCAATTAGTTTACTCGCCATCAATCTGAATATTTTTTCAAAAATAATCTTAGAAAAGCTAAACGTCCAAATAATCAATACTGGGGGGATTCAGTGAACTCCATGCAGGATTCAGAAGCAGATATTCTACCATTGATAACTATTTTGTGTTAGCCCACCTACTAGAAAAATACATTCATCTTAGAAAACAGAGACTATTTGTGGTATTCATTGAGTTTTCGGAGGTATTTGACTCTGTCTCCAGGAATATTATGTGGAAGATTGTCATAAACAGAGGTATAAATCCCCTATTGGTCCAAATTATTGCCAATCTTTGTACGAATACATGGGCCTGCATCAGATGTGGCACCCATGGCCATGGCCAATAAGGAAAGAGAAAAGGACACCTTCAGATACATTAGAGAAAGAAGAAAAAACAAGGACCAGATTGTGAGATTAGGAAGGATGGAGGGTGGGTGGAGAAGGGGGTAGATCAGGCAGAGGCATTAAATTAATACTTTCGCTCTGTGTTCACGAAGGAGAAAGGGAGAAATACAGCCTGTAACATAGCACTGCAACTAAGCAACAGATTTATTTATTTTATTTAGTTTTTGTTGACCGGGTAAGTGCACTAGACAAATCCTGCCTATTTTCAGGCACGACCTGGGGAGATACAGATGGATGCCAACTGACCTTGAACCAGATTAAACTGTTGGTGGTATTTTTAGTGAATGAGGGAAATTTGATTAGCACACCGGGAAACTCCCTACTCTTTTTCGATAAGTGCCATGGGATCTTTAACATCCACCTGAACTACCACCAATCCAGGCAGATGGGACCTCGGTTTAACATCTCATCCGAAAGACAGCACCTCAGAAGTGCAGCACCCCTCTCATGCTGCACTACAGTGTCAGTATTGGGATATTAACCCAAGTGCCAGATGTGGGAACTGAACCCACAGCCGACTGATCTCCCGGCCTCAGAGGCGAGTGTGCTACCTACTGAACCACTGACACTGCAGATATTCCATTATAGCAAACAATGCGTAGACCAGGATAACCCACCCACATCTAATGATGAACACAATTCGTAGCATTAACACCATCTAATAACATTCCAAGACAAGTTATTGTAATAGGTGATTCAATTATCAAATACACTGATAAGTACATTTGCAAAGATAAAGCTAATGTCATGGTGAGCAGTTTTCTGGGGCAGGGCACACAATCTCACCAAGATGGCAGATGACATCTTCAAAGGGCAGGCAAAACCGCTAGTGTTAATTCATATTGGGTTAATGACTTCATGAATAAATCATTATTGACTTTTAAAAGGATTACAGCAACCTTGTGGAGAAACTATCTAGCAAAGGATGCAAAATTGTAGTGTCCGAGATCTACCAGTCCCCAGGGCCTCCACTTATGTAAAAAAAAACTGTGCCTTACAAACACTTGGCTCAATGTGGACTAGTGAAAGGAAAATGCACTTCACAAGGCATTGGGACACATTCTACAACAGAGGGGACCTATATTGCAGAGATGGTCTGCACCTGAGTTTCAAAGGAAGTAGAGTACTGGCCCTACGTCCAAAAATGAAATTAATTTAAACTAGCTATAGGGGCAACTAAGCTAACCAAATACTCTGGGCAACTATGGGAAACCTAAAACCTAAAAAGATCATCAAAGAGCCAAAGTCATATATTTCAATGCCAGGAGCCTTAACAAGGACAAGGACAATATGGCAGAGCTCCAGCACATAGTCAGTAAAGAGAATTTAGATATGGTTGGAGTCACAGAAACCTGGAGGTGTAATGATAGCAGCTGGGGTAAGGAAACAGCTGGATATCAGCTGTATCGTAAGGACTGGGCTAGAAGATGCAGGGCAGGGTTGCAATGCACATCAGGAATCAGATACAGTGTTCCATTGCTGATATATGAACCAATCTAGGAATAGTGGAAATACTTTGATGGATGTAATAGGAATGAAGGGTAAAAGTTTAAACTAGGTATATTCTATAGGCATCCTGACAGCAATACAAATGATACTGACACCCTTGTTGAACACATAACAACAGTGGCTAAAGGGATGATGTGATTGCGTTAGGGGACCTAAATTTGCCTGAGATCAACTGGAAGGAGGATGGAATAAACAGCTCCTCAAGCAGTAGAGTACAGACAACACTGGTATTAGCTGGTATAGAACAATGTGCCTACACCCACATGTGGTGATAATATACTCAATGTACTCTTAACCAATATCGGAAGGATATAACTGATATAACCAGTTCAACCCTATAGGAATAGTGATCACAATACAATATGCTTTAATATCAGGAAAGATCAAACATTTACAACAGGAATAATAGAGTACAAAAATTATGCAAAGGCTAATTTCAAGGAGATAAAAGAGAAATACTTAGTCTAGATTGGAGTTAACAACATTAAATACTAATGCTGACCAATCTTGGGAAATATTGCAGACCACCATGTCAAATTGGAATCTAAACATGTACCGGTCAAAAGTCTATAATAAATGAGGAAAGAAGCCCTTATGGTTCGGTAATATCATTAGGAAGCTCATTAATAAAAAAAGAATAGATATGGTAGGATGAAAAAAACATCATTCAGTAGCTAGCAGTACTAAATACAAAAGAGTTCTTAAACAACTGAAACAATCAATTAAACAATCAAGAGCTTCCACAGAGTTCAGACTAGCAAATAATAAAGGAAACAGAAAACATTAAACATTTTTAGAAAATGGGCAAGATTCTTCAAGCTCTGAATGTATCACCTCTACATCAGACCTAACCTCAATTAAAGGCCTCAGTTTCCTACATATTAATGTATGCAGTCTGTTGAAAAAACTTACACTGATACAAGCCTGGGTTGCCCATACCTGCCAGACTTTCTCATGGTATCTGAGACATGGCTCAAACCCACTACAGCAGACAGGGATGTTAACCTACCCAACTATCAGCTATTCAGAGCTGATCGCCAAACAAGGGAGGTGGAGTAGCTATATGCAAAATCCGTATAGCTGTATCCTGTATTGCTGCAACCTCTATGCCCAAGGAATTTGAATGCCTATCCTAAAAGTCTCTCTCCCAATACAGCAGCTTTTCAGCTAGTTGGATGCTACAGACCCCCCTGCTGAATACAAGCTCTTATCCCACCTGGGAACCTGCTCAAGCCTAGCACTGAAGAAGTCATTATTCTAGGTGACCTGAATTTCAACTGGCTTACCCAGGCAGCTGCACCTCTGGTATCATTCTGTGATACTTATGGGTTCACACAACTAATTAATGAGCCAACAAGAATTAATGCAAGGAATAGTAATAACAGCACACTACTTGATATCATGCTAGTGAATAAACCACATCTATTCACATATGCTGGAGTGCTTCTCTGTGATACAAGTGATCACTGCCCCATCGCAGGGGTAAGATCCACCAGCATAACAACAATCCCTGCAAAATTCCTCATGAGGAGATCCAAGAAAAAGATCAATATTGAAGAATATTTGCATGATCTAGCTCACTCTCCACACTGGCAAGAATTTTATCTTGCCCATTCTGCTGAAAAAGCTCAGCAGGTGCTAAATAGCATTATAATAAATGCCCTTAACATCCATGCCCCAATCTCTAGTATCCGAATAAAAACAAATCATGTTGTTGGTTTTCAGCTGACCTCAAAGCTGCACTGCTGGGAGAGACAAACTCTGGAAATGGCAAGAAAACCAAGAATGCAAATGACTGGATGATCTTAGGAAAGCCAGGAATAAATGCACCAAGAAAGTTAGGGATGCAAAGGCTGCCTTCTACTTGGCTGAGCTCGACTCCTCCTATCATAATCCTGCTAGATTTTGGGGTACCATCAAGGGTATGGTGGGGCAGGACGCTAACGCCTCCCTTCCAACTCAATTACACAACAGTTATGGCCCTATCACTGGCAAAATGGAAATTCTGGACGCCTTCAATAACCACTTCACAACGGCTGGCCTTGCTTTTGACACCTCTCCAGCTAACCTGCTGAGGGAACAATTAAGCTCCCATTACACTGGTGATCAGAGAGCTGACTCTTTCTTCAGCTTCAAATCTATACTGTTGAAGCAAGTAGAGGATCTATTATGGCAACTGGATACCAAAAAAGCACAGGGCAGACTCTATGGACCCTTACTTTCTAAAGATTATGTGTCATGTACTTGCAGTCCCCTAACACACCTCTTTAACCTATCTCTAAACTCTGTCTCTATTCCCACACTGTGGAAGACAGCCAATGTGGTTCCCTTCTAAAATCAGGGGACCCTATGGAACTTAATAATTACAGGCCCATTTCCATCCTACAGTGCTATCCAAGATGCTGGAGAAATTAGTGAGTAACCAGTTAAGGGAGTATCTTGACAATGCTAACCTCTAAATCCAGCTCAATCTGGATTCAGGGCCAAGCATAGCACTATCACTGCACTAGCCAAGGTCACAAATGACTGGCAAACTGAATTAGATAAAAAGAATAATGTCTGTGCAGTATTCCTGGACCTGAACAAAGCATTCGATACTGTGGACCACGAGCTTCATCTCTGCACTCTCTTGGCCTAGATCCACCCTCCCTTAAGTGGTTCAGATGTTATCTCACCGGTAGGTCACAACAGGTAAAAGCTGAAGGTGACCTATCCCCATTAAAATCACTGTTAAGAGGAGTCCCCCAAGGTTCTATACTGGGTCCTATCCTTTTTGCCATTTATATAAATAATATTGATTCAACCCTCACCAATTCCTCTGTACACCTCTTTGCTGATGATACTGTTTTGTATGTCAGCAACCCTTCACTCTGCAGCTGCTCGTGAAATCCTACAAACAGAATTCTCCTTGTTACAATATCAGCTACTTGAGAAAAAGCTTTGTTAAATGCAAAGAAAACTAAAGCAATGATGTTCACAAACCAAAGCTCCACCAGCACCTCCTCCTCAATCATTCTCCCCAAGCTATGCACTATACTTGGAGAAAATCTGGAGTATGTAGAAAACTTCAAATACCTAGTGTGTGGATTGACAACAGACTCAGCTTCACTCATCATTTAGAAGAACTGTTAAAAAGTCACAAAGGCTTGGCCTTCTTTATAGATTAAAACCCTTCCTAAACAGAGACTCAAAGATGAGGTTAGTCCAGGCCATTTTTCTATCAGTTGTTGACTATGCAGACTTCCTTTATAGTCACTGCCCCATCTCCTATCTTCACAAGCTGGATACCTTATATCATAGAGCAATAAGATTCATTACAAATCTGCCATCTAATACCCATCATTGCTCTCTTTATGCTGCAGTTGGGTGGGTTTCCCTTCATCTCAGAAGGAACAGAAATGCAGCACTATGGATTTACAGAGCGTTATCAAAAAAACTTCCAAACTATATTCTGGACTGCTTCACCCAGACCATTCCTAGCTCCTATGGCCTAAGAAGCAACAACATCATCCTGCTCAAACTGCCCAAATTCAACACCAGGCTAGGAGGGCAGCAATCAGCTATTCTCTAGCTATAGCATGGAACACCCTACAAAAATCCCTAAACTGTCCAATATCATTCCATTTGCATCCTTTAAACAGCATTGTACAGTCTTCTTCACAGAGAAATTCAGTTGCTACCGCTAGAGCTAGCTCTATCATCTCACAATCTCCCTCCTAAAAATTAACCATATATGGCATAATCCTTCCAGACAGACACCCCATCTTATGGCACCCAGTAATACCTTCACCATCCTAGTATTACATTATATTGTGTGTTTCCTATGGCCTCCCACTGGGATATGTATATACTGTAAATATTAGCTTAACTTTCCTGTAACCAATTTTTATCATGTGAATTTACTGTACATCATTGTGTTTATAAACATTTTTTTCCCCTGTATGTATAACTGTTTTATATAAGTGTATGATGTATCTGTTGTGTATCAACTGTTGAACCTTGACCTTATCAGGTCCATCTTGTAAATGAGCCTTGCTCAATGATGTTCGCCTGAATAAATAAAGATTTGATGATGATGATGATGATGAAGCTCTCTGATTGGCTGATGGGCCCTACGGGGGGTACATTAGCTTTCGAAAGATGCCCACTTACAACAAGCACCAATTCGGAGTGCCACATTACTGAGGATATTTATGGGCACCCTGAATTTTCAGCATCAGCAGCTGCCGTTTCTTGTCTCTCACTTAGCGACAGAGTTGAGGAGCGAGTTTGTGGCTGGCAAATCCCTCAGAGCAAACTCCCTCTGCACCCCCGATGTTTCAATTATTTAAATAGTACCCACACATGTAAAAAGAAACAGCAAACGAAGCTGACAACCTTACCCACTTCACGTCACCGGCAGTCAACAGCGTATGCCTCCCTACAGGAACAAAACTCTCTTGTCCTGCTTACCTGCGCTGCTTGCCTTACACTGACCCTGACACAGTCTCTTCTTGTACCAAATAACAACAAATTGACCCCACAACAGGAGCCTTTACATATTTTAAAAATGCAGAGTACCTCTTTTTTCTGCAGTTTGCCACCTGACTTCTGTGTCCCCTGATCGCATACAAGACAGCACTGCAGCACTCCAATTTCCACTAGCTCAGCCGCCGCCTCCCTGCTCACAATCTACCAACCAACAAAATTAATTTACAAGCAAAGAAAAACTCATGGATGGGGGTGTTTAAACTAACTATTTCCTGAGTACCACTTTCGAAAAGTGATACTGCAACAAATAAAAACAATCTCATAAATAGCAGCACCCTCTAGTGGCACTAAACCAGTAAGCCAGTAAAGGGACTATTTTACAAAACCTGATGTTTCTGTGCATTTTTACTAATATTTTACACTCTTTTTGTATTAAATTAGTAAAAAAAATAAAATAATGTAAGCCCATTTTCTAAGCGTAATAATACCCTCCAGGGTGGGCGGTATGAGCATACCGGACCATCCAGGGGCTACAAGGCCTCCGCCTGCTGCATCAGGCCTCATTACACCCTGGGTGGTCCGGTATTGCCCAATACCACCCACCCTGTTGGGTATTATTGCTTTGCTTATTCCTATGTAAATGAAAAACGTGTGTTGATAGGACAATAGGACCATTAGAAATTAACAACACAGCATATAATAAACCAGAAGAGATGGTAGAGAATTTAATAAGTACTTTGATCAGTTTTCAATCCCCTGAGTATAATGTGATTATACCACCACCAGTGATACCACCCATACACAACATTATTACAGTAGAGATCATAAAAATTGCTACAACTCAAAACTAATAAATCTCCTGGCCCTGATGGACTAAGTCCAATACTTGAAGGAACTCACCACTGAATTAGCCCCCATTATAGTGACATAGGTCAAAATCTCTTTTAGAAGGTCTTGTACCTCCAGACAGGCATAAAGCCATAGTGATACCTATTTACAAGAAAGGAGGAAAAGAGTCCTGCTAACTACTGTCGGATAAGTCTGCCCTCCATAGTGGGTAAGATAATCAGAGTATAGTTAAGGATGAACTAAGCAGTACTCTTACAGCAAGTGGATATTTGTGAACAACAGATCCTGTACCACTAATCTCCTAAGCTTCTATAATGTTGTGGGGTCACAGATGGATATGGGTAGGGAAGTTGATGTGCGAAAGTTTGACTTCAGGAAGGCATTTGACACTTTATCTCATAATATTCTAATATCAAAATTAATAAAGTTTGATATACTGTACACCATTCTCTTATTAAATGGATTCAGAACTGGTTAACCAATCATACTCAGTCTGTCAGAATAAATGGTTTTGTATCACAAGAAGTGGAGTCACTAGCAGGGTACCCAGGGCTCTGTGCTTGGTCCCTGCTGTTCAGTGTCTTTATTGGTGATGTTTTATTCACAAATAGTGTTACAGTAGTCGAGTTTGTTGATGACATCAAACTGGTGGTATAGTTAACACTGCTAATAATAGAAGGAAACTTACCAGTGAATTGAAGGTATTGTAAGTTGGGCTAACAACAACAAAATTGCATTCAACTTGGAGAAATGTACAGTGATGTATTTTGGTAGGTACAATGTCCAACAGGATTATTTTATTAATGGGATTAATCTAGGAAAGTTACCAATGAAAGAGACTTGGGCATATGCATTAGTAATAACCTCAAGAGTTCCCAACACTGTAAACAAATAGCCAATAAAACCAGTCACTTGATAAACTATGTTCGTAGATCATTTCATTCTAGATCCAGGGCTGTCCTAATCCCACTTTATAGATCACATATCAGACCTCATCTGGATTACTGTTCCCCACAGTAGAGCCCCTACTTGAAAAAGGATGTTAATATTGTTGAAAGAAGCCAGAGTAGGTTCACAAGGCTTATATCCTGCTGTAAAAATAAACCATACTATGACAGGCTAAGAGATCTAGGCTTATGGAACTTAACACTAAGAAGGAAGAGAGGTGACATTCTTCTATATAAACTGATAAGGGATCCCATCCTTTATGGATGATTTAGGACTAGTATTTAAGGATGGGAGGGGTGACTGATGTAGGGATTACAGAGGACAGGGTTCTGCAAGGATTAAGGGCAATGAGGGTGGAAAGGCACCCGGGACCAGATGACATTCCCACTAGGGTACTCGTGGAGCTAGCAGAGATCCTGGCAATACCTCCCGGGACACAGGATGCATACCACAAGACTTGAGGATTGCCCATGTGGTGCCCATTCACAAAAGTGTCCCTAGGGATGAACCAGGTAACTATAGACCAGTGAGCCTCACATTAATTATGGGGAATAGGCTAGTGACATTTTTGGAGGACAATGGTTTCCAGGATGGCCAACAACATGGGTCTGTCTTAGGCAGATCCTGCCAGACAAATCTAATTGACTATTACAACTGCATGACCAGGGAGCTGGACAGGGGCCATGCGGTGGATGGCCTGTATTTGGACTTCTACAAGGCCTTTGATTCCATGCCAAATGGATGGCTGGGGGGGGAAGCTGGAATACATAGGGGTCAGAATGAAGATGACCAGATGGATCATCAACTGGCTAAATGGAAGGCAGCAGAGGGTGGTGGGGGGGACACTCATCACCAAGGGAAGTGATGAGGGGGGTGCCACAGGGACTGGTACTGGGACCAGTGCTGTATACATAGCTGATATCTCACATGGGATCTGGAGTAGGATCAGTCTCTATTCACTGATGATATGAAGATGGGAACTGTGGTAGATGACATCAAAGAGTGGAAGGGGCTGCAGGAGGACCTGACCAAACTATAGGAGTGGTTGGAAACATGGCAGCTGGGGTTAAATGGCAAGAAGTGCAAGGTACTGCATTTTGGAGTTAGGAACCAAGGGGAGGAGCTATCAGCTGGAAGGGGTACAGATGGAAAGTACCGAGGAGGAAAAGGACCTGGAGGTGCTTATAACGGGCAGCATGAACAACTCAGCTCAGTGCAGGAAGGTGGCAGCAAAAGCCAACAGGATGTTGGGGTGTAAAGTGAGGGGAATCTGTTCTAGAAATAGGGAGGTGATCCTTCCCTTGTACAGATCTCTGGTCAGGCCACACCTGGAGTACTGCATGCAGTACTGGCACCCATTCCCAAAGAAGGATATCAGATTGTTGGAGGAGGTGCAACATAGGGCAACAAAGATGATCCAGGGACTGGAGGAAAAGTGCTACAGGGATAGATAGGACAAGCTGAACATGTACTCCCAGGAGAAGAGGAGAGATGGGGGGGGATATGATTGAAATCTTTAAATACCTTTAAGGGATATATAAGGCTAATACAGAAGGAATTTTACAGCTTAGAAAAGAGAGGGATACGAGAGGGCATCAACTGAGATTGAAGGGGGGAAGATCCAAGAGGGGAAATCAGGAGACATTTTTTCACTGAACGGGTGGTAGACAGGTGGAATGCTCTGCCTGATGAGGTGGTATCCTGTAGAATGGTGGGTGACTTTAAGAGTGGTTGGGAGAGGGTTAGGGGGGAGTTGTGATGAAGAGGGGTGGGGCAGCTGCAAGTGGAGGGGCTAGCTGCACAATTGAGCAGACTCGATAGACCGTAAGGCCTGCTTCTGCTGGCATTTTCAATATGTTCATATGTCTGTAATTTTCAAAAGCTTTTATACCAACAAAGGGATGAGACAGGAGAGTGTTCTATTCCCACATTGTTTTGTCTATATATAGACAAATTATTAAAGGACATGGAAACACTAGACTCCCCAAAAATAAATAACTGCATTTGCCACACATTAGCATATGCAGATGACTTGATCCTCGTGGCCTTGACAAAAAAATGACTACAGAGGAAATTAGACACGATAGAAGCCAATGCTAAACAGCTTGGTCTTGCTATCAACTTTAACAAAACACAAGACATAATTTTTGGCTCAAAAAAAGAGCTTGGTCAGTGGTACTTAGGTAAGCAGAAACTAGCAGTTAGCTCAAGTTATGTGTACCTAGGTCTAACCTTTTCAGCAAATGGCCACTGGACAAAACATACCACAAACACCATTGTGAACACACAAAAAAATCAATATTGAGTGTAAGAAAATTCAACAAGGCAAATGGTGGCTACACACTAAAACCACAAGTGAACATACTTAGAGCAAAATATATTGCACAGCTATCCTATGGTGCCAAAGTATGGGATATTAAAAGAAGAAATAGTTTAACAGTCCCCATACTTAAATTCTTAGAGCTCTTCTAGGACTTGGTCATTCATGCCCAGCGGCATACATAAGATCTGAGCTAGGTTGGACAATATTACACCGTGATAGACACTTGTAAAATCAATTACTGGCTAAAGCTTTCCAGGATGGACATAGACAGGTTGCCTAAAACTGCTTAATTGAAAAAGTCTTTGCAGGCACATGGCAGCAGGGAATCTGAATGGTAAAGGAACCTTCTAAATAACTTAAAGAACTACTATGCCCTAATTGTGCATAATAGATATTTGGAGAAAAACATAACCCTGAGTCTCAAGTGCAAGGCATACATCAAAAGAAAAATGTGTAACATTTGGGCCAAACAATACCTCATGGTATTATTAATTCATGTTTCTCATGATGGTTCTCTGCTGCAAACATTAGTTTTGATTGTAAATACTATTTGGATGCCCTGAC
This sequence comes from Neoceratodus forsteri, assembly GCA_016271365.2. Lineage (NCBI taxonomy): Eukaryota > Metazoa > Chordata > Ceratodontiformes > Ceratodontidae > Neoceratodus > Neoceratodus forsteri. The sequence continues at coordinate 571,636,793 of CM028137.1, forward strand.
TGACCCAAAATTAAGAAAAATATTTATTAAATACAAATCTGAGGTGTTCAAAAGTAACATGCTAACTGCAAGCCTGATAAAACCAGAGTGAATAGTTCAAAATGCTTCTGCTCCATTGGTTAGCAGAAAGACTTAATACACATTGTATGGGTGTGCTATGATACAGAAGGGCCAGGCTATTGCTGGAGCCCTTTTAATTCAAGTAGCTAATATTGATATCTTCGAATCTATCAATGCTTATACATACAGAAGATAATATAACTATTAGGAGACTAGCCAACTCTTTAAAACAGTAAAGTCCAATGAAAAGAATGGTGGACAAGCTAGTACCATCCAAAAGAGTGTGACTCAATGTATATTATATAAATAAGTTTGGTAAGATTTTCTGACAGTAGTACTTTGCTGTAGCCAAACCTTTTCTGGGAGGCTTTTCTCCCCCAACAGACATTCAATATAATGATGTGTTTACATAGATATTAATAATGTTCTTTTTATTACTTTCTAATGTTTTATTGTAATTTTTGTGTGATACTTTCACATAAAAATTGCCTTTATGTGCTTTTAACTTTGTAATATTGTAATGTCTTGATACATGTTGCAATTACTTTTTAGTCAAACAATAACATTGAATTTCTATTATTTCTAGAGACAGATATGCTAAAAATATACATTGATACAGACTTTGACTATTATAGTGGTGTGGTAACATGGGTCTGATAAGATCTGGGAATCAAACAGACCCTGGTACATTTAGACTGTTTGGCATAAGACTGTACAATAAGACCAGGTATTGGGACAATTTGCATTTAAGGGACACTCAATACTATCCCACCACTCAAGTGACTTTGAAAGTAAATGTGGTACCTCATTTAATGAAAGCGGAAGTGCCTCCAGTCTTAACCATACCTGTGGAACTGACATTTCAGGGTTTACTAATTTGATCACATAAGGAATTCTCTGTTATTTCTACAGATGTGGTAATACAGTCACAGTCAAAAAAGACTGTTTTTTTTCTATACTTTCTTTTTATTGATTTTATATATATATATATATATATATATATATATATATATATATATATATATATATATTTAAATGGTTACCTGCTGCACACAGGGCATAACATAGACTGTTTCATGGAGATTAGATCAAGAATAACACAATATACCAATTTACATCATAGGTAATAACAAAAGCAGGATGACTAATCTATATGTATTCAGGCTAAATGCTTCTTTTTTTTTTCAATTGTTTAACCAGGGGAGACACACTAAGCTGAAAGCTTGTTTACAAGTGCAACCTGGGAGCACAGGGAAGTTAAGTGACTTGCTCAGGGTCACATAGTATGCAAGTGGAGGCTGTGGGATTTAAACCCAGGGCTTCAGATTTGCAGCTCAGAGTCTTAAACCACTGCACTATACTGCCTCTAAAATGTAAATACAGTAATACCAATCTATTATATACATCTAATTATCTTATGGACCACTTGCAGTAAATATCAACGAGACTACATAAGTGAAACTTATTCAGTGTTATGTAAGATTAATCATTGTTACATAGAAACATAGAAACATAGAAGTTGATTGACAGAAAAGGACCTAAGGCCCATCCAGTCTGCCCATTTCTTTTCTACCTCTATAAATGTGCCATGGCCCTTGCTCTGTCAGTGACCTATCTATTCATAGTCATTTGTATTGCTCCTTATGCCTATCCCATGCCTGTTTGAAGCCCTGCACTGTATTCATAGCCACCACTTCTTGTGGTAAGCCATTCCATGCATCTACCACCCTTTCTGTGAAAAAGAATTTCCTCACATTCCCCTTAATCGGCCTCCTCTAATCTCATGCTGTGTCCTCTTGTCCTGCTATTTTCTTATATTTAAACATGTTAGACTCTTTCACCTTGTTTATGCCCTTAAGGTGTTTAAATGTCTCGATCATATCACCTCTCTCCTCCTTTGCTCAAGGGTATACATATTGAGCTCCGTTAATCTGTCCTCATATGTCTTCTGATGCAGTCCCTGCACCATTTTGGTTGCCCTTCTCTGGACTGCCTCAATTTGGTTAATGTCCTTGGAAGGTGTGGCCTCCAATACTGCGCAGTACTCAGATGGGGCCCTAACCAATGTCTTGTACAGAGGATTATTGCCTCCCTCTTCGACTTGTGATACCCTACTAATACACCCAACACCCCCTAGCCTTACCTACTGCTTTAGAGGTCTGTTTGGATGATTTTAGGTCATCAGTGATGATGATGCCCAAGTCTCTTTCTTCCTTTGTGACTGCTAGCAACTCCTCCCAGCCTATAAGTGGCTTCAGGGTTTCTCTTCCCTATGTGCATGATTTTGCACTTCTTTGCATTAAATCCCAGTTGCCACTCTTCTGACCATTCTGCTAGTTTATCCAGATCTCTTCTCATTCTGCCCACCCCATCTGGATCATCTACTCTGTTGCAGATCTTGGTGTCATCTGCAAACAGACAAGCCTTACCCTCTAGTCCATCTGCGAGGTCACTAATGAAGATGTTGAATAGGACTGGCCCCAGGACTGATCCCTGAGGTACCCCACTTGTGACTTGCATCTCTTCTGACTGTATACCATTTACCACCACTCTCTGTTTTCTGCCAGTCAACTAGTTTGCCACCCAGTTGACCAACTTCTGACCCACCCCGAGCCTACCCAGCTTATTTATCAATCTTCTATGTGGAACAGTGTCAAAACCTTTGCTGAAGTCAAGGTAGGCGACATCAACTGCTCCCCCTTGGTCCACCACTCTGGTTACCCAGTCAAAGAAATCTATGAGATTAGTTTGACAGGACCTTCCTTTTGTAAACCCATGCTGTCTTGGATCCTGTGCCCCTATGGATTCCAGGTGTTGCACTATCCTTTCCTTAAGGAGTGCCCCATAATCTTGCCCACTACTGAGGTAAGACTGACCGGTCTGTAGTTCCCGCCTCCTCCCTGCTACCACTCTTGTGGAGTGGGATCACATGAGCCTTCTCCAGTCTTCTGGGACCTCCTGTGCTCAGAGACTCACTAAACAATTCTGCTAATGGCTCTGCTAGTTCCTCCTTTAGCTCCTTAAGTACCCTGGGATGTATGCCATCAGGTCCCACTGCCTTATCCACCCTGAGCTTAGCAAGCTCTTGTAGGACCCTTTCTTTGTGAAGGGAGTAGTGCTCACCTCCTCCCCTGTGTCCATGATGCTGAGCTGTGGGCCCTTCCTACCTTCTCTTCAGTAAATACTGAGCAAAAGTATCTATTTAGGATAGATGCCTTTACAGGGTCCTCCTCCTCACATGCTCCCTTTTCTCCATTAAGCTTAGCAATACCCCTCTGGACTTTCTCCTTTCACTAATGTATCTATAGAAAGTATTGTCACCTTCTTTACTGTTCGTGCTAGTGTTTCCTCAGTTTGGGACTTTGCCTGCCTTACTGCCTTACCTGCTTCACTTAGGCAGTTTGGTATGCCTCCCTATCTTCATCCCGCTGTGTTCCCTTATATTTTCTGAAGGCCAGCCTTTTGGCCTGACCTTTTCTGCTACTGTATTTGAGAACCAAAGTGGTTTCCTTCTTCTTTGCACTTCCTTTTCTGTCTAACACAATGGGATGTTGCTCAAGTATTGTATCCTTAATGCTTGCCCACTTTGCCTGTACCTCCTCACCTGTGTTTCTTTTTGCCAGGGCTAGCTTAACTCTGTTGGCCATCTTATCAAAGTCAGCTCCTCTGAAGTCCCATATTTTTGCTTTGGAATGGGATGATTTAGATGTAGTAGCCAAATTGAACCATACCATGTGATGGTCACTGGCCCCAGGTGACCTTCTACCTGGAGATCTGTGATCCCTTCTTGTTAGTCAGTACTAGATCTAGGATAGCCCTGTCTCTTGTGGGTTGCTGTACCAGTTGTTTGAGGCCCTCCCCTGCAGGGAATCCACTATGAGTCTAGTTCTGGCAGATGTTCCTGCTGGTATTGACCAATCTGTATCTGGCATGTTGAAGTCTCCCATTATCAGAACCTCCCTTTAGCTGTCATGTTTTGTATATCTTCTAACAGTAATGTGTCTATGTCCTCCCTCTGGTCTGGGGCCTGTAGACAACCCCAGTTCTTATGGCTGTCCCATTTCCTGTTTCAGGGCGACCCACAGTTCTTCTGGCTCCTTATGTGTATTCTGAATTTCTGTAGCTTGATATTTTCTATTAACATACAGGGCCACCCTCCCCTTTTGCACCTCGGTCTCTTCTGAACAATACAAGCCAGGTACTGAAGTCTCCTAGTGTGGTTACTGGTAAACCACGTCTCACTAATTGCTACTATGTCCAGTTTAGCCTCTGACATTATTGCCTGCAGGTCTGGGATCTTATTTCCCAGGCTGTGAGCATTTGTGTACATGATTTTCCATTGGCCAGATTTTGGTGTGTTAGTTGTTGGGTGAGGTTTGGCATTACCCCTGTGCATCGTATGGGGAGACAAACCGTTTTTCTTACCTGGTGATGCAAATGAACGGCAAACACACTGAATTCCAGTTTGACCACTAGCTGAGGGGAGGGTGTTTCCATTCGACGATGGGGTGCTGCACCCTCCCATTTGCTAGTTTAAATATTCTGCAAAGACGCCAAACTTCTGCCCCAATGCACTGACTCCTCTTAGTCAGATGCAGTCCATCAAATTTAAAGAACTTTCGCCTCCCAGAACTGTTGCCAGTTCCCTACAAATCTGTGTCCTTTTCCTGGCACCAGTCCTGAGCCACGTGTTTAGCTCCCTATCTCCCTTCTCTGACCTTCCGTCCATCTGCTCCCTTCTCCCAGACTGGCAGGATCTCAGAGAAGGAGATGCCAGACGAAATAGATGATAGTTTGTCACCCAGCCTAGTCAGGTGTTCCTTGGTCTCACAACTGACCGGCTGAGGATCTATTAGTCCCTATGTGTACTAGGACATCAATGTTTTCTCCTGCTTTGTGAACAATTTTAGTAATGAGGTCAGTGTCTCCATGCTGATGTACCTGAGACATCTGACCATCACCCTGGCTGGAGATGGGTATCAACTCCTGAATCATGGAGTCTCCTATGATCAGAAGTTTTTGGATTTCCTTTGTGCTTGTTTAGTTTTGGTTCCTGATTTGGGTGAGTATTGTTGTGTAGCTCCTGTGCCGCAGTGTCCTGCTCTGCAGTGTCTTCTGCCTCTTTATTTGATTTCAGAGATAGAGGCAGATACCTGTTTGTAGTGTTTATATGGTTTTTGGAGGTAATGTGTTGAGAGCAGAGAGTGATGGGGCACCTGATTTGCTCCTCCTAACCACCTGCCAACCTCCTGACCAACTACCCTCTGCGGTCGAGGTTTTTCTGTTGGATGCTGGGGAAATGGTGGGTGGTTCTTATAATGTATTTCCTCTTCAATATGAAATTTGAGGTGTGAATCTCTGCCCATGCTGCCCGGAGCTGAGACCTCAAGATCTCCAAAGGCCCAGCATGTAGGACAGTGTCCTAAATCCTGTAAGACTGTCCTTCTGAAAATTGTTCCACAGTACCTGCAGTTAATGAAATCCATTCCAAATAAGTTGCTGGGTTTGTAACCTAGTCAGAGTAATTAGAAGGAAAAATGCAAGTAATGGTTTAATTGTGCTTTGTTTAACTTGTTGTAACAAGTTAAATTACTAGTGCCCTGTAAATGAGATCACCTTGTGGAGGCCCCACTGATCCGCCCCTTCCTGCTCTGCCACAGGAAATGTCACAACTGTGGTACCCTATAAAAGGAGTGTAGCGTGGGGTGGTTGGGGATGGGGGTGGGTGGCTGGGCCCTTCCTCTGCCTAAAATGAAGAACCATGGACGAAAGAACAAGGAGGTAAGAGTAGAAACAATCAGTCAACAACAAATGCAGTAACCCTGAAAGCTTATCCTAATGTTAGATAAAACTGTAAAACCTGTAAAGCACCATCTGTAATAATTTCAGAGAAGATATACCCTGTAAGAAACACTTTGCTCCAGAGAAAAATAAAGCAGTAACAGAAGATATACCTTGCAAAAAGACAATTTGAATCAGAAGATTACAGCAGTAATCTGTTAGCACACACCTGTAGGCACACCTTGTAATAATGCAGAAGAAGGTATACCAGCAACAAATAATTTGAATCAGAGAAAAAATAAAGCAATGAAATGTTAGCAACAAACAGTACAATCCTGTGGGTGAAAAATAAAACACCACCACACAGTAAATCTGCTTAGCCAAACTAAGTCTTAATCCTTCTCCCTTGCTCTGGTAAGTTTTCTACTCTGCCTTTCAAGCAGTCTTAGAAGGAAAGAGCTCAGGTGAAGCTTAGGTGCCTTGGCCAGCAAACCAAGTCTGTTAGCAATCTATTAGCTATTGTAATCAAGTTTCATATGTTATGTAATATTATATAATTATATATCAAATAAATAATGGGTAAGGGTGGTATATAAGGAGGTATAGCCATCAAGGGGGCTAATTAGGGCTATAAGACCATGAGCCCGCTTTATGCCTTAACTAGCTCCCTCAATGGGTATACATCCTGCATACCACCTTACCCATTGTCTGTTGAATATAATATTAGGATGGTTATTGTGAGGTCTCTTGCAGCAAGGAGGGAAAGACGATAGTGAGTGCATTTAGGAGTTTGAGGGATTTCTAGGTTTCTAGGTTTGGGAGGGTTTGTGGAAGTGTCTTTTTCCAGGTTTTTTGCAGCTTGTTAATTGGTTTGGCTAGCTTCCTAATGATGTGTTAATTGTGTTATCAGTGGTATCTCATAGGGTTTAATAGAGTTCTGGTGTATACTTTTTATTAGTGCAGGTATATACTTGTGATTGTTTGATTAGTGTATGTATACATCTTTAATTAGTATAGGTATATAGCTGTAATTGTTTAATTAGTGCAGGTGTATACTTTCAATTGATAGATTAGTCACAGGTATATATTTAATTGTTAGATTAGTCACAGGTATACAGGGAAATAAATGATAGCCTTTTGTATGGGGAAAAGTTCCCATCCATGTATTATAAACTAATTGCTATTATATGCTACTGGTCAAGTTCATGATATTTCATGCTAAGTATTAATAATAAATACAGTTTCTGCCAAGCAGACTAATAGCCTTTAAGTAAGTCAAACAACAGAGAGTTTGCATAGTTCATCTATCATTCCATTTTTTAGAATTCAAGTTTTAGCTTGCTATAAATAATGAAACCAAACAAGTCCATTATATCAAATGAATCTTACATATTTAACATTTTTTCTTCCATGGTTTGGGCCAGTTCTCAAAGCTCTTTCTTAAAGGAGGTTGGTGAATCCACTTCTTCCTCCCCATGCTTACTATTTTCTTTTTTTCATACTGGGCTCACAAGAATGATGAAATCTGGTCCTCATCAAAAGAGATGTATTGCTGATCCTTATATTATATAGACTTCAGCCCATGGTAATATCTGAAACTGAGCTCTAAGTTCCAGAAACTGTAGATGAAAAACAATAAGATGCTGTGGACACTGTTGAGTTGTGTAGGAGTAGTTGGATAGATGTAGAAATGAAAACATTGATAATTCAGGACCCCTTCAACCAGAATGAGTGCATAATTAAATCTCGATCAGTTTCAAAAGCAAACATAGAAACATAGAAATTTGATTGCAGATAAGGACCACTTGGTCCATCTATTCTGCCCATTTTTCCTACCTACTGTAATACTGCAGACCTTACTTGATCTCCTTCCCTAACCACTAAGGTTCCTTAAGCCTATCCCATGTATTCTTCAATCCTGTTACAGTTTTGCTCCCATCACCTCCACTGGAAGGTTGTTCCAGGCATCCATCATTCTTTCTGTGAATAAGTACTTCCTCATTTCCTGAGTCTACCCTCCAGCTTCATAGCTACCCCTTTATTCTTGAGCATCTTTTTTCTGAAAAATGCATCCCTCTTGTACCTTATTTATAACTGAGAGGTATTTGAAAGTCTCTAGCATATCCCCTTTCCCACCTTTCCTTCTGGGTGTACATGTTAGGCTTTAGTCTCTCTCTTCATATGACCTCTGGTGCAGATCCTGCACCATTTTAATTGCCCTCCTCTGACTGCCTCTACTCTGTCTATGTCCTTCCAGAGATATGGTCTTCTGAACTGGACACAGTACTCTAGGTGAGTTCTCATCAATGATTTAAACAGTGGTATCACCACCTCCCTCTTCTGCTGCTGATACCCTCCCTATGCACCTTAGCATCACACTGGCTCTCCCACAGCCTTATCACACTGTTTGGCCACCTTAGGTCATCAGATATGATTACACCAGGTATCTTTCCTGATATTCCAAACAATATCAGAATGTTTGCTTTAGGGTCAGTGTCTCTGATAGGAATCAAAGTTGTTAGTTGGCATAGATTTTTGAAAGGACAGCAGAAGCAGCATTTAAAGGTGCTTTAAAAAAGATGATATGCCTTCATCAGAAACAGAGGATTATCTGCAGGCAACACAAACATTTTTATGAAACATCCTTAACAATTTGTCTCACAGATTCAAATGAATCATCTAACCTACATGAGCCCACAATACTTAAGTTTCTATATTTCAATTGGTTTTCTAAATGTTTAATTTTCTGTGTACAGCATAATTCTCTGCTATAATACCAGCTGCAGTAGCATCAAAAGTAAGTGTTTTATTTCACAATCCAGATAGTATTTCTATGTTTTTCTTAACTTGTGTGAAATTGTTTCCAGTTGTCCTTGGTTTACTTTTGACTCAGTTTGCAGTGTATCCACTTTATTATTTAATAAATTCAACTTTTTATCATAAGATTTAGTCCAGTTCAAGCTATGATCTTATGATTTGCCCAGTGACGCAATAGTGTATTTAGAATTTGTTGGTTTGTTGGCAGAGGTATATAAGTGTGCCATTTTTGCCTTTTCCACTGGTAGCTGAACCACTATTATAACTGTCTCTGCAGTGCTCTCTGCAATGTTCCTCAAAACTGGTTCAAGAGAGGAAACATATTGTTGTTTTTTTCTCATAGGTCTCTAGATACACTGGATGAGCAGCATTCGTTAAAGCAGCAGTGCATGATAGTTGTGAAAATTTTAGCTTATTTTTTATTCTATTTTAGATAGCCACTTATCTCCTGAATTATATGATACCCCTCTTTCCCCATTTTGAGTCTGCTTTACCACTTTTCCTTTTACAGTTGAAATAATAAAGGATTGCTCCTTTTATATGCTTGAAACTCGGTTTTATTTGTCCTTTGTTGTTTCTGAACATGTGTTGTTAAAGATCACTTTTCTTGTGACTATAATGAACAAGCATGCAGCAGATACATCTCCCGTACCTTATGGGACAACAGGTATAAAAAAATAACTGAGAATTCTTATAAAAACCAAGTCTAAGCCATATTAAAATGAATACTCCTTTTATTATTTCACATGTGAAAAAAGTGCTACAGGGAGACTCAAAATGGTGGAAGATGGGTATCATACAAGTCAGGAGGCAAGCGGCAATCTAAAATAGAATAAAACAGTATCGGTTAAAATTTGCTCCACTATCATGCACTCAGTTCTGGTGTCCGAGTCAGGAATGGTAACCACTGCATAATGTAACAGGAGAATTTGGTTCATGAGCTGGAACCGCTTAAACAGGATGGCCTGGCAGGTCAGGAGACCGCCACTCCAGCTCTCACTTTGCTCACAGGGCTAGCTAGATGCAGTACAAAAAATGTCAAGAGGTCTGACCTCAGTGAAGAGTAATATTTCAATGATTATGACAATATACATTTCTTATGCTTCTCTGATATGTATCACAATAGAAAGCTCACTTAAAAATACTTTGAAGTTTTTCCTTAACAGTGTCACTTTTTGTTACTTTATTTTTATTCAGAGAGAAATTTAAAAAAATCATACAGTCAATACATCTTGCTTATAAGTCAATTGGGTATTGGTTGCTGCTTCTTTATCCTCTTGGTCTGATGTGGGCAGGCAATATTTTTTTATAGAAAGTCTTTGTTTTAGAAAATATCTTTCAATTTGGCAGGGTATTGCAATGCAGCTGTTATTCCTGCTTTTAGAAATTCAGCTCCAATCATGAGAAAATTCCTCCATGTGTCTCTGAGTAGCAAGGTTCAAATCGAGAAAGAAATTAATCTTTGAGCCCTGCTGCATAAAACCTTATTTTTACTCTAGCAGCCTGGAGCATTTTGTTTCTTTGGGCAACTGAAGCAAAGTGCAAATCATGTACCTAGCTCCAGGTTCAGATGCAGATGTTAAGTTTTGTAGCTTCAAAGGGTCTTATCTCAACTGTGGTCTGAATATGGACTTCAATATCACAGTTTTCTCAGGTGAGAAGGTTGGAGTTAAAACCCTCTCCACCTCAAACTTCAGTTCTGAATTTGGGATTTGTGCACACAACCCAATCAGTCTAAGACTTTTTTTTTTGCAGCTAGTGCTCTTTATTTCCACCCAGACTGGCCCCATCATCAGAGACCAGACCCCTCAGCCCCATCACTCAGGCCCGGTATCCAGTGAGGATGGCGACTGAATATGAGTGACCATCAAAATGGCGACTCATATTCAATGCTTTCCTCCTGAGCTACCCTGGAAGGATAGCAACCCTATGTGAATACAAGGGTACTACATGGCAACAGGAAGGGGAAGATAGTGAGGGGAAGGGGAGGGATAGGGAAGGGGTTTTGGGAGACTGGTGTACCTGCTGCTGCAGAGCTAGCCATGTGGTGTGGTGTGTGGTGGCTAGGCTCAGGTGCAGCAGATACAGAGTTCTGAACTGGGTGAGGGAAAATGTTGCCACTGCCTGCAGCTACAGCACTTAATTTTTTTATATAGGGATTTGTCCCTCCCCAACATACAGCCCCCTGGAGTTGAGAATCCTCATTCGGGGTGGGGGGCCCCCAGTAAACACTTTTTCTTTTTCTTGATGTCAGATCACCTGGGAGTGTATATCACTGATTTACTTTTCAGTGGTATACACTCACCATAATAGTGATCGCTATTTTGCAATCGCTATTATGACATGAAAACCTCAGGTCTAGCCCCATATGGGCTTACTGTCCAGCTCCAGTCTTCCCCATGGCTTACTTCTCATAGTGGAGGTGGCCCCTCTGGGGCTGTGAACAAGATCCTTGGACTGGAGGAGTGCCATGGAGCCGAGTGTGGGACTTGCAAAGGGTTGGTCCCGTCACTGTTGATTAGCCGCTTTCCTACCTCCTGTATTTTCCCTGAAGTGCAGACATGCAGTGCCACTCAGACATGACCACACAAGCATTTGCATGCTGCACATCAGCAGTTGCCACTCTTTACCCCTGAATGGCTCTTTCTAGGTGTCTGACCCCAGCCATTGCTACAGTTCAGTGCTACACTAGGAACAGCAGCCCTTCTCACTGGAGGAGGAGAGCAGCCCTATGGACACTTGATAATCTTCCCCCATGCCAATCATCCAACAGCTCAAGCTTACCCCTGAACTCAGGTCATCTGCCCTGTAAGTAGTAGTGCTACCACTGTACGATGGGCTGGCCCCAGTCTGAGACTTTTAAGTAGAAGTGTGTTTTCAACTTTTCCAGTTTCACCATAGTGTTCAGCTGCTAGTGAAGAGATGTTAAATGCTCCTTCCACAGTAAGGATCCTCACTGCAAGTTTGTCACCATTTTTCCTGTGACTCTACCCATTCCTCAGTTCTATCAATCTTTTTCATTGACAGGAAATGTCACTGGGAGAGTGCTGTACCTCCTGGAATGGGTCTTTGGTGTTGGCTTGAAACTCCATAAGGCAAACATGGTAAAGAAGCCAAAATTGGCTTCTTGAAGTCTTTGCTTTAGCGCCCAGCTTGGGTCATGGTGTTAATGAGGAACCATCACTCTGACCAGTTGCATAGAACCAACTGCCCACCACCCATGAGTCTGCTTTTCTGGTTTTGAGGGAGAAAAATTCCTCAAGTAACTCAGCTCTAGTTTCTTCCCCCTCCTTCAATTCAAGATGATTCTGTGTGGCCATTTGACCACAAAATGTTTGTTTAGCAAACTGAAAAAGGCAGATTTAGGCTTTTGTCAGGGCAGAGGTATAAAAGATATATGTGGCTATAAATGTACCCCACAAACAGCTTCATGTTTAAATATATTTAGATCAGACTCTGGAAGATCTTGCTTTAAAGCATCTGCTCTCAGCCATTTTGTTCCGACCTCAAAGACTGTTCAAACGATGACTTTTCCTCTGAGGACTTTGACTCTGACTTGTTTGAACCAGCACGCAGATAGAAAAGTCCAGGATGGAAAGAAGGCAACAGAAATGAAAATGGCAAAAAGACTGAGGGACATAAGGAGGTGAAATTTCAAAATGATAAAACCAAACTATTAACTGATTGTGACATTGCTGCTGAACAAATTTCAGTATTTTTCTACGCAGGTATTTTAAACAGTCAGGCATAAAGCAAGAGCATTGTATACCAATGTTCCTAAAATGCATTAGCAAATATAACAGCTGGTAGTACCAGAGAATTATCAGGCTGAATTGCTACAGATAGCACATTATAGTCCCATGGATGGTCACTCAAGAAGGGACCAAATCCTGATCTGACTATTGCATAGGTTTTTCTGACCTGGTATCTATGAGGAAGTTGCTACTTCTTGCAGTTCATGCCAGGCATGTCATAAAGTAGCTCCAGTAACTAAGAAAGGAAAGGTGCTCCTGGTGCCCCTACTCCTGATAAATTTGCCTTTGGACAGAATTGCAATGGATGTGACAGGCTCTTTGAAGAAAGGCAAAATGGGTAATTGATTCATATTTGTAGTATGTAACTATGCTACTCAATACCCAGAGTCCATTCTGCAAGTGGCAGAACTTGCCAAACTTTCCAGTAAGGTAGGCTTACCAAGGAAATTATTACTGACCAACGCAGTAATTTTGGTACAACTTTGCAATAGGAGCTATACCGACTTCTGAGTATTTCCACCATAAAAACCTCTCCTTATCATCCTCAGACAGATAATCTTGTTGAGTGTTTTAATCAAACCCCAAAATGCATGTTAAAGTGGCTTGTGAAAGGAAAAGGAAAAGACTGGGACCAATTATTTCATTATTTCCTTTTTGCTTACCATGAAGTACTATAAGCATCACAGGCTTTTCTCAGTCTGAAATTCTGTGTAGGCAACAGCCTAGAGAGCTGCTAGATGTAATTAAAGAAACTTTGGGAGACAGTTCCACTCAGAAAGAGTCCAGTACATCTTATATGTGTTCTCCAAAAGAGAAATTGACAAGATACAGTATCTACAAACTGCCAACAGTAATAAGAAAGAAGCCCAAAAACATCAGAAGGTGTATTTTCACCACAGTCCAAGAGAAAAGAGTTTTGAGCCAGGTGAAAAGTTTCTGGTTCTGTTACCTACTACAGAAAACAAACTGTTAATGAAGTGGCAAAGGCCTTATAGAGTGGTGACATGTACAGGTACAGTCAACTATGAGGCTGAGACACTAGATAAAAAAAAATCCTTCCAAGATATACCATGTTTATCCTCCTTCTCGCCCTGATCGATCACTCCGCTTGGCCAATGAGGGGTTGCTAGAGGTTCCAAGGGTGAATTTGAAATCCTCAGGCACTCAGGCTTTTTGTATGTGGTCCCCACCTTTGAAACTCTCAACCCGTCAGTTGCAGGAGTGCACCTCTGTGAGGGTTTCAAGAGAGGTTTGAAGACCTTTTGTGGGGAACTGCATTTTAGAATATTGTCTAAATTAATTGTCCTGATCTAGCTGAATCTCTTTTAATAATTTTAACTGTTTTAATTTGTTATTTATGTACGGTGCCTTGACAACTGAAAGGCACCTTATAAATAAAAATTATTATTATTAAAATGATGTGTTGAAAAGACAACAAAGGTTGCTTTGTCCATTTTAAGACCCCTATTGTTTTTTAACTTTAATAATGAATTACCATCAATGATTCAGCATACGGACATAAGGATGTATGCAGACAATACAGTCCTGGTGGCTTCTGGGCATGGTTTAGTCTGGATCTCCAGGGAAAACTCCAGGCCGATTTCACCAGGGTACAGGAGTGGTTCACCAGGTCACAGCTTAAAATGAATGTAAATAAGACTAAACTAATGTACTTCGGTACTAATAAACATTTGTCATATTTAAACTTACAAATTTTTACGATAAAACAAACTCCAATAGAACAAGTGGCTAATTACTGTTACTTGGGAGTAAATATTGATTCCTTACTGACCTTCAAGGGCACATCAAAACTATTACTACTAAAACACATAAAAATTAGGAGCTTTGAAAAGGATGTCTGGATGTCTGAAGTTGCAGGACAGGACATTGATTGCAGAACAGCTCATACTTCCAGTACTTAAGTATGGAGAATTCATTTATAGGTCTGCAAATAAACAGCTCTTAAATAAACTAGATAAATTATATCATAGGGTGGCAAGATATGTCATGAGCTGCAATTTCAGAACCCATCATTGTATTCTGTTAACCAGGTTAGACTGGCTACCTCTTGATTTAGATTGCAAGAAAAATAGGTCAATTTTCATTCATAAATATAGGACAATCCACTTAAATCATAACATTTCCAAACTGTTGGCAGGCAAGGATTCTGCCCTCAGGAAACATTCAGTCAGGCCAATGTATCAAAATAGAATTGATCCAGATAGATGAAACAACAGGTTTGGGGATAGAATGCTGGCATCTCTAGCCTCAGTATGCTGGAATACACTCCCTCCCCTACAGCGAGCTGAGAAAGTCCAAAAAAAGTTTATTGTGGAACTAGAAAAGTGTTATGTCTATACATGCGTGTGTGTATAAAGTAATTCCTGTGTTAGTTGCCCTCCCCTCTTATACAATGTAGGCAACCTAGTCTTTTTAAGTATAATGTATAAATGTCCAGGAGTAAACTCTTTATGCATTTGTTTCATGTATCTAAATGTTTGTGGTTGTCTTAATATCATGTGAAGTTTAAATATGAGGCAGTATAGTGCAGTGGTCTAAGGCTCTGAGCTGCATATCTGGTGACATCCAGCAGACCAGACCTGGGTTTGAATCCCACAGCTTCCACTTGCATACTATGTGACCCTGAGCAAGTCACTTAACCTCCTTGTGCTCCCAGGTCGCTCCTGTAAAAAAGCTTTCAGCTTAGTGTGCTATACCTGGTTAAACAACTAAATTAAAAATAATTTGTACAGGACTGTCTTGAAACTGGTTTATATTATCCAAATAACATGTTTTATTCCTGTATAAAAATACATTTTACTACTACTTATTACATATTACCAGAAATGGTGAATGATGATATTGACACTGCTTATTACAGACTGGAACAAATGTAACATCTGAGGCTGTGAAAATGAATATTTCCTTAGCCACAGAATGAACTGCAGAAATCTGAGACTTGGTAAATGCATTTGACAATTTACCACAGTGCCAGATCTATTGGGCCTATCAAAAGGGGTTGAGCATGTGACAATGATAGAGAATGCCCATTCTATTACACAAAACCATGCCAATTACCAGAGCTGTTAACAGCAGACATGGTTAAAAAAAATAAAAGAATAAAAATCTGGGAATCATTGAGGAACTGAGACATGCTTGGTCATCACCACTTGTGACTGTAAATAACAAAATCTGGTCAGAGCCACTACAGCTGCTAATTTATTAACTTGATATGGGTGTTTCACAAACTTAAATGTAAAGATGAAATGTAAAGATTGCCATAGTCAGCTCTGTGTGTAAATTTCATTTTTGGTAAAGTTAAATCATTAATCTGGTTGATCCTGTGTTTCCCATGTGTTTAAAATGTGAGTAGTGAGGTGTCTTGTACTATATGGGGAAGGATAGGAGATCTGCCAAGACTTCCAAGCAGTGGTAGAAGGAATGGTGCAGAGAGGAGATAGGGCTGCATTGGGGACAGTGGGCCAACCTAGAAGGATAAGAGCCTATACCCAGGTGATGGCCTGCTTCCACCCAGGAGGATCCATAGTCCTCAGTGGATAGTTTAAATGTTACTGTGATTGACATTTAAAGTAGCTGGAGGTGACAGAAGAAATAGGGGCATCAGAAAATGGGCCTCCACAGCAGGGGGTGTGGCATCATGGCTGGCACAGCATTTGGTTGTGAGGGCTAGAGGCTACACTTCTCCCCCCAGTGATACCACAACTCTGTCAAGACTTAGCTTTAACAGGGATGTGTTTTGACTTGGAACATAACACACTAGAAGAGGAAAATTGTAAAAAATATACAAAGTTGCTACTGAAGTTTGGAATCATGATGCATAAAAAAGATCTGAGAAATCAAAATACCACGACAAAAGCAAAAATATACAGGTCAATGCCTATGAGGAAAGCATCACTAATTTCCAAACAAAAACAGATACATTTATCATTTGAAACCCCTACGGCATCGATGACCTGCTCATCTCATTTATTCCCAATTTTCTTGCAGCAAGAAAAATTATCAAACAACCAAAATGGAATATCAGCTGCAGAGAAGGAAAAATAATGGATGCACCATTGGAGAACTGCTCTGAGAATATGGGAGAAATAAGCACTATGGAAATGTAGACCTGAAGCGCACCTGTTACCTGATCAAGAGTCGACCAGCTGAGCAGAATCCAGCCTTACATGTCAGTTGGAAGAAAATGGAGGCACCTTGAGAAGACAAACAAATATCCAGGAGAGAGAAATGCATTTGAATACAGAGAAACCCCCCAAAATACTTTTTCTGCCTGAAAACTTAGAGATATCAACAGGAACATCAGATGAGGAATGCCAGCTGGCCGCAGGCATAATAAGCAATACCACGGGTTCAGTTTTAGCCGAACCATATGAAGAGGAAGAGGAGAAACAACAATGTACAAATTTAATGAAGATACCCAAAACGGAAAACTCAAAAACTGGCAAAATATCCTTGGTACTAAAGAAAATACCCATGACAACAAAAGGAGAGCAAGAACTTCTAGGGCAAAAAACAGCTGTGTTGCCAAGAAATGGAACAGTAAGACTTTCTTTAAACTCTTGTGCAAGCTATGAAACAATGGACAGAATTTTATTTTAAAACAATAACAGTGATCCAAATGGAGAAAACTCTTTATGCTATCTGCAGAGGATATAATGATAGGTGAGAGTCAAACGATCTAACCCAGTCAGTTAAAATCCATCCCCACCCAGCAGCCAAAAATAGGGCAACGCTGAAGAACTACCTAATTGGGCAAAAATATTAGTAGCCCAAATCTCAGAAAATAGACCTAATAATAGGGTCCTGGGAAAAACTAGAGCAATATTTTAGTTTAACCCAGAATCTAGTGAAAGAAAACACAGAAATGCGAAAAGAAATTCATCACCAGCAACAAACAGTAAATACTCTAATGGAGGGGCAAATTCCAACTAAAAGGCAACTTATAACTCTTGATGTTATGAATAAAGATTTAAAAGCCAAGCTTCTGGATTTTGAAACTCGAGTCCATTGCAAAAACATCAGAAGTTTTGGTGTAGCTGAAATTTGGGATGATTCAAAGCCATTGACCAAAACTTTTAGAAAAATAGCAGTTGTGTACCTTGATTCAGAAACTAACAATATAGAGTATGAGATAGACTGACTTCACAGAGGGTTAAGGTCAAAACCAGAAGAATCTGCACCCCCGAGACCTATAACTATGAAATTCCTCAAATCCAGAGAAAAGGACACCCTTGTGATTGTGGCCTAGAAGAAAAATAAAATAAAACAGATGCGATCCACTATATCAATAGTTAATGATTTACCTCCAGACTTAATACAAAAGGAAAAAAAATTAACTTTATTCAAATGAAACTGTGGCAAAACAACGTCAGATCCTCCATAATATTTCCAGCTAAATTACGGTCAGCATAGAAGGAATAAACATACTGTTTGAAAACCCACAAGAAGTATTGAAAACCTTACAAAACAAATGGCCACAGATTTTTCATTGACTAAAACGAATACTTCGGCAGTATTTTTTTCTGTCTATTGGTATATCGAGAAAAGGATCGACAAGAATTCTAAATGGATCCAGATTTATGCATTAATAAAAGCATAGGGCCCGATTCTGAAAGATCTCTCAGACTGATGCAATTTTCTGGTGATCTAGGGCTGTGGCACACTCCAAGTGTGTCAAGAACCATGCTCCCAATTCTGTAAAATCAGGGGTCCCTGCACCAAAAAGTCAATAATTGCCACAAAGGCAGGCTAGTGACAAATGCTAGGAGCACCTGCAGGACCTGCCACATGGAACTACCCCTTCCCCAACAGGCACAAGACAGAACTCAATGCCAGGAATGCTCCTGGTGCAGATGTGGCACAGGGGAGTACCATAGAGGTGTTGGGGAGCAAGTGGTATGCTGGGGGAGATGATCAGTCACCCGGAGGGGGTGCCCTTGTCAGTGCAAGTCACCTAATGGTGTATGCAGTGCCATAATAATGTCACCCCTACCAGGTGCGTGATCACCCCCCTGGCATACCCACTTGCTCCCCAACACACCTATGGTACTACCCTGTCCCTACTGTTCCTGGATCTGACATACAGAGCCCTCTGCCAGTTCCCCACCTTGTGGGGCAATGCAGCAAAGGGATGTAGACCACCTTCAGACTGGTCTAAAGTGATCCCCTTGCTATGGCCACAGTGGGACTTTCAGAATCCCACTGAAGGGGATGTTGCAGCCTCACCATAGTGCAAGCCCCTTGTGACCTGGCATACCCTGGTGTAAGTCACAAGAGTGGTAAGTGCCCATTTGGTGCAACAGCATCCCATTCCAGCACAGACCACATTTCAGAATAGGGAATGCTGCAAGGTAGGATGCAAGGTGTAACTTGTGTCATTGATGTTTGTTACAAGCATGTTGCATTGCTATAGCCACTTCTGGAATTGGGCCCATTATGTTTAGAAATAAATTAAGCCAATATGGGGATGTGAGTCCAAAGGATGGGTGAAAATTGGGTGAAGACATCCAGACTAATAATTTGATCCTAGGGATGTTTAATTGTTATATTACATATAAACAGAGTATGGAGTTAAAGTCATTAGTCAAATTAGTTACAGTACATTAAATGTAAATGGGGTAAACTCAGCAAATAAAGTGAGCTAGTATTATTACATATGTTAAAAAATCTAATGCTAATATAATCTGCTTATAAGAACTACGTTTAGAGAAAAAAGAGATGGAAACAATGAAAAAATGGATGTCCCATTTATTTTACAACCCTGGTATAAGGAAAAGCTGTGGTATATTGATAATAATTAAAAAATATTTAAATATAAAAGTATTAGACCAATTGATAGACAATGAGGATTGTATACTGTTAATCAAAAGCCTGCTTAATGGTTTTGAGATTGTAATAGGCACAATTTATGCACCCTTTAATAAATACAATTATTTTTTATCCACTTTTTCAGAAGGTCTACAAAAACTGTAAGCAGCAAATATAATTATAACAGGTGATTTCAACGCACTTATGGACCCAGAATTGGGTAAATCCTCAAAACCACAAAAGCAAACAAAACTATTTCAAATAAATTAAAAGACTTCTGCAGAATGAAGATTTATTGGATTGTTGGAACATGTCAATCCAACAAATAGAGAATACACATACTGGACAAAAGAATCTGATATTTACAAGAATAGACTATATTATGACCTCAAAAGACTTACTTCATAACAGCTACAATCAGAAATTTACACTATAATAATCTGAGATCATGCAATGGTAGATATAACTTTACATCCATCAAACCCTGATAGAACATACAATAAAACATGGTCATTTAATAATGAACTCCTTAAACAAAAATACTTTATAATTAATGGATCACCCCTTTTTTCCAGAGGGAGACTGTGCTGTAATTTTGCCATTGTACAGGGGTGTTTATAATGGCAAACATGCACATGGTTCTCCTCACTCTATGCATGCACCCATCACAGTGTCGCCCTTCCTGGCTCACTGCTTCTTTCTTGCCCACAACCCAGCCACCAGAGAAACTTGGTGGTAAGATACTAAAAAAATCAAAAAATGTTATTCTCTACAAATTGGGGATAGCAAAATATTAAAAAAAACTGTAAAACCTCTGAAACTGAAAATCTGTTTACCAGCCGAAAACTGAACTGGAGTGTGGCGGCATGGGATCGGCTGCTATTTTATATAATTACTGTGGCCAAAAAGGGAGATCCAGCAATTATATAAAATAAATACGGGTGGTAACCGAAAGTTTACACCAGGGTTAGATGCTTTGCAAACCCCTCGCCTCAGGGTTTATGTAGCATCTAACCCTTGGGTGTGTGTAAACTTCTCATTACACAGGCACCCCATATTTTATTCTATTTATAACACATATAAAGTTAACAATAGCAGACTACTGGCTCCATAATTTTATTATGTACTATTACAGACAAACTAAAATCACAGATTTATGGGATGCATTTAAATTATCAATCAGAAAGGCAATAATCTTATACCAAGTAAAAATAAATAAAATTAGGAAAAAGAGGAAGTCAGTTAGATTAAAAATTAAAACCTAGATTATTTAGCAACTCAAGACTATAATAAATATGCTGCAGTATGGCAATCACTAAAATTACAGATACAGAATCAAATTAACCAAGAAAATATAGATTATACAGAATATTAGGAAGACTAAGTGTCTTCATAGAAACAAATCAGAAAAATGTCTAGCAAATTTATCAAGAAATGAAAAACAAAGAAATGTAATAAATTCTATTAAAGATGAGCAAGGTACAGTATCCTGTGAAAAGGAGACTGAGATTGAGGAAATCAAATATGAGCAATTCAGTCTCAGCACCTGTGTTGTGGGCTACTCTGAAAGGGTAGGAAAGGGTGAAAAGGAGCCAAAGGCAACTGGAACCACACCACAGGGGATGGAAGAGAAGGGAAGGTATGTAGGAGGCAGTGCAGTGGAAGGCTGCCAAGCTGGCCATGTAGTGTGGTGGTGAGGGTGACTGGCTACAGTTGGAAGGGTGCAGGGTTCGGGTCTGGGGAGGCGTGAGAGTTTTTGAGGTTGTGGTGTTTTTTTTTTGTTTTTTTTTTACAAGTTTCACCCTCCGGACATGCACCCCCATGGAGTTGAGAATCTTTAGTTAGAGGGGTGTAGGGGCCGCAGCCCCTCGCACACATAGAGATCCATGTTGTCCCCTTTGTTTTCGCTGTGAGTGTACATTGCTGTTTTTATTTTCAATGATGAGCACTCGCCCTAACGGCAATTGCAATTTGGCAATCACCCTTATGGCATAGAACCCAAGGTACAATTTATACTAAAGATATTTCAACAGTCTTTCAAAAAAATGTTAAATCCATTTTTTTCAAAACAGAATTCATAATAATCGAGAAACTATTAATATTTTTCTAAGACAAGCTAAACGTAATTCAAAATTCAAGAAAAAATAGAAACAATACAGAAGTTACCTAAGAATAAAGCACCTGGATTGGATGGTTATACAAATGAATTTTATATAGCCTTTGCCAATGAAATAGCCCCATGACTCCTCATAATAAAGGAAGAATTAATTGCAACTAAAGCTTCCCTA
This sequence comes from Neoceratodus forsteri, assembly GCA_016271365.2. Lineage (NCBI taxonomy): Eukaryota > Metazoa > Chordata > Ceratodontiformes > Ceratodontidae > Neoceratodus > Neoceratodus forsteri. The sequence goes on from CM028137.1 coordinate 571,658,322, forward strand.
CCCAAATCTCTTCAACAAGCTACATTTTGACTAATACACAAAGAATGTAAACCACAAGATTCTCTAGATAGTATTAGACCGATATCAATTCTAACACAGACTACAAAATAATAACCAAATTTATTATTAATAGAATACAACCTATATTAAATAAGCACATTCATGACAATCAATATGGATTTATTAAAGGGAAATCCATTCCACAAGCAACAAGGAAAATACAATCAATCTTTTATCTTATTAATACAAGTAAAGAGTACACTTCTGAAATTTATTATGCCATTTCATTAGACACAAGTAAAGCTTTTGATGTATTAGACAGACAGCACATGTTGGAAACTTTAAAAATGTGGAATCTACCAACTCAAATGATAAACCTAATTAAACAACTACATAAAGCAACATCTGCAAAATTTCAAATCAATTTCTTATTAACTGATGACTTTATAATAACTAATGGAGTTAGGCAAGGCTGCTCATTATTGCTCACAGTCGTTATATTATGCCTTGAAGCTCCATTACAAAAGGTTAAACTAAACAAAGACATTCAGGGGATTAATATAAATAGTGAACAAACAAAACTTAGTATATTTGCTGATGATATATTATTAATTATTAAAAATATAAATAAATCACTACAAACATTATTGGTAATAGTAGAGATATTTTCACAAATATCCAGATATAAATTGAATAAAACAAAATCCATACCAAAACTATCAAATAACAAGTAATCTATACTACTTAAAGTTACACAAGATTTAAAAATAGACACAAACATTAAATATTTGGGTGTCATTTTAACACCAAACTATAATGCAAATATTAAAAAGAACTATGAGGGCACAAAAAGTAAACTACAATCTCAGCTAATAAATTGGATTAAGACACCCTTATCCCTATGGGGAAAAATTAACACACTTAAAATGATGATAATACCTCATCTGATATATACAATCCAGACAATTTTAGGAGCACCATCTTTTAAATGGTTTGAGGAACTAAAACAAAGTTTAAAAAATTTCTATGGTGAGGGTAAAACCCTGTATAGCCTGGACATTATTAATACACCTAGGTCTTTGGGAGGACTTGGATGCCCCGATCCCTAAAATATGTACAAGCACAAATAATGTCTGTAATATGGAAATTAACTTTATGAGAGAAAGGAAAGATGACATTTTCAGATTCTTCTTAATCAAATAAATGAAGTAGGTATCAAAATACATGGGCCCGGATATTCAGAAATGCACCAAAATCCAGTGCAAGTCCAGTGCAGCACAAAACTGATGTGCCATGGTACAACTGGAGCCATATTCAGAGGTTGCGCAGACCGAACAGTGCCAGTGTAATGCGGCTGAATATGCCAGAGTTGCACCATTGTGCAAACAGAGTTGTGCCATGGAGCAAACAGAGATGTGCCATGGCACACATAGAGATGCTCCAGCACAACCATGGCAGCACAGAGCAGCACAGCAACAGAGGGGGGCAGGGCACAGAGAACAGACCCAGGGACAGAGCCATGGAAGCACAGTGACAGCAACCACAGGAGGCCTCCACCAGCAGGGCAGAGCAGGGCACACACAGGCACCCAGACACTAGACCCCAGAACACAACAGTGGCATGGATGACAGGTGACAGAAGGTGCCAACAAGCAATGGAGGGCCACCATGGAAGCCCCACCCCCAGCAGGCTGCTGGCCATGCCACCCACAATGAGACCATAGCAGGCCTTACCCAGGCCCATGCAGCCAAGGGCACACACACGCCACACAGGCACACAGGGAGCCCACACAGTGGGCACTGAATGGGCCAGGATGCAGGCAGTGTGGCAAACCACATGCAACAGGCTACACAACACCAAAGAGAGGACCCCAACACAGTGTGTGGACAGTACTCGAACAATGACCATGGCCATGTGCCACCACCACACACACCCGCCACACACCCCTGACTGCTGCTCCATGGGTACCCCAATGCACAGCCACTGACCCAGGGGATGGACACCACCACAGTGGGACACACCACAGCACACAGCAGGGAACCACAGAAGCACAACATGTGCCCCCTCTCTTGCACACAACACGGACAGACACTGGGCCACTGCAGCATGGCTCCACATGCTACCTGCAAAGCAGCCACAGACACAGGCAGGTATGTCAGAAAATATTTATATGAAAGAACCATTTACAAATATAACAGGGGTTGGGAAAGGGTAGGTACAGTGAGGGAAGTGGACAGGGACTGTACAGTGGGAGGGGGAACTGTAGGGGAAGGTGCAACAGGGGAAACAGGGGAAAAGAACTGCAACATTTGCGACGGCCCCATCCGGCCACCCCAGCAAGGCATCGCTCCCTCCACTCTGCCGACATCATTCGCCACATGGCAATGATGACCTCCAATATGCTGGACACCACCAGCAATGTCTGTTGCATGAGCTGGCTTAGCATTCTTCTGGCGCTCTCTGCACGGATACAGACACTTATAGCAAGGGACAGGACAGGTGATCAGTGCAGGGCCAAGGCACCATGCCCACCCACAGGCGCAATGGGCAGGGGGCCACCACCCCTGGAGGGCCCAGAATGGACACCCACAGGGGGTGGGCCAATTCCAGCCAGCAACACAGTGCACCACAACACTGCACAGAGGTGGTCCCCACTGCACAATGGCCACACGACTGCACAGTGACAGTCACAAGGCACACTGCAATGGCAGCACTGCTGCAACAATGGTGGCAGCCAGGTGCATGGCCACCCCACCAATAGCCGGCACACATGTTCAATGGATGTGCTACAGTGGCATGCACCAAGCACAGTGTGACACACACAGCTGCCACTGCACATAGCACAGGTGGCCATGCCCGCACCCACTCCCCACTGCCACCCCTCATGTACAGTGCACAGGACCATGACAGTGCTTACCTACCCCCTGTGGTGCTGCTTGTGCAGGTCCTCCCCCATCAGGATGCGCAGCCCAGGCATGTGCCACTACAGCCCTGGTCCGCCTGCAGTTCTCTGGCCCTGGGAATGGAAAGAAGACAGGTGCACATCAGCATCTGACAACAGCAGCTGCCCCCCAGCCATTTGTGCACAGGGTGTGCCCCTGCCCAACCGGTCCTGCACACCAGCATTGCTGCATCACAACGCAAGAGGCAGCTGGCACTGCCACTCAGTGATGCACATGATGACAGTGTACCCCACTGCAGGGCATGCCAGGCAGCAAAGCCAACACCACAGTACAGCACCAGGGCAGACATACAACATGGGATGACTTACCTGGCTGTGGCACTGCACCATGCCTGATGCATGCCTGAAGCCTCTGAAGCTGGTCATGGTCCCTGCACATTAGGTCACCGAACCGATGCCTACACTGCTCAGCTGTCCTGGGTACCCTGGTCCTCCTCTCCAGACTGACAGATATGTCCTGCCACACACTGCCCCTGGCCTGCTGCAAGGCACCTGGCCAAACAGCTGTGGGCTGTAGAGCTCCACACAGGCGACCAGGTTGACCACATCCACATCTGACCAATTACAGGCACAGTGACTCTGACTTTGCACCATGGCTCTCGCTCTGTTCAGCAGTGAAATGGTGAGTACATATGCACATGGCTGCCACAGGTGCTGGAAGTGAGATGCACGGGAGAATGCACAGTGCCCGGCCATCGCACAGTGCTGGACATGCACAGTAGGAGTGGCCCAGCAGGGTCACGGGGTCATGGAGACTACCCAGGGGTCAGAGGTCAGTGGCTAGTGCAATGTGCACATGTGAGCGATAGGAAACATGCCATCATGCTCAGTGCCAATACATCACACTGCTCACGCATCTTGCACGATTGACACCATGGCAGCGCAGTGCGCATGCGCACTGCAGGCTCACGTACCGCGCATGCATGGGCATTGCACCACTGCTTGCTCCAGCACAATACCATTGCACATGGTGCAATATCTTGATATTCAGATGCTGCATGCAAATGAGCTCAGCAGCCAATGCGTGGCACAGTGGGGTGCATTAGCATACCATTACCATTGCACACAACCTCATCTGCATGTGTTGTGCCTCATAAGCACCATGGAACAGCACTGGCCATGTACTGGTATTGCAACCATGACAGATAAGTGGTGGATGCTGCAGCAGCACACTGGGAGCAGACAGCACTGCAAGGTGGGATGGACCAGGGAGATGCTGCCACTGACACACTGTAATGTCCATGTTCACAGCAGGCAACATGTCGGCACAGCAGAAGGGTGAGGCGGGGGCCTCCATGGAAGCACAGGCTCAACTTCACGAAGGGAGGCGGATGCCCTGTTTGAGGCCCTACCTAAGCAGGGAGGCCCTGTTGAGTGGTGCCACAGGCATACCATAGGACAGGGCTGCTGGATGGGAGGAGGTGGTGACCTATGTCAACCAGCATGGCAGCCACCAGCGGTCATCACAGGAGTGCCGCAAGAAGGTCGAGACTGACAGGTGGTGCATAAAGGAGAAGGTGGCAACCATCAGAGCATCCTGTAATGCCACCTGAGGAGGGCAAGAGGATGCACCCACACTGATGCCATCAGAGGAGTTGGTGGCAGACACCATCTGCCGCACTTTGGTGGAGGGTGTGCCTGGAGGAGGCTTCCAGATGGGTGGCAGCCCATCACTGCATGGTATGTATGGCAGCCAAGCACAGCTGGTGGCCCAGAGGGTGTGTACATGGGCGTGTTGTTGTGCATGCAGCCGCCGCATGGCATGTGCATGTGTTTGCACCCAGTAATATGACATGCTACAGGACACATGTGGCAGCAGTGTACGGGGGGCATATGTGGGCACTGCATCACTGACATGCCATCCTTCTCTTGCAGCACCAGCACACCTCCATGCAGAGGATGGGGCACCGGCAGTAGCAGTGGCACCTGTGGGCCCCGGCACGGCCCCGGAGGATAGACCTTCAATATCCACCGGCATCCAGGGGCCTGACAGGCCACATATCTGCACCACGGTGCCTGTGTGTGTCCTTGGCCTAGGGTCGAACAAGGCCCTGGATGTGATCCTGCAGGATGCCAGCCTTGGTATCTTGTGTGCAGAGACACAGATCTGGGCAAGGTCTGACTCTGATGATGACTTCACACACCTCCTGGACAGCATGGGTGACGTTGTGGGTGTGTTGCCCCTGCTAGCAGCCCAGCCAGTTACTGTGCCCAGCGCAATGCCAACTGTGCGGGTTCAGCAGTGCACGTTGCCACGGATGTGCCCTGCGATGGTGCTGGTGGTGCAGTGGTGCAGGCACAGGGTGGTGTACAGTGGCTGGACAGGCAATGGCAGCAGGCTGCGGGAGCCACCAGGCAGCCAGACATAGTGTCCACCACCGGTGTGCCTGCCATACCCATTCCCCCGGCAGACCCTGCTGTGCAGCGTCCACCAGAGAGGGGGGCTGTGCAGCATGGCAGGTCACCCCAGATGATCGGCGTCCCACCCAGGAGCCACAGGATGTGGATCATCTAGCTGAGCACACCCGGCTGCTGCGGGCGTCCATTCAGCAACAGGTGCTGCTTGCCACTGGGGTGTGTGCACTGTGTGTGGAGGTGCACCAGTTAGCTGAGCAGCAGGAAAGGGGCATTGCACAGATCCTGGAGGGGATGCAATGCATGCAGGAGGCCATGACTGTGTCCTTGTATCACATTGCCAGTGCAATTGTGGATGGCTTTGCATTGCTGGCTGCCACAAGGCATGGCCATGCACAGGTGACCCTCCACAGTGTGCTGTCCATCCCATGGACCTGGCGTTGGGTGACCCCATCACAGTCGATGCTGGGCTCAGATGTAAGCATCCCAGGCATGCCTGGAGCTGGCCTGTTTGGGCGCCTGCATACCCCCACGAGGACACAGTTGTGATCCCGCGCTTCCACCCTGGGAGCTGTTGCACATTGCTCCTGGCTGGTGTGCAGCCTGTGGCTGCCGACTGGCCCCAGCACAGCTGCCTCCATGGTGGTCATGGTACTGTGCAGTGGCCCAGATCTGTGGGCTGCCCTGACTGCAGTCTGTGGCTGATGCCCTGTGCACACATGGGTGGTGTGTTGTGCCATACCACTGGTGGTGCACCTGTGTGTAGGCTGCATGCTGCCTGTGTGTGTGCCTGCCTGTCCACTGGACCATGTGGCATGGGCATGATGAGGGTAGTCTAGCACCAGTTCCATCTGTGCACCAGTGCAATAAGTCTGATCCACACCACATTCCAATGCCTGGGTGAGTGGATGCGTGTGTATATGTGTGTGTGTGTGTGTGTGTGTGTGTGTGTGTGTGTGTGTGTGTGTGTTGCTGTGGGTGGTTGTGTGCCACTGACTCCCCTACCCTTGCATCATGCCTCTGTGTGTGCATGCCCCATACCATGCACATCCTTGCATGTGTGCTGTACTTGTCTGTGTGGCCCATGCATGTGTACCGCACCACCTACCTGTGTTCACCAAAGTGCTCCTGTGCAACAGTGTCGCAGTGGCGTCATGTCTGCTGCTGCAGTCGGGGGTCCCTCCACCCAGGGGGTGGTGGTCCACCACCCTACGGCCCATTGTCTCCGTCGACCCTACTACTGTTGCCCTCATCAGCCTCGACAGCTATCCCATGGTCAATGGCCATGTTGTGCAGTATGCAGCAAGCCAGGAATAGGCCAGAGGCTTTTGAGGGGCTGTACTGTAGGGCACCGCCTGACCTGTCTAGGTAACAGAATCGGGCCTTCAGCATGCCAAAGACACACTCGATGATTTTGCACATGCTGGTGTGTGCCTCATTGTACCGTTCCTCTGCTGGGGACGATGGGCACCAGTGGGGGTAGTAGTCTGGGCCTCCAGCGGGTATGCGCTGTCACCTGTGTGGAGAATGACATGGTTGCCTATGCTATGCTGTACTGCACCCTTGCCTGTCCAGGTGCTCCACGCCACCATACACACCCTGCCCACTCCATCCCCAGGTCTGCTCTGCCCATCACACCTTGCCCATGCCATACCCACCCACTAGGTGGCCCGTGGGGATGTCCCCATGTTCAAACCTGTGGCACAGCACAGAGCTGTGCCAGAGGAATGCATCATGTGTACTCCCAGGGTGTGTGGCACAGACATTGATGATGCACCCCGTGGCATCGCACACCACCTGGCAGTTGATGCTCTTGCTCCCCTTCCTGTTGATATATGCCATTCCCTCAGTGCCAAGTGGTATATGGATGCCCACATTGGTGCAAGTCAATGGCCCCAATCATGCCAGGCATGCGTGCCACCCTGTGGAAGTCCTGCATAATTGCTGTACACTCCGCCTGTGTGCTGGGGAAATGGATGAATTCCAAAGCATATGGCAGCAGAGCACTGAGAAACTGTGTGAGGAGGCAGGATGTGACAGACTGGGTGATGCCCGTGGTGTCCCCTGTTGGTCATTGGAAGGTGCCCGTGGCAAGCAGGCACATGACAGCAGTCACCTTAGTCTCCACGGACATGGCATGGCTTCGTCTGGTGGGTGCCTGCATCTCCTCACTGCACAGCTCACAGAGCTGCCTCAGAATGGCCCTGTTCAGGTGGTACCAGCCCACGATCAAGTGATGCAGGTACGGTACCACCTGTGTCAGGCATACCATCAACGGGCCCTTCGTTGGCCACGTAGCTGTTCCTCCCTCCTCCTCACACCCCTCATTACTGCCTTCATCAGGAAGGGCGCACTCTCCATCTCTACTGCTGTCCACTGTTCCCCTTGGCTGTTCACCACTAGCTGTGTGCCATGCTGTTACACTGTTTTTGTGTCTGTGTGTGTGTGTGTGTGTGTCTCTCTCTCTCTCTTTCTCTCTCTGCCCCGCTCTCCCTCTTCCATGCCACATCTCTGTCCCTCTCCCTCTGTGTCTGTTCTTGTGTCTGTCTGTCTCTCTCTCTCTCTCTCTCTGTCACTCACTCTCACTCTTGGTGCAAATGCTGTCTGTGTGTTTGTACCCTGTTTTTATAGAAACAAGTCTGGTCAGTACAGCTTGATTTGCTCCACACTTGCACCATGGTTTGACGGTTGAATATTCCATTGTGCTGGATATTCATGGAATGCCCCTGCACTTGCACCACATACATTATAGTTGCACATTGGCACAATGGATTTTGCCGCGTAATGGCTCCCACTGAATATCGCCCTCAGCACAGTTCTGTACTTGCGCTGTACGACTCAGTTGCACCATGCACAGCTGCTCTGAATATCCAGGCCTGATGTTTTCTGGATGTAAAATATCTAAGGAATTCCACCATCCACTCTCCTCTTGGTTTCTTTTGGTTAAAACATTGATTTACAAAGATAGGAAGAAGTTGGATTTACCTTGGCTGTATATGGATAAGGGACATGTAGAAATTTGGTGAAAAGAAAATAAACATCAGATCAATTCATTCAGAGAAAACAATGTAAAGGTTTGGAATGATCTTGCAATAAATGGTGCATTTGTAAATATAACTCAAATCAAAATAAAATACAGAACTATAAGGTCCAGTACATAACACTCTTTATGCTACAAAACAAATTGAAAAGATTTATAAATTATACAGTTTGGACAACTTAGTCTCTGTTATACAGAAACAACAAGAAAAACTATAAGAAAATGAGAGGACAAGCTTCTTCCAGAATTTATAATTAAATAATTGGGAACCATCAAAATGATAGAACAAAAATAAATCATAAATGGAACATAGAAGCAAATCATAGGAATTTACAAGTCATAAGCCGATATAACCATAGTGACTTGACGACTTATACATGAAACCCCTCGAACCCCACTCTTCCTTGAGCCTTCATATGCTCATCCAAAAGTCTCTTAAACTGATCCATGCTATTATTCTGCACAATTTCTATTGGAAGGTTGTTCCATTCTGAGACAACCCTCTGATTAAACTACTTTTTCTGTTATTTACTCTAAAGCTTTAACCTCTGAGTTTCAACTTGTATCTTCTAACTCTTTTCTCTGATTCCCTTTTTATGTTTGCGCATGTGCAAGAAACATAGTGCCACCAAACTAATTTTTTAGGTGTGCCACTCAGCTTCCAATGCCCTGCTCCCTTTTGCAGGTGCTGTCTCACTGCACCAATAAATGTCGGAGCTGTCTATGACAACAGTTCAGATGCAGTGGCATACAGTTGAAAGCGAAAACCACTGCAATCAGCGGTGGTAGCGTCCACACATCTGAACTGTCATAGACAGTTCTTCGCCCCGCCCGAACACCTACATAACACGCTGGGAGCCCACCCTAGTGTGCTCATGCACTCCCCACCTGCACACCATATGGCCAATGGGGTGCTCAATCCTCCATCGGCTCCGCTGCCCCCAAAACAGATTTCCAGGTGCCACACTGGGAGCTCACCCCAGCATGTCAAATGTCTGTATGGTGACGGGGGTGCCCATTCCCCCATCAGCTCCACTGAACCCCCCAACAAAAAAAAAACAACTTCAAGTTGCCACCCTGGGAGCCCACCCCAGCGTGGCAAATGTCCATATGGCCGACAGGGGTGCCCAATCCCCCATTGGCTCCACTACTCCCCCCCAAAAAATAAACTTCCAGCTGCCACACTGGGAGCCCATCCCAGCATGGCAAAAGTCCCGCGTTGTCTTCTAAAATATAAAAAAAGACACCTGTAAAAAGAAAGCTCCTCTTTGACTGTCTTGCCCTCCCCCAACCCGCGCCACCTCTGTGCACCCACCTCCCCACACCCCATACTTACCAGCGTGATGATCTTCAGTGGACCGGAACACATCTGACTCTTCAAAGCTGACCAAACTGAAGAAATGCCGGTAAGCTGCATAATGGCATAAATGTTTTTTTCAACTTTGGTGCATATCTCAGCCATACCAGAATTTTTCACCAAATTTTCAACATGGGGTTCTTTGGGCCCCACCTCATGAACTCAGTCACTGTCATTTTGTTATTCAGTCCCGAAGGTGATTTGGCAGTCACTGTGCGGAACCACCTTTCAGGACCCAGTAATGAAATAACAGTGTCACAGTTCATGCGGTAGGCACCCCAAAATCCTATGTTGAAAATCTGGTGAAAAAATTCCCCAAAATGGCTCTTTTATGAGCGTGCGTTGTGCAGTTCCTATGCACACTCGTAACTTTGTGAATGTTTAATATTCTCACTCCAGATTTTCAACATTGCCATTTTACCACACCCCCTTATGAGCAGTACAACTGTCATTTTTCACATCTCACCCAAAATGTGTTTTCACACATGTAATGCACAATGGCATGATCGGTGTGCGAAATCAATGTTTGGGAAAGATTAAGAAAATCACAGTGATACTGTTCATGAGCAGAGGTCTTAAAATGGCTATGTTGAAAATTTGGTGACAAAAATCCATAAAATGACTGTGTTACAAGCATGCATTTCACAGTTACCACGCCTCCTTGTAAGTTCACGAATTTATAATATTTTCAGTCCAGATTTTCTACAGTGGCATTTTTCCACACCTCCTTATGAACAGTACAGCTGTCATTTTTCACACCCTGGCCAAAATGTGTTTTCACACTTCCAGCGCAGAAATGCGTGGTCGCTGTGGGAAATCAGTGTTCGGGACAGATTAAGAAAATCACAGTGACACTGTTCATGAGTGGAGGTCCCAAAATGCCTGTGTTGACAATCTGCTGTAAACAATCCCCAAACTAATTACATTACGGGTGTGCGTTGCGCAGTTTCTATGCACGCTCGTGACTTCACCAGTTTTTATATTTTCACTCCAGATTTTCAACATTGCCATTTTTTACACCTCCTCATGAACAGTACAGCTGTCATTTTTCACATCCTGTTCAAAATGTGTTTTCACACCTGTGGTGCCAAATGGCGCAGTCACTGTGCAAAATCAGCTTTCAGCTAACAAACTGATATTGCCACTGTTCATGAGGTGGGGGTCACAAAAACCCATGTTGAAAAATTGGAGTGAAAATACCAATGAATGCTTGGGGTGTTAGGGTTTATGGCCATAATTCCCCACCCTGTAGAGACTGACAGGCATCAGGGATGTGACTTGGGATTGTTGCCTGTAATGCTCATACTATTCCACCCCACCCACACCCTGCAGCCAATGAAAGGCATCGAGGTGTGCCTTGGACTCTTCGGCCCCAAAGTTCACCCCATTCTCCTATACTGCAACCATCTCACCATATTTCCTAGGAATGGGGTGAGCATAAGGCCCAAAGACCCCAAGGCACACTGTGACACTTGTCAGTGTCTGCAGGGTAGGGGGTAGTGAAATGGCATGGCCATTATGCCTGATGACCCAAAGGCACACCACAATGCCTATCAGTCTCTGCTAGGTGGTGGTGGTGTTGGCTTCAGTTCAGTACTTCACTGCCATTCCTATTATGCATCTCTAACTCCTACACTACCAATGCCAATACCAGCAAGCAAACATTCAGCATTGACAAATGCTTGTTGTTAATGCTAGGCATTCCACAGGGCTGAGTTATTGAAGGCTTTATAGACCAAACAAAGATGCCATCTTTGCCTCCTGTACTGCAACGAAAACATATTCAGCTCTGTTAGTCTCTCCTTATTTGTCATACCCTGAACTCCATTTATCATCCTGGTTGCCCTCCTCTGCAAACCCAGAACTGCGCACAATACTCCATGTAAGGCATGACCAGTGAACAGTACAGGGGCATCAGTACCAGTCTGCTTTGGCTCTTTATGTCTCTACTGAGCATCACAACATTCTATTACCATTTTTTAACACTTACCCACAGTGCTTGTCAAATTTCAAGTTGCTAGTGATAGTCACACCCAGATCTCTCTCTGTTCTTCAGTTGCTCTTAACACTACACCATTCAGAAAATAATTTGCTCTTATATTATCCTTGCCAAAATGCATGTTTTGCATTTATTAAGCTTTTGTCTATGGCTTAGTTTGCTAGAGTATCAATCTCTTGTTGAAATTCTAAGGCCTCTTATAAATATAATATAAATTTAACCCACCAAGTTTGGACAAATTTAAGCATTCTCTCCAACAAAATTTTGTTTCCCAGAAATAAAACAATACAAAGGAAATTCCTAGATCAGGCAAATATAACACCAGCTCAGATAGCCAAGGTAGATCCAACTTATAAAGATACTTGTTGGCACTTATGTGGAAAGAAAGCAACACTCATGCATTGTGTATGTGAATGTCCTCAAATATTAGTGTGGTGGGAGAAGCCTAACAATATTATCCAGAAAATGTTTTAGATCTCACAATACCACTGAAGCCAGAGTTATTTTTATTTAATTGCTTTGAAAATAATATTATCAATGCTCTGAAACAAAAAAAATGTCACTAGCAATAATGGCTACAAAGAGATTAATTTTAGAGAATGAGGATTCTAACAGATTGACATCTTTTCCAATTAATATGTGTTGGAATTTATTTACAGAAACATTAATGTTTGAAAATCTGGTGTATGTGCTAGATGAATCAACTGATGACATATTTGGAAATACCTGGAAGGAAATAATGAACTCACTACCCTCCCCAAGGACAATGTATAAATAGTAAATGCGTAAAATACCTAGCTTATATAATAAACTGTACAGAGAGAGGAGGAAGAAGGATTTTTTCAATTAATAAGGAACAGTATACTAACTATTAATGTGAACATAAACTATAGAAAATAGAAGTAGAATACAATTTATGCTTTAATTTAACCAATGTTGCTATTGTAAGATGTTACAAATTTAATTATGCAGTAATTCAAGTTGTATCACAAAACCAATAAAAATATTTATATAAAAAAATGAAAGTGGCCCACCACAGGCTGTTATAGAGAGCAGGGAGATTCCAAGGGGAGAGAGTCCCACCAGGATGCTAGTTATTCAAGAAAGTAGGGAATTAGTGAAGGAGAAGAGGGTAGAAGGAGCAAAGGAGAAGGGTGAGGAAGGGGGGAACTGGAAAAAAAGAGAAAGCAATGAGAAGAGAGTTGATGACTATCAAAATGATGCAAGGTCTGCATCAGAAGTCTTATGAGGATAGACTGAAAGTGTTCAATATGTACACCCTAGAGGAGAGGAGGGAGACTGGAGATATGATGGAGTCCTTTAAATATCTCACAGAGGTTAATAAGGTATAGGAGGGAGATATGTTTCAGAGAAAAAGGTGCTGTAGAACAAGGGGTAATGATAGGAAGCTAGATTCAGGAAAGATGTGAGGAAGTACTGCTTCACAGAAAGGGTGGTGGATTGCTGGAATAGCCTTCCATGAGAGGCAGTAGGGGTGAAACCAGTGGTAGGATTCAAAAATGCTTGAGATACGCACAAAGGAATCCTAGGAGGAAGGAAAGGGGTGGAACAGACAGTGCTGTAGATCGGGAAGGGTCAGCAGCAAAAGTGATCATAATAATAACAAATTCTGGTCAGATCCACCACGGCTGCATAATGAAGTTAGTGAAGTTGTGTGGAATTGTTAAGGAGGTATGGAGAAACAACACAATGACTTGTAAGTAGTAAGAGTTGTTTTAGTTTCTGTTCTAAGGAAGGCATACACATTATTAGGAAAATATATGGAGGTGTACATTTTAATGAAATTAATAGAAAGCTTACAAAATAACCCCAGAGCAAATGCCACTGATGTATGTGTTATCCCAGATGATATTGGCCAGACAGCCACATTTTAAAGAAAACACAATTGGTCATATCCCAATAATGCAAAACATCAAGGGAAACATATGCAGATCCCCATGATGGTACAGAAGGTGGCAGTACATGAGAAAGTAATGGCTGGCATATGTTCAGCCTTGGAATTATTTACACAGATTTTTTTTTATTTTATTTTTTTTAAGAGAAACAGGGTTTTTTAGTCCATGAGGTGATGTAAGTTATATTTAAGCAATGTGTTGATGTCAGGAAGTCAGGTGTAATGATGATGGACTGTTAGAGAAAATGATGTTGACTTTCAGAGGGTCACTTTTGATAAGGGCAAGGTAGTTATGCTTGTGATAATGGGAATGTTAGGAAAGTATGAGGTCTACATGAAGTGGAGTACAAATATGCACAGTTTCATAAGTATGTGCTCAGAGTGCAGGCAAATGTGATATGCAGGTTTGTTTTAGAAATAGGTAAAATAGTGATACATGCAATTAATAGAAGATAGATAATTACATAGGTATATAGATAGAGAGAGAGACACACACAGACAGACAAGCAGAATAGGAATGGCAGTGAAGTATTGAAATGATGCCAACCCCACCCCACCCCGCAGACATGGACAGGCATGGGGTGTGCCTTTGGGTCATTGGCCATAACGCTCATGCCATTTCACCTCACACCCTGCAGATACAGACAAGAGTCAAGGTGTGCCTTGGGTTTTCAGACTTTACACTCACCCCATTCCATAAGGAAATATGCTGAAATGGGTACAATATAAGAGAATGGAGTGAACTTTGGGGCTGAAGAGTCAATGGCACACCTCAATACCAGTCACTGGCTGCAGGGTGGGGATGGGGGTGGAATGGCATAAGCATTACTGTTGACAATCCCAAGTCACACCCCTGATGCCTGTCAGTCCCTACAGTGCAGGGTGTTATGGTCAGAAACCCTAATGCCCTGGGCATTTCTTAGTATTTTCACTCCAAGTTTTCAGCATGGGCTTTTTGAGACCCCACCGCATGAACAGTGACACTATCAGTTCATTAGCTGAAAAGAGATTTTGCACAGTGACAGTGCCATTTGTCACCACAGGTGCAAAAACACATTTTGAACAGGATGTAAAAAATGACAGCTGTACATTTCTTGCTTCAGTAACTGCTCAGCACATCTGTTGCATGACCTGCTTTTTGACATTTTATATCTGCTATGCAATGTACTGCTACTATGTCTGGGGAGGTACCTTTTCTAGGTTGTAAGAACAGCCTCAGATGAACACACACACACACACACACACACACACACACACACACACACACAGCAGAACACAGCTTTGAAATGATTAGATTGTCTATAAGCACTGTTTTCCACGCAAGACACAAGCAATTGAATCAAAAGCACACACAAACACACACACACTCCAGAACACAGTGGCAAAATGATTAGATGTGTCTACAAGCACTGTCTTCTATGCAATTTGGGGCACGGGGGGGGGGTTAAGGCTGGAGATCAGTTATGGTCCATAACATAACCACATGGTCAGAATATTAAATATTTTAAAATAAACATAAATGCAAAAATAACCATTTCAAGAAGAAAATGCAGACTTACCCTTAACAGTTATAGGGTAAGTTAGCACATCTGGACTTATTTGCTGCATATGCATCTCAATTGTTAAGGGGCCCTGACCATGTTCACCCTTCCTCAAGCCAAGCTAGCTACATTATGTCCAGCAATAATATGGATGGAAAATTTATGCCATATTTTCAACAAGAAGTTAGCATTTTAAAAGACAGTGTTGTAAACTGAGAAGCACCGTGTGTAGGTCCATTCATCATGCAAACCAAGATATGTTCTGGTTGTGTTCCATAAAAGCTTACCAGTGGGAGAAATAGGGAAAAGGATAGAAATCTAAAATAGAACCATTTAACCCATTTGTGATTTAAAGTTGCATGACAGAAATGCAGCTTCCAGAACTGGACACCATATTCCAAATGAGGCCTCAACAGTGATCTACACAGTGGCATAACCACCTCCTTCCTTCTGCTGGTAATACCTCTCCCTATGCACCACAGCATTCCACTGGCTCTCCTGACAATTTTGGTACACTGTTTAGCCACCTTTAGGTCATCAATATGAATTACCCCAAAATCCTTTCCATTTTGATGACCATTATCCCCCTGCCGGCAATCATTCCCTGGGTTCCTGCAACCCTTCCTTATTCAGCAGGCAGGTGTTCCCAAGGCGGAGGGAACTTGCATCCAGGAATAAGGAGAAGATACCTCATCATTTCTACCTTTCCTAGGTTGCAAACGCAGCCTCAGAGGAACACACAAACACACACACACACACACACACACACACAGAACACAGCTGTGAAATGATTAGATTGTCTACAAGCACTGTTTTCCATGCAAGACACAAGCAATTGAATCAAAAGCACACACACACCCCAGAACACAGTGGCAAAATGATTAGATTTGTCTACAAGCACTATCTTCTATGCAAGTTGTCGCAGGGGGGGGTTAAGGCTGGAGATCAATTGTGGTCCATGACATAACCACATGATCAGAATATTAAATATTTTAAAATAAATATAAATGCAAAAGTAACCATTTCAAGAAGAAAATGCAGACTGACAGTTGTAGGGTAAGTTAGCACATCTGTACTTATTTGCTGCATATGCATCTCAATTTCTAAGTGGTCCTGACCATGTTAACCCTTCCTCAAGCCAAGCTAACTACAATATGTCTAGCAATAACATGAATGGAAAGATTTTGCATATGAAAACTTATTAATTATGCTGTACATACCCTAAGACTCAAAGTGTGTCTGCCATGATGTCTGTGATTAATTAAAAAAAAGACAATGTAACAAGACACTGGCCTCCACCCCGAGCTATTAAACAACAGAGCAAATTGCACTCTGGGAAGACTGCATGGAACAATATGCAATAAAAAAAACTGAATAGCAGGTTCTAGGGAGTATAAAACGATCAGGAATGTTAGAAAAAAATCCCCTTCCCCACTCATTCACAGAAGTCAATCAATGTATTTGTTAACCATGCTGGTTCATATTCCTCCTTCCCTCATAGTAAAAATGTGAAACTACATGTGTGTTATTTTAAATGAGTGATAAATGGCATGTCCAGGGGGATGGCAGCTGTGATGATCTGTTCAGTCTAACTTTTTTTGTGGCTCAGTTTATAATATCAGTGAAAAGAAAGTAGCAAAAAAAAACACATATATAATACATACTTCTCAAACTTAAAAGAAAAAATACATTGTATCATCAAAGGACTGTATTTACAAGCACTGTGCCCATGATTAAAATAATTTGAACCCCTTCCCAAAAATGTGCCCTCACATGAAACTGCATGTTTAACTGTAAAGACAATTTAAAAATGTATTTCTAAATGCATTACTAACACAATGCTTTCAAAGCTTTGAAACTACTAAAAGACAAACTATAAATATATATATTGAATATGGTAAACAAATATTGTTAATCCTAAAGCTGAACTTTATGTTTTTAGTCTATAAATGTTTAAAAAACCTGTGGCTCTTTCAACTTGAATTAGAATGCTGGCCTATTGTTTTCCTTTGAGCTGTAGTTTCACTCCTTAGTTACTCTTTCCTTCTGAGGCCCCATGTGGCTCTGATAATCATTTGTTCCAAGGGTTTTTAAGACAATTTGAAGGCATTAAGTAGCTTCTGTTCTCCTAGTCCTTAATAAACTGCAGGGGCGCCACAACTCAATCACTCCACAGACTTGTTCTGTTGCTTTGTCAAGGTCCCAAACTAGTGTGTCTTGTTCTAGCACAATAGATCCACCTCATGCCCCTCCCACATGAATAAAAAAAGCCGGGGGTGGATCTTTAGGAGCTTCTCAGGTGGAGGTGGGGGTGGATCTTACTCCCCCCAAAAAACTAATGCTGCCTCCCACTACTTAGGTTCCAGTTCTTGTACAGCCCATTTCAGAAAGAAAATAGTACACTGTAACCATTGACTAACATGAAAGCATATTTATTTGAGGCGGAAAACATTTCTTGGAGGAGGGTAAGGTGGAGGAGACTATTTATACTTTCAGTCAGTTCCATGGACAGAAAACATGACATCACTCCTTTTGTACATGCAAAACATCTGCAAGCTCCACCTACTGCAGCCATAAAAATGTGCAGACTAGATGGGCACTATGGTCACTATCCGCATCAGTTTCTATGTTTCTATGTATGACAGGTTATGTGATTCAAATGAATAATGTCAAATTATTAATATGCACAATGTTGATACTGTAAACTGTGTGGCACACATAATTTATGTATTATGCTACAGAGACATGATAATCAAATGGACAATAATACATGCATTGAGAAAGTGAGAAAAATCAAGGGGAACACATGTGAAGCAATATACTACTCATAGAGTTGTGACACCATGAGAGGTACATACTGTATCATGATGGTACCCAGCCATATACCAATGTTGAGTTAACTACAATACAGGATTTTATTTATTGTTGTTTTTTTTTCTTATAATCTAGACATAGTCTGCACAGTAATATCACATAGCATAGGATGCTCCTTATAATCTGCAACCTTGTTTTTTTTTTTTTTCTACCACTTTATTCATTTTGGGGACATCATTTGCAATGTGGCAAATAATAAAGAAATGTATAGGCAGCAGACTTGTGAGAACAGTTTGACCTGCATTTTTGAGTGACAAGAAGACTTTAGGCCAGGAGTGGATTCGGGCCTTAATGTTAACAGTATTTCTATAAATTACTGAGGGGTGTTCAGGGTGATAATCCCCTGAGGTGGAGGCCCCCTTCCAGAAAGTTTTATCAATGATTGTAGTCAGAGTACCTGAGAGCATCATTCTGAGAACCAGACAGCATATTCCATTCAGTGTTGAAGGCCAATTTAATATGTCCTTTTTAAAATTATTTATTTATTTATTTGAATTATGATGACCAGATAGGCCCACTGTGATTAACAATCCCTTTTTCAAGGGCGACCCAGGGAAAAACATTTCCAGCATATAGACAAAGATGATAACAAAAAGAGTAACAATGAGCAATATAGCAGTAACAAGTTACAAGTTACAAAGAGCATTCAAAGTATGATCGATATCAGTAATTACAATTCACATTTCAGGGAACAAAATAGGGAGGTGTATTCTAACAAGCAGTCTAGAAGTGCTGTGGTGTTTAATAACAGTCTAAAGTGCTGATGTCAGTTGGAAAAAATATACACACGGGTTGTTAGAACAGGTTATGCAGTGAATCACTCATCTTACTGTTCAGGTCTGCTTATAACTAAGATAGCAGTGTAGTGCAAGTAAATGGATTAATGTGACAGTGTATACAGTAGGAGTAGGCTGGAATTAGACAACAGTAATCAAGGAGAGGGGAGCAGAAGGGGAGCATAATAAAGTAAAGGAGAGTAGAGTGGTGGAGGAAGAGGAGTAAGATGGAGTCTTAGTAGCATGAGCAGATAGGTGGAGGAAAGAAGAGTTCTTTAAAGCATTTTTGAATTGTGGTAAGGATGTACAGGAGAGTAGACTGCGCTGTAGGTTGTTACATTTTTGGGGTGCTAGGAAGAAGGACCTTTTCCTAATGGCTAACCATGTCCTGGGGAGATTTAGTAGAGGGAGATGAGAGGAGCATAGGGAT
Organism: Neoceratodus forsteri; assembly: GCA_016271365.2. Taxonomy (NCBI): domain Eukaryota; kingdom Metazoa; phylum Chordata; order Ceratodontiformes; family Ceratodontidae; genus Neoceratodus; species Neoceratodus forsteri. Next base: position 571,677,571 of record CM028137.1, read on the forward strand.
CTCAAAATGGGCTTCAGGGTGAGCAATTTAGAGAGGATCGGTGGCAAGGGGAGGTTTATAAGTTTGAATGTAGTGCAGAGTACTGGGAAATTCAGCTTTGCCTGCAAGGATGGCCATCCAAGCGTCTTGATGAATCGCAGTGGAGTGCTCAAGCAGGTGTGTTATCAGAAAAGCAAGCAATTCTGTGATAGGTTTGCTTTAACTTGGACAGAATAGTGGACTTAGTTGAAAGAAGGCGGGGCACCATAAAGAGATCAGGAGTAATGCTGCTACTGCATGAGTTCTCAGGAATAAGGGGTCAGGTAAGGTGCGATTCACTATAGTAGGCCCAGTCTTTGGTGTGTTGACTTGATAATTTGGTGGGCATGGGCTTCAAAAGATAAGTTTACTTACAGGGTAACTCCTAAATATTTAAAGAATCCACTCCTTGAAGGCGTGCCTGAGGAGGTGGTGATTGCAAAGGGTATTTCATCAGATAAATCAAAGAAGGTGTGTGAACAACTTGCTTTTAGTCTTCTTAGTATTGAGTATGAGTAGGTTATGCCTGAACTAGTCTTCAAGTAGCCAGAAGTCTTTCTCAAGTCTCAATTTAATAGAAGAGATAATTATTTCTGATCTATATAGAATGGCGTTGTCCATATAGCTGTGTCGATGTGTCACCGCAGTTGTTTGGAAGCTCATTAATGAATATAGAAAATAGCAGAGGGCCCAGGATTGACCCCTATGGGACACTGTCCAAAATGCATGACAGGGGTGAGGTAACACCAGCCCATTTGATGCACTGTTGCTGATTAGATAGGTAGCTAGAATACCACAAAAGGTCATTTCAGTCAAGGCCAACTTTGTGTAGTTTAAATAGAAGGAGTTGGTGGTTAACAAGGTCAAATGCTTCCGTGAGATCAACAAATACTGCATCAGTTGCACATCCCTGATCCACGGCATGAAAGATATCTATGGTGACCTGTAAGAGAGTGGATTCCATCCCGTGCAGTTTCCGGAACCCGTGCTGAGAGATGGTGAGGGCATTTGTTAATTCTAGAAAGGAGTAAAGTAGGTTATAAATAATGCAAAAAGGCATTCGCTTCATGTTGCAGGGCTTGGGTCAGTACCAAACAAAAATTCACAGTCACCTTGAACAAATCATTGAAATTCCAGTTTTATTATATAAATTACACCTCCTTTGTGCCAACATGCAATAGGGCTCTGTGGGATACCCCGGATGACTTGATTAGATCCCTCTCCAAGGACAACCAGACGGAAACATACATAGAAGGACTTTCCTCCAGAGAAGGAGAGAGCCACCACAAGTATTTGCTTGCATGGCTGGTCCAATAATACAAGCCAAAATGGGGCCACTGAAGCCCACCCCGCTCCTTGGGTGCTGCTGGTTTATAACACATTTGTCTCAGAGGTTTTCCTAGCCAGATAAAATTAAGAATAATGGAGTGCACCTGTTGAAACCAAGAAAGGGGTAACCAAATATTAAGCAGATTAATCAGATAAAAAAGATGGGTAAAATGTTCATTTTAATAAGGCTAATATGACCCAAAGAGTTAAGGGTAGGGCCTTCCACTGTGAGAGATCATTTTGCACTGTACAGGCTAAATCTGTCAGATTAAGTTGTCTTGTTTGCGTCTCACTCCTGGACAAATAAATGTCCAGGTATTTAAGAAGTTTTGGGGACCAGGACAGGCTGAAGTCAAATATCTCAGTTCTAAGGACCTGGGAGTTTAGGGGCATTACCATTTTTTTCTAAATTGAGTTTGCAATTCGAGAAGGAGCTGTACTCCCTGATAGTCTCCAAAATAGCCAGTATGGAAGTGCGGGAGTACAAGAGGTGGAGCAAAATATCATCAGCATATGACGACAATTTAAAATCATGAGTTCCAATCTGGACTCCTGTAATTGAAGGGTACTCCTTGAACTTGATAAGCAAATGTTCAAGATAAATGTTAAACAATAACAGTGATAAGGGGCACCACTATCTAGTGCCTGAATATACAGGAAAATGAGAGGAAAATATGTTGTTACAATATATACGGGCAGGGGGCACTGATGAGCAGCCAGCAGTGAAGACACAGGTTCCTGCAGCTCCGGCACCCGCTATAAATAAACATATTAATTTAACAGCGTCCGTGAATAAAAGTTTACAAAACGCGCAGGAAACAAAGGGGAATGTAGAATGGAGGAATACAGTATTATCGCACCCTGTATGGTCCAATGCATAATCTCCCCTCCTCATAATCAGTTATAGATTACCTTGCCGATATCCCCCTCCCAACCCTGCCTGATGCCCAAAGACCATCCTGACAACCCGCTGATGGAAATTTTGTCAACAATTAAGACACCCCAACCAACAAGACCCCTGGACCGGATGGGTTCTCTTCTAATTTTTCAAAATCTTTGCAGATAAACTGGTGCTTTGGCTGTCCAGGCTATATCAGAGCCTTCTTACCTCAGAACTCTCAGACAAATCTCTTTTGGAGGCTCTGATTGTGGTCATTCATAAACCAGGCAAGGCACCTGAGAATGTTTCCAGTAATAGGCCGATTCCACTCTTGAATTATGATATCAAATTTTAGCAAAAATCCTGGCCTATAGACTCAGGCAGATCTTGCCATCACTAACAGGCCCTGAAGAGGCTGGCTTTATGGCCACCTGGTCATCTTCAGACCATCTGCAGAAATTAGCCCACATCTTCTCCACATCTAAGGACTCTGTACATTCTACGGCTCTGGTCTCCTTGGATGCGGAGAGAAACTTCGACAGGTGGATTGGCAATTTTTATTCGGTGCCCTACAGTGAATTGGTTTTCCACCTCAATTTATTAATTGGATTAAAAATCTGCACTCTTTTCCTAGTGCCCATATATATTGTTTTTTTTGCATAATATGTTTATTGAGTTTTTCCAACATTAAACAAAGGTACAATCACACATACACCATGAAAAACAATAACACATTGATTCAACACATACCTATACCCCCCAGTATCTCCCTCTTACATCAATTTATTAGATTATCCACTCTCCCTCCCCCCTCCCCAATTAAAAAAAAAAAAACACACACCTCATATCCATTGACTCTGTACACTGCTACTGTGTTGTAAACATTTTGTCTCTCACTTATTTAACCTCTGCCTTTTCCAGCCCAGAGTGACTTCTCCCATCCGGCTCACTTTTAACAACCGTCTCCTCTACCCTCACAGTCCTTCAGCCATTGTCTTCTATCCTTGCAACCCTCTCCCCAACATGTCCATCTCTTCTGGGGGTAACGAGGACATAAATGTTCCCCAGACTCTCCAGAACTGCTCTTCCCTGTTTCTAGCCACATAATATAACTTTTCCAGGCCAAGGGCCTGCAGACACAGGTTTTTCCATTGCTGCATAGTGGAATTTCACTTGAAACCCATGTATTTAGGATGCAGTGCCTGGCCAAAACAACCAGGATCCGTGCACCACCTAGGAAGGGTCTCCAATCCTCTTCCTCTGTGTCATCCTCCCCAAATAGCATGACCACTGGATTCTCTCCACCTGCCTACCCCACATTCTACCCACTTCTCCGGCTACCCCATCCCAGAACTGTTTTAGGGCAGACACTCCAAAAGCAGTGTATGTATATCCTCCTTCTTACATCGCCCACACAGAGGGATATTTCAGGGTAGAATCTATGAACACATGCTTGGGGCAATAGAGCCTGTGTAGAAACTTATAATAAGACCCTGGTATTTATTACACACCAGCAACCCCTTATGCATCTGTAGCAGTAAATCCCACCCCTGGTCTGGTATCTCCCTCTTTAAGTCTCTACTCCATAACATCCTGGTTTTACAAGTGGAGACAGTAAATATTGCCGACCCATTCTTGTCGCTCTTCCTATTATTCCTCACGCTCCCTTCTGAGTACCATATGCTCAACCTGCTCTATGGGAGAGCTCACTATTCGATCTCTGTCAATTGTTTTAGCATAATTTCTCGCCTGAAAAATTCAGAACATTCCCGACCCCATACACCCACCTAGCTCTTCTCCCGTCATTAGTTTTCCTCCCTCCCATAGGTCTTTTACATTTAACGCCCCTCTCCTCCCAAAGCAGGAAACCTGTATCCTCTAAACCTACCACAAAACCCAGGTTTCCCTCAGTGGGAGCAGCAATGTCTCTTCCCTGGTTTCACCCCAACCCATTTCAACAACTGTTCCCAGCCCTCTAAGACTGAGACTACCAGTGGATTTGGTTTTGCCTGTCCATTATATGCCTTTTTCCCTCCCCTTCTCAGGTATGCCTAGACCCTCACCACTCCCTCTCCTTCCTCTGAATCTAACCACCCTGCCTCTGGTGGCCTATTCACCCAGTCCCCTTAAAGTCTATAGTGCATAGCTAAAGCATAATTCCTTAAGTCGGGTAGGTTTAGGCCACCCTTATCCCCATCTGCCTGAAGCCTGTGAAGGCTTGCTCTGGGCCTTCTCCCCTTCCATAAAAAGCCAGAGAAAGCCTTATCCATCCTCTTCATGTCCTTCTTATTTAGGCCCGTCAGCAACATTTGCATCAGATACAGGATCAGAGGCAAGGTATTCATTTTTATAAGGTTTATACGACCTAGCCACGAAAGAGGCAGGTCCCTCCACCTTCTCAGCTTCTCTTCTATATTCTGTACCATTGGTCCATAATTTAATTTATATAACTGATTCAGCTCATGCCCAATTCGAATCCTCAGATATGTAAACTCCATTTTTGCCTTTTTAAGACCCCAAGCGTATCTCCAAATTCTTTTCAGTTTCTCCCACAGCATAATTTCTGACTTATGAATATTTATTTTATATCTGGAGACTACTGCAAACTGCTTCATCACTGCCAGCAATGGGGAACAGATCTAGCCAGGTCTCGGACATACAATAACATGTCATCTGCATATAATGTGACCTTATGTTCTCTCCTGACCTCCCTACCACCCCTGATTTCCATTGAACTTCTAATTGCAATCGCTAATGGCTCTATAGCCAATGCAAATAAAAGCGTTGAAAGGGACAGCCTTGCAGGTGCCCCTATGAAGGAGCAAATTCCCAGTTAGGCTTCCATTCACCAATACTCTCCCTCTGGGGCTCTGACAAGCTTTTGACCCATCCTATAAATCCTTCTCCCATCCCATACATCAGAAGAACCCTGAATAGATATTCCATTCTATACAGTCAACGCCTTCTCGCGTCCATTATTAAGACCACTATATTCTTTTGACCATGGGAAAGCTTCTCCATATTACATTATGGAGTTTTCTCATATTATGATATGAGCCTCTACCCGGGAAAAGCCTGTCTGGTCTGGGTGTACCAACCCTGGTAGGGATGGTCCAGTTTCCTGGCCAAAACCTTGGCCAGGATCTTGGCTCACAATTCATATAAACATAGAAACATAGACTTTGACAGCAGATAAGGACCGCTAGGCCCATCTAGTCTGCCCATTTCCCTACCTACAGGATAGGCCACAGATCCTAGTTAACCAACAGCCTATTTCTTCCTACCCCCACAAGAATTGCCTTATGTCTGTCCCATGCATTCTTGAATTCTCCCACAGTTTTAGACCCCACAACCTCCTCAGGAAGGCTGTTCCATACATCCACTACCTCTCTGTGAAATAATACTTCCTTACATTGCCCTGAACGCCCCTCCTTCTATGTTTAAATTGTGTCCCCTTGTTCTTGCAAGTCTCTTTTCTGAAAGATGCTACCCTCTTGGACTTTGTTGATTCCACTGAGGTACTTAAAGTTTCTATCATGTCCCCTCTCCCTTCTTTCCTCAAGGGTATACATATTAAGCTCCTTTAGTCTCTCCTCATACGGCTTCTCTTGCAGACCCTGCACCATTTTAGTTGTCCTCCTCTGGACTGCTTCTATCCTGTCTATGTCCTTGCGGAGATGGGATCTCCAGAACTGGACACAGTACTCCAGATGGGGTCTCACCAACTGTCTGTACAGAGGGATAACAACTTCCTGTTTTCTGCTGATGATGCCTCACCCTATACATCCCAGTATACCCCCAGCCCTCCCTACTGCCTTCTCACATTTCTTGCTAACGTTAAGGTCATCTGATATGATTACCCCCAGGTCCCTTTCCTTTTTTTTGTTGTTGTTACTACCTCCCCACCCATTGTGTATTCTTCCCCTGGGTTCTTGTTTCCCAGGTGCATTATTTTGCACTTCTTTGCATTGAATCCTAGCTGCCATACTTCTGACCATTCCTCCAACCTTGCCAAGTCCCTTTTCATCCTTTCCACGCCTCTTGTGTATCAACTCTGTTGCAGATCTTTGTCATCTGCAAAAGGCATACTTTCCTTCCAGTCCCTCTGCAATATCACTGATGAAGACATTAAAAGGACTGGACCCAATACTGAACCCTGCGGTACCCACTAGTAACCTTTCTTCAGAGTGGACTCCATTTACAATTACCTTCTGTGTCCTGTTGTCCAGCCAATGTTTTACCCAGGCTATCACCCTGGGTCCCACTCCCAGGCTGGTTAATTTGACTATTAATCTTTTGTGTGGGACTGTGTCAAATGCCTTGCTAAAGTCTAGGTAGGCCATGTCCACAGCCCCTCCCTGGTCTACTACTTTGGTCACCCAGTCAAAGAAATCTATTAGACTCGTCTGACATGACCTTCCCACTGTGAATCCATGCTGCCTTGGGTCCTGTGCTCCACTGGCCTCTAGGTACTCGACTATTCTTTCCTTCAGAAGTGACTCCATCACTTTCCCTACCACAGAGGTCAGACTGACAGGTCTGTAGTTTCCTGCCTCTGTCTTGGACCCACTTTTGTGAAGGGGAATCACATCCGCCTTCCTCCAATCCTCGGTACCACACCATCCTCCCATGATTTATTAAAGAGTAGCAAGTGGTTTCACTAGTTCCTCCTTAATTATTTTAGAATTCTAGGGTGAATTCCATCAGGACCCATTGCTTTGTCCACCTTCAGTTTTAGGAGTTCTTGCAGAACCCTTTCTTCTGTGAAAGGACTAGGATCGACCCCCCTATCAAGAGTGCTTTTGTTAATTGGATTAGGCACTTCCCCCTCCTCTTTTGTGAATACTGAGCAGAAATATTCGTTCAGTATTCCTGCTTTTTCACTGTCCCCCTCTGCCCACCCACCATTCATTCTATTCAGCCTCACTATCCCTCCCTTTGTCTTTCTACGCTCGCTGATGTACCTATAAAAGGTTTTATCCCCCTTCTTAACTGAGTTGGCTATCTTTTCCTCAGTTTGGGCCTTTGCTATTCTGACTTCCCTCCCTGCTCCTTCTGCCTTAACTGGTACAGCTCTCTGTCCTGCTCCTTCTGTGTTTCCTTATACTTCCTGAATGCTATCTTTTTCTTCCTGACTTTCACAGCCACCTCTTTTGAGAACCATAGTGGCTTTTTTTCATTTTGATTTGTTTATTTGCTTCACACAAAGGCTTGTTGCCTCTGTGATGGCAGTTTGATAATTCCCATTGTTGCTCCACACCTCCTTCTAGCCTGTTTGCTAGTGCTTTTCTGAGGCACTCTCCCATCTTGCCAAAGTCAGCCCTCCTAAAGTCCAGTACCCTCACTTTTGTATGGCTTGACTCTGTAGCTGAGTTTAACGTGAACCACACTGTTTGATGGTCACTTGTTCCCAGATGGCAACCCACTTCTAGATCTGAGATCCTCTCACTGCCCCCGTTTGAGAGTATGAGGTCTAAGATTGCTCCCTCATGAGTGGGTTCCAAAACTAGCTGTCTAATGTCTGCCACCTGTAGGGCATCAAGAATGGCCCTGCTCTTGGATGTGGCTGCAGCAAATGTGCTCCAGTTAACATCCGGCATATTCAGGTCTCCCATCAACAGTATCCCCCCTTTCTCTGCCATTCTAAGAATGCCTTCTATCATATCCTTGTCCATTCCTTCCCCTGATGTGGGGGTCTGTACACAACCCCTGTGCGGATTGTGGTGCCCTTTCCAGTCTCCAAGGTGACCCACAGTGCCTCCTTTCCTCCCTGTTTACTCTTTTGTTCAGTTGCTTTTATCCCTTCCTTTACATAGAGAGCTACTCCTCCCCCTCTTCTCCCCTGCCTGTCTTTTCTGTAGGTTATGTACCCTGGTATGTTAACATCCCAGTCATGGTTCTCTGTGTACCATGTTTCTGTGACTGCTATGATATCCAGGCATCCCTCTTCCATTAAGGCCATCAGCTCAGGGAGCTTGTTGCCCAGACTATGGGCATTAGTACTCATTACCCTCCATTTCCTGATGGCCTTGCTCCCTTTTGCCCCATCCCTGTCCTTCCTGCCTTTGTCACTTTCTCCATTTACCCCTGCCCTTCTCCCTATCGACACCTCTATGTTGGTGTTTGCCACACTTACTACCATGATTATTTGGGGGGGCTAGGATTTTCCTGCTCCTTTCCAGTGCCTCCCCCCTTGGCTAGTTTAAAAGCTTGCCAATGAAGCATTTAAACCTATCACCTAGGATCCTGGTTCCCCTCCCGGACAGATGCGGCCCATCATGCCAGTATAGGCTTGCATCACTCCAGGTGAACCCCAGTCCCCAATGAAGCCAAATCCCTGAGCTCCACACCAGTTTTTCAACCACTGATTGAATCCCATGGTGCAGAACACCCTAGCCTCTCCTATGCCATAGATGGGTAGCACCTCCGAGAAGGTTACTGTGCATGCTACTTGACTAAGGCCCCTCCCCAATTCCACAAACTCTTCCTGCATTTCTCTAATCCCTTTCTTAGCCAGGTCATTTGTCCCTAGGTGGACAATGAGATCCAGCTCCCTCCCCTGTGCAGCTGCTCTGGCAATCCTGAGGATTCGCTCCCTGTCCCTCCAAGCCATGGCGCCAGGCAGGCACCTCACCTCCCTCTCCCCTTCCTCCCCAGTTCTACCTTCCTAACAATGGAGTCCCCACCAGGAGTTGTTTCCTTCCCCTGCAGGGTCCCTGCCACCCTCCTGTGGGTCTCCTTTGTGGAGGTTCCCAACATCCTCCTTGGTCTCACTGTGGGTGCCTCCATGAGGAACCACACTTTGCCAGAATGGCATAGGAATTGTGGAGAGGTACAGCTGGAGGGATGCACCTCTGTTCCACCACCCTCACCCTCCCTGAGCCCACTGTTGTCCAACCGCTCCTCTTTCTTGGCAACCTCTGAGGCAGCGGCAGTGCCACTGGTGGTCCCTGGATGGAAGGGAGGTCCCACAAATCCGGCCAGCGCAGCCTGGAGATGAGCAACCTCCTCCTCAGCCCAGAGAGGTGCCTGCAGATGGGACAACACCGCATCCTCAGAACATCTCCTGGAAGACTGCTGCTCCACAGCCACTGCACTGCACCACTCCAATCATGTCTTATTTCTGGCCCTTAACTGTTTGCAATCCTTACTCTTTCCTCTGTTTTTCTCTCTCTCCTTACTTTCTGCCTGTGTGCCCTTTAAGCTCCTGATTGTCCTGTTCTGAGACAAAATATCCTATATTTGCAGTAGACCACTTAGTTGCTCGGAGGCGGACCTCCAGCAACTGAGCAGGGCTGGAGAGCTACTCTTGCCCTTCTAGGATGGTGGGTCCTTGGTGGTTCTGTGGTCACTCACTTCCTGCCCCTAAACAGGAAGTTCCTGTTGTCAGTCAAATCCTGTGCCTATAAAAATAGAACTAGCTTTGGGTGGGGGTTGGAGGGGGAAGGAGGAGGCAATATAGTCCCAGTAGAAGTTCAGTCACAGCAGTCCTTTCTCCTGTTGCCTTCTGCCAAGCTATTAGCTGAAACTTTCTAAGGCAGTCTTTAAATGTAGCTTCCTTCTAGCTAAGCCACTCCCCTACTTACCAGATCTTTCTACAAGTAATTTAAACCTCATAGCAGTTAAGTCCTTTCAGTCACCTGAGATTTACACCTAGATAACTCTGCAGATACCCATTCAGTTCAGTTAACCCAAACACACACCTTTTTTTGTATGTTAGTTTTTACCCTAAATTAAAGGTCAAATACAAAAGTTCTTCTACTTTAGTCCCAGCAAGAAGTTCAGTCACACAGCAGTCCTTTCTCCTGGTGCCTTCTGCCAAGCTATTCAATAGGGAGATCAGCCGATATAGCCAGGCACTCCTGTCCATCCTTCCTGGTTTTGGGACCAAGCAAATGACCTTCTCTAAATGAGACCGGAAGGTCTCCCCAACCTCAGAAAACCGGTGCAGAGGTTCCACCACTTGCTCCTGCAGTGTTTTGTAAAATTCTATGGGAAATCCATCCGGTCCACTGGCTTTACCCTGCTTCAAGCACTGTATTGATTGCCTAACTTCCAGGTGTGTGATCTCCCCATCCAACTGCCTTTATTGTTGTTCAGTTATTTTGGGGATTTTAACTCCACTGAGAAATTGCTTTGCTATGTCTCCCGTACCAGTACATTCTGCCTGGTAAAGCTGTTGATAAAATTGCTCGAATCTGTTCCTTATTGAGTCCTTGTCCGTCACCAGCTTCCCTTCCCTATCTTTAATTTCCATAATATGTGTACATACTCACCTTCCCTTTATTAACCAGACCATTAGTGGGCCAGATCTGTTCCCCTTTGAACAGGCAGACTTCTAGCAAGCATCCCTGCCATTCGTGCTTCTCCCAGAAGAAAAGCATTAGCGCCTCCTTGCAGCTTTCAAATTTTTACCCCTCCTCTGTTGTTCTTCCCGTTACTTCCCTTTCCCACCTTTTCACCTTTTCCTCTAATTCCATTTAGGTGGATTCCTTCCTTTTTTATATTGAGGCAACAAACCTAATAATGGCTCCCTTATGAAAGCTTTGCCAGCTTCCCAGAATACCCTGAGATTCCACCGACTTCTCATTCATTTCTTTATAATACTGCCATTGCTGCTTAAGATATTCTATAAATTCTTTTTGCCCAACAGATACCTCTGGAATATCCAAGCGGAGGACCCTCCCTCTGCTCCTTTATCTCCAACACCATCTGGACCATAGCATGGTCCGATGGGAGGATGGGACTGTGCTCAATCTTTTGCACCTGCTCAGCCAAGACCGGGGTAAATACATATAGTCTATCATGGTCCAGGTTTTGTGTGGGTTCGAGTAGAAGGTAAACCCTTCTCTGCTGGATGCAGAGCTCTCCATCAGTCTATCATATCCAGATCCAGCACCCCTCCTGCCAACGTTTCAGCCTTCCTCCGTATCTACTCTTCCCTTCTGGTGGTCTAACTCCCCTTGCATAACTGCATTAAAATCCCCACCCATGATTAAACCTTCAAATTGCTCCCTCATCAGCACATCCAAAATTTCCTGGTAAAAGGCCGGGTTGAAAACCGAGGGGGCATAAATGCTTCCAAAAGTTATCTTCTCACCAGATAACATCCCTTCTACAAAAATGTATCTCCCCTTCCCTTTATCTGAAACTACCCTCGTGCTGGTGAAGGGGATTGTTTTACCTATCAGTACCGCTACTCCTCTTTTATGTGAATTATAAGGAGAAGCTTAGCACCTACCCACCCACCCTCTCTCCAGCTTGCGATGCTCCTAGCTGGTTAGGTGCGTTTCTTGTAGGAGGGCTACATGAGTACCCTGACGATGTAAGGCCGTCAATATACCAGTATGCTTAATCGGTGATGAGATCCCCTTCACATTCCATGAAACAATCCCTAATGTTTTATGCTTAACCATGAGGCCATAGTAGCTTTCCCTTCACCCTTTCCATTGCATTAATACTGAGCCAGTTTCCCCACATCTCAGGCTTACAACAATTTGCAGAGTCACACATTAATATTACATTCTTCACTATTAATAAAAATGAGGGACACTCACACTCCCGTAGAAAATCATATAAACATACTTTTAACATACCCTTGTCCAACTTAAACCCCTCCTCCACCCTCCATTCCCAATCAGAAAATAAATCCCATCATTATATATACCCCTCTAAACACTAACTGCCTCATTGCCATTCAAACCCTAGAATGGACCTACTTCATACAATGCAGACATTCCGTTCCCCACGCCCCCGCTTATCTAACTTCACACAGCATCCCCATAATCTTAATAGACAAATTCCCCCCAACTTATCATTAAGTCAGCAATCCAACCGTGATAACACTTTACTAATTTCTAATGTCCTTAAACAGGAACTATAACTGCTCCTTCCTGGTGCTTCCAACTTGATCTCCTTGCCCTGCCGGGCTTCACCCCCTTGACAGGTTGCAAAGTTTTCCCTCTCCTTAATCCGCAGGGTATACTTCAAAAACACTGTAGAAGCCTCAGGGGTGCCAGTGCTGCCCTAGAAATTCATGCAGTGTCGGCCCACCCCCCAAGCTCCCACTTACCAGATTTCAGTGAGGTATTGCTTTCCTGGGATAAGGTCTGGCCCCTCTAGCATGGCAAAGTCCCACCTTGAGCAAGTCTCCCATTAGGACCCAGGTCATCATCTATGGCAGTACGCCTTCCAGCAGCCCACACATCTGGTCATCATTCTGCACGCCAAAGGGCTCTTCTCTCTTTACCTCTTTCTTTTCCTTTTTTTCAGCGCATCACAGCCCTCCACACTCCAGTCTGCACAGGATCATTAGCCACTCCAATGAGGCACCAGGAAGGGGGTCACAACAATAGGGAAAAAAATAAATACACTTTCTGGCCTACCGAAACAAGGAGGCAACAGTTCTTAATGTCCAACAACTTTTAAATCACTCGACAATCATGTATCAGTCGTGGCCATGATGAGCACCCTCCTCATAGCTTCTCCCTGCCAGCAGCTCTCAGCCTGCCTTTTTCTTGAGATCCTCCACAAAGGCAGCCACCATCTCTGGCTCCCAGAATGAGAATGTGGCCCCCTCATGTTTGATTTTCAGAATAGCAGGGAATATCAGGAAACAGTCCACTTTCAGCTCCCTGAGCTGTGTCAGCACAAGATTAAAGGCTCTCGTTTCTTTAAGATTCTGTTGGAATAATCCTGTACCAAATAAAGCCTTTCTCCTCATATCTCAATTCTTTCATTCTCTGGTAGGCCATAACATCTCCTCCCAATCCTGGTAGCTATGAAATCGGAAGATAATTTGTCTCAGGGGCTGTCCCGCTGGCGGCCGTGCTGCCACCCTCATGAAGCACGCTCCAATTTCAGCCTCCCTTTCTTCAACTTCATGCCCAGCATATTCAGTAACTTTTCTGAGCAGAAAGATAGGATATCAGGGCCTTCCTTCCCTCAGGGGGCCCCGAAGCTGAAGATTTAAATGCCTGGCATAATTTTCCTGGTAGTCATGCTGCTCGACTAACTCTGCAAGCTCCTTCTCTAACTTGGCCACGCGGGCAGCCATCGGGTCCATGTCATCTTCTAACTTTGAGATCCGCTCCTCCGCTTCTGCAACTCTACTCACTTGTGCTGCCACTTGTTCCATTAAATTCTGCAGCCGATTTTCGATTTTTTTGCTCCAGCTTGCTCCACTTCCCTCAGCACCTCCATCACTTGTTCCGACACCTCGCAGTCTAATACCACCATTTCAGTAGCCGAGGCGAGATCCGCCCATAACGTCCGAGGACTTTGCTGTCCCCTTTCCCCTGGTTTTTGTTGCTGATCGCTGACTTTTCCCTGAAGTTGGAAGCAAACTCAGCTGCAATATATCTAGGGCAGTTTTAGTGACCCATCCATTGAGGACCGAATAACACTTGTTAACCTAGAGGCTTCCTGCTTTTGTACCCTCAGCACAAGCATACAACCAGCCTTTTGCACTCCATGTACATTCTCTGTACAGTAGATCCAGACAGGTTTCCTTGAAGGCAGTTACCTTGATTAAATGAAGTTAGCATTGATTGTGGATGAGAAACCTAGCACCACTAGTTACTTTTTGTTCAAGGAATCAGGGCTATAACAAAATTTTTACTAACTTGGGGACCAAGGTTCTATCCCTCAGATATTGACTCAGTCTGGTCAAGTTAGCTACTGGCACATAGGTGCCCTCTAAATCCTCCTAAGTATCATAAAACTCTGTATTATACTTAACCCAAACCTGGGCTTTATTGTAGATTAAACCTTACCCGTTACCAGAAGAATAAAATAAAATAAAATAAATAAATATAAATGAAAAATCATTTGGTCTGTTACCCGTACTATGTGCCATCATTTCCCCAAACTGCTTTAAATCTTTTTTCCAAATTGCTTCTTGCAATTCCACCAACTAGGCAGACTTATATATTTGTTTTATTTTTATCCTAATGAACCATCTGTATTCCTTTTTGAGGTTTTCTAACAGCTCTCATTGTAGCTATGTTTCAAGATTTCAAAGATAGTTTGCAGATTGTATAACTCTTTTCATTTCTGCACAGTCTTTGTCAAACCATGCATTCTTTGCCTTCATCCTAATATGTTTAGCAAATCCTCCCAGAGACCATAAGGAGGACATAACATTCTCAACTATCATTTCATAGACCAATACATATCTCTCTACACCTTTGACATCAAAACAAGGGACTCTGTCACAGCAAGAAAGTTTTGTTTGAAATCCAAGACAACATCACTATTCAATACATAATTCATCCATTCTTGGATAATATATTCCACTTCAATTTTTTTATATCTGCAACTGAGGCATAAGTATCACAAAGGAAATTTATGCTGGTATAACTTATTACATAAGCTGGACTTTTCCATGCAGCCTTTAGTATTTTTTAAATTGAATATACTTTATTAAGTTCCAAAATACTGATAACAAACAATGAGCAAACACAAACAACAATCACCATCCAAAAATCCCCCCAACTCATAAGTCAAACCACCTCCCACCTACACCCCTGAGCAGCAGAGTGGCACTAAACCCTGCACTGAGAATTAGGTGAACTAATAAATCCTACTGTGACCAAAACTGAAGTGGAAAATAATCACACGGAGATCAGAACCAGCCTGTAAAGTATGAAGAGTGTGCAACTTACCCCAGGTTTTATCAAACAACCAAGGTGGTTATCTAGACCTGCAATCAGGCTGCTCAGTATGGATATTGGAAAGTAATTCCTGCAGCCATTGTGTGTATGGCAAGCTCACCGAGTCACGCCAGTGATGCAGGACCAACTTTTAACTGATAAGGCAATTAAGTCTAGGAAATATCTACATTCCTGTGCCCCACAGTGGAGTAGTCACCCACTAAGCAGATTTCTTTGGAGAGGTGGTCCCTAATGCCTAGTAAGGGTCAGCCCTTTGTCAATAAGCAGCAATAATGGGGCAATTTTGGAACATTCCAAAAATGTGATAGGGAGCACCCTCTGCCCACATCTAACACAAAGCAAAGATTGGGCTCTCCCAATTTTAACTAGCTTAACTGGAGTATAGTATAACTTGTTGAGAATTTGGAACTGCATAAGCCTTAGTCGATCCTGCATCACATATGTGTGATTGTCTTTCCAAACCTTGACAATTAAAGAAGCCTGTAAATTGGGAATCCCGTATTCAGATACACTGTCCAGGAGGCTTTAATAAATAAAGCAGTGTATAATTTAGAAACTGAGTGAGTAGATTGGCCATATCTTGGAGCGACTGCAGGAATTCACTGGCATTATTATGAGCAAAATTCGCTGCAAAACTCCGTACTAACACATGACAGAGCTGATATACTTTAAAAATAATAAGTTTATCCAGCCATTAAGCTCTCATAATATCCATAGAGGAAAGGCAGACTCCATCCCTTAACAGATCACAAACCTTTGCCTCCACTAGCTGAGGAAGTCAGGAAGGGGGAATTGGATGATTCCCAATTTTGAAATTGGGGTTGCGGAAAATAGGTTGTGCAATATCCCATTTGTGCTTATATTTCAGGAAAGCACATAACTCGGCATGAAACTTCACTGAAAGCCCAATCAGAGAGTTATGCAATTACAAACAAATTAATATTTGTACCCCCTGCCAAAATAATTTCCATCTTAAAGTCCCCTCCCTAGAGTCAATACATCTGCCTCTGTGTGGACCCACTGAATTCTATGGGCAGGGGCATCATTCTGGCTTATCACTCAACTGTCCCAGTTTTTTCAGAATTTACAGAATTCAGCCATCCTGTCTCAATGTCCCAAGCAGCCTGCAAATGCTCCCGAACTTGGAGAATGGCAGTGTTATCTGCATTGTCTCCATCAGCCCCAATAATCACTTCCTTGTTTTCGAACACTCATTTTTATCTGATGTCATGCACCTGTGGCAACAGCCAATTAGAGTAGTGCTGACACAGTAAGTTAAAAAAAAGCCCAATAGCTGTATTCCCACCGCAAGCACTGTGAATGTGATTATGCGCCCCCCCCCCCCCGAACCATCTCCAAAACATGCAAAGGAGTCAGAGATGACCTCCTGGGCCAAGCCATCATTCCTTCATGCTTTACCAAACTTTAGTGCCATATTGTACTTTGCACTTAGTTTGTGAAATTGAAATTCTGCCCACTAACTTGTGATCTCAACTCCACATTGCTTATAGTAATGGAGGTACAGGTGAGTCTGAGCTTGGAGGATACAGTAAGTTACCACAAATGTGTCCTTTCTTCTTTGTTGTTCTGCTGTTGATGCTTTGTCCTGTCGATGTCTACTGTTTACCACAGACATCCATGACTTGAAAGACTACAACTCCTGGCATGCACACCTGGTTCGCAGTTCTGTTCAGGCAGGTTTCACAGAGTAGACTTAAGTCAGTTGGCAGGAGAGGAATAAAACAGTTTCAGGCATAGGAATGATAAGTTAGTTGGTTTTAGGTGAGGTTGGGAACCCAGGCATCCTTAGAAACATGTAATGGGCATGTCTGTGTTATGGTGGAGGTTCGTCTCTGTTAAGCAAATTCATCATAGTGTAACTCCTAAATAGTGGAGTTTGTTATTTGGGAACTGAATCAGAATGTTCTCCTGGCCTGCTTTCCTTTGGAATTTGGGGACCTGAAGTAGAAGCAGCGCTGTGCTTACTGCAGCTGTCAGATCATATTTACAAGGTCCCAGCCACCTTACTGCAAGCGTCAGGTGTGAATCTGGAACTTTTAAAAATTGTGAATGTCTCTTGCCTTGCTGTCATTGATGAGAAAAGTAAGTTACTGCCTCTTTCACAAGAGTAGAGAGTGAGGGTGACACTGGGCCTGAAATAATATTCACAATATAATGTGGGTGATTAAGTAAGTAGGAGAAACTGTAAACAGTGAGACTTTTGAGAACATCTGTTTAATGGGAGTGTGTCTAGAATCGTGAAATCCTCCTGGTGCACTATAACAGGGAATAAAGACAACACTGTATAAAATAGGTAAATTCCATGTTTTAAAATTGAGTCCTAAGTTTCATGTGTCAGAAAACCCTGAATACAATTTGAGTGAAACAATTTACACTCCCGAAAGATACTTACCACTTAATTGACCCAGGTTACGAAATATGCTCTTCATTTCACAACTCAGAATTTCTTTGGCCCACATGGAAGTTCTTACTAATGCAAGGAAAACTGAAATTAAACATTGCACAAATGAAATCACTAGCTTCCACTGTGGTTAGAGTGTGTATGTCCAGGGTTGATGAACACCTTTTCTTACACCCATTATAAGTGTGGTATATATGCTCTGGACACATTCCTAGACACTGTATCTTAAAGTATGGCAGAGTGAGGGTATAGCAAGGCAAGTTAGCAAGTCAAGAAGGTAGTCTGAACAATGTGAATATTAATAGTATATTTTCTTTTCCTACTCATAAATGTTTCAGTAATAGAGTATTATACCATTAAAATCAAGCTTTGTTCAATAAAAATGTGTATCTCCAGGGTCCTCTCATGAGATCAACAGGTTTCTGGGTAGAAAAGGTGGGGACCACATTTGTTTCTCATACATTACAGTTTTGTGAGCTAACGAAAAGCTCATGTGCTCTTGAGACTGGGCATTGCTGGATGAATGATGGCAGTCTGTAGACTCTACAGCACATGTGGTGAACTGAGTGCTGACCACGAAGATACCTATCTCAGCTGCACCACCAGCATCACCTTAAGCAGGTGGACTGGTGAGACAATGCTGTGGTTGAATTGGGTTGGGTGGATGGATCACCCGTAAGGAGAGGCAGGAGACAATCTATAAGTTTCATGCCCAATGGACTTTATCATACCACAAGGAAAGGTAGACACAGTCACAAGGGAAGAGGGAGACCAAACCAAACATGAACAGTAAATAACATTCTCTACTGTCTCTAAGAGGTGCACCTCGGCCTAAGGCCACTATCTAATAAGCTCTATACTATGATTTCTCTAAACAATCTAATAAACAAATTCAAAACATCTATTACTCTATAATGATATGAGACAATCACTGCAGTGAACAATGGATACCAGTTGCAGACCCTGGAGGACCGGGTGGAGTAAGTACCTCTAAAAGTTTATGGTGTTAAAGGAAGTCCAACTTCTCCTGCCATCTTCATGCACACAGCTGAAGAATGGAGTAGCAATGGGATAAAAGGGAGAATGAGGTTCCTACTTGGTACCAAGCTACACCTGTCTGAAAACCTAGGATAGGTTGGGGAATGAGAAATTTTAAACAGACCCTGATTCTTCGCCAACCCACTCTCTAAGGTTGCCAGAATACTTTAGCACAAGACAAGATGCTGAACTGTTCCTGGCACAAACCCTTGACCAGGGCTGCCAAGGATAAAGGAACAAAGACTTGGTGTTGAATCCACTTGAAATGATTGCCAAGGGTGAAGATTTATGTCATTTTCCTGGCACAAACCCTCAACCAGGGCTGCCAAGGATGAAGAAACAAAGGCTGACTGTAGCTCCCAGCACAAACCCTCGACCAGGCTATCAAGGATGAAGGAACAAGTACTTGGCGTGAAATCCACTTGCAAGGATTGCCAAGGATGAAGGCACATTGGAGCTTCTTTGGTGACAGGTCCACAGGAGGATGAATATGATCAAGCTGAATCCCAGAGGACAGCATGGTGCAAGCAAGGCAAGACAAGCAGGAATGATGCAGGATGAAGGTCAGAGCCCTGTACTGTCCAGAACCAGAAAACAACAAACGGTGGACATGGACACACACACACTAGCCAAGTCAGACTCGACTATGGGTGAATGACTGGGAGTGGTGGATGAGGCTTCTTCAGGACATTCCACTTCCAGGCTGACCAAACCATAAGAAAACCAGGAGCTGGTGTCACGAGTCACACAGGGTGGCATCAGTTTTGACCAACGTTGGACAACAGGGAAGGGGTTGCTGTGAAGTTCATCACTGGCTGGAGATTGCTTCAGTGAAGAATCAGCTGTAAACAACCCACCAGGGGCATTGCAACAGAAGATTGAGTCCATGTACATTCAGTTGGCACTAAGAACACTAGTAAATACACTTTCACTGTGCCAAGGTGTTTAGTCATTGCTGGGCAATTTGCCAGAGCAGGGACAAATTGCTGGAATCTGGGGCAATTGTTTGTAGTGGGGCAATTTGTCTGGAGCAGGGAAAAATTGCTGGAATCAGGGCAATTGTTCATAGCAGGGGCAATTTGCCTGGAGCAGGGCAAATTGCTGGAATCCAGGCAATTGTTCATAGCAGGGAAATTTGACTGGAGCAGGGCAAATTACTGGCATCTGGGGCAATCGTTCATAGCAGCGGCAAATAAACACAATCCTAATATAATACAGTCTTGGTACTTGGCAATCAACACAACATTTCAGATACTAGTCAATACATAGTTTCATCAGCTGACAGTCACTAGATGACAATTTTGTGTTAAGCACACCTTTTTGCCGATCCTCCACCTTGTGGGTCCCTTTGGGCACTTGGATATGGCTACCACTGCCACACCTCAGAATGAATATCCTTCTGTCCCCCAGCCTTCCTTGCCCCTACCACTGGGCTTGCTGGAGACCAAAGGGTGGCTGTGCACCTGTCACTTCTGTGAGGTTTTACCCTTATAGCCACCTGGCCTATGCTGTAGCCCTCTCTGTCTCTGTGGGTCTTGCTATCCCTTTCCAACTGGGGCCTTATCCCTTTTGAGTCCTTGGATTTTCTTTTCTTCTCTGCCCCTTCAATCCACTTTTCCAACCTGGGCCTGTCTCATTGCCCTTTTATCTCTGGGCCCCTTTTCCCTATGGGCCTTGCTTCTCTAGGTCCCTCTTAGCTGTGGGTCTCTTCTGCTGGGCTCCTTTCCATAGATAGGACCTTTGCCCCTTCTCCCTTCATGGGCCTACCAACTGGACCCCTTTAATTCTATTCTGTAGAGCCTTTGCTAACCTTTTTAAATTCTTTGGGCTGGTCAGTGCCTCTTTAATTCTTTAGGTCTGACCAGGCCTTTCTAGCAGTCAATTCTCCTCACCCACCTCAGCACCGTCCCTTAATGAATATTCATTTTCCTACCCACTTGGGCCTATGGCAGGCCACTCCCATGGGCATTGCTTGCCCAGAATAATTATTCAAATTTGGGGCCTTAACTTGCCCTTCTTGGCTCTCAGCTATCTCCCTGAAGCACCCAGAGTGCTTTAAAACATTTTTTTTCTTTTATTAAAATAAACTTCAGGTCCACACCTAGCTGGTGGTGCAGCCGCTGACTCACTGCCCCTGCCCGGGGTGAAGGAAGCTACTCGAAGGAGGGAGGGAGGATCTCTGGAAGAGGGAGGGGGAAACTGGCAAAGGAGGCAACAGGCAGTGCGGTGGATGGCAGGGAGCCTCGAGGGTCTTTGTGATGCCCGACGGCTCTTCTGAAGATGCGACTCTTCTGAAGATGCGGCTCTTCATATGCTGCCAGCAAGGGACTGGACACTTTATGAAATAAAAAAAATGGTACTAAACTGAGCCCACACCACCACAGGGAACCGGGTCCTTCATTTTTTTCAGCGGCGACAGCTGCCGGACTCGACCGCACAACAGGAGCATCAGACGTTGGGGTCTTCACTGGCTGGAGGAGGGGGAACACCATGGCTTCAACAGGACTGGCTACACAATGCCTCAGGTAAGCCACAGTCCCTGTTGCACTCCTGTGACCCTCTCTAGTCCACAGCCCAGCTTGATCTGCTGAGGAAATGTCAGTTCCCCCTTTGAAAAGGCACTCGGGCTTCTGATTCTAGAACCCCGAGCCTGTGCCCAAACCAACGGCCATGAATTTTGAAATGGGCTCCATGCACTGGCCAGGGACAGCAGTCCCAGCACATGGGTGCCCACTCCCATGCTGCCTAGTCTCAGGGGGGTGGAATGGAGCAAGCAGGCAGCAGAGATACAAGAGAAACATTTTTACAAATGTGCCCTGCCTGACGATTCTCTGGGGGAAACACTATGAGGGCTCCAAAACATAGCCCCTTATGCCCCACAACACCACCGGGACCCATGGGGCAGTCTATACCCCACTATTTTTTTATTGTGGTGAACCTATCCTTTTACCCTTACTTTGGGGCACTCACATGTCTGATCAATTTATTTTTAAATTAAAATCTTTTAAGTTTGTTCAAGTTCCTTCCTTATCAGTGGCTGCTACTCCCACTCTATAAAAATTTAAACTTCTGCTCTGATGGTGTTTTGTCTTTGTAGCAGAATGAATTGCTGTTGGGCATATGATGCTTTGATGTCTGTGATAAAATGACACAGATTATAAATCATGAACTTGTCATGCTTGTACAGTGTCTTATTGATTGCATTGAGCTTAAGATTCAGAATAAGCTCAGACACCATTTTTATTTGTGCAGTTCTGTTCAGTCAATTAACCTTTGGTTTACCAATGCATGCCTTAAACAAGTGAGTACTGTATATATTAGTGGCAGTGACACAATGTTATCCTTAGGAAAGGTTGTGATGTGCATTTGAATAGATGTAAAAGTGTGATGCTGCGCTATATGTCAAGTAAAATATTGTGTCCCTAATTTTAATGGACAGCATCCTTCATTTGGTCCTTACAGAGTGAGAGGTATGCATTCTGGGTAGCCAGCTGTTGAAGTTGACACCCCTATGATTTCTTTGCACTCTCCTGTGATGCCCCCTTGCAACCCCTGGAAACCCCCAAAACATTGGTTACCTAGCATTTATTTATATAAAGTGAGATAGGTGGAGAAGCTTTGCAACCCCTATGATTCTGCAGAAATGATAATCTGTTATTAGTAAGTTTCCACCTTCTTGTACAGGACAGCTACCCCTCCTACAAATATAAAGTCAGGAAAATTCCACCTTGTAAATATTTCCAGTTTACCAACTGCATTCTTAGACTACAATATGGCATTTCTTGCATCAGATCAAAAGCCACACGGCAGAAAATGTTAACATTTAAAAAGGCTGTGAAATAATTGAAAAAAAATGTAATCTGACAAAAAAGTCAACTAAGTTATCACATTTGGTCATCTTCAGTTTTCAGCCTGTCTCTATCCAATGCATTCTGCTTCCTATCCCTCTTACTTCCCCTTAGAAGGACACTTGTGAATAGTTATGAGAGTAATTCAAGTCTGAAACAAACTTAAAAGGAATGCTACTAAGAATTACATAAGTTCTGAAAGATTTAACATAAACAAATGCTCCAGCACACACACACACACACACTTGGGAAAGAGAGAGATAAATGTAATTTTAACCTCTGCAGGAGGAAAGCAGTCAGGTAGGCCTGCTGTGACATACAGCTGTGTTTATCATTCACCCCACTAAGAATTTGATTGGTCCTGAAAGGGTTATTCTCCAGCCAGAAGTAAATCATTGTAGACTCACATATGCATGCACACACACACACTTGGAAAAGAGAGAGAAAATGTCATTTGAACCTCTGCTGGAGGAATGCAGTCAGATAGGCCTGCTGTGACATACAGCTGTGTTTTATCATTCACTCCATTAAGAATTCAATTGGTCCTGAAAGGGTTAACCTTCAGACAGGAGTAAATCATTGTAGACTCACACATGCTTGCACACACACAAACACACACACACACACATGCGCACACACACACACACACACACACACACACCTGGGAGGAGAGAAACGTAATTTGAACCTCAACTGGAGGAAACCAGCCCCATTACAAACTTCATTTTGATCAATTACAACCTGAGTTACTAGACACAAAGTGCATGTTTCATTTGACATCAGTGGATACAGCCACTGTTTGAATTAGCATACACTGGCTGAGACAAACAGTAAAGCATAACCCTAAAAGTTGTTTTTTTCCATTCAATGAGCAGACCTGGCAACAGCAACAGTGCAGCTATAAAATTCCAAAAGTAATCTGAGAAGGCACTGCACTAATTAATATGAGAACTACACTAACCACTCAATGGTTTAAGTATACAGAAAGGAATGCCACAGTTTTACAACTCTTCAGAATTTGTTCATTTACAGCCTAAGTTCATCTCTTTCACCTTGCTGTTGGCTAAACCAGATGTCAGTGCAGAACAAGACAAGCTCTGTGAAAGCCACTATGACTGTGAATGCATTAACTAGATATGGGTGTTTCATGGCTTAAACACAAACATTTATTTATATATTTATTTAAAAATATCAGATTTACAAACCTTTGAGTCAGAGACTCATTTACAAAGGCACCTCGTTGAAACTAATACAAAGACAGCACAGTTAACAAGTCAAAAAATAATTACTCGGAGAGCAGACAGTTATAACAATCATTCACTGGAGATACATGGGTAGCAGTAGATAAACAGATTACATAGTTTAGGCACACCGGCACCACATCAAGAAGACCAAAGCAGTTCAAACAATATACAATAGATAAAGCAAATAGACATCAGGAGTCAAAGAGAAGCCCAGAGTGTTCATATGAAGGCTGTTGCATACACTAACTGAATCAAAGTAGTACATTGAGAAAGGGATATTTAAGCAATAAGGCATGACAGGGTGTGTGTTATCATGTAATAACATCACTCCTGGTGTGGTTGAAGCACAAGGCAAAGCCAGTATTTATTTATTTATTTATTTGCACATATTTATTTGATCCACTGGATCAGCAATATTTGCATAAGTTGTGCCCAGTGCAGATTTTACAGCACTGATCCTGGTCTGGTGATCTGGGTGTTACCCTTACCACACTACATATGGCTTAGTGATACACTGTACAGATGGCTGCAGAGTCTAACTCATTGAAGGTTGAAGTTTCAGAAAACCATTATGCTACAAATACCAAGACTCACTCCCTCAATCACCCCCCAGTCACAGTTAATCCTCTACCAAAGTCATGCTTAAATACTGGTGCCTCTACATCCCCGCCACTAAGCTTTTAATGCCAACATGCTTCTTCTTCTGCTGCTGTGAGTTAAACTCTTTATTTAAAACATTTTGTTGAGAAATTTTGTTTTAGTATATCCATGGTCAGGAAAAATGAATTTGTAAAAGAAACCAAAACCCCATTTATCAGTTCATTGAATCACAATACAGTATGTTATGAATTTTTCAGATTCAATGTGTAACCTACAGTAAGTCAAACAGAAATTTGACACAAATGCTTTCCTCTTTGCAAGTGAAGCAAATGTGGTTATCACTCAGTTGTAAATACCTATAGTCACAGCCAGGATTCACATTGCTAGGCTCTGGGTAAGTATGACAAGTTTCCTAAATACTGGTACCTTATCCAGCTGTGTTCTGCTTGGCATGTGTGTGTGTGTTTAAACATGTAACTTTCTATAGTATATTAGCACTGTGAATCCTGGTTGCAGTGTTCTTTCTCTGCTGTGGCTAAGCAAGACACTGTAACAAGACACTGGCCTGCTGTAGGGGCTATTAGACATAAAACCAAAGGGTACTCTGTAAAGACTAACTTGGAGAAGATGCAATAAAACAAACTTGAATGGCAGCCCTCAGACATCATAAAACACCCAGGGAAAATTAGAAAAAAAAATCCTCTCACAGCCTAGGCAGAAATGAAACACTGGATTGAAATGAGAACTCAAAACTGGTAGTCATACATATATTCCAGATTTTAACATGCAGTTTTCTTTAAGAAGATTCAGTAGAATATAAACAGTAGCCCAGAACTGCCTGCCTGAGAATGAAGTTGGTATATTATTTGGAAAGGGCAAGGCTGGCTCTCTTGCTATGCAATGTCCTGCAAAGTAACACACTGACTGCTCTTAGAATGGTGGTGTCAAATGCTGTGAGGTGCCATGGGGAACTTGTTGCAGAAAGTTCCAGGAAGTGTTTAACCCATTCTACTTCTAATAGCTTTCATGATGTCTGTACTATCCATTTGTGCAAGTCAATGCCACTTCTCAAACTTAAAAGAAAAATACACTTCATCACAGACTGTGTTTACCAAGTACTGTGCCTATGATTAAAATAATTTGAACCCCATCCCCCAAAAAGGGCCCTCACATGAACATGCATGATTTATCTGTAAAGACAATTAAAAACATGTATTTCTAAATGCATTCATAACACCAATGCATTCAAGGTTTTGAAACTACTAAAAAGACAAACTAGATCGATAGATAGAATATGGTAAACAAATATTGTTAATCCCAAAAGTTGAACTTTGTTTTTAGTATATAAATCTTTAAGAAATACCTGAAAGCTATTTTCCTTAGTTTTTAGACACTTCTTAGTCTTTTCTTTTGAGACACCAGGTGACTCTGATAATCATTTGTTCCAAGGGTTTTAGTCAGTTTGAAGGCATTTTAAGTATCTTCTGTTCTCCTAGTCCTTAACAAAATGCAGGGACTCCACAGACTTGTTGTTCCTTCATCCACACCCCAAACATGTGAGTCTTCTTTCAGGATGATAGATCCACCTCATGCCCCTCCCACATGAATAAAAAAGGTTGTATGGACCTTTTGGAGCTTCTTGGGTGGAGGTGGAGTGGACCTTACTTTCTCCCAAAAACAATACTGCATCCCACTACTCAGGTTCCAGTTTTTGTACCACCTGTTTAAGAAAGAAAATTGTACCCTGCAACTATTGACTAACATGAAAGCATATTTATTTGAGGGTGGAAAACATTTCTTGGAGGAGGGTAGCATGAAGAGACTATTTACACCTTCAGTCAGTTCCACTTGGACAGAAAACATGACATCACCCTTTTGTACATGCAATATTCCTGTTGGCTCCACCCACAGTCATAAAAAATAGTGCAGGTGGGGGCAGAGAAAAAGAACAGTATTGTGGTCTACTGAATGGAGACAATGGAGTGCTTTTCAAGTAGTGAGAGATTGTGCTTCAACTCTAAAATGCTGTGCTTCTTTGAGAGTGTGATGCGCCTTCTCCTCTGAATGCAAAGCTCCAGTAAAATTAAAATGTTTCATCACTGAAGATTGCTGTATACAATTTATAATGGTATTCTGGGTAATAAAATCCACTGGGCAGATTTCAGATCTGTATGCAGATAGGGAGCAGATTGTGTAAGAGGCTGGGTGTGTAGTTGTTAGCAAAGTACAATTAGAGGCTGTTTTTTTCCCTAAGTGGATAGAGTTTAGGGTTATGGAACAAGCCACAGAAATGCAATCAAAAAGAAACTCAGCCCAATAATAATGTTTAAACGGAGAGGAAAAGTAGAGAAAGAGGTAGTATAACAACAGTAAAGCATTTCAAACATTATAAAAACAAGAAGAAAAGAACACACTTTATAGGGGAGGGTGATAATGGTGAAGAAAATCAAGTCAGAACAATAAGGGGCAGAAAACAAAAAGGAGTTAGAATGAATCTGAATGTCATCTTAGATGATAATAATGTTATAGATAATTCTTTCTCAAATGAATTTGTTCAAGATGCCAGTATAGATACAGACTAGTGAATCCAGTTTTGAAAGTTTAGAGAGTAGCTCAGAGTAAATATTGCTGAACAAGTGCAACACAAATCTAATCAAGCAGTTGAGCTGGAATATAGCAGTTATCCAACAAAATTGGAGGATGTAGCTTAGGTTAATTTTGTTATTGCTGTCCTACAGGAAACTCGGTTACAAATATAGATGATCACCAGCTTGAACTATTCCAAACTGGTTTTGTCCAGCTATCAGAACTCAAAATATGGACATCCATATAGAGGTCTTATGAGTTTGGCTGCTGTAAATGCCAGTGTTGATAGTTTTGATCTAATACAGACTGCAATGTGCAATAATAAAACTGGATCTTAATGAATATCTACTTTTTATCAGCATATATATTGTGTCTGTGTTACAGTTATGTAAATTTATTGAAATTCTGGACAAGCTAAGAGAATTTTTATGTTTCTATGAAGTGAGATACTGGATGGTCTAATTATGGTCTTTGGGAGCATGAATGCATGGGTAGGAGAAGAATCAGAGGAAAAACAAATATTTTGAACCTGGACAATGTATTAGACATATCACTTCAAAAAATCAAAAGATAAAATTATAATTCATAAGGGTAAAAAACTTAAAAATTGCCACAGACCTAAATCTTTGAATCCTTAATAGTAAAAGTAAAGGGGTTAAGGATGGTGGTTATACATTTCCAAGTAGAAAAGGGGCTTTATAATGGATTTGGTTTTAACTGATACATATTTGACACAAATGAAAGACCAAGGGCCTGATTCTAGAAGGGAAAATATGCCAGAAGCAAGTAATGCAGTTGTGGAACTTACTCAACAGCAACACTAGGCATCACGAATACGTGCGACTTAGAACCCACGAATACACCAGATGCAACCGCGTGAAGTCGCTGATACGCAAGATACACCATATAAAAGTGTACAACATGCAGTAGTGGCCCAACATACACCAGCAGATATACCACAGCAATGGCAGAAGCTGCAGCTGAATGACAGAGAAGGAAGAGGAACTTTTGCCACGAAGAGGTTAACATCTTGGTGGAGCAAATCAACCTCCAACATGCACTCATCATGGGACACGGAGGGATGCCAGAGGAGGAGAAACACAAGGGCATGTGACAGGGTGGTGCAGACTCAAAGCCATTGCTGCACAGTGCAGGACAGTACATGATGTGCAAAAGAAGTGGAGTGACCTCAGGTGCCTGGTGAAGTGCAAGGTGGTGCACAACAGGCTCAGTGCACAGGGCACATAGGTGGACCCACCCAGCAGGGACCACTCAGCAGTATCGAGAGGAGGATAGCGGCACATCTCAGCCAGCAGAGCATCGCTGGTGTAGCACAGCTGGATACATTTCAGACAGCGGAAGGCCACAAGTAGGGACACACAACCAGCAATGTACATGACAGACCAGACATGGCAATAGCACGAAGCCAATGGCAATGATAGGGGTAGGTGGGGTGACAATGTATGAGCAGATGTAATGGCAGGGAGGCATGCCAGAGGAATGCCACATGGCTACAGCCAGCCACAGAGTGGGCCAAAGGAACCAGACAATTGCAAATGGTAGGCCAGGGACAGTCGTGTGCTGCTGACATGTGCAGCAGTGCAAAGGAATGACCCATGGCCAACTGTGGAGGGGCTGGCATGGGCACATGAGAGCTGGGGAAGGTTTGTACAGGAATGGGCTGCTGCACTGGGTGTTGCTGTGTCCTGCACTGTGTACTGGTGGGGGGCATGCAGAGGTAAGGTCTGGGCTGCACTGGGTGTTGCTGTGTCCTGCACTGTGTACTGCTGGGGGCATGCAGAAGTAAGGTCGGGGCTGCACTGGATGTTGCTGTGTCCTGGACTGTGTACTGTTGGGGGGATGAGAGGAGGGTATGGGCTGCACTGGGTGTTGCTGTTACCTGCACTGTGGACCATTGGGGGGTATGTTGTGGTATGGCCTGAGGTGCACAGGGGGATGCTGTGTCCTGCACTGTGTGCTGGGGGGCCCATGCACATGCATGGGCTGGGCAGTAGGGAGGGGGCATGGGTCACTGTCCCAGCACCTGCAGAGTGCAGGTGAGGGCTGCAGGGCTGTGCATGGCTGGCAGGGACAATGTAGTCACCCAGGGACACAGGCCCCTGCAGCGTGGTGTTTCCCCATGGGCGTGGCCATGCATGGTGCCACTGTGCAGTGGGGAGCTGATCGGCGTGGCTGTGTGACAGCTGGCATTGCTGTACCAGGATGGACGACACAGCAAGGGCAACAATGGTGGGGTCCATGCTATTGGTGCAGGACGCATGTACAGTGGTGACATACACCAGGTGGGACAGCACAGAAGTGTGCTGGGTGCAATGCCAGAGTGCAATGCCGAAGCAGTCCTGTGAGGGTAACACTGATCAGGCAGGTGAGGGCACACTGTGATGTGGGGACACACTAAAATGTTTCCCAACCAACAGGTGCAGTGGCAGCTGGTGCAGGTGGCCCCAGCAGAGCAGGAAGGTAGGAGCAGCAACAGGGCAGGATGGTACCGGCACAGCCCAGGCCACTGACATGGTGTCAGATGATGGCGGCAGCCCAGTGGACGCTGGAGGACACTGGAGGCAGCTCTGCCACCAGCAGACCTGTGGCAGGAACACCAGAGCTGATGTCAGAGCCTGAGGGGAGTGGGGATGGTGAGACCCCCATGGTAGAGGAAGCGGTGGACAGCAGTGAGGAGGACACAGCTGGACCACCAAGGAAGCAGCAGGGGACCACCGATGACACCACCAACAGTGCCGCCACATCTGTGGAGGCAGTGCAGATGCCTATGGTCGAGCGGGTGGTGTTGGGCCAAGACCAGCCAGCAGCTGAGGGCACCGCCATAGGGTTGCTCAGCCCACTGAGTGCCCGTACACTGGAGGATGAGTTGGATGAGGCTGTCCGCGTGCTGCAGGACCAGCTGTCTCCACCAGCCTACATTGGAGACTACTGCCAGTCAGTGCTAGCTGGTCAGGGGGATTACAGGCAGGAGCCTGGGGAACATACGGCAGGGCATGTAGGAGCACCACACCTGCATGTAGCTGCAGCTATCCAGCATTGCCAGCAGCCTGCAGGCATTCACTAGGGACACAGCGGTATGCATGGCTGGCCTGGGGGATGCCATGTAGGGCATCCGGCACTGTGCCAAAAGCCAGACGGTCATCATGGACTGCCTCAGCACAGGCCTGGATACAGCCATGTCCACGGCCATGCAGGTCATAGCATGTGCACTGCAGCTGCTTTAACACTTGCAAGGCCTGGCCAGTGGATGACACCCCGCCACTGCTCACCCAGTACCCAGACCCAGACACCAAGTCAGTGGAACCCTCTCCCACCCCCGCCCAGACATCAGTATCTACCCACCCGCCAGTCATGCTGCTGGTGACGGGCACCACCCACACTGACCCGGGCACAGGACAGTGCCAAGATGCAGCCATGGTGGTGCATACAGGCATGCTGGCAACACAGGCACAGGCCAGGCCGAGCACCTCACACAGTCCCACAGGAACAGTATCAGGCACAGGGCATGCACAGGGGGGTGGGCACACAGAGGAGGGTGATCCGCAGGCTGCACTGGGCCCGAGGCACTCAGCACATGATGGGGGAACACACCGTGCAGCCCCGTCATGGCCACTGCCACACGTGGCACAGAGGCAAGTAGGCTTGCATGAGCAGAGGCACAGCAGCCCACCTGTGGGGGCACACACAGGCCCACAAGGTGTGATTCCAGGGGTGGTCCACCAGGGCACTGCACAGCCCGCCAGACCAACAGGGTCCCCAACAGCCCATCACCCGGCACCGGAGTGGTCGGTGCTAGGACGGCGGTGCATGGCAGGTGGCTGTGAGATGCCCGGTGACCTGTTCAGTAGGGGAAATGGTGGGTAGGGCTGCAATCGGGGGTAGGCCATATCCATGGCAGAGGGCACATGTCTATGGGGCACCATGCGGTCACAGGGTGGTGTGTGTGTGTATGCATGACTGTGTGCATGAGTGAGTGTGGGGTCATGCGTGATGGGTGGAACTGGGGAGCACTGTGTATTGGGCACATGTGTTTATTGAGCAACATGTAAATAAACCCATTTGCACCTCAACCCTATGGTGTGTTGTCCTTTTGTCACCATTGCATTGGTAGGGCCTTACTGAGAACACGTTGGGTAGGGCATAACCCCCAGTCGCAACAGTGCCCTGCGTAGGCCACTGACCCCCCCCAAGGCATGCACACACACACACACACACACACACGCACACATGCACACACACGTGCACACACACACACACACGGAACCCTGCAGGCAAAGGTACTACACATGCAGGGCCACCCACACCCAACCCGCATTTGCGTTGCATCTGCAGGGAGGAAACGCAAATGCGTGAATCAGGCAGGCCACATCCCTACATTGCAGATGCCATGCCACACATTGCTATTGCAAAATGCAATTGGCACCATGCATGCCGCATATGCGATGTGCAGCATGCGATATATGTGCGAAATGCACATGCGGTTGCGAAGTGAGAGGTCCAGGTACAGCGTAGTGGTACAGGGGCTGCAGACCTGGCTGCAGGAGAGAGATGGATCAGAACAGTGCCATCCAGACCAAGACAGGGACAGACAATCAGCAGACTGGTGAGTACTGGGCCACAGCAGGCCCCCCTTACATACCCCTACTCCAGCTGTCACTGCCCTGAGGGACAGGGACAGGCATGCATACCTCTCAGCCTATTGTCCCCCAACTGTTGTACAGTGTCTGTCACACTGTGGAACCCATGAGCTGCATGTGGAACACTGCAACAAACAAGACCTAGAAGCACAGACCACTGTTGTACTGTTGCATTCATGTTCAAGGGTGTAGGCAGGCATACTCACTGTATACATATGTGCACAGTGCTGTTGAGTGCCTGTCATAGACCACAGGCCTTTCTATTGACATTTGCTCTCTAACCTATAGTGTTTGGGTTGATGTAGGCCACCGAGGGGTGTCACTGTCTACACATCTGTTTGGGAAACAGATACATTTATCACCTCTTTCCGGTTTAGTGGAATCATCTGACAACAGTCAGACTTGTTTGGAAGGGGGTACCATTTGGAGAGGATGTGTACAGATAATAATGGGGGGGACTGTTGGGGAATGCGTGTACAGAACTGAACCCTCCAGCAATACTCCTGTTCATGTTCGGAATGTCAGTCAAAACGTGACCGATATAGTGACATGCATCATGTACAATGGAGTGTTGCTCACACATGTGTATTATGGATGTGGAACAGGTCCCCGCACTGTGGCACAGGAAGCCTCTGTGGTTACAATGGGGAACAGTCCTCGTACCATTGTATGGGTGAGAGGTGTGCAGGCATGACCCTCCTGTCTTGCCTAATCGAAGAGTCACAAAGGAATAATCACACTTGGCATTCACACATCAGCACAATTTATTGCAAGCAAAAGATAATTACACTTCATTTAACAGCAATGTCACTATCAGCATTAATGATTACACTTTAGCATTCATTCATTAGCAATATTACTATCAGCATTAATATATACTTCAATTAAGCAAAACATGATACATCACCGATTCTATGCTACATCCAAGCCTTTTCCCAGTAGCTGGGGAGCCCCCTTGTCAGCCTGGCTAGGAGTCTTGAACCGGGAGAAAGTTCCACAGCGATGCGTCCACCCTGCAGATGAGGCTTCCAACCAGGCATTGAGAAAGCTACATTTATATCTTATTCTATGCTAAAAATCCTTCATAGTGTTGTTTTCCCACATTCTAGAAGCTGGCGGGCTCCCAGGATGCTGCGATTCACCATAAGGACTGCTCAGAATTCCCTACACCTGCTAGGTCACTGTGCTCCAAACACTGGCGGGTGCCTAGAACACTATGAGCTAAGCAGAAGTTTAAACAAAACTACAAAAACAGGTTGCCTGATAATATGCACCTTCAAGTCAGCAAAAATACACTGTCTGAAGCAAAACATAATAATGAGGCTATCTAAAGAGCAAAACACCAATTAAATGAAGCAGCATGTAAAATGGAGTCACACAATACAAATGGAGTATAAAATGACATACATTACATGAAATAGCATACAAAATGGAGTGACAATAATCAACATATTATACTATCACTACATTCGGTCCTTTGATTATTGTGAATACGATTTGTATGATATTGGTACCATAGCAAAATTACTACGTAATATAACATGATAAGTAACAAGTCCAAATAAGCAAGATAATTGTCACTACAGCAATGATTATGATAGGATGTATCAGAATATTTAACACTTTTGTAGCTGATGGAGACCATCCTGTAAAATATCCCACCAATAATGAGTAGTCTCTTGTTGAATCTTGAACTTAAATCAATCATTTTATTTTTAACTATCGTAGTTTGCACCTGACTTTGCACTAATGATTTATTTCTTATTGCCAAATGAGCCTGCAATACATCTGTTTCCTGAATTATCTGTTTAATTTTATTTAATGAGATACTCAATCTTGATTGATCTAAAATATTAGCTGCCAATACAAAATAAGCTTCTGCTATTATCAGGGATCTGTGCATTTTACTGTGGTGGATGACATTACAATCCAATGATTACTAGGAATCCATGATTTGAACACGGTCCTCCACACATATTCATTATTACTCATTAAATCACTCTGGGCCTTATTTCTTTGCATTATAGAATACATATGTCGCATTGTGCATTCTGTCCAATCAATAAATCGCAAAATATTTTCTGCTACTCCCATTCCCATACCTGTGAAGCATTAAATAACTGCAAGAACTCAAAATCATAATTCAAAGTTAATCTTTGGGGTAAGAAACAGTTAGCATCCATTGAGCTTGTAAGTTAATTAAGCTAAATACATCAATTCCTACTGCCTGAAGCCTGTTAGTCAGTGTTTCTATATCAACGCTATTTAAAAGTCCATGCCTGCCCCTGCTCCACCTAATAGCGTATCATACCAAGCTCTTTATATTTGCATTTTCTACTAAACATAAACGTTATGTTAAAATGGATTACATTTTTCTGATACTGCAGCGCTACTGATGTACATGTGGATGGAACCTTAACTATACTATCATTGCTAATTACAGGATGATTTTTCAACACTGTAATGTGATCTGCCCAAGTAGTTCTATTAGTTATTGCAGTAGCATTCATGCAGAATAACGTGTTCATGTCAATCAAAGTAATACTTGCATTGAAAATGTCTGTTTGATTCATGCAGCAATCAAGTCTATGTTGTACAGTCACCATGCAACTATTCAGTAAGTTGCAGCATCTAATAGCAGTCTGGTTCTGTAATTTAATCCAATTTGTGTCCTGCATAGGTTGGACATATAATCGTCCTGCCATTGTCTCAACTGGTTTCAAATGTTCATCTGGTGAAAAGTAATGTTCACTATAGGACATCCTTGGTTTTCTGGGGCAGTAAGTTGTCTTGCACCCTAAACTGGTGGAAGATTTCCAACCCCATTGTACAAGTGGGTCGTCAAGCTTCAATATTCTTCCACCTGGGGTAATAGGCTTTACCGAATGGACCATGAGAGAGAGTGTTATTCCTTTTAGAATCCATTGAAGAACCTAGAAAATACACAGACTGATTATTCTCGAAGATAACATGTGTTCGCTGGTACATATTCCCACTCTCTTCCTGACCTGATAATTAACACTGTGTTGTCTCGTCCGGTGGCTATCACCTCAGCTGGTTCAGGAGGGCCATTTGGGTTTGTAACCCATATTTTGGCACCATTAGTTAAAACCTCCTGCAGATCTAAAACCTTTATCCCCCTTGCTGTTAAGAGTGTGGGGGTTTGTCCTTTATAGGGTCACTTTGTTAACTGAATAGTTAACAATTGAGCCACTCTGTCATACTGTTGAATTAACAGATTTTGTTCTCTACTATTCAACAAAATTACTTTCACTTCTCCTTGGTAATCACAATCAATCACCCCTCCCAAAATTTGTATTCCCTTGAGGGCTAGTTCTGATTTAGGTGCTATCCAACCAAATGTCTCGTGGAATTTGTATTCCAATACCAGTTTCTATCACTTGAATGTTTCTGCTGTTTATTCTGTATTCTTGAAGGGCATGTAAATCAAGTCCAGCAGCTTCTGTTGCCCTGCAAGGAGACAGAGCTCCTGTGTAACTTCCAATATAACACTGTTTCTGTAGTTGAGTAAGCCTGCACTTGCAAATTAGGAGTTATCATTCGCATTAAGGGGTCTCAGATTCTCCAATTGGTCTATTATTTAAAATCTGTAATGCTTCATGCAAATTTCTTCCATTTTCGTAGGGCTCTCCCCCCAATTGTCCTTTCACAATATGAGGGATTGGTCTTGTTGCCCATGTTGGCATATAGGACACTGAGCACAACAGTTTTAACCAATCCAATGTTAGGGGTACACCCTACTATATGCCCACCTGTAAGTGGCTTTCCTCCCAAATGTCCACATTTTGATGTGCCCATTTTGCCAGCCCTGATAACTGCTGACTTTGAGTTTCTTCAATATCCACTGGAAGAATCTTAGCTTTTTCATCTGCAATAGAATTATACCATCGTTCTAGTGTATCTGAAGCACAAGAGCATCAACATGAAATACAGTGGTCTGAGTATTTTGCACCATAGTCCATATTTCCTGCCACAGTTCTTTTCCCCATATTTCTTTCGAATAAATTTTCCACTCATCCTTAGCTCAAGTGGGCAGCCAGGTTGTAAACCATTGGCTACAGACCATGAATCAGTATAAATATGACATGTACCTGGGTTTTCTTGTCTCAAAGCCTGATATACTGCATACAACTCAGCATATTGACTGCTTTTCCCTTCTCCTGATGTTACCAAAACTTTTCAGTGTGTGGACAATAAGCTACTGCTTTCCAGTATCTCCTATTTCCCACATATTTGGCTGAGCCGTCTGTAAACCATACATGTGCTTCGGTCAGAAACGGCAGCTCATCAAAAGGCTTGCCCCATTTCACAGGTGATTCTTGAATTTCAGGCATTTTTCCTCAACCTGTTCTCCTCTAGAGGAATTTCAGCTACCTTCTCATGGAGGGCTGCTATTCCCCAATTCCTACCTTTGCTCGATCCTGAATATACCATTTCCATTTGATAATGCTAGCTTCCTGAGCATGTCCTATTTTGTGAGTTCTAGGGGAGCTTTTACCCATTGCATAATGGGTATCTCTGGTCTCAATGCTACCTCATGACCCACTGTCATTTGTGTTCTGTCTCTATCAGAGCCCAGTAGCATGCTAGTAGTTGTCTCTCAAAAGGTGAGTATCTGCTACCTACCTCTGGAAGTTTCCTATTCCAAAACCTAGTGGCACTTTCTGTCTCCCTTGCTTCTGCCACAAACTCCAGTTTGCATACTGCCCAGTTACGGACACATTTAATTCTACCTCCTCCTGCAGGGGCCAAAGGTCTAAGGCTTGCTGCACTGCTTCC
Organism: Neoceratodus forsteri; assembly: GCA_016271365.2. NCBI lineage: Eukaryota > Metazoa > Chordata > Ceratodontiformes > Ceratodontidae > Neoceratodus > Neoceratodus forsteri. The sequence continues at coordinate 571,713,668 of CM028137.1, forward strand.
TTAGCCTTATCAAATGCTTTTTGTTGCTCATCCCCCATTCAAACTCAGATTTCTTTCTGGTCACTTTAATAAGGGAGCTAGTATTTGCCCTAAATGGGGTATATGCTGTCGCCAAATCCAAACAAACCCACAAATCTTTGTGTTTCAGTTTTGTCTTGTGGAGTCTAAAAGTCCAGTATTTTCTGTCGTGCCTTGGGCAATATTTCTATGCTCTGTTCCATTGAATTCCCAAAATTTTACTGTTTGGGAAGGACCCTGTACCTTGTCTGGATTAATTTCCATCCTTTCTTCCTCATATGATCAATGGTCTCATCTAGTAACTGCTGTTACTTTATCTTGATCAGCCCCTGGATCAAGATATCATCAATGTAATGAGAAATCTGCATGCCATCTGGCAGCTTCAACTCATCCAGTGTTCTGCTACCATCCGGTGGCAGATGGTGGGCTATGTACATATCTCTGAGGTAATCTAGTGAAAGCATATTGCCTCCCTGCCATGTGAAGGCAACTGTCCCAAAACTTTTCCTCAATCGGAATAGTAAAGAATGCATTAGCTAATCAATAACTGCATACCATACCCTTTGTGCCTTTGTATTTGCTCTATCAGGTGGCCGGTGTCTGGAGCGACAGCCGTCAATGAAGGGGTGTACTTGATTCATCCCCTATAATCTACTGTCATCCACCATGACCCGCCACTTTTCTTGACCGCCACACAGGATTGTTCCAAGCTGTTGTTGTGGGTTTAAGCACCTGCCTCTAATAGATCTTTAATAGTGGCAGTTATCTCTCATGCCTCCTGGTATTCTATACTGTTTCATACAGATAATTTTTGTAGCAGGTGGAATGGCTACTGGAGGCATCTGCACCTTCCCCACTACTACTGGTCTTGCTGAAATGTAAGGTTTTACTCCAAATTGATATTGTCCATCAGACAATTGCAACGTCATCCCCTTTAGTATGTCTATTCCTATAATGTATTCCGGAATCGGAACAATCATTACACAATATTTTCTCCGGGGCAGCTGACCTATTTTCAGTTCCAAAATGGTCTGTACTGCCTCAATTTGTTTACCTCTAATCCTGTAATTACCACTCGCTGACCTTTGTGTTTTGCTGGGTTCCCATAAATTAATGAGGCCTCCACCCCAGTGTCAATTAAAGCTCATTGCTTTTTGGGGTGAGCCACTTTTCCAATTAATTTCCACTTCTACATGAGGTCTAAAATCCTCCTAGCCCACCCTTCTACTGGGGCTTGGCCTTCATTTCAGTCATATTTTAGGTTTTTCAGTTGCTGCAACTCCCTAACCGGTACAAATCACTAGGATACAGATCTGCATATTCCTGCTCCGGTCGGGTGACTCAATGGATCCCTGAGTGGAGCCCCCCACCCCGGGACATACTTTCATCATCAAACTCTGCCGGGAGCAGTTGGACTTATAGACTCTGAAGAGACATGTACATCTGTCTTTAACTTTTGAATTGATCTGTTTATTTACTCGCTTCTTAGTGTTCAATCCCCTTTTTGTACATTTCCCACATATCAGGGTACTGATCCCATCATGTTTTCCTTGCCACCCCATCCTTTAAGAGAGCTAGGAACATATCTCTCTAGAAACTCGACCTCAGGATTGGACCGCTGTTTATCCTGTCCTGAAGAATCATATAAACTAGACCCCTTTGGGCCCCAATCTCCCAGTTCCCTAACTGCCGTGATTGCCTCTAGCACTACACCTACTGTTTTCCCTGCCTGATTAATCAACAAAGTCATCATTACTGCCTTATATGCAGGTGGTGCAGTTTTGATAATCTTATAAGTACAGACACTGGCACAACAACACTCATTAAATCAGCATGGTCTTCTGTGGAGACCGAATTTTCATCATTTCCATTTTAATGTTTTGTATACAGTCCTTTAAGGTAAACCATGGTTTACTATCCTCCAGCCAGTCACTCACCGTTGGATACTTGTGTTTGCAAGCCATAGCCACCACGTCCAGCATCATGGCATAGCCCTGCCCTGTATTCGGAGGGTCCCGAATGCCTCCTTCACCACAGGGTCATAGCTAGTGACAGAAACCTAGGGGCACTGTTTCATCTAAGCTTACTCCATCCGCCTCTGTGTCATACAACCTCACCAGCCATCTCAACAAACCTCTCCCTGGTGTACTGCTCCAGGAGGTCTGATACCTCCTGTTGAGAAAATCCTCCACTACATCTTGATTCCTAGGATTTCCTGATCCAACACTTCAGTACGCCTTCTAGACACTGGCTGTGCATGCAATATTGGAACCTTACGCCCTCAGCCTTTCTTCTTTATCTGAGGCTGACCTTTCTCATCTGTAGAAACCAAATATCTCCATCCCATGTTTCAGGATCCCAGTGGGCTCCTGCCCTAGCTATTGTTAGCTTACCTTTTCCTACTAACTCTGCCCCTCCTCTTTTATACTTGTATTGTGCTACTCGGACAGCTGCATTTTCTGCAACTGTCCGATAGGTATCCAATTTATCACTCAGCAAATGATTTTGACATTGTAACATCACAGCTTTACTTTCCAAATCACAAACCTTTCGCTCCAACTCTGCCTTTTCACTAAGAAGTCCCACTACCTTTTCATGCATCTTCCCATAGGCAGACAATAAAATCCACCCCTGCGCCCCAAGGCAGCACATTCTTTCCTTTGCCACAGGCACCTTTTTCATACATGTAACAACTATCTGCAGGCTCAGAACTTTTAAACAGGATTCCCAGTGTTCACTCAACCTGCACAACATGACCACCAGTGGCTAATCAGCATAAGGTTGGTTTTCCCAACCAGGAATTTCCACTTGTGCACATGCAACATTAGACTCTTTCTTTTAAACATTTTTACTTCACCTTAGTGTGTACCTTCCTTTATGAATCCTGCCGACTACGCCAAAATTGTCTTGCCTAATCAAGAGTCACAAAGGAATAATCACACTTGGCATTCACACATCAGCACAATTTATTGCAAGCAAAAGATAATTACACTTCATTTAACAGCAATTTCACTATCAGCATTAATGATTACACTTAGCATTCATTCATTAGCAATATTACTATCAGCATTAATATATACTTCAATTAAGCAAAACATGATACATCACCAATTCTATGCTACATCCAAGCCTTTCCCAGTAGCTGGGAGCCCCTGTCAGCCTGGCTAGGAGTCTTGAACCGGAGAAAGTTCCACAGCGATGCATCCACCCTGCAGATGAGGCTTCCAACCAGGCATTGAGAAAGCTACATTTATATCTTATTCTATGCTAAAAATCCTTCATAGTGTTGTTTTCCCACATTCTAGAAGCTGGCCGGGCTCCCAGGATTCTGCGAATTCACACCATAAGGACTGCTCAGGATTCCCTACACCTGCTAGGTCACTGTGCTCCAAACACTGGCCGGGTGCCTAGAACACTATGAGCTAAGCAGAAGTTTAAACAAAACTACAAAACAGGTTGCCTGATAATATGCACCTTCAAGTCAGCAAAATACACTGTCTGAAGCAAAACATAATAATGAGGCTATCTAAAGAGTAAAACACCAATTAAATGAAGCAGCATGTAAAATGGAGTCACACAATACAAAATGGAGTATAAAATGACATACATTACATGAAATAGCATACAAAATGGAGTGACAATAATCAACATATTATACTATCACTACACCTCCCAAAGGTGGACAGGCAGGGGTTCTGATATGATATGTGCAATGGCAGTGGTCCATACCAGGGGCAGTGCTGTGGGAGGGTGCCCAGGATATGGGGCATGGTACGGCCACACACCACTGTATGGCAGGTGTGGTCCTGGACATGCCACATGTGTGTGGTAACATGATGGCTGTGTGGTCCATCACTCACCCATGCAGTTAGGCCAGGCAGGCCTGCCTTCAAGCCTGCGGTGGGGGCATACATCCTATGGCTGTTTCCTAGGCCGGATGGCATCAATGGCCCCCCTCCCACCTCTGTGGACTATGGGGGACAGTGCCCTCAGAATTTGGTCCAACTGCTGTGGCCCCCGTGGTGGTGAGACACATGCCGTGTACTGTGGTGATGGGTGTGTTGTGGACATGGCATACAGCCAACGGCATGCAGGCACTGCACTGTGGCAATGTGAGCGGTACACTGCCCATGTGGGGTGGCTGTAGACCAGGGCTCTGGGGCGGCGCATGAGGTGGGAAGGCCTCATGCTGAGGGGCACCTGAGGGGTATGCCCCCACTCCTCTGTGCCTCTCGGTGGTACTGCCCATGACACAGGCCAGCATGCCTGCATGACACAGGCCCAGGCCACACCCCTCAATGGCCACTGCAGTACAGGGCTATGCCTGCTGCGGTTGTGGCCACCCAAGTGGCCCACATGTGGTATGCACAGCTGCCACAGCTGGGTGGAGGTGGGACCCACACTGCCATGCAAGCATTGGGTGAGCCATGTAGGCAACAGGGTACTGCAGTTCACACCCATTGGCATAGTGTATGCAGGCCTGGCACAGTTGACACCAGTCTGGCGGCTGGGTCCCCGGTGTTGGCCACCCTAAAACCTGGGATGTGCCATGGGAGGGTGAGGGGTTTGGACCTGTCTATGTGGCATGACCCTACTGTGCACGGTACATGGTTCACCATGGGTGCACCCCTCACTGTGGGTGCCCAGGGAAGGTTGTACCTGCACAGGTTGGTATTGTGTTAGCGGAGGGCATTATTGGCTGCCTTGGAGGGTGGCATGCAGGTGTATCATCATGCCTCTGGTGTGTGGGCATGGATTGCGGACAGAGTATGATGTCCACCAGAGGTGAGGTGGTGCCCAGCACCACGCATGCCCTGTTGGTCATTGCTGCCACACCACGGTGGCATGCTGTACTGCAGGGTTACATAGTGTGTCACAATATGCATGGTACAGTAGTCCTGTGTTGTAGGTGTACATGCACGGACAATGTGCCAGCAGGCTCACCGCGGTGCACAGTGTGGCTGGGACTGGTCACGGGTATCCTGCAGGGGTGCCAACACAGCACCTAAACCAGACCACACAGGCAGTGCCATGGCCCAGTCACACTGCCACTATGCTGGTGCAACAGGGATGCATATCTGTTTGGTGGGGCCGTGTCACTGCAGTGGTGGGCTGACCCACATGTCTGCCTGTGTGCCTTTACCGGTCATGCCACTATGTCCACCCTTGTAATGCCATCCATGCCTGTGTGCGGCACATGGCAGCCCATGTCCTAGCTGTCCCTGGTGGAATGGGTCAGGTGCCACCAGACATCGCTTCAGACTGTATGATGGGGGGGCCTACACAGGTCATTGCCTGTGTCGAACACACAGGTGCACAGCCACCTGTCCTACTGGCTGTGCAACACTGTCCCTGTACCACACCCTACACGTTACACCCATCAAATATGTACCTGACCACATCGACCATGTGCAGGGTCAGTCACAGCAGGGTGTCCTGGGCCATGTGCGGGTACATGCCTGTGGGATGGTTTCAGTGGGGAGGGTTGCAACACCCACAGGCTGCTGGCCACAGGGGCATTTATGACTGCATACTAACCCATGTCCATTCCCTCCCTAGCTCCATGGTGGACACGTACAAGTCTTCAGTGAGCATATGACATTGCTCAATGCGTACATTCCAAATGCCTGTACAGCACTTGGTACCTGACATTGTTGCTCTCCGTCCTGTGTAGGGAATCAGCACCACTGCACAGGTCCAGGTAGGTACACACTACCACACTGCAGCTGCTCTGGGGGTCCGCAACTGTGCCACAGGCTTATGTTACCCTGCTCTGTCTCCATCCAGGTATGCCCCAGACCCATCAGCACCACCCACTCAGGACACCACAGTGCATAATACAGGTAAGTAACTGTCAGTTCCCATGCCAGCACCCACGGTTGGCATTGTGTCAGCCCTTGGGCACCTGGTGGTTGTGGCCGCTGCAGCTCTACACATGTGGCTGGTGGCAGATGTGTGGCAGGGCTGCATGTGGCGCCCAAGCCCACACTGTGCAGGGTCGGCCCGCGACATGCCTCTGCAGGGGACGGGCACTGTATTGGTGCACTGTGGTCACTGTGTGCAGCACTGTGCACCCTGCCCCCACATGGCACGGCTTGGCCTTTGCACACCTCATGCTGTGCATGGCATTGGTGCAGGGGTACCACCTGGGTTGGTGGGCCTCAGTTGCAGGCCTGTGGCCAGGCACTGTCCCATGTCCCACAGCCAGTGTCTGGTGTTGTGCATGGAGGGGGGGTTGGTCTGCACAGCCACGGTGGGGTTCTGTAGTGATGCATGTGCCATTTCTTCCCCTGTTACAGGTGCCATATGGATGACAGGCTATAATGTCCTCTGGGTTATCCCTGAGTCTCTGCAGGCGTGCCCCAAACTTTATGCTGCATGAGATGGCACTGCTTGTTAACAACATGCAGCAATGAGGTAGGATGCTGCTGCCACCTGGGAGCCGGAGGAGCAGTGCCGCAGAGCGTGACCGGGCATGGATGGCCATCTGCACCCGCATGGCAGAGGCAACGGGGACACACTGGACCATCCGCCAACTAAACCACCAGCACTGACAGGACCTGATGCGGATGGAAGCTGGGATCCTGCAGTGGATGATCGGCATGGCCCGCTGCAGGGACTTGGAGATTCAGTCTGGGCAGGACCCCAGTGTTGGTATGTATCCCTACAGCTGTTCATCTGTTGCAGCATGGCTGACTTGGTGGCCATGGCACGAGGTGCCTTCAACACACTCACCTGTCCCTTCACCCCACAAGTTCCACTGGTGCGACCCATGGCATGCAGCAGGGCCACCTCACCAGCCTCAGGTAGGAGGCACATCACTGGAGGTCAGGTAAGTACATTCCACGGACCCTTGTGCCATGGCATGGCTGGTGGCCACTATGTGGATCGTGCTGCACCCTCACATTGCTTGCCTGACTGCATCCTTTACATCCCTACAGGTGTCCATATCAGGCTGCCACAGTGGCAGAGGGCCCTGCTGTGGGCTATTGCAGCCATCAAGGCACAGGATGCAGAGGAGTACCAGATGCACACCCAGCACAGGCAGCAGAGGGCCAGGGTGCTGCCACCATCATCCTCCTCCTCCTCCACCTTCCACAGTGGCGGCAGCCCAAGAGGACCCGCCACGAGGGCACACAGCCGGACCAGGAGACCCCACTGATGGTGGGTAACAGGAGCCAGAACCACCAGAGCCACACAGCCTGGACAGGGAGTGCAGTGCCGCAGCTGATGAGCTTGGGGCCATGGCTGCACTACCGACCGGGCCCGGCTGTTGTGGCGTGCCTGAGCAGGGCAGGCGAGGATGCCCACAACCAGACACTGCATCATGTTGCTTTCCTGCAGCTGGGGACACTGGATCATGGCAGGAGGTGGCCATGCCAGTGTTGCAGCAGGAGGAGCAATTGCCTGTAGTGGCTGAGGGACCCACCACCGAACCCTTGCAGGGTGGGGCCTGGACAGGGAGTGCCTTGTGGTGTTAGTGATGGCCATCCTGCAAGACATTGGTGCCTACATGGGTCGGTGGCGCCCTCCTTGGTGAACTCCAGCAGACCTAGGTGCCATGTGTCTGCTACTGCTGGATGTGGGTGGGATTTGTAAGTGCCCATGTATATAGGGGTGGTTGGTATTGCTGGGATGCACATATTGCTGTTGTGGGTGGACATTGGGTGGGCGGTATGCATTTTGTTGTTTGTTTTGTAGGTGGGATTGTGGTTTGGGTGCTGTGCCTGTGTTGGGATGTACGTGGGTGTGGGTTGGTGTTCGGGATGTTGTGGGTGGCTATTTGGTTTTGGGTTTACTGTCATGTTGATGTTTGTTGCTGTTGCCTGTTTTTCATCCCCCTTCCATTGTTACCCTGTATCCCTGTCCCATACTGTTCATTAAACCTTTTGCCATACACACTGTCTCTGTGACTGTTACTGGTATGCTTGGCTGTGTGTGTGTGTGTGTGTGTGTGTGTGTGTGTGTCTGTCTATCTGTCGCTATGTGCAGAGGTGCACACTGGTGTTGGTGCCTGCTGTCCCAGTGTTTCTTCCCTGTGCATCAGGTAGGTGCGCCATTTGTGCTGCCACAGCACAGGCCACTGTCCCCAGGCCACATCTGCATGGTGTCCTGTGTGCTGCAGGTCACCATGCATGCTATGGTGTCCTTTCCACCTCACATTGTACCTCCCAGCTGTGTGGTGGCATGGTGCCCGTGCTGCACCTTTCCGCTCGGGTGCCATTGCTCCTGCAGGTGGCACCACTGGCACGGATGTTGGTGTGTCTCACTACCATCTGTCCACTGGTCTGTGCCACCTGGTGCTGTGTCCCTGTTGTGGTTGCACTGTCTAAATGTATCAGTGGCCTTAGCAGGGCGTGTGTCCTGATGGCGCCATCGTCCCTGCATTGTGCCTGTGGCCTCTGTGCACCCTTTGTACCCTGTGTCACACTGCCCCTGTGTGCCCCCACTCTGTATCCTATCTCACATATGTGTTGCTGTGTATCCACCTGTCTGTCCCTGATCCTTTCTATGTTGTGTATGTTACACCTGCTCCCACCTGGTTTATGTTGCACCGCTGATCTTGGTGTGTTGTGGCACTGCTGCTTCTAGAATCCCACCCTGGCATTTCTATGCCATTTCCTTGGTGTATGTTCAATTACACATTTGGTGCATCCGGGGTTTGTCGTAACTATGGCATAAGTCGCCATTGGCATACCGCGCTGCATCAATGCGCATCTCGCAATGTAGAATTGCATTTGGCATATTTGCTGGATGTATTTGTGACTTGCGCCATTCCGTTGGTGCATCTGCATTGCGCATTGGTGTATGCTTTCTAGAATCGGGCCCATAATATAAGTGGAAGGAATACAAAGTATCCTCCCCCCAACTCTGAATGTATACAGATAGCTGCTAAATTCCTGCAAACAGACAGCCAAGTTGCTAAAGCATAAATATTATCTAAATCAACAAATCAACAACCTTAGTAACCAATGACATTTCTGGGCCTCCATTGGTTCTCTCCTAAACCCAAAAAATAGTAGGCAGATAACACAGTTCCTATCCCCTCTGGTCTAATCTCAGACCCAACTGAGATTGCAAATACTTTCAACTTAAAATTCACAGATTTATCCCACTATCTCAGCAAGCTCCCTGCCCAGTCCTCCCCTGCCCAAAACCACCAGCCTTCCTCCTCAACCATCACCCTGCCCCCTCCTTTCCACTTTATGACCATCAGGCATATGGACACTGCCAAGCTACTAAATTCCCTACCAGCCAAAGGAAGCCCTGGCAGTGATGGTCTGTACCCTGTGTTTCTAAAACTCATCTCTCCTGCAATCGTAAAACCACTCACTTTCAGCCTCAATCTCATCCTTACCACTGCTGCTGTACCCAATTCCTGGAAACATGCTAACCTTGTACCAATCTTCAAAGCCAGTGATCCTATCTCCTGACAACTATCAACACACCTCCTCCTCCCACACCTGAGTAAGCTGCTGGAAAATCCATACACCTCATTCACCTCACACAACACTATGCATCCACCCATCATTGGTTCCTTTCAAACAAGCTCCTAGTCAATAAAAAAAAGACTAAATCCATGCTGTTTTGTTCCAAATCCTTCCTATCCAAAACCACCAAAGCCAACTCCTCTCTCCTAGTTCTCACCACTGCTGGTCCTCCCTTGAAATTGTCACATCCTTCAAATATCTAGGTGTTACCCTTGACCCCTCCCTTTCTTTCTCAGAAGAGAGAGAGGGGATATGATAGAGACTTTCAAATACCTTAGAGGAATAAACAGGTACAGGAGGGGAGCATATTTCAGAGACGAAAGTGCACAAAGACAAGGGGACATAACATGAGGATGGAGGGAGGGAGGCTTAGGTGGAACACTAGGAAGTATTTTTTCACAGAGAGGGCAGTGGATCCATGGAACAGCCTACCAGCAGAGGTGGTGGAAGTGAAAACAGTACAGGGATTCAAAAGTGCATGGGATAAGCATAAAGGCACCCCTGCTGTATAGCAGGGCAGAGGAAAGGCAGTTCAGATAAGAATATGGATTGCCAAACCAAGTCGAGAAATGGGAAGACTAGGTGGGCTGTATGGTCCTTATCTGCTGACAGATTCTATATTTCTATGTCAACTATATGGTCCGCTGGATCCGCCAGAAGCTAGGCACCACGTTCCACTGCAAATGTTACCTATCCACTGAAGCGTGCCTGGCCATTGCATGTGGAACCTACTTCCTCCTTGACTACAGCTCCCAGTTTACTCACACCTATCCACCACCTGCACAAGCAGCTAAACTCAAATATAACTCTGTCAATTCATCCTTCAAGCCCCTTACCACTCCCACCACTGCTCACTCTACCAGTCACTTGGGTGGCTCACCCTACAAGGTTGCTTTGACTATACGATGGGCTGTCTAGTGGACAACTCCCTCAGAAACCAACATATGTCCTCTTATTCACCCCTCTTGACAAGTAGAGTGGTCCGTAGGAATCTCAGGGCATCCTCAGTCCCCCCACTAGAAGTACACCATGCTTCCACCACCATGGGAACCTGAGCTTTCTCAGTCACAGCACCCTCCCTATGGAATAAGCTCCCCCATCTGTTCATGTGGCCCCTCCCACCTAGCTTTTAAATATAACCCAAACACCTGGCTCCTCACTGCTGCAAAATTTCACTGTTCCATACAGCAACACTAGGGTCTACAACTCAAATATGCCTTAATAGTACTCAGACTTTCACCTGATGCCCTACAGCCCTTATGCCCTACTCCTGCTCCCACTAGCCTGCCCCTTTTTCCCACTTCTCTCCTTCCTGCCCCCACCCCTAAGCCTAACCCTGCCCCCTTTCCTCCTGTCTTGCTCCTTTAATGTTATGAACTGTGATTGTTTTTCTGTCTGAATTTTTATTACAGCAACTGTTTTTCTCACTTGTACTTGAATTGGACATGTACCTGTATACCATTACTGCTTGTGTCTTGCACCATCTGTATTTTGGCTATGCTTATGTACATACTGATATAGCATTACCTGCCTACCATGTCTGCACATTGTCATTGCATTACTACTGTTTCTCTCTCTCTCTCTCTCTCTCTCCACCCTCGCCGCCAGCTGCTGAGCATGCATGTATTGTAGATTGTAATTGACTGTTTGTACCTGTACCTATTTTTTGCCACCTTGTGGCCCAGGTCATGACTGAAAATGGTCCTCTGGATCAGTGCACCTACCAGGTCACCAAAGACATAAATAAATAAACAAATAAATAAATATTTTTTTAGAGAATTAAAACATTGCAATTAGAACTTTTATGACAGTGATCACTTTCCAGTCTATAGTTGAAAATTAAGAATCATATAGTTAGGACACTACACAGTGATAGTAGAAACGCTGGACATGACTGTGTATGAGTAATGCTTGAAGGATCATTTGGAATCCCTTTGTAAAAGAACAATTTGCCAAGTTATGAGAAACACAGAAATGGATGACAAGAAAATAGAAATGGTTATACTTGCAGAGGCAGTTGGTAAACAGGATGGAGATCCCCCAGATCAATTTATTAGCATATATGAAAATATTATTAATAATACCCTAGAGAGAATTTAGACCCTAAAACGAGGAAGAAAGACAAATATGTACTAGGAGACAGGAGGCAATGGTTTGATGATGAAGAGACAAGTAAGAAAGATGGGCAGGTTTGCAAATAAGAGCTGGGATGTTCAGTTAATGAAAGGGTATGTTAACTTAAAAATAGAGTACAGAGCTTTACTTAAAAAAGAAAAAAGATAAGAAATTTTTATGAGACCAACTGAGAGATGCAATTAATGACATGGATAGTAAAACATTTTGGGCCCTGGTAGCCTATGGATCAGATGAAAATAAAAGAATTTACAGTACTGATGCAATAATCACTCCAGCATCCTGGGTATCTCACTTCAGAAAAATGTATAACGCATACGATGAAGGTTCCATGAATGTAATGGACACTGTTATGGAAACAAATAATAATGTAGTGTGGACACCAGTAGTCATGTAGAGGTTCAAAAAGCAATTTTAGCACACACAAAAAAAAAACAAAAAAACACCAGGGGCCTGATATTCAAAGAGGCACAAAGCGCAGTGCCAAAATTTGTGCTGTGCCTCATACTTGCCTGGGTTCCCAAAGATGCTATAATCAGTGGAATAGTGCACCAGTGCCATTCAACTGAATATAGTGCCATGTTGGCCTGGCACTAAGCCACTTAGCAATGCCGTGACAGAGTTCCCAAAAAAACAGAATGGATATTGCCAGAGCACATCTCCAATATTCAAAGGGACCCATGCAGATAAGCCCATTGGGCTTGCAAGGCACTAAGGGGTAATCTATATGCCCATTATGGGCTTATTTGCATGGATAGTGAGGCAGGTTAGCATGGTGCCACCACCTCCCTCTTTTACCCAGTCCCAGCCATGTATACAGATCCCCAGTGCTAGTGTTCCCCCAAATCAATTGCTAACCTGTTCTTTCAAAGAAAAGGAGCCCTGGTGGTAGTGGTCCACCCTCCCCGCTGATCACCCACCCATTCTTTTCACCAGCCCATTTTGTAAAACACAAGAATCACTCATATTAGTGCCCCGCTGATTGCCAGCCCATTCATTAATAGAAACAGATCCCTGGTGCTAGGTGATAACCCCTCCTCTCTCTGATCCCATCCTGCATAGGTATATTATACCTGGTGCTTGTGGTCCCCATTCCCATCACAGCATGGGTATATTATCCTGGTTGCAAGTAGTAACCCTACCTCAGATCCATCCCCAACATCACCAATAGTATCCCTGGTGCTAGTGGTGCCCTCCCCCTCTGATCCCAGCTCCAACATCAAACAACCCCTCCCTGGCATCCAGTGGTCCTCCTGTGACATCAGTATCCCTCATCCATATCCAAAGCAGTGGTGCTGTGCGTGCATATGACAACTAACACAGCCCTCCTCACACCTTAAGCCACCATATGTACAGTCAGGGAGAACACCTCTTATAGTGTGTCACCCTCTCCTATAAATAAGAGGTGCACTCCCTGACTCTACATATGGGGACTGGCCAAGGAGGTGTGAGGAGTGTTGTGCCAGTTGCCATGTGCACCTGTGGCACCAGCACTTTGGATATGGAAAGGGGGTGCCTGGTGCTGCAGCAGTACCACTGGACACCAGGGAGGGGCTGTGTGCATGTTGGGGCTGTGATCGGAGGGGGTAGGGCACCATAAGCACCAGTGATACTACTGGTGATGCCAGTGATCGGATTGGAGGGTTACCACTAGCACTAGGGATAATATACTTATGTGGAGATGGGATTGGAGGGAAGGGGCATTAACACTAACACCAGGGATCCTTGTTTTTGACAGATGGGCCAATGACTGATGGGGGGACAACTAGCAGCAGGGATCCATTTATTCATTTATTTATTTATTTCTATTTCTATTTATTCCCCACCCTGAACCCAGGCATTGTACCTAATGAACCACTTGTAGAGTGACCCTCGGAGGAACCCCCCCGTGCTGCCATGGCTTACCCCCCAGGCAGGAACTGATTGACAGTGGGCAGCTGGGGCCCTCAAGCCACCTTTCTCCTGGTACCTTAGTCCTCGTTAGCATTCTCTCCAGAGATGCTCCAGCCAGTGGTGGGGCCTACCTAGCCCTCTGATCAGTGTGATGCTGGGTTAGCATTTTCATGTGTACTCCCTCCTGGAGATATGGCGGTGCTTGAAACCACACACCAGCGTCCGACATGCTCCCACCCTCTGTAAGGCTTGAGCATGCCAAACCTCCAGCTTCCACTAGAGGTCAGACATGCACTGAGCTATGGTTCACCCTTCCCCCCCAGGAGACAAGCAGTCTAAGGGATACTCAGCCTACATCCCCCCTGGCCAGCCCAAGTCCATTCCTAAACCCAGGTCTCTGGCATCACTAGTGGTAGTACTACTGCTGCACCGTGGGCCAGCCTAGGGATCCTTCTATTTGAAAGAACAGGCTAGCAATCAGCAAGAGAGTGCCAGGGACCACAAGGGGAGGATGTCTCCTCAGTGGCCAACCAGCTAGGTGGCTACATTACCTCCAGTAGCTGCTAGGGTTGCCTGGTGTAAGTTGGGGATTTGTTCAGCAGTATTTGTGCTGCATAAAAGGACCAAACTAAACCCTTTTGCAAGTGCAAAACTGCTGAATATGGGGTTGCGCACATAGTCATGGCCATGCCTCTCTCTTTGCCCACACACATACATTATCTTTCAGGCAAGCGCTAACCCTCTTTGCCCTCACAAAAGCCACTTTTGAATATGGGCTCCAGCAGCAAAGATCCGTTAGTGCTCACACAAACTTTTGAATATTGAGACCCAGGTGTCAATGCCATCCTAGCAGAAGTGTTACAGTATGAAACAGAATGGTGGGTGGAGCTTATGTATCCATGTTTATTTTATTTATTTACTATTTTCTTTATCTATTGAAATGTTTCACCAGGAAAGGCACACTGAACAACAAGTTGCTCATCTCGTGGTGCATCCTGTGGGAAATGATAGCAGCAATACAAACATGCATACAACAGCAAACATTATTACAACAATATATTGTCAGCATTGAATAGCAATATTAAGTGCAGCATAAGGTACAATTGTATACAGAGATCACAATGGACAGGTCAAGTGCATTACATTAGGATAACACCTTAAATTCATGGTGATGGTATTAGTTAGCCTGAAAGAAAGGGGTGATAGGAAATAACAGCAGAGGTGGAAAGGTAGAGATGCTGGAAGGGAGCGGATGAATAGCAATTAAGGTTATAGATATAATGATAGCAGTAGATTGACAGGAACCTAAAGTGATAGTTATATTGGTAGTTATAGATAACCCACAGTAATGACCAGGTATGGAACTCAGCAGAGAAAGAAAGTAGTGGAGCTGGAAGGGAACTGTAATTCAGAATAGTTAACTCATTATATTGAATAGAGACTGAGGAGCAGGTCAGGGATACCAGGTAGGTTAATTGCAAGTTTTAATTCAGAGAGAGAGTATGTAGGGCTGAAGTTATTGAGGAGAGGGAGGAGGAGTGGCGAATCTGGTGAGGAAGTGAATTCCACAGTTTTGAGAAGTGATATGAAAAAGCAGCATGGCCTACAGTGGTAGATCGGTGAGGGACAAACAAGGAACAGGAGTCATAAGATCTAAGTGAGTGGGCAGAGGGAGGGAGGACTGATACAGAGGAGGTGAAATAGGATGGGAGTGATCCAAACCAGAATTTGGAGACAAATTTAGCACGATGATGGAAGCATCTATTTTCTAGTGAGGGAAATGCCAGGGAGTGGTAGAGTTGACAATGGTGGGTGAGAGGAGGAGAGTCCAGAGGTAAGGGAAGGAGCTGAAGATGGTATCCAATCTGGCTAAGGAGGTCTTGGGAGCAGCACTGTAGACTACATCACAGTAGTCAAAAACAGGAAGAATCATCTTCTGGACAAGTTCGCACCTAACCGGGAGAGGGAGGCTGTTCTGGTTCCTGTATAGAGTACAGAGCTTGGGGTGCAGCTTTTTCAGTATGGCATCCACATGACCAGAGAAGGTGACATGTTGGTCAAGCCAAACACCCAGATATCTGAATGAGGAAGTGTCCTCAAGGACTATCCCATCAAGGGTATAGAAGAAGGGAGGGAAGGGAAGGGAGCCAAGAGAGTCTGTGCCTAGTGCCAAAGGTCATGGAGACTGTCTTCTTAGCATTTAGAAAAAGTTGATGAATGCAAAACCAGTGCTGAACATTGCTGAAATCCTGCTGAAGTCTGTCTGCAACATCATCAACAGCAAAGACATAGACAGAGTGGAGGCTGTCCAGAGGAGGGCAACCAAAATGCTGCAGGGTCTGCACCAGAAGACATACAAAGAAAGACTAAAGGAGCTTAATATGTATACCCTTGAGGAAAGAAGGAGAGAGGGACATGATAAAAACTTTCAAGTACCTCAAGGCAATCAACAAAGTCCAAGAGGGTAGCATCTTTCAGAAAAGAGATGTGCAAACAAGGGGCATAATTTGAGAGAGTGGGATGGCTTAGAGGTAATGTGAGAAATGTTTTTCTCAGAGAGGGTTGTGGATGCATGGAACAGCCTCCTGAGGAGGTCATGGAGTCAAGAACAGTGGGGGAATTCAAGAATGCATGGGCAGACATAAGGCAGTCCAGTGGGGGTAGAAGGAAGCAAGCTGTTGGTTAACTAGATCTGCAGCTTATCTGTTAGTAGAAAAATGGGCAGACTAGGTGGGCCAGCAGTCCTTATCTGCCATCACATTCTATGTTTCTATGTATCAGTGGAGACTGTCCGGAGGTATAGAGGACCATGTCATCTGCATACGTATGTACTGAGGTTGATGTACAGACACCAGGTAGATCATTAAGAATATGGAGAAAAGCATAGGACCCAACATGGACTCTTGAGGGACACCAGTGTTGATAGGGAGGGGGGGGGAGATGCTGAGTCAGTGATTCTGACTTATTGGGTCTGGACTACAAGGTAGGCTCTGAACCAGTTAGTGGCTGAGTCAGTCAGACCTGCTGAGGAAAGGGAGTTTAGTAGTAGGGTGTAGGAAACCATGTCCAAAGCCTTGGCTAGGTTGACAAAAATGGAAGATGTGATTTGACCACTGTTCATCCCTGAGAGGATGGATTCAGTAAGCCTAACCAGGGGGGTGGTGGTGGAGTGTTTGTTCCAAAAAACAGATTGGAAGAGAGTGAAAAAGTTGAAGTTGGAGAGATAAGAAGAGAGTTGGGCAAGAGCCAAGTGTTCTTGCAGTTTGGCAAGGGTGGGAATGAAAGATATGGGACAGTAGTTCCCCGGTGAGGAAGAATCAATGCCCTTAGGTAGGGGAAGAACAATGGTATGCTTCCAAACAGGTGGGATGGCTGCCATTTTGAATGAGAGGTTGAAGAGATCAGATAGTGGGGCAGCATAGTCGTAGCTGAGATATAGCAGCTTGGGGTCCAAGCCATCAGGGTGAACTGCCTTGGATGGGCTTAAGGTGTGAAAAGCATCCAAGGTGTCAGAAGGGGCAATTTTAGTGAAAGAGAAACAAGTAGACTGGGGCAGTGCGCATGGTGAAGAGGAAGGGGCACCTGGCCTAATAGACAGTAAGGAGGATAGGACAGCAGAGGTACAAGAAGTGAAGTATGAATTAAATTCAGTAGAAACACTGAGGTGATCAGTAATAAGGGTGTTGTTTATATTGAGGAGAGAGGAGGAAGGAGTGGAAGGGGGGAGAAGATTGAGTGGATGACTTTCCAGAATTTAAAGGGATTGTTTATGTTGGATTGAAAGACTGAGCTGAAGTAGTCTGCCTTAGCCAAACGATTGGCTTTTGTGCATTTGTTGCGAAGAGAATGATATATGTCATAGTCTTTAGGGAGCTTTGAGGCTTTAACATACTAACATACTAACGTACTATTTGCCAGCAGATTAGGCCTTACGGTCTCTCGAGTCTGCTCGAACCTTAGATCCTTAGTTGGATGGAGAGGCCCTCCCATCCCTTGTGCTCCAGAAACCCCTATCATTCATCCCCACCCCCCTGGGACAGGCCATCATCTGATACATCCACTTTCTGTGTCTGTCCCACCCTCTCTTGAAGCCCTCCACTGTGGATCTCTGAACCAGCTCGCCAGGCAGTGCATTCCAAGGGTCCACCACCCTCTCAGTGAAAAACCTCCTCTTCTTTTTCTCCTCACCCTTCCACCTTCCAACTTCAAACCATGCCCTCTGGTGATACCTCCTGCTTTAGTCTAAAGATCCTCCATGTTTACCCCTATTTATTCCCTTGAGGTACTTGAAGACCTCAATCATGTCCCCCTGCTCTCCTCTCTCCAATGAAAACAGGCAGAGCTCCTCAAGTCTGTCCTCATACTGTACGCCAAACTCTAGCCCTCATATCATCTTAGTTGCCTCCTCTGTACCCTCTCCAGGAGCTGTATGTCCCTCTTCAAGTGTGGTCTCCAGTACTGTACACAGTACTCAAGGTGTGGTCTAACCAGTCCATTGTACAGCGGCAGAATCACTTCCTTGCTCCTAGAGGTGATCCCCACGATGCATCCCAACATCCTGTTTGCCTTGCTAGCTCTCCTGCACTGCTCAGAGTTATTCATACATGCATCCACCATGACCCCTAGGTCTTTTTCCCTATTGAGGCCTCCAGCACCTCCCCTCCCAGGGTGTGTACCAGTGTTTAGAGTTTCACCAAGATGCAACACCTTGCACTTGGTGATATTGAAATTTAATTTCCATGTGTGAGCACAGCTTCCAGGGTGTCCAGGTCCCTTGCAGGGCCAACCTCCTCTTCTCCCTCAACCACTGCTCCCATCTTGGAGTCATCTGCGAAGAGACTCATTTCACCCCTATACCCTCCCTGATGTCCGATATGTATGCATTAAACAGGATCGGACCCAGGACCTGACCTCATGCCCACCTACCAACCTCTCTAGGTCTTAGAGCCCCCACAGACCACTACTCTGGGTGCGCCCAGCTAGCCAGTTTTCAATCCATCTGCCCATCAAAGGGCCTACTCCTAACCCATCAGTTTCTCCACCAGACTATTGTGGGGACAGAGTCAAACGCCTTGCTGAAGTCCAAGAATAATACATCCACAGGCTTTCCTGTCTAGTTCTGATGTTACCCATTCGTAGAACTCCACAAGATTGGTTTGACATGATCTACCTGGCACAAACCCATGTTGCCGATCATCCAGACCTCCCACCTCCAAGTACACCCCCAATCGCTTTTTAGTATACTCTCCATTAATTTTCCCACCACTGAGGTCAAACTGATGGGTCTATAGTTACCTGGTACTTCCTCGACCTCCTTTTGGATTGGCACACATGTGCCTCGCCCATCTAGGTTTACCTCCCTGTCTCAAGTGACCTGTTGAAGAGTTCCATGAAGTGCAGCCAGTATGTCCTTAATTCCCACAGTACTCTCGGATGAATGCTATCCGCCCAGGAGATTTGTCTTTCTTTAGAGCCTTGAGGGCTAACCACACCCTTTTGGTGGAGATAGCATCATCCGTCCCTCCACCTTACTGGCCTTTTATCCTTATCCAGATGTGACACCCTGGGGTACCTCTCCTCCTCTTGCTCCATTTCTGTTGCTCCCTGATCCCACTCACTGCTGCTGCTATCCCCTTCATGCCTTGCTTTATAAATATCCCATCCCTCTCCCTAGTGAACACAGAGGCAAAGTACTCATAAATACCTCTGCCTGGTCCTCGCCTCTTCCACCCACCTCCTCCTGATCTCAATCTGCTGAGATGGCCCTTAGTTTTTCCTCCACTCCCCAATGTACCGGAAGAACCCCTTTTCCCCTCCATGTATCCTCTATGCCAGCCACTGCTCTTTACTGGACTTTGCTCCCCTCACCATCCGGGTGACTTTTCTAGATGCAAGATGGTACATTTCCTTATCCCTATCCCTGCTTGTTGTTTTATTTATTTTTTTGTAGGCCGCCTTCTTTTCTCTGACTGCTACCTGTACCTCACTGGACCACCAGCATGGTTTATGTGACCTTGCTCCCTTACATTTCAACTTAGCGCAGGTCCTGACTGCCTCATGAAGTCCCCGTTTTATGACCTCCCATCTCCTTTCCACACTTGTCATTGATGTAATCCCTTCAGTGATCCTTGAGAATATTTCCCATGCCCACAAGTCTCTGAAGTCCACTGCCAGTGTCCTAGATCTCCCCTCCCCATGCTTATTTGAAACCAGACAGTATTGTGGCTCCCAGTCAGGGGTCCTGTACAACCAGGTCCCTTACCAAATCCCCATCTGCCAGAACCACGTCCAGGACATGCCCTCCCTTGTGGGCTCCATCACATGCTGTGTTAAGAACACATCCTGAAGCCGCCCAGCAGCTTCTGCTCCTTGGCCACCTTAAAGGACATGGTTCCCCAGTTTGTACCTGGCATATAAAGGTCCCCCAACAACACCACTCCTTCCCCTTTTGGTCCACACTGGGCAATGATGTTGTCTAGTAAACCATCCTCTAGAACATCACTCATCCCGGGGGGGCCTATATACTACACCCAGCTTGACCTTATCTCCTGCTGGGGATCGTGGAGACCCATAAGGCCTCCACGTTTCCTTTGCCTCTTCTACCCTAGCAATTTCTATGTCATCTCTAATGAACATAGCCACTCCACCTCCTCTGCCCTCCTTTCTATCCTTCCTAAGCATAGTGTGCCCCTTGCGTTTGGGTCCTAGTCATGTTTTTTGTTGCTACGTCTCCGTGACCGCTGCCACATCCACCCCCACCTTGAACAGCATGGCTGGAACTCTGGCAACTTGTTTCCCAAGTTCCTGGCATTTACTAACACCAACCCCACCCCTTATCCCTGGTCCTCTTTGTGAACCCCACCCAGATTCCTTACTCTCCATCCTCCCTCTGCTCCTCCTGAAACCTCCACCCCAGTCTGTTTCTCCCCCTTGGGCTTGAAGGCTACTCCCTCATCTGGAGGAGAGGCTTCTGGTCAGCCCTCCTTATCCCTTCCACCCCTCACAAGTTTAAACCCCACCTTTCTTGAATGTAGTCATCCCCTGTTTAAGGACTTCCTTCCCTAATGGGGCAAGATGAAGCCTGTCCTTGGCATATAGTCCCTTATCCTCCCAAACTCCTTTCCAGTTCCCTAACACCCCAACCCCTCTCTTCACCCCACTTCCTGAGCCAGTCATTAACCTCTGTGAGCTTCATTTTTTTCTCCACTGAGGCCTTTGGTACTGGCAATATCTCCGAAAAGGAAATGTTGCATCCATTATCCCGACAGACTCTGGCAAGTTCTTGGAACCTTTCTTGGATTTCCAAAACACTATTTCCCTCTAGATCGTTAGTTCCCAAATGCACCAGGAAATCCGGTTTCCCTCCACAATCCCTAACCATTTGATACACCATGAACTTTGCTCTGTGCACTGTCAGCCCAGAGATATTCATTACCTTCACCTGGCTATGGCATCCACCCCCCTGTCCCTCCCACTGGATACCCCTAATCATCGAGTCTCCCAATAACAGGACCTTAACACCGCCATCATCCTTGTGGTTACTCCACTATGCCCTCTCAGCCCCCATCCCCCCTTTATTCGTGATCACCATTACATGAGAGTCTTCCTGCCTTATTAGAGACCCCTTGTCACCCTCCCTCATTATTTTGCCCACTTAACTCAAGCCCCTCTGAATAGGTGTCCCTTTAACCTCTCTTTATCTGAACCATTTATCCTGGCCCTGATGGGTTCCCCTTCCCACACCGCCATCCTCCCCTTGTATAGTACCCCTGCCTCCAGAGGCTCTCTGTGGGTCCCTTTAGCTAGGGCCCCATCCTTGGTACTGACCCCCTGCTGAAGGGGCTCTTCTCCACCTCCTTGTCTCCCAGTTTTCTCCAGTCATGCTGTCCTCCCTCATGTCTGCAATATGTTGCATCTCCCCATTTGCTTAACATTTATGTTTCCTTCCCTCTGGGGCTATTCTATCCTTTCCATTGCCAGTCTGTGATGCCCTATGGGTATCTGACTCCTCCTCCCAGCCTCTGTATAAGTTTCCTCATTTCCACCAACCCCTTCCTCCCCCTCTAGGTTGCTTAGTAGCTCAAATTTATTGTGACACTCTATGTCAGCCTCCATCAAGTAACCCGAGTTTCCCCTGACTGCACCTCTAAACTGCCCCTCTTCTTCCCCTCTTGCTCTGTTCACCTTGGGAGCTCCCTTCCCACAGTCTGCTGTTTTAGGCTTCCTCACAACAGCCCCTCCTGACTCTTCCCCCTCCACTCTCTTTGTGTTCAGAATGTTCACCCCGTACGCTTTTCCCGTAGTGTCAACATCCCTATCTAAGGGTCCTCTGTCCCAATATCCCCTCCTGCTTGCTGTAACATAATGTCCTGTAATTTCAGAGCATTGCCCCAGCCTCCCTCAGCCCCACCCTTCCGCTGCCCATATCCACACCCTTATTCTTGACACCCCCAGCTCCCCAGCTTACTCCTTAACCAATATACCTCACTCCTGATACAAGATAGCTGTCTCACAGAGTGGGCAGCCTCCCTCTCCAGGCCCAATTGAGAATGATTTCCATCCCACAGTCTGTGCAGCCTACCTTCTGAAGATGCCTGCCATGGTGGAATATGGCCACCCTCTTTATCCCCTCTGTTTATAATGGCACACCCCCTTTTCTCAGTCCCTTTCCCTTGGAATACAGTTTCTATCTATACTGACTGCAGTTATTTACAAACCCAATTTCAACCCCACCAATAAAGTTCCCAAGTCTCTCAAACACATACAGTCCAGTGTGTGTCCAGTCCCACTTCCAGTGTGTGTATGCAGACATCAGGTACCATATGATGTCACAGGCTCACCAGTTCCTGTTGCTTCGAATTTCAGTCCCAAACAGAAATACTCAGCCCTTCAATACCAACCCCCAGTGGTTTTTCAGTATTTAAGAAAGCCTACAAAACAGGGTGGGTGGCAGGGTTCTTACCAACACCAGGCAAACAACACATTTAAATTTCACTCTAATTATCACTGCCAAACAAGTGTTCCCAAGCCTCAAATGTTACAATATCACAGCCCAAGTAACAGTTCTAACTCAAGGTAATAATTTTTAACACATAGAACTAATTTCACATACAAAACTATTCAAATATTTCAGTTAAAACAGAATATAACCCCAGACCTCTGTCCTTACCAGCCTTCTGGTTATGTAGCTTCCAAGCTTGGTTCTGTGCTCTTCAACAAGCTATGAGTTCAGGTGAGATTCAGGGAAGGTGGCATCCATGGACTCTGTTGCATCAAAGTGGGGTATGCTGATTCCAAATGTCAAGAAATTTACCTTTAAAGTATTCTGTGGCTTCATCTATCGAGTTTCCTAAGGCTAATGGGGCCCAGTTTGAATGAGCTAGGTCATGGAGGAGTGGAGCAAGGTACAGAGATTTATATGAGTGAGCCATTAAGATTTTATGAGAGGCCTTGAGTCTGTGAATTTTACATACCAGAAAGGTCATGAAGTGGTCACTTAGGGCATCTAATAATACACCATATTTAATGACCCTATGTGGGTGTGAGGTGAGGACCCAGTCGATTAAGGAGTGGTTACTCATTTTATAGTTCATCCAAGTTGGATCAAGGATGAGCTGTGATAAGTAATGGGCATCAATTTCATTCCGTACTTTGTTTATGGTGGGGATAACCAGTTTAAGTTGAAGTCACCCATAGTATAAACTTACCTGAGCAGGTGTGGGATACTATGGAACTGATTAGGTCTGTAACAACAGAAGAGTGAAAGCCTGGGTGACAATAGGTACCTGCCATAAATATAGGGATGGAGAAAGGGAGGGATAGCTGTAAGATAAGCACCTCATATGCTTTTTGGGACAGAGGCAGAAAGAATGGTGGTGAATTGGATAGATGAGGAGACATATATAGCCACTCTTCCAACCCTCTCTGACCAGTCTTGTCATGATATAGTATAGCCAGGAATGGAGAGAGAAGGGTAACTTATTTTATTGTTAAGCCAGGTTTCAGACAGGATGATAATATCAGGGCCAAGCAAAGCATCCAGAGGCTGGAGTAGATTGACTTTAGGAAGAAGGCTGCATACATTTAGGTGAAGAATTTTTAGACCACGGGGAAGGGCAGTGAGGCTTGATGGGGGATTTCCTGGAGCAGTGGATGGGGTGCTGATGCGCTTGGAGGGCAAGATCCAGGGTTAGGATTTATGTCTCTGGAAGATAGAGACAGGAGTGCAATGATAATGTAGTGAAGCTTTACACTCTTATACCAAGGTACAGGGCAGGCTTGACTGGAGACAAGGGATGTGTGGTTTCACTTTGATAAATAAGTATAAGAGAATACCTAGTGACTGCAACACAGGTATTATTGTACTACTACTTTAAAAAGGCCTAATATGCATGACCCTGCATGATATAGACCAATCATACTCTTGTCTGTTATTATGACGGCGTACTCACGCATTATTTTGGATAACTTGGACTTATGGGTTGATGAACAGAAACTATCATCTCCATATCAAAATGGATTCAGAAAGGAATATAGCACTTTAGGGTTGATGATATTTGAGTTAAATTTTCTAATACAAAAATACATTGTTAGTAAAAAAAAGTTTACATTTATGTGGTTTTCACTGATATAAAGTCAGCCTTTGACTTGGTAAATAAATCAATTCTGTAGAATATTGTGAGGGATTTTGATAATGATGAACATTTATTAACTATCATAAATATGCTTCATTCGAACACTGTATGAAAAATAAGATTTAATGGATGAGGAAATTTTACAGAACACATTAAGATTTTATCAGGGGTAAAACAGGGTTGTTTATTAGCCCCTACCTTATTTAATCTACATATAGAGACTCTAATAAGATCATTGGAATTAGCTGATATATTTGTTCCTATTTTTAATCGCAAGGAAATTATGAAAATGATGTGATCCTGTTATCTCAAACTCCATTAGGGCTACGTAGAGAAATGTCAGTTGTAATAGAACATCTAAACAAGTTAAAGCTTGAGATTAAAACAGCAGTGCAATGAAAAATGTTTTTCCAAAAAAGCTAGTTTCAGCTACAATGAAGAAAAATATTACCATACCTGTCAAATGTAATGGTCTATGCACCTCCTGTGCTATGCACCATGAGTCTTTTTAATTTTTTCAGTTCTAACTCTTGCCAGGCCTGTAATGCTATTTTGATGCAAAATGTGGCAGCCATCTTATTTTCTTGAGAAAATCCAATTAAAACATTTATAAAATATTCAACTTTTGTGGAATTAGAAAATTGTACCACCAAATAAAACTTGAAGATGCCTGGAATCTTTACAGTGAAAAAGGTAGGGTCAAATTTTTTCCCAGTTTCATTGCATTGCTGCTTTAATACAAAGCCTAAATTTTATACTTTGGAGAAACAAATATATCAGCCAAAAACCTGGGTTACTGATGGAAGAAGCTTTTAAGAGATTAATGAGTTTGGTTATTTGGGTGTCACATTTGACACTAAATTAAGGTGGTCGCCACAAATAAAAAATGTTAAATCAAATGCCAGCAAAACATTGTTGGGTATTCTTAGAGCTGCCCAATTACTTGTGGGAAATTCCTTTGAAGCACTAAAATAGGTTTATAATGCAAAAATTAAAAATCGAATAATGTATGGAAGAGAATTCTGGGGAATGGCTCTAAAGACATGTAAAAACTGTCTAAAATAGAGTTGATACAACATTTATTTTTTAAAGTAATATTGGGCTTACCACAAGACACCACACCAGCATTTCTTAGAGTGGAATGTAGTTTAATCTCGCTGGAATCATCAGTGGATACTGGTACAGTAAAATTATGGGGGGAAATTATGGCAATGATAGAAGAGAGACTTCCTAAACAGTGCTGGGATGAATATCTGACATATAAATAGAATAATAGGTACCTTATTGAGCATTACAAGGCAATAATCCCATCGAGAGGTTCTGGGGACATAGGGAACCTCAAGAGCGAAGCTCAAGAGGTTCCATGTCCCCAGAACGTTGATATGGGATTACTGCCTTGCCATGCACACGAAGGTATCAGTTATTTTTTTTTTAAATATATGGATATGAGGTGAATTCACTCACCTCCGGTTCATGGGTCCATGTGCATGTTGGCAGTCTTCTTGTGAGCATCGGGCATATGGATCCAGCAGTGGTGTGGATTATGTTTAGACTTTTTTTTCCCCCATCAGTGGCAGTATCTCTCGGGCACAGTAGTGAGCAGCTGGGTGAGAGCAAAGGATTTTTCTGTGAGTAATGCATTTTGGAAAAGGGGAGATGAGCCCAGAGTAGGCAGCAGAGGAAAAAATGCTGCTCCCAACATCACCAATTTCTCTCTCTAAGCAAGAAAGCAAGCTGCCATGTTTTAGAAGTTGTTCTGCCTGCCCACATAGGAAAAGAGGCCAATTGGAAGACACACATCACGATATTGGGGGGCAGACTTGCACCTGCGCTGCTGAGGTTTGGTGATAATAGTATCATTTAGGTATGGAACAATGGTATTACCACACCTGAACGATACTACTATCAGTCAGGAAGTGTGGTATTATCACACTGGGAGCAATCCTATTATCGAAATTTTTTTGCATACTTTAGAACAGTATTTTTTTTTACTTTTTATTTCTGGGATTTATGATAATACAGCAGTACTGTTTCTCATAAAAGAAAAAGACAATTGAGGTATGTAAACCTCTACAGCACATGTACAGATATTATACAGTAGTGATTTGCAAAAAATACTTGAGTCCAGATAGTGCAGGGTTTACCCTGAAATTATATAGGAGTATAATCCGAACTGATCCTCCTGTAGATTCCTGTCACTCTCACAGCGAAATATCAATACAGGTCATTAAAGCCAGGGAGACAGTTCCCTTGTAGGACTTGTGGGTGGAGGGAAAGAAAAATAGACTGCAACAGCTGTACCAGGATACATGAACAGATAGTCTGGTCTCAGTTAAATTAAATAGGGTATCCACAGGTCTACACATGGCACTTCACCCTGCCCTGTGGTCTCAGAAATAACAGGATTTAATTCAGTTCGAAAACTGAGAGGTGCCATATGCACCAAATTGTAACATTCACAGCTACAGCCCAGTAAAAGGTATTTTAAATAACAGGTATATTTAGGAGCAACAAACAATGGCGTTACAATTAGTAGATAGTATTGAATAATATCTATTCAATCTGCATCTTCCCAATGTAAACACAGTACATGTTAAACCTTTATGGAGTTAAGACTATTAACAAAAATAATTTGATATAAAAAACAACCTTGAATAGGCTTACTTGGGTATAAAGAATTGCAGTCCTCTTTTGAATAGTTCCTGGGTGTATAGGAGATGACATTCAGCCTTCTTCATCCAAGGAGCTGGCCACAGGGTGCAGGCTGACAATCAGTTTCTCTTTGAAGACTGAAGCTGCTTCAGGATCTACAAATACATGCAACTTAGCTGCGTGTTTAATTAGGAGCTGAGCTTGGAAATTGAGCCTCGCTTTGATACCATTCTGTAAAAGCTGTTTTTTGATAAGCTAAAGTACTTTTTCCATGCTCTACATCTGTGCAGCGAGATCCAGAAGAAGGAAAGTTTATGTCCTTCCCATAATATTTCTCCTCGAGAATGTGCTGCCTGGAGAAGAGCGATCC
This sequence comes from Neoceratodus forsteri, assembly GCA_016271365.2. Taxonomy (NCBI): domain Eukaryota; kingdom Metazoa; phylum Chordata; order Ceratodontiformes; family Ceratodontidae; genus Neoceratodus; species Neoceratodus forsteri. Next base: position 571,740,859 of record CM028137.1, read on the forward strand.
AGGCCTCTGGCAGAGAAAGCTTGGCTATTGCAGTGAGTGGCTGATGTTGGGAGACTCCATGCTGCCTAGGCCTCTGAGGTATGGTAAAAACTTTTATTATCTTCAGACCAGCATCTGGAGGTAGAAGCTTGAGATCTTAAACAATTGACTTGTATACAGCTGCTTGTATGTCATTTGAGCCAGTGTATATGGAGGGGAAGCCAACTATCCTCACGTTAGCCTGCCTTTGTAAATTTTCAAGTGTCTCCACTTTTGCTTTAATGAGATGGATATCTCTCACAAAGGCAGCATTGCATTCCTGTTGCCTTCCAGACCCCGCTTTTATTTCTTTGATGGCAGAGACATTTTCTTGTATAGTGCAATTATTTTCTAGGAGTTTTGCCTCTACTGCAGCTAATTGTTTGTTCGTCTCATCCCCCGTAGCCTGGAATTTTATTAACAATGCCCGGATCTGTGTTGCAGGCAGTTCATGAGCTAGTTCTCTGGCAGAAGCAGGACCTGATCCAGATGTGGAGCCCAGAGCTGATAAGTAAACATCTAGGTTCTGCAATGTTCTTTTCGGATCCATTTTTGGACTCATCTTACTGTAGGAGAGTTCCGATTACTAATATTCCCGAATTTAAGTTGTTTCAGTTGGCTGAAGTAGCAGTTATGGACAATTTTAAATGCTTCATATAGCTTCATGGAAAAGCTGCCACCATGTTGGAGCTCCACAATGCTCCCTAGAACAGTATTAATTTCAAGATCCATATATTAAAATGACACCTGTAGCTATTTTAAAGACAGTTTAGGTACCAAAAGATGTTTGATCAAGTGAGGGAGGGGGGACTTAAGAGCAATTCTCTGTAAATGCTGTCTGGGAATTTTAAGAAGATATCTTCCTGAGGTAGCCCATGACACATTTAAAATAACAATACTGAAGGACTGTGTATGTAAAAATGAATCACTTACCACAGAGCATAACTTACATTTTGACTGCAGTGCTTTGATGTTTGAACAAGAATGATGGATATCCTCGGTGTTGTTTAGAAAGAAGTTTAGCACAAGCAAGGAAAAAACTGATGCTCTGATATTTACATTTTCCCTGTCTGTAATGTATGCTGTAGCAAATTTTGCAGAAAATGTAATGTATAGATTATGTGCTTGAAAAAGACTGTTTTTGTATGTCTGTCAAAAATGTTTTAATGTTCTCAATCTGTGTGAACTATATACATTATAATAAAACAAACTTGAACTTACTGTTCTTGTACACTTCCTGAACATTAGGAACACCTCCAAACAGTGCAGCCTCTCATGAAGCAATATTTGTATCTCTTCCTACTGCATCATGAGTGGATAAACTGTGTTGGGGGTGTTCCCAAGTCCAGGAAGGATGTTTTGGGAGTTGATCAAGAACTGTAAACAAACATGTTTTTCTGTGGTAACACCAGTATGGTGGGAAGTCTTCTTTTTGTTCACTTTTAAAAAGGAAAAAGGAATCAGAATCAAACTACCAGCTACATTAGCAATCTCTACATAATGTCACCAATCATAATTTTTTTTTTTTTAAGTAGTGACAATTTGAGGCCTATGGGGATTAATCGTGTGCCTTTAATGCCTTTTTGCCCATAACCATAGTATGAAATTGTTCACATAGATTAAAAGTCTATGACCCAGTACTGTCATGGATTGTTCAAGTATGGGTACCTTGCTTTATATCCATTGCAAAGTGATGCGCCTTATACATGACAGCAAACTAAAAAGACAAAGAACCTTGGCACAAAAGCACTGAGACAAAGGTTACCCAAAAAGGGCATTGGCAACAAAGCCAGGTTTCAAAAAAATTGCAACATGCACCACACATTCCTGCTTGAAGCAGAACCTGCCTAAAGGTTCATAGTGATTTGCACATAAGATCCCATGACACTTTGCATTATGGCGGTTTGTGTGATTTTTGCCTTGAATAAAACACATTTGAACCTTGACAATGTGCTGTCACCTGTTGAACCATATGTTGCACCACAATATCATAAACTGTGATACTAAGAAAATTCTGTACTAAAACTTTCAAAATTTCTGGTAAAATATTTTTCCTATTTCTGTAAAATAAGACAATACAGATATTAATGGACCTAACTAAATAACCAACATGTCCGACGAATGATGTGTAAAGGAGTATCCACAAATTCTTAAATTTCATAACTTATTAAAGAACAGAAACAGATAAGGTATCAGTTCCATGTCAGAACAGCAAAATACTATGGTGACTCACACAACAGTGAGTACATATTGCCAAATGCAAAATCAGCATGTAACCCCACCTCCACACCTACTAAAGGCGATGGGAAGGATGTTAAAATTAACATTTACTGCAGGGGCTACACCCTCCCAACCTCCATATAAAATATAATCAACTCCAGGGAAGTGAACACTGGGGAACATTAGAATACATGGGAGGGGGGCCACAGTACACAGGGAGAAACAACAGCTGAGGCAACAGAATGGGAAAAAATTTACAACACCCAAACAGTTAGAAAGAAGTACCCACAGGCAGTCCCAAGCCCAGGACCATTGGCACTGTAGGCAGCATCTGTACCCGCCACACCAGGTAACCAGCTCAGCAACAGCAGACTGCACTCATCTATTTAACCCACATCACCATACAAAGCCCCATCATTCACCATTGCTATTCCTCATCCCTCGCGATGCCCTTTCCCTCGCTATATCTGCACCGTCACTGTTCCTACAGGTGCACAAATTTAGTCTCTCATATTTGAGTCACTCAGTTTGGTTTGCCAATATGACGTGATACCTAAGGCATCAATGCGCAAAACAGGAGCCTTATCCAATTTACTACAAGTTCCAAAAATATTATTTTTTGTCTTCTTTTACTTCATTATGAAAATATTTTTGTAAACCATTCTTGAATTAAATAAAATCAGATTGAAGATTCTGCCTCAACAAATCAAAATACTTGTCACTAGTGAAAACAACTGCATCATGTGAAGATAAGATAATATTTGTTGAACACATGGAAGATAAATGATTCAGAATTAAATGAGATGAACAGGGGTCCAAAAAAGGGACCTTTGGCGAATGGCAACAGATACAGTTCTTATCGGACATGACTTCCCTACACTTCACTGCTTGAGTCCTATGACTCAGATAATCTCTAAACCATTGTACTGTTTTAGTGACAGGTCAAGTGAAATCAACGGACTACAAAGTAGACCATGATCTACGTTGTCAAAGGTTTTCATAAGATTAATATAAGTTGAACCTGTATATTGCCCTCTGCCCAAGACCTTGTGAAGTAACTTACTGTATTTAAGGAATTTGGTGACTGTGCCAAAAATTTATTAAAGCCATGCTGCTCACTAGCCTGAAGCTCATATTTATTCAGATGTGCCCAGAGCTGATCATTCGCAGTCCTCTCCAAGGTCTTGTATGGGGAGAAAGAGCAGATATCATACAATAATTTGAAGGTGTATTAATATCCCCACCTTTGAAGATGGGAACTATACATGCCTTCTTCCAAATCTCAGTTACCAAATACAACTGAATGAGGCTGAGCTTTTTGTCCCCTGGGGTGTTGGCTGGGATCTCAGCCCCTGCTCACTCCTCTGACTGGCTACCACCTCCACCCCAGGACTCACCTAGCTCAGCAGTCTTCCTCAGCTTGCCACCCATGCCAGGGCCAGAGGGAAGTCTGTCCTGCCCCCTGAGTCTTTTTTTTTGACCAGGTAAGTGCACTAGACAAAGTCTGGATCCAGTACCTTGGTAGTGTGATGGCATGGGCCAGTGGATGAGCAGGGCTTCCTGGTGAGCAGCCCCACTTTTCTCATTTTTTCTCCCTTCCACCTGGCAGTGTGCAATGGTACATGTGGAGGTCCACACACCATGCAGTGGCTGCCAGTTGATCTGAGTGCTGTGTCACTCCCATTACCATACCGCCATGCCTCCATGTGGTGGCAGCAACTGAGCAGTGCTGCAAGTACCCCCCCCAGGAAAGGAGAGGAGTTTGCATATGCTCATTTCTCTCCCACACCCCGGCTAACCACCAACAACCAGAATCAATCACTGAACTTAGTCTGCTGGTGTGGTGGATGCTGTGGCACCAGCACCTCAACCCTCCACACCATTGAGTCAGCAAACTGGATGAGGCATTTAACTGCATAAAGAAACATGTGAAAAGCAGTGATTACAACAGCAGTAACAGGGAAAATAAAATGCATTATATTCCCATTCAGAAGCGCAGACAGTACGGGTTGTAGCTGTGGCACTGGACGTAGTAAGCAGGTCACAATCAAAAGATGCTACAGAAGGCCTTATACTTTTCTGTAGTGCTGCATCATGTTTCATCCTAAGAGACAAAGCAAAAGCCACTTGTGATCCATAGTAACTTGCTCCACCATTATATTAAGTGAGTTAAGTAATGAAAATCTGATAGAGAAATAAATGGCCCATGCTTAGAAGTTGAGTCTGATGAGATATCACTTGCTACTTGTCACTCAGCAGGATCTGCTGGTGCTGGAGTATCAGTTGTCGCTAGGCTGTGGTGCAACTGAACTGTCAATTAATGATGCTGGTACTCTGTCTGAGTAGCCAAGCAATACCTACAAACAGAATCAATGTCTGAGGGGTTCACGAATCCCATCATGGGAAATTCAGACTGCTATGCCACAAAGCCCACAGAGCTCATGTCAAAGCCAATGTGACAAATTGACTATATACTGTATCTGTGAAGCAGGAGGCAGTTAATGTTTCATGTTGCCATTTTATTTGTGTAAGGTTGGGGAATTAAAAAAACAATGTGTTAAAAATACAAGTAAACTAAGGGACATGTCACATTTAAGGGTTTTGTGTGTTGTGTGTGTGTGTGTGTGCGTGTGTGCACGCACGTTGTTATAGTCAGTATAATATAGGGGTTACCCTGGCAATCAGGAAGCAGAAGAGTAGTTGACTCAGGAAGCAGAGAGTGTAGCTTGAGGTCTGCTGCCTATCTGAAGCTATGAGGTGGGGAATACACTTATGAGACCACTGTGAGTACATTGAAAGTTTAATAAATGTTTTTGGACAATATAAACCTGGCTGATATCGCTGCTGGAAGTAAAATATAACAACAACAAAAAATCCTTGGTATCCTGAGCTGATGACCTTAAAATGTTTAGCTTATTTTTCAGCTTAGTCTTGCTTGTTAAAGCTTACATTTCATCAACTACTGTATATATCCTGTAGTCCTCTTTGTATAATCTATTTGTCTTTCCCTAACCTTTATTATATGCTGTTCTTGTTATCTATTATTTCCCTCAGATATTTCCTGCTAACAACCTTGGCTTTTGCACTTTTTGGTTATACTTAGAAACAACTGCAAAATCTTGGGCCCAATTCTCAGTTACAAGGGACTGTCACAAAGTTGTTCTGAACTGATTTTGGAAAGTACCTTGGCTGCGACCCCCTCAGTCTATACTCACAGAGGGGTCCAGGGAACTTCTAGACCAATGCACTTCAAAGTGTGCTGGGGTATCCCATGAATAAAACAAGTCAATTTCAGTGAGTCAGTTTGGGTGACGTGAAAATAGCGAGTGCAAAATGGGCTATGTGCTCTTAATAGTACAGTGTAACTTCAGCACTTTCATTCATGCATGGAATAGTTATCTTAGAGTATGTAGGGCTTTCTTCATTGGGCCAGTTCTGAGCTAGCCATCTGGTGTACTGGTTACAGTCCCCACTTCTGCGGCTGGTGGACCAGGGTTTGGGACTGGCTGTGGGGATAATTCTTTGGGGAAGGGTAATATTTTCTTTTTCCCATTCAGCTCCTGCTCACCTACTCTCCAACTTTGTTCCCCCACCTGCAGGTTGTCTCCCCATTGTTTTTCCCTGCCAACTTCTGTGTCCCCTGTGAAGTACACCCCTCCTGAGTTTTCCCCTGTCCCCATTGTCATCCCTCCCCGGGTAATGGTTATATTAATTATGGTGGGTGCAGGGGTGAAGCCCCCTGTAAAGGTGGGTGTAGGGGCATAGCCCCCACATAAAAAGTACCTCTGAATCACCCCTACAGAGAAAGTAAGTGCCAGTCACTGTTTGTCACCGGCGCTATAGTGCTCATTGCTGTTTTCCTTTTCGGGGATGTGCATTGTCTGTTTTTGGTCTGTGACATTCTGTATGCACTATTATCACATAGAACCATGTGATGGTGCATGGAAGGGGTGAGGCTGGCATGTTAATAGTACACAGTACCATCCACATTGTACCAGCATTCCTACTGCAGCACTTTTATGATGGCCTCCAAATACTGTCAAAAACAACTTGTGATATGAAGATTATGGAGTGCTGTGCAGGTGTGCACAGATGTTGGGGACTCAGATGGTTTTGAGGCTGAGTACAAAAAGGGCTTCACATGTTGTTATAGACCTAGATAAGGTGGTGGCACTGGACTACGAGGCACAGAAATCAACTGGCATTTGGGTCAGGGGACTGCTGGACAAACAGGGAGACTGATGAGGGACAGATCCATGCCAGAATTCACCAGAACCACAAGCAGACCTAAGGTACAAGTTGGGGGGGTAGGGGAATGTGTACTACCAATGGGCCAGGCCAGTAACAGCTGCATGCATTAATCTAAATAATAGTATCTGCACCAGGGGATCTCCACCTCCAGCACAGATACTTAGCTGCAATTTCTTTTCTACTGCAGCAACAGGGAACACATTTTGCCCTGTTTTCCATCATAGAAACTTCTACTAAGAATTGGGCCTGTAGCAATTATTTAACTTTTAATACTAAGAGAAATTCTGCTGATCCATGAACCTTGTCATGTGTAATAAAATACCTACATATTCTATTAAAATAATATGGAAAAATAGAGATGGGTGATGTTTGTCCACTATGCTTTGCATAGTTTTTGGGGTAACATTCATGAAGTTCTCAAAGTTCATCCTTTGCAGGGGATGATGTCCATGGATAAAATCTACACAGACTGTGCCCATTGTAAAGGACCATTGCCAATGAAGTAGCTATGCTAAGTCTAGCTACAATTTAAAAAAGGTCTTGGCAGAGCCAATAGGACTGTATGTGAGGAATTTGGGGTAAAAATATTGAAAATTACCAAAGTTATGATCCTGCATTAGCAAAATGTAACATAGGCTCATGCATTTGCTGTTTTGTAATATTTTTATACCAAATGTTTAACATAGCCTTGTTATGACCCTGCCTCTTGAAGAAGGGTAGAGAAAATGTTCAACTCCTGGCCTAAAGGTGATTTTGTGCAGGGACTGCAAAATACCTTTTGGGATGTGAAAAAAAAAAACATTTTGGCCAGGATTTGAAAATGACAGCTGTCACATTCATGAGGTGTTGTAAAGATATGGCTATGTTGTAAATCTGAGGTAAAATATTGAAACTTGCCAAAGTTGCGAGCCTGCATTCGCAAAAGTCAATGTAGGCTCATAACTTGGTTGTTTTTTTAATATTTTTACACATTTTCAACATAGCCTTCTTATGGCTCCAGCTCAAGAACAAAGGCAGATAAAATGTTCAACCCTCCCACCCTTCGGGATATAAAAAAAAAACATTTTGACCAGGATTTGAAAAATGAGAGCTATCACATTCATCAGGTGCCATAAAGATATGGCAATGGCTAAGGAGGCAGTATGGTGCAGTGGTTAAGTCTCTGAGCTGCAAATCTGAGACCTGGGTTTGAATCATACAACCCCCTTGCATACTGTGTGACCCTGAGCAAGTCACTTAATTTTTGTGCTCCCAGGTTGCACCTGTAAACAAGCTTTAAGCTTAGTGTGTCTTACCTGGTTAAATAATTGGAATAAAAAATTTTTATAAATTTGGGGTAAAATAATTGAAAAGTATCAAAGTTATGAGCCTAATTTCACGAAGTCTTGCCAGACCAACCTAATAGATTTCTTTGAGGGGTAACAGAGTTGTTTGATCAAGGGGGATTGTGGATGTGGCCTGTCTGGATTTCTTGAAGACTTTTGATTCCATCCCACATAGAAGGTCGGTAAGCAAGTTGAACAGTCTTGGGGTGGGGACTAGGCTTACACAATGGGTGGAAAATTGGATGGATGGGAGGACCCACAAAATGATGGTCAATGGTAGTCACTCCAGGGAACTGGGGATGAGGAGTGGGGTACCACAGGGGTCAGTGTTTGGGCCCATACTATTTAATGTGTATGTGGGGGACTTAGCGGAGGGTCTGAATGGAAAGGTGTGTTTGTTCGCAGATGACACAAAGTTATATAATAGGGTGAATGCTCCGGGGGGGAGAGTATGAGACAGGATCTAGCCAGGCTGGAGGATTGGGCAGAACAGTGGCAGCCACAGTTTAATGCAGAAAAGTGCAAAATAATGCATATAGGTTAAAATAACCCAAGAGACCTTTACTACGGAGGGGGTATCACTGCAGGTCATAGAGCAGGAAAAGGACCTAGGGATCTGGATCATGGACACGTTAAAGGCTAGGAGGCAGTGTGAACAGGCAGCTGGGAAAGCAATGGGAATACTGGCATGCATTGGGAGGGGCTTTACTAGTAGGAGGAAGGAGGTGATCATGCCATTATATAAAACACTGGTTAGGCCATAGCTGGAGTTCAATTCTGGAGGCCTCACTTGCAAGGGGACAGGGACAGGCTGGTGAGGGTACAGAGAAGGGTGGCCAAGGTGATCCAGGGGATGCAGGGAAGAACATATGGGGAAAGGCTGGAAGAACTCAGTCTTTATACGCTGGAAATGAGACGGGAGGGGGGGCATGGTGGAAACCTTCAAGTATAAAACTAATTAATGGACACCCACAGTTTAAAAAGATTTTGAAAACCCACTTGCATTCAAGTTGTACCTGCTTTAGATAGTGACCAGTTTCCTTTCTAGTAGTGGATAGTTTTTAGAAACTTTTATTTATTGATTATGACTGTATGACTGAGTGAATGATGGCTGTAAGTTGTAATTTGTTATTACATTCTATTGTTATATTGTATCTAATTGTATAATGGTCCACTGGACATTGCTGAAAATGGGTTTTTAACCAAACAATATGTATCCTGTATAAAAATAAAATGTCATCATCATCAAGGTTAAAAGGAAGAACATATTCAGGCTGAGTGAGAACAAAACCACCAGAGGACATGTTTATAAGCTGGAGGGGTGCAGATTTAAGGGGGATGTGAGGGGGGCATTATTTCTCAGACAGGGTTGTAAACCTAGGTAGGTAGGTAGGTTTATTGATCAACTTATAGTCATTACAAAGACAAACATTTAGCATAAATATCAGTATATAATTTTTAAATGCACATAATTCCTTATAAGTTACATAACTCCTCATATTATTGCATCTTTATACAAGGCCATGTTGATTTTCCATAAACCTTTTACAGATTTGTGTTTTGAGGAATCTATACAGTGGGTATAAAACTCTTATTTGTGTTGATCTAAATAAATAGATTATCAGTTTTTGGAGGGAGACCAAGGAGGGACAATATTGAGTCAACCATTTCTTCTGCTGGCTTTACATTGTGGGCAATGTAAAACAATATGCTTCAAGTCATCCTCAAATCCATATTTACATTTACATTTTGATTCAGAAGCCCTTTTCTGATAGAATAAAATATAATTTGCCTTATAGACTTATAATCTAAATCTTGTTATTATTTTTCTCTCTTCTGGGCTTGACAGAAGTTTTAAGTAAGGTTCCATTTCAGGATTGTGTTTAATTATTTTAAGCCACCTATAATGACACAAACATTTTATTCTTTCTTCTTGTTCTGAGATTGCTACTGATCTTACCCTTTAACTTTCATAATAATTTCTTTAATAGGGGGAAAGCATAGATTTCATGTAAAAGATCCCCTAACCCCAATGGAAATACCTTCTCTTTAATTAAGTTTATAGAGCTTGATCTAAAATTTATTTGACGATATAAAATGTGTTCTTCCAAGCACATTCTGGGGTATCTGCTATCTGGTAAAAGGAAAAAGATTCAAAATAAAAATAACCCTTCTTTCCCAAACCATAGTCGACAAAGATAGTTCCTCAATATCTCTGCTGGTACTGATTGTTGCACCCTTAGTATATACCTATATAGCTTATTAATTTCTATTTCTAAGCACTTTATGTTGGTAGGGGACCATATTTCCACCCCATATAATATGCTAATTTTTATTTTGACATTTATTACATCAATCAGTCCTTTTATTGTGGATTGTCTCATTTTTCTATGAAACCTCTTAAATGCATTAAATGCTCCAAGTAATTTCTAATACATCATTTTTTATATGTTGAATCCATTTGGTTCCATCTGAGAACCTCAGTCCCAAGTAATCATACTATGGTATGTTTTCAATCTTTTCCTTATCCAGGTATAGTTTATTTGCATTTTTCTTTGTTTTACCAAAGATAACCTGATTTGTTTTCTTCAGATTTATTTTCAATTGATCTCTTCTACAGAGTTCCAAAACTTTTAACTTCTTCTGTAAGCCCAGAGAAGAGGTAGAAATTAATACAGTGCCATCTGTATATGCAAGGCATGATATTTTTTGTGACATAACACTTGGAGAATGGAAGTCAGGTTTGTCCAATTCCTTCAAAATGCAGTTTATGTATAAACTGAACAGCAAAGGTGCTAGTAGACAACCTTCACATACTTCTAAATTACTGTGTATATCTTTTGTTAAATTGCCTTATTGATCATATTTTATTTTAAGCCACATCCCATTATGTAGATCCATCAGTATCTCCAATATACTGGGGTCCATTTTATATTTGTTTTATTTCTCCCAAAGAATTTTCCTACTGATAGAAACAAAGGCTGTTTTTAAATCTATAAAACCGTAATAAAGCTTTGATTTTTTATTGTAACATACTTCAAAATAATGTGCTGTAACACAAAACAGTGCTGTATAATTGAACAGTTGGTTCTAAACCCATTTTGGCATTCCTCAGGTATGTTATTTTCTTCAACCCATGTTTGTAACCTATTAAGTAAGATTCTACAGAAAATTTTCTGAGAGGAGTCCAACAAACTTATAGGGTGGTACATGGTAGGATCCAATTTGTCACCCTTTTTAAAAATTGGGCAAACCAGACTTCCCTTCCAAGTACTAGGATACTTCAACTATTGCATACAATAATTGAATAATTTGTAGAATAACAGTATCCACCAGTTACCAAAAGCTTTGAATATATCTGCCAAAACTGCATCAGGGCCAGGTGCTTTGTTACTTGATATTCCTTCTATAGCTATCACAATTTCTTCTTGTGTGATAATTAGCAGTCTAGGGAATAATTTATTCTGGGCTAGATCGAAAGAATTCCTACGCTCATGTTCTGACTTGGAGAAATATAGATTTTCAAAATGTTGTTCCCATTTTAGTGGTGTAATAGCAGCTTCAATGATATTTGAATACTTATCATATCCTTTGCTAATAAGTGTCCACAACTATTTGATATATTTTTCTAATACTGGCACTCTTAATTTTTCCCACATTTTCTTTCTGAAATTGTAATCTTTATTTCTCTAGAACTCTGCTATAATCTTTCCTAGCTTGGTTTAAGTTCTTATTTGTTATTATTGCACTATTATCTTTGTGTTTTCTGAACAGTTTATTTAGATCCCCTTTTGCTTTTTTACATGTGCTGTTGAACCTTGTATATACCATTACTTTCTTTACTGATGTTTTCATAAGAAACAGTCTTATATAAAGACAGATCTTTTCCCATGATATTATCGGGTCTACATTCATCTCCATTTGTAAAATTTCCTCCCTCGACCCATCTATATGTCCAGCGCTTAATATTTCTAGAATTTGAGGTATCATTGTGTTATTCCATCTAACTCTTTTGGAATTAATAATTTCTATATCTTGCTGTTGTTCTAGTTCATTTCTCACCCTCAGATCATCTAGGTGCCATTTTGTACAAATTGGTAAATGAGAAGATTCTGATCTTGGTAATACCTCTAGATTTTGCACTCTAACTAATGCTTCTAAATTTCCACAAACCAAATCTATAACTGAAGACCCTAATGGGCCCAGATAAGTGAAGTTTCCTTCCTCATCTCCCTTTATTTGGCCATTAGCAGGACAAAACCCCATCTTTCTCATTATTCCATGTAGTTTTTTCCCCATTTGTATTATTACCTTTGTCTCTCAACTTGCGATGGCACACTAATTTTTTGTTTATAATATTAATTCCACTGATCAGGTCATCATCTATGTCTTTTGGATCTAGAAATCTGGCATTAAAGTCACCCATGATAATTATGATTGATGATGCATATTTATCAATCAGATTATCCAATGAATCATGGTGCTAAATATACATTAACCAAAATATTTATTTTATCTTTTTCCAGTTTTAAAATTTGCCAATTACTCATCTCTGCCTCTAGTGGAGTAATCTTAAAATTTAAAGATGTTTTAACAAATATTGCTAATCCTGCCATTACTCTACCACTCTTTTTCTGTTTGACTGCTGGTAATATAAAACTGGAAAATCCTGGAAACAATGGTAGTCTTTCATCCATTATCCAAGTTTCCTGGAAACAAATTATATATTTTCCTTTTATAAATGTGCAGAAATCCGCATCCACTATTTTCCTCAGCAACCCTTCTATATTCCATGTAATTATAGCTATTTCTGAGGTTGTATTTGGGCTCTTTCTATCTGTAGTCATTCATCTGTCCTAAAAAGTGGGCCATTAATATGTGTTTCAATTTCTACTCCCCTGTTAGTGTAGTTATTCTTGTTCTCAGCCAGAGTTTCCCCATTAATCATGTATATCGAATAAGAATCCAATACTTGAGATTTTTCTAACATCATATCCACTATTTTACTTGATTGAAAGGTTATACCAATCTGGGGGGATCTAGATATAGATTGGTGAAGGTGAATACAACTGATCACCTTTTTATTAATATTCATTCCCAGTGCACATGAAAGAAAGATGCAGATTTCTTGTTTCAGTTTCCCTATAGTAAACACCTTTGATAACTCCCAACCAAACATTGACAATGTTCTACTTTCCCATTCCTTCACTTTTGTGACACTGTACTCGTTAACTACTTTTAAAACTTCTTCTACTCAAAAGTTTTACCCTACTTCCACTTGGTTTACATCGTTTCTATTACTTGGTAACGGGACCTGTTGGGGGGGGGCAGCAGAACATACACTCCTTTTACACACAATTGTTTCCCAAGATCCCAAATCCTCCAAGCCCAATCTGGACTGGTGCTATAAATAAGTACACAATCTCTAATTTCCAAATTTGGAGGTCTTGTTATGTAAATCTCTGTAGCTGAATCTGGGAGATAGAACAATTTTCTTATCCAGTCATCCAATTTAGAAGGTGTTTCTTCATTAGATCTATACAACCCATAGATTTCAACCAAGAATTCATCTCTCAGATCTTTGGTAATCCTCCTTGGTCTTCCCTTCGAGTTGATATCCAACTTCTTCAACATTCTGATTGGATTTCTCTTCATTAATCTGCCTACCATCCACTATTTCATTTTCTATCCTTTTCCTTACTTCCCCATTTATAACAGCTTCTGCATATGTTCTTTTAACTGGACTGATTACAGCCATCACATTTGGTTCCTGAGATTCCTGGGATTTATTTAAGTTTTTATTTGTATTTTCACCTTCCTCCTCTTGAATCTCTTTTCCTGGTTGTTCTTTATCTTTACTTGATCTCACCTTATGTTTCCTTTTTTTTTAATTTTTGTTATTACCTTCTTTTTACTATTTCCACTTTTTGTTAAACTCAACTCAGGAATCACTTCTAACTCTTTTTGAAAGGAAGGAGGTAAGTTTACCTGGATTGCTTTATGCACTTTGGGATTCTGGATCTTATTTTCTTTTTCTAGAAGTGTTTCTAATTGCAACTTCTTTCTACCATCCAATGAATCAAGAACTACTTTATTACAAGCTATGTCTCCCCTAAGGTTTTCTATTTCTTTTTTAAGGGCCCACATATTTTCAAGAATCACTACATTAGCATAGTACTGATTTTTAATAATCTCAAGTATGTGAGGTGATAGAGTGGTACTTGAGATAAATTCACCTTTATCTGAGAAATATTCTTTATCATATTTTACTTTCTGTTTCCCTGGTTGAACCTTGTCTATATTATCCTGTTCTGATATAGAAGAAACAGGTGAAAATCCTAATTCTGGGGATTTTTCTAATGAGTCTGATGGATCTATTTCCTCCTGACTCAAAATCAGGAGTTTCAAACCTTGAAGGGTCTGATCTAAATCTTTTAGAATATAAGACAGATTCCCCTCCTTTTCTTTAAGCTCCCTAGGGCTACGTAAAACCATAGAGGCTTCCAAACTGTTACTAATCATGCCCTTCTTTATTATCCTTTGCTTCCCCTTAGCAGTGTCATTTAAACTTCCATTGTCCTTCTGGGTACTCAGTTTATAACTTTCATTAATCCTCATTGGTTTTAGTACTCTGGAGGGATTTGAGTCACAAAATGAATCATATAATGGTAAATCAGTGTTTCCTCTTGACACTTCTCCCTCACTGATTGATCTCTCTGACCAGATACTAATATTATAACTCTCAGCCAGGGATAAATTATCCATCCTATTATTCCTAGATTTGACTTTATCTGCTAAGGGACATTTCTCATTCTCATCCTGTAAATAAGTCACTCGATTATCCCTTAATAATTTTGGGGTTGGCAACCTAGCTTCTTCACTATAGCACTCAGTGACTTTCTTCTCTTTTGCCTTTTGGAAATATGATGTTATTTTCAGCTGCCTTTTCCCACTGTTCTCCTTAGGCTCATCAACTATTATCACTGAACATTGTGATATATTCTTGACTTGGATTTCATTACTCAGTTTATTCTTACTTCCCCTTTCAACTCTCTCCTTCCCTTCAATCTTCCTATTTATTACTTTCTTTTTTAGTTTTTGCTTGCTGTTTCATTTTAGTTACAATCTCACTCCTTGTATTAACCATTTTCACCCTTCTGCAAAAAAGCTTAGATCAGTCAATCAAGCAGTCAAGCAGTTAATTGTTATTGTCACTAAACGCTAAACACTGCCAAATATACAAACAGTTTAAAAACAGTTTACTGCTTTATGGCCAGTATTGAAGTAAAGTGCAGAAAAACTCAAAGAACAATGGCCACTAGAATGATTGCAATAACCTTCAAAATACTACTTAAAATTCTTTAAAGTGCAATTTCAGTATCACTCAATGATTCATAACAGTTCAATTTAGATAAAATAAATCACTGAGATAAAGTAATATCAGTGATGTTCAGAAGATTCTCATATGAACCTTAGTTCTTAGTCCTTTTACAGCCAAATTCAAGCCCAAAGGTGATGAAAAATAGATAAGATGTAAGGGGCCAGAGAATATTAACACATAAAAACC
Source organism: Neoceratodus forsteri (assembly GCA_016271365.2). Lineage (NCBI taxonomy): Eukaryota > Metazoa > Chordata > Ceratodontiformes > Ceratodontidae > Neoceratodus > Neoceratodus forsteri. The sequence continues at coordinate 571,756,240 of CM028137.1, forward strand.
TTCCTTTACTCCTCTGTTAGCACTCTTTGCAGCTTCATCTGTTCCCTTGTAATTTTGTTCCTCTGGATAACAATCTCAGCTGGTGACTGTAAGATCTCCATTACGACAGTGTACCTTTGCTGTTCCAACTCTGTGTAACACTATATAAAAATATACAAATTCCCTGTAACTACCAATAAACCACTCAATAAAATATAGTTTTTTAACAATTCAGTATAAAGTACTTCTGAGAAGGTGAAATTAATTAATCCTCTTAACTTACTTCTGAGCTTCTGAAAATGTAGGCCAACACAAAAGAAATAAAGGGTCTTGTAGAGTGTTTTGGCCACTGTCAAAATACTCTGTTCCCTGATCTCACTGCATCTCAACAGGTCCCTTACTGTTTCACCGCAGGTTCCGATTTACTATTGCAATAAAATGCAGCAAATGATTTTAAGAGCTAAAAAACTTTGCACTTAACCACCTATATAAATGCCGAATTGTAAATTTAACCAAATATTTGAACCGCAAAATACACATTTACTGACCAGCTGTCATGCTCTCTGCTGGCTGTAAGTTCGGCGTTCGGTGTTCCAGTAGTCCAACGATTCAGCGGTGTAAAAATTCTGAACCTTGATCCAAAATTTATGAACAGAGATAAAGATAGTAATCCATCAAAGCGCACACACATGTGACAATTGTGCGAAGAACGAAGCCAAATGCAGAACACTGATTAGATTACCTTGACATGCACATTAAATACTTATGAGTCATAAGGTCATAATCATTTTTGGCATGAATATCAGAAGCCCAGAATACAAATTTGATTTAAAACTTCTAAACTTTTATACTTTTATGAATGCAAACTAAATGCACATTTATTGCTCCATCTAAAATCTTTATTGCACCATCTAAAATCTTCTAGCATAAAAGTTAAATGATTACTTTTCAAATCGGGTAACAGTAATGCTCAACTCTTGTCTAAGTTGTGATACTCAAAATCATAAAAATGTTATTCACTAAAGGATTTAGAATCAAATTTAATGAAACTTAAAAAATAGACAAAAAGGAGTAGAGTGAAGTTAAAAGTATCTTGGAAATTGTGTAGCCATCTACCTTGTCCTCGCTCCTAAGCTGTCTGACTGGCTTCTTGCCCTTGTTTTTACCCCACTTAACCAGATTGTACTAGGGAGATAGGCAGTAATTAACAGGCAGTAGCAGGATAGTACGAATAGCAATTGTCACTGATAAACATCCAGGAGCAGAGTTTTAAAGATCCAGCAGCAGCAACCACCAACACACCATTTCTTCTCTTCTTCCTATTCCTTTATCTGCCACACCTGCCAAGACAAGAAAATGAGAAGAAGAGCCGCACAGACTTGGAACCACATAAAGTTGTACTTGTAAGGCTATTTTGCAATGGCACTTGGTGGCATTCCTTTTCAAAATTAAAAATGAGCAAGAAACAGCCCTGCTATCTGTGTCTACTTCTCCTCAGACACAGACACGTAGAATTCCAGTCTCCGCACTCACTCCACACTTCTCAAGCCTACAGCTATGGAATAGGTTGCCAGAGAGGGGTGGTGGAGGTGAACAGGTGGAAAAATTCAAAGAGCATGGGACAACTATATAGGGACTGGGGAGGGAGAGAGGCAGTGGAGGGTGGTAAAAGGAGGAGGGGCTATATCGGGCAGACTAGATGGGTCATATGGTCTTTTTCTGCCAGTGAAATTCTATGATACTATGAATGTAGGCTCATAACTTGGTTGTTTTAATATTTTTATACCAAATTTTCAACATAGCCTTCTTATGACCCCAGCTCATGAACAAAGGCAGAGAAAATATCCAAAAGGTGATTTCACGCAAGGACCACAAAATTACCTTTTGGGATGTAAAAAAACCCATTTTGGCCAGAATTTGAAAAATGACAGGTGTCACACTCATAAGGTGCTGTAAAGATATGGCTATGTTGTGAATTTGGGGGGACAATATTGAAAATTACCAAGTTGCGAGCCTGCATTCATAAAATCCAATGTAGGCTCATAACTTTGTTGTTTCTTTTAATATTTTTACACCACATTTTCAACATGGCCTTCTTATGACCCCAGCTCAAGAACAAAGGCAGAGAAAATGTTCAACTCCTGCCTGAAAGGCGATTTTGTGCAGGGACCACAAACTCACCTTTCAGAACAGATCTGCCTACTGACAGTGTACTTGTTCATGAGGTGGAGTCCCAAAAAAGGCATGTTGAAAATTTGGTCCAAAAATATGCAAAAATGCCCAAGTTATGTCACTATGGTCAAACCCCCATTGAAATACATTGAACTGCATACTTGATTTCCTCAGTTCATGGTCCAGCTTTGAAAAGTGAAGATGTGTCTGTAGTCCAGAGAGGATTACGGCATTCGACTACCAATCAGTAAGTAAGGGCTTGGGGGTGTGGGGTGGTGGGCTGAGTGTGAGGGTCAGGTGGGGAAGTCTAACAGCCGCAAAAGACGACAGTGAATGGCTTTCTTTTACAGGTATAAAAAACAAAATTAGGATTCCTGTACTGGGGATTGGGCACCCCCCAGAGCCAGTATTACATTTCTTGGGAGGTGGGGTGGTGGGCACAGAGGGAGGGTCAGGTGGGCAATTAAAAATAAATAAATAAATAGAAAATGCTCACGTGCAGTAGTGGATGGGGGGTCACAAAAAGGGTGATCACGACACTGGGTGTTTGGGCACTAGCAGTATCACTGTTATGTTGTTTTTGGGTGGGGGTGTGGGGGTGGTGGGTGCTGAGGAGGGATGGTCGAGGTGGAGGGGATATGCATAACTTTATTAAAAATATGGTGGTCTCAGTCACAACACTGGGGGAATTAGTCACCTCCAGTGTCCTCTTATGTTTCTGGGGGGGTTAAGAGGGGAGGATTGGGTAGGGGAAATGTATAATTTAAAAGAAAAATCAGCGGGTCAAGGTGGAACACAGCACACTCCACCATGTCCAACATGGCCATCACAGTTCACTGCGCATACATGATTACTAGCACATGTGCAATAAAGAGTGACAGCCATCTTAGACACGGCAGAGTATGCCATTTTCTGCCGTGATCCGAAGATTATTTTTGCTTTTAAATTATACATATCCCACTCACCTGGCCCTCCCTTTCAGCACCCACCACCCCACCCCCAGAAACATAAGAGTGACACTAGGGGTGCCCAATCCCCCGGTGTCGGGATCATCTAAAACATAGTGCAGTGCAACTGGGGACAACAGGCGGAGTGCTCCATAGACACGGAGGTGACTGTGGTGTAACTCCAACATTTTGTTCAGTTGGAAGGAATGCACTGAGTCCTTTTCTCAAAGCAAGAGGTCTGCAGGGCTCCGCTCACTGTAGCCGTAAAAACTGAAACCCTTTCATAACACACATAATATATCTCCCACCCCACCCAAATATTAAAAACACTCCCCCAAACCACATAGCACCACCTCTCCCCCCACAACCCAAGTAATAAATGGAGAACTGACCATTCCCCAACCCACTTAGCACCTCACTTCCCCTCTTCACCCCCGGTATTGATAATAATTAAATACCCCTTTCCCCAACCCATGTAGCACCACAACCCCCTTACTTTTTTGAGAGGCTGCCTGATTGGAAATGGTGATTAGTACAGCATTCCTCACACCACCTTGGCCAGCAACTGTTTGATGCAAGCTGCTATAGTTACAAGACGTATATCGCTATAGTAGTTGTGAGACAGCTCATTGAAATTTTGCAAACTGCCATTCTTAGTTCTGAGTGGAAATGCAAAACTCTGCTTCTGCCCGAGTTACTGTATATGGCATTTCAGGATTTTATGAACTTCCTTCTACAGTATGCAGAATCTATGAACTGCAGTCTAATGTTTCTGGGAAAAACAATAGAATTCCACAGTGTATAGTGATGTATATCCTATTTTCTATGTGAGAAAAAACTGAGGAAAAAAATTGCAGTTTATGTTATCTTTAGTAACAAATACCACATTTCATATCAATGTTCATTCCTGTTTATGTGCAATAAATGGCAGTAAAAAATCCATAGTTTAAAGTTTATTTTAGTAACAAACTCCTCAGTTTACATCTAAAGAAGGGACATGAGTGAAAGCATCACATCTATGTACAGTTTGTTTGTCCAATAATATCACAGTATTCTACTAATCTAGATTTCCAAGGAGTAACACAGCTGTAAACATTTTTCACTGTAGTGTCTACAAAAATACCACAGTTTATTTATTGACAGAATTTTCAACAAACAAAATCCTGTGGGCTGTAGAACATTCTGGAAGCAAGATGGCAATTCCATCCAAATTCTGAAGCATAGTTTCTTGTTACGCACACCTCTATTCAGTCAGTCTCTCTCCTTTTCTCTCTCTCTCTCTCTCTCTCTCTCTCTCTCTCTCTCTCTGTTTTTAAAGAGCTCTAAACCCAGTTACCCAATTAAAATTCCTGTCTGTGCAGGCCCTTTTTATATTTGCTTGCACGCATGTGCAAGAAACATAGTGCCACCATACAAATTTTTGTAGGTGTGCCACCCCGCTTCCAATGCCCTGCTCCTTTTTAAAGGCGCAGTCTCACCCCACCAATAAATGTCCGAGCTGTCTATGACAGCAGTTCAGATGCAGTGGCATACAGTTCAAAGCAAAAGACCACTACAATGAGTGGTGGTAATGTGTAGGCAATTTGCATACTGCCGTCGGCAGGCAATTTGCATACTGCCATCAGCAGTATGCAAAGTGCCTACACATCAGCACTGTATCTGAACAGTTGTCATAGACAGCTCTGTTTTTTCTTGGATTCCCCCCTCAACAAACACCCAAGTAGCATGCTGGGAGCCCACCCCAGTGTGCTCATGCGCTACCCCACCCCCACACACTGTATGGCCAACAGGGGTGCCCAATCCCCCGTTGGCTCCACTGCCCTTACAAACAGACTTCCAGGTGCCACACTGGGAGCACACTCCAGAGTTGCAAAAGTCTGTATGGCCAACGGGGGTGCCCAATCCCCCATTGGCTCCACTGTAAACCCCCCACCACCAAAACAGACTTCCAGGTGCCATTCTGGGAGCCCATCCCAGCATGGCAAAAGTCCATATGGCTGATGGGGGTGCCCAACCCCCATCAGCTCCACTGCCCCCCAAACAAACTTCCAGCTGCCACGCTGGGAGCCCACACCAGCATGGAAAAAAGTCCTGCATCGTCTCAAAAAAAAAAAACACCCATTAGAAAATCCAGTCCCTCACTGATTTTCTCACTCTCCTACCCCAATCCACGCCCACCCTCTGCGTACCCCACCTCTCCACACTCCACTTCACCCATAATTACCTCCGGACACCGGCGCAATGATCTTCAGTGGACCGGGAATATGTCTGCACTCTTCAAAGCCAGCTGTGAACTGAAGAAATGCCGGTAAGCTGTATAATGGCATAAATGTTTTTTTTCAACTTTGGTGCATATCTCGGCCATTTTGGGGAATATTTTCACTGAATTTTCAACATGGGGTTCTTGGGACCCCACCTCATGAATTCAGTCACTGTCATTTTGTTATTCAGTCCCAAAAGGTGATTTCATGGTCACTGCATGGAACTACCTTTTGGGACTGATTAAAGAAACAACACTGTCACAGTTCATGACCCTATGTTGAAAATTTGGTGAAAAAATTCCCCAAAATTACTGTTTTATGAGCATGCGTTGCACAGTTCCTACGCACGCTCATAACTGTGAGAATTTTTAATATTTTCATTCCAGATTTTCAATATTGCCATTTTGCCATACCTCCTTATGAACAGTACAGCTTTCATTTTTCCCGTCACCCAAAATATGTTTTTGCACATGTAGCGCACATTGTCGTGGTCGGTGTGTGAAATCAATGTTCAGGACGCATTAAGAAAATCACAGTGACACTGTTCATGAGCAGAGGTGTTAAAATGGCTATGTTGAAAATTTGGTGATAAAAGTCCATAAAATGACTGTGTTACGGGCATGCATTGCGCAATTTCCATGCACCCTCTTAAGTTCACGAATTTGTAATATTTTCAGTCCAGATTTTCAACATTGACATTTTTCCTCAGCTCCTTATGAACAGTACAGCTGTCATTTTTCACACCCTGGCCGAAATGTGTTTTTGCACTTCCGGTGCAGAATAGCATGGTCACTGTGGGAAATTAGTGTTCGGGACAGATTAAGAAAATCACAGTGACACTGTTCATGAGCAGAGGTCCCAAAATGCCTATGTTGAAAATCTGCTGTAAAAAATCCCCAAACTAATTACATTACTGGTGTGCATTGCACAGTTTCTATGCATACTGTGATGTCACCAGTTTTTATATTTTCACTCCAGATTTTCAACAATGCCATATTTACACCTCCTCATGAGCAGTACACCTGTCACTTTTCACATCCTGTTCAAAATGTGTTTTGCACCTGCGCACAATGGCACAGTCACTGTGCAAAATCTGCTTTCGCCTAATGAACTGATAATGTCACTGTTCGTGTAGTGGGGTCATAAAAGGCCCATGTGGAAAACTTGGAATAAAAATACCAAGAAACGCCCAGGGCATTAGGGTTTTCAGCCATAATGCCCTACCCTGTAGGGACTGACAGGCGTCAGGGGTGTGACTTGGGTTTGCCGACAGTAATGTTCATGCCATTTCACCCCCACCCCCACCCTGCAGCCAGTGACAGGCATCGAGGTATGCCTTGGACTCTTTGTCCGCAGAGCTCACCCCATTCTCCTATACTGCACCCATTTCAGCATATTTCCTTATGGAATGAGGTGAATGTAAAGCCCAAACACCCCAAGGCACACCTTGACACTTTTCAGTGTCTGAAGGGTAGGGTGAGGTGAAATGTCATGACCGTCATGGGCGATGACCCAAAGGCACACCCCAATGTCTGTCCATCTCTACAGGGTGAGAGTGGAGTTGGTGTCAGTTCAATACTTCAATGCCATTTCTATACTGCATCTGTCTAACTCCTGCACTTCCATTGCTAACGCCAGTAAGCAAACATTTGGCATTGACAAATGCTTGTTAAATATAGCACTGAACACTATAATCAGTGCTATGAAACACCAGTAATCAACAACTTCACACTTTGTTGGTTCCCAGATGCTGCTAACAAGAGGCCAGCTCACCTATTGTCTGGTAGGCCCACATGGCTCCCCCGTCTTCCATGGTCAAGAAAGATGCAACACAGTTCTTGGAGAAAAATGGCAGCAGCCATGATTTATAGAAACATAGAAACATAGAAGTTGACGGCAGATAAGGACCGCAAGGCCCATCCAGTCTGCCCATTTCTTTTTCTACCTTATAAATGTGCCATCGGCCTTTGCTCTGTCAGTGACCTATCTATTCATAGTCATTTGTATTGCTCCCTTATGCCTATCCCATGCCTGTTTGAAGCCCTGCACTGTATTCATAGCCACCACTTCTTGTGGTAAGCTATTCCATGCATCTACCACCCTTTCTGTGAAAAAGAATTTCCTCACATTCCCCTTAATCGGCCTCCCTCTAATCTCATGCTGTGTCCTCTTGTCCTGCAATTTTCTTCTTATATTTAAACATGTTAGACTCTTTCACCTTGTTTATGCCCTTAAGGTGTTTAAATGTCTCGATCATATCACCTCTCTCCTCCTTTGCTCAAGGGTATACATATTGAGCTCCGTTAATCTGTCCTCATATGTCTTCTGATGCAGTCCCTGCACCATTTGGTTGCCTTCTCTGACTGCCTCAATTTGGTTAATGTCCTTGTGAAGGTGTGGCCTCCAATACTACCGCAGTACTCAGATGGGGCCTAACCAATGTCTTGTACAGAGGATTATTACCTCCCTCTTACGACTTGTGATACCCCTACTAATACACCCTAACACCCCTAGCCTTACCTACTGCTTTAGAGTCTGCTTGGATGATTTTAGGTCATCAGTGATGATGATGCCCAAGTCTCTTTCTTCCTTTGTGACTGCTAGCAACTCCTCCCAGCCTATAAGTGGCTTCAGGGTTTCTCTTCCCTATGTGCATGATTTTGCACTTCTTTGCATTAAATCCAGTTGCCACTCTTCTGACCATTTTGCTAGTTTATCCAGATCTCTTCTCATTCTGCCCACCCCATCTGGATCATCTACTCTGTTGCAGATCTTGGTGTCATCTGCAAACAGACAAGCCTTACCCTCTAGTCCATCTGCGAGGTCACTAATGAAGATGTTGAATAGGACTGCCCCAGGACTGATCCCTGAGTACCCCACTTGTGACTTGCATCTCTTCTGACTGTATACCATTTACCACCACTCTCTGTTTTCTGCGAGTCAACCAGTTTGCCACCAGTTGACCAACTTCTGACCCACCCGTGCCTACCTAGCTTATTTATCAATCTTCTATGTGGAACAGTGTCAAAAGCTTTGCTGAAGTCAAGGTAGGCGACATCAACTGCTCCCCATGGTCCACCACTTGGTTACCCAGTCAAAGAAATCTGAGATTAGTTTGACAGGACCTTCCTTTGTAAACCCATGCTGTCTTGGATCCTGTGCCCCTATGGATTCCAGGTGTTGCACTATCCTTTCCTTAAGGAGTGCCTCCATAATCTTGCCCACTACTGAGGTAAGACTGACTGGTCTGTAGTTCCCGCCTCCTCCCTACCACTCTTGTGGAGGCGGGATCACATAGACCCTTCTCCAGTCTTCTGGGACCTCTCCTGTGCTCAGAGACTCACTAAACAATTCTGCTAATGGCTCTGCTAGTTCTCTTAGCTCCTTAAGTACCCTGGGATGTATGCCATCAGGTCCCATTGCCTTATCCACCTGAGCTTAGCAAGCTCTTGTAGGACCCTTTCTTTTGTGAAGGGAGTAGTGCTCACCTCCCTCCCCTGTGTCCATGATGCTGAGCTGTGGGCCCTGCCTACCTTCTCTTCAGTAAATACTGAGCAAAGTATCTATTTAGGATAGATGCCTTACAGGGTCCTCCTCCTCCATGCTCCCTTTCTCCATTGCTTAGCAATACCCCTCTGGACTTTCTCCTTTCACTAATGTATCTATAGAAAGTCTTGTCACCTTCTTTACTGTTCGTGCTAGTGTTTCCTCAGTTTGGGACTTTGCCTGCCTTACTGCCTTACCTGCTTCCCTTAGGGCAGTTTGGTATGCCTCCCTATCTTCATCCCGCTGTGTTCCCTTATATTTTCTGAAGGCCAGCCTTTGGCTCTGACCTTTTCTGCTACTGTATTTGAGAACCAAAGTGGTTTCCTTCTTCTTTGCACTTCCTTTTCTGTCTAACACAATGGGATGTTGCTTCAAGTATTGTATCCTTAATGCTTCCACTTTGCCTGTACCTCCTCACCTGTGTTTCTTTTGCCAGGGCTAGCTTAACTCTGTTGGCCATCTTATCAAAGTCAGCTCCTCTGAAGTCCCATATTTTTGCCTTGGAATGGGATGATTTAGATGTAGTAGCCAAATTGAACCATACCATGTGATGGTCACTGGACCCCAGGTGACCTTCTACCTGGAGATCTGTGATCCTTCTTTGTTAGTCAGTACTAGATCTAGGATAGCCCTGTCTCTTGTGGGTTGCTGTACCAGTTGTTTGAGGCCCTCCCCTGCAGGAATCCACTATGAGTCTAGTTCTGGCAGATGTTCCTGCTGGTATTGACCAATCTATATCTGGCATGTTGAAGTCTCCCATTATCAGAACCTCCCTTTAGCTGTCATGTTTTGTATATCTTCTAACAGTAATGTGTCTATGTCCTCCTCTGGTCTGGGGGCCTGTAGACAACCCCAGTTCTTATGGCTGTCCCATTTCCTGTTTCCAGGGTGACCCACAGTTCTTCTGGCTCCTTATGTGTATTCTGAATTTCTGTAGCTTTGATATTTTCATTAACATACAGGGCCACTCCTCCCCCCCTTTTTGCACCTCGGTCTCTTCTGAACAATACATAGCCAGGTACTGAAGTCTCCCAAGTGTGGTTACTGGTAAACCACGTCTCACTAATTGCTACTATGTCCAGTTTAGCCTCTGACATTATTGCCTGCAGGTCTGGGATCTTATTTCCCAGGCTGTGAGCATTTGTGTACATGATTTTCCATTGGCCAGATTTTGGTGTGTGTTAGTTGTTGGGTGAAGTTTGGCATTACCCTGTGCATCGTATGGGAGACAAACCTTTTTCTTACCTGGTGATGCAAATGAATGGCAAACACGCTGAATTCCTGTTTGACCACTAGCTGAGGGGAGGGTGTTCTTCCCATTCGACGTATGGGGTGCTGCACCCTCTCCCATTTGCTAGTTTAAATATTCTGCAAAGACGTCAAACTTCTGCCCCAATGCACTGACTCCTCTTTAGTCAGATGCAGTCCATCAAATTTAAAGAACTTTCGCCCCAGAACTGTTGCCAGTTCCCTACAAATCTGTGTCCTTTTCCTGGCACCAGTCCTTGAGCCACGTGTTTAGCTCCCTATCTCTCCTTCTCTGACCTTCCGTCCATCTGTTTCCTTCTCCCAGACTGGCAGGATCTCAGAGAAGGAGATGCCGGACGAAATAGATGATAGTTTGTCACCCAGCTTAGTCAGGTGTTCCTTGGTCTCCACAACTGACCGGCTGGCGAGATCATTAGTCCCTATGTGTACTAGGACATCAATGTTTTCTCCTGCTTTGTGAACAATTTTAGCAATGCGGTCAGTGTCTCTCCATGCTGATGTACCTGGGAGACATCTGACCATCACCCCTGGCTGGAGATGGGTATCAACTCCCCGAATCATGGAGTCTCCTATGATCAGAAGTTTTTTGGATTTCCTTTGTGCTTGTTTAGTTTTGGTTCCTGATTTGGGTGAGTATTGTTGTGCTAGCTCCTGTGCCGCAGTGTCCTGCTCTGCAGTGTCTTCTGCCTCTTTATTTGATTTCAGAGATAGAGGCAGATACCTGTTTGTAGCGTTTATATGGTTTTTGGAGGTAATGTGTTGGAGAGCAGAGAGTGATGGGGCACCTGATTTGCTCCTCCTAACCACCTGCCAACCTCCTGGACCAACTACCCTCTGCGGTCGAGGTTTTTCTGTTGGATGCTGGGAAAGATGGTGGTTCTTATAATGTATTTCCTCTTCAATATGAAATTTGAGGCGTGCAATCTCTGCCCATGCTGCCGGAGCTGAGACCAAGATCTCCAAAGGCTCAGCATGTAGGACAGTGTCCTAAATCCTGTAAGACTGTCCTTCTGAAAATTGTTCCACAGTACCTGCAGTTAATGAAATCCATTCCAAATAAGTTGCTGGGTTTGTAACCTAGTCAGAGTAATTAGAAGGAAAAAAGGAAAAAAAATGCAAGTAATGGTTTAATTGTGCTTTGTTTAACTTGTTATAACAAGTTAAATTACTAGTGCCCCTGTAAATGAGATCACCTTGTGGAGGCCCCACTGATCCGCCCCTTCCTGCTCTGCCACAGGAAATGTCACAACTGCGGTACCTATTAGAGGAGTGTAGCGTGGGGTGGTTGGGGATGGGGGTGGGTGGCTGGGCCCTTCCCTGCCTAAAAAGAAGAACCATGACTAAAGAACAAGGAGGTAAGAGCAGAAACAATCAGTCAACAACAAATGGAGTAACCCTGAAAGCTTATCCTAATGTTAGATAAAACTGTAAAACCTGTAAAGCACCACCTGTAATAATTTCAGAGAAGATATACCCTGTAAGAAACACTTTGCTCCAGAGAAAATAAAACAGTAACAGAAGATATACCTTGCAAAAGACAATTTGAATCAGAAGATTACAGCAGTAATCTGTTAGCACACACCTGTAGGCACACCTTGTAATAATGCAGAAGAAGGTATACCAGCAACAACAATTTGAATCAGAGAAAAATAAAGCAATGAAATGTTAGCCACAAACAGTAGCAATCCCTGTGAGTAAAAAATCAAAACACCACCACACAGTAAATCTGCTTAGCCAAACTAAGTCTTAATCCTTCTCCTTTGCTCTGGTAAGTTTCTACTCTGCCTTTCAAGCAGTCTTAGAAGGAAAGAGCTCAGGTGAAGCTAGGTGCCTTGGCCAGCAAACCAAGTCTTCTACCTCCAAGATATCAACTAACCTGACTTTTTAACCTTCTTTCTGTTGGAAATTACTGACAGTTTGCCAGCTCCACCCCCACATACACACCTAATCCTTTGGAAGAGCTGTGGGAGGAAAAGCAATTAGCTCCTTCAATGTGAGAAGGAGACTGAAACACCTCTGAGACAACAAACCTTTTCAACAAACAAGAATAAAATAAAACACAGTGTCAAACAGTAATTTTGCTTAGCCCAATGATAAAAAAGTCACAAAATGTAAGCTCCACCTGTAATACAGTAATTTCAGAGAAGATATACCCTGTAAGAAACACTTTGCTCCAGAGAAAAATAAAGCAGTAACAGAAGATATACCTTGCAAAAGACAATTTGAATCAGAAGATTACAGCAGTAATCTGTTAGCACACACCTGTAGGCACACCTTGTAATAATGCAGAAGAAGGTATACCAGCAACAACAATTTGAATCAGAGAAAATAAAGCAATGAAATGTTAGCCACAAACAGTAGCAATCCTGTGAGTAAAAATCAAAACACCACCACACAGTAAATCTGCTTAGCCAAACTAAGTCTTAATCCTTCTCCCTTGCTCTGGTAAGTTTCTCTACTCTGCCTTTCAAGCAGTCTTAGAAGGAAAGAGCTCAGGTGAAGCTAGGTGCCTGGCCAGCAAACCAAGTCTTCTACCTTATTATTTACAGTTTTAGATATTAATCTTTATCGAGTCATAACTCAAACTTTATCATTTCTACTCAGATTAATACCTAAACCAACCAATATTGAGTAGCGGGTGCTGCAGGGAGGAAGCCCATACCATGGACCCCCGCACTCCCCATCTTCTGGGAGACCCTTCGGGTACAGGCTGAGGCATACCTCTGTAGTAGCAGAACAGGTTAATGGCCAAGGTTCTGATGTCTGCTCCCATCTGGCGCCACCGACCTTGCAGTCTAAGCTGCTGAGGCTGGACCTAGCCCCCAAGGGGAACAGGTCTGGTGGTACCCCATCCTCAAGCCAACCAGGGGGTCATGACACCTTCAGGAGCTATGACATTGTCCCCTATCTTCTGCTACTTCCTTTGTGTGCTCCTCCCGCACTGCCACAGGACGGATCCTGTCCAACCCCTCCAAGCCCTCTGCTCAAACCTTTTCTCCAGTCCTTTCCCTTGTCCTGTTACCCTCTTAGAAACTTGCCTGGCTAACACCCCAGGTCTTCTACCAGGCACCAGACAGTATGGTTCCCAACCCTCTATGCCCACTCTGCCTGCAGCTTACCACCAGTGACCCCACCTGGCTGGCAACTCGCTGCACTGGACGTGGTCAGTTGAGAACCTCTCTGGAAGAGGGATGATCATGCATGAAGCTGTCTTGCACTGAACCTGTATCAATGAGTCATGATGTACTGGTAGCACCCTAGGGTCCCATTCCTCCATCCGATTGGTCACCCCTGCTACTGTTCAGCGAGTCCGCACTTCCCATATTCTCCATTCTCGGTACCTTCTGGGAGCCTATAAGAAACAACAACAGTCAATGCCAATGCTGACGTTGCAGTGCCCCCTTTACTGCCTCGCCTAAGGCACCTTTCCCCCTTCTTGGGATACCCCAGCCTGTCAGGGTGTCACGAGGCCCTCCCAATCTGTTTGTCATTCTCCCCTTATATCCCTAGGCTGGAAGCCCTCCTGGAACCTTCTATTCTTCCACTGGCCTACCCTGTGCTGTTTCATCCCTAGAGGCTATGCTCATGAATATCTGTGATGCATATGTGGACCTTGCTGTCATTTAGCCATGACTCTATGCAGGTTTACCCATAATACATCACCCTTCCTGTGTGTCCTGGGCCAACCAGGCAAGCCTAGGGGACCGTGGAGCCTGCTCCCACCCAAGGCTCCCCAGTCGATGGGGAAGGGGAACCCCTTGCGTATCCCAAAGGATGGGAAACTGCCCTCACAGCAGACCTATCCTGCCATTCCCTGAATAATTGGCTAGCTTACAGTGGCTTGAAGTGCCTTTAGTGCGCCAAACCACTCCTTCTGACTCTCAGCTGGTCCCCTGCTAATTCAACTTTATAATGCACCTACCAGCCATCCGATGCCACCTAGGCTGTGCCTGAGGGTGACCACCAGCCCCACTGTGCACACTCCTCACAGTGGGGCCCAATGGTCTGCCACTGATGGAACCCTTCATTCTGAACCCTACTAAGTTCCCTGCAACTAGATTCCCCTCAAGAATATCTGCTGTCTGCAAGACCTTTTCCAAGGCCTGAGGACTGGCCCCGGTCCCCTTCACTGCAGGCTCCGGTCCAATGCCTACCATCCTACACCCCCGGCCTCATCCTGCATTCAGTCCAACCAAGCCCTCACCCTGGAGCCCATGATCCCTGCTCCAGGCCCGTCTCTGCCTGTATTGCATACTTAACCAATTATGCTAGGATGATTCTGTGTCCCTTATCCAGGTCTGTGAGGCTGGTGCAGTCTGTGTGGTGCACCCCCAACCCTTTTCCAGCTGCCACATTGAAGCTCCCCCCGATATAAGACAGGCCTTCCTGTGGAAGAAACCCTCTACCCTTGTCAGATTTTAAGCCCTTCTCGTACTGAGTCAAGGGCAACCCACTACCTATAGACTACTAGACCACCTGGCCCATGAGTGCCCCCCCCGGAGCCAACCAATGGACTCCTAACAGTTGGGGCCCCAGGCTGGCTGAGGCCCCTCACCTTTCTTGTGCTTGTTTCTCAGGTTAACCATTCTGGATGTTCTGTTGTCCTCCTGCTGTGGTGGGGGAGGGAGTGTTACCTGAGTCCCCTGACGCCTCCTTGCAGAAGGCTGCCTAAATGATACTGCCAATGACTTACTTGTGGAGAAGGGTGCCCTGAGACAAATAGTTGTCCTTGCTTCTGGGTCGTGACAGTGATACGGGTTGGGGAATATGTTCCTAATTGCTTACCGGTAGTATGTGGTTGACGATGTAGCTATTGCCCATGCTACATTGGGGAACCTCTTAAAGGAAGCAGAAGCCTCATCTGACCTGACCCTTACCAGCCCATCCTGCTACAGACAGCTGTGTTCCGCTAGACCAGACATACAGCCCATGTCCTGACAACTGCAGCCCTATTCTCCATTGTGATAAGACAGCATGCAGCCTAGCTCAAGGGTATGTATTGCCTTGCCCTATTCCTGCTTCCCCCACAAAGTCTACCTCTATCGTGCTTAAGGAGCTGATCACTAGACCTATGGGAACTGCAGAATGAATGCTTCTGGCAGCTTGGAAAGGGCCTAATTATTCACTCATAAGCCCTTGTTAGTGTTCTGGGAGCCAAGACAGAACTCCGCAACTGACCACAACAATGTCAACTGCACATTGAGTTGTTCTGCCACAACTGTCTATTGTCCGGTCTAGGAAGATAACAATGGGATGTCCGCAATGACAAGGTATCGACCCCACTCTGCCCTACAATGGTCTGTGGTCCTCACTGAACCACTGGGTTTGATTCCTATGGGACGGCTACATAGGTAGTTGGTGAGTGGGTCAGGCCCCGACTGGAAATACCAAATGAAAGAATGCATATGACATGGGAGGAGTAAATGAAGCAATTACCAAGCACTCCCACACTGGGACTGAATAGTCCCTACCTATGACAGCTGGGGTGTGGCATCCGAGTTTTGGGCATGTCCTCCTTAAATGCTGCCTTTACAACTGGGAGGGGATGGACTGCCACAGCTTTCTCCATACCTTCCCAGTGAAAAGCTGTATCTCCCACCTCACTACTGATCATTATTAATGGAAGGGGCACTTATAGAATCATGGACCAGAGGGCCATCTCAGTTCCCCAGGAACTTGATAATGGTTTCAGGAAGGGACTCCCATAGGATTTGAACCATAGCCTCTCGGTTCTAGTGCCTGTGCTTTCCCAACTAGGTCACCCTTCTACCAATGCTGCAACTGGGTCTGCTCTGGTACCCTATACCTAGTCATAGCTGCACTCTTTGTGCCTTACAGCAGCCAGCCAAACACCGGCTGCCTAGTTACAAAGTAACAAAGGGAGGAGGAGGGACATGTGGAAAATAGTCTCAGTCAGGACTCCTGGAGCCCTTGAATTAGTGACCAGGTCACCCCTCACATGATCCCCCATTCCGTGCCAATTCCCCATGCTGTATTCTGGCCATACCCCTACTGGTAAGCCACAATTGCCTGTTACAGGGGCATCAGATCCTGGACTTCTGGTTGTAGCAAGCTCATTCCTGGCTCCTACACTCTCCTAGGAACTGGGAACCAGCCCCCCCACCTCAAACCCCAAAAGGTAGTCCCCTTCGATGTCGTCGAAGGGTTCTGTCCCCTCCAGAGCAGCCACGAGGGGGGGCTCAGCCCCAGCACTATAGCCACCGAGGGCTGGTGGTCCCCCAATCCCCAAAAGGCAGTGCTCAGACTGGGATCCCTTTGGGAGGAGGCCCCCTGGGAACAGCTCACCCCAGGCCAACTTGACATTGCATAGAAGACCACCATTGTAATGGATATTTATTATATGACAATTTTCTTTTTTATGAGCGACCTGGGAGCACTGGGCAGCTAAGTGATCTGTTCAGAGTCATGCAGCCTGCAAATGGAGGTTGTGAGAGTTAGCCCAGGTCTGGGCTGCTGGAGTATCAGCGCTCATGCACCATGCCTTGCTCCAGCTGCCAGTCTCTCTGCCAGCCCTCAAATTCCAGAGTTGCAACCCAAAGCCCCAAGGTCACACTGAATGCCAGTCATGAAAGTGCACTCATTGTGACACGGCCTCTCAAATTGTGAAACAGATGCAAAATGGTGGTATATCTTTAGTGATGGAGACAAAGCCTAGCACCTTACAGAGCTATATGCAACCCATTTACCGTGCATTGGGCAGGATGGTTAGTTCATGCCAATTACATTACCTCACCATGTGTGAGAAAAAAACAGAGGAAGAAATTTGCAGTTTATGTTAACTTTAGTAACAAATGCCACATTTCTTATCAATGTTCATTCCCATCTATGTGCAATAAACGGCAGTAAAATCCATACTTTAAAGTTTATGTCAGTAACAAACTCCTTAGTTTACATCTAAAGAAGGGACATGTGTGAAGCATCACATCTATGTACAGTTTGTTTGTCCAATAATATCGCAGTATTCTACTAATCTAGATTTCAAGGAGTAACACAGCTGTAAACATTTTTCACTGTAGTTTCTACAAAATACCACAGTTTATTTATTGACAGAATTTTCAACAAACAAAGTCCTGTGGGCTGTGGAACATTCTGGAAGCAAGGTTGCAATTCCATCCAAATTCTGCAGCATAGTTTCTCGTTATGCACACCTCTATTCAGTCAGTCTCTCTCCTTTCTCTCTCTCTCTCTCTCTCTGTGTTTTTAAAGAGCCCTAAACCCAGTTACCCAATTAAAATTCTTGTCTGTGCAGGCCCTTTTTAAATACAGCACTGAACACTATAATCAGTGTTATGAAACCCCGGTAATCAACAGCTTCACACTTTGTTGGTTCCCAGCTGCTGCCAACAAGAGGCCAGCTCACCTATTCTCTCTTAAGGAGGACATGACATCTGTACCGAAATTGGTAGTTGGTTGTAATGTTTTATTTACATGTTTGAAATTCACACCTCCAAATAATCCATATTTAATTGTACCTGAATAAACTCTAATGTAAAAAATGAGTTTTCAATATTTTTTTATGGAAAATATTCTGCACAATTCTCTTCATGGAACCAGTGATCTAGAGTGTTAATTAAAAGGTTAATCCTGTGGTTCAGCTGGGGGGCACCAGACTCCTCCCCCCTCCCTGACATATATAAACTCCCATGATTCAACATCTAACTGCCTAGTGTTTCATATACTGTACCTCCACTATCCCCTCCCATCTCTGGCGCACTGCCTCTGGTGTGACTTTTTAGCTACAAACGTTTTTCTTTAGCCTCAAGACAATTCTCCTGGCACTCTACCAAGGGTGGAAAACCAGAGGAGGAGACAAGCCAAAAGAACACATACAGTTGCATAAGCACGTCACTGGCAGCCAGCCATTGAACTATGTCATGGTTTATGTACTGAAATAAGCAAACCATGATGTGCTGTAGTTAAACCTCCAGATCAATGGTTCCACGAAAAGAACTGTAACAGAATGCTGCCCATAAAAAACACTACACAAAATGCAGTTTTCACATCACTGTTTATTTGGGTATAGTTAGACATGGACAGCAGTACATTGAGGCATCGAGGAAGAAGATAACCCTATCTGTAGTCATTCTCAGCCTATACTAAATAAGATTTTTAAGCCTGTTTAAAAGGGTACCAGGCTAATATAGCGCTGCCAAAACAGCGCATGAATAACCACGCGGTCTAAAGCGCGGAATGAAGGACAGCAACAGGGGTATAATAGCAGTAGGAAACTACCATTACCCCTGTCACACACTAGGAACTGAAGGAAGGAGTGAAGATGCCAAAAGTGCTGAGCCTGGTCAAGTTGCTCCTGTGGTGGAGTGGCTAAGGCACAAGTACCTGATGCAGTGAAGACCCAGGGATCAGGGTTTGATTCCCTGTCTCCCAAGCTGTTTTTTTTTTTAACTAAGTTCCCCGCTGCTGATGTTTCCTTTTTCCCCTCGGTCCACACCCCCCTCTGAGTTGGTTACTTTAGTTTGGGAGTGTGGGGGGCATAGTCCCCTGCAGAAACAAAGATTTTGGTATTGTTAACAATGGTGTGTGCTGTGGTGTTCCGCTTGGCATTTTCTCCCAGCCTTATTTTGCCCACATCATTTTGCTTGCAGCATTGTTCTTTTGCATGGTTTCAGCCATGACATAATGACCCCATGCCATTTAAAAAGAAACATAGAAACATAGACTTTGTGCCAGATAAGGACCACTTGGTCCACCAGTCTGCCCATTTCCCTACCTACTGGATAAGCTGCAGATTCTAGTTAACCAACAGCCTACTTCCTGCCACCCCCCACTACAATTGCCTTGTGTCTGTCCCATGCATGTTTGAATTCCCCCACTGTTTTAGCCCCAAACAACCTCCCCAGGAAGGCAGTTCCACACATCCACTACTCTCTCCATGAAAAAAAATTTCCTCACATTACCCCTGAGCCATCCCCCCTCTATCTTTAAATCGTGTCCCCTTGTTCTTACACATCTCTTTTTCTGAAAGATGCTACCCTCCTGGACTTTGTTGATTCCCTTGAGGTACTTGAACATTTCTATCATGTCCCCCCTGTCCCTCCTTTCATCCTTTCATCAAGGGTATACATATTAAGCTCTCGCAGTCACTTTTCATATGGTTTCTGATGCAGACCCTGCACCATTTTAGTTGCCCTCCTCTGGACTGCTTCCATCCTGTCTATGTCCTTGCGTAGATGAGGTCTCCAAAACTGCACACAGTACTCCAGATGGGGTCTGGCCAACTGTCTGTCTGTACAGAGAGATAACCACTTCCCTTTTTCTACTTGTGATGCCCCTTCCTATGCATCCCAGTATCCCCCTGGCTCTCCTGACTTTTCACATTGCTTACCAACCTTTAGATCATCTAATATGACTGCCCCCAAGTCCCGTCTCCATTTTTGTTGTTGTTAGTACCTCCCTGCTATTGTGTACTCTTCTCCTGGGTTTTTGTTTCCCAGGTGCATTACTTTGCACTTCTTTACATTGAATCTAAGTTGCCATATGTCTGGCCATTCCTCCAACCTTGCCAAGTCCCTTCTCATCCTTTCTACCCCCCTTGAGTATCAACTTTGCTACAGATCTTTGTATCATCTGCAAAGAGGCATACCTTTCCCTCCAGACCTTCTGCAATGTCACCTATACAGAGGACTGGACCCAGTACTGAGCCCTGAGGTACTCCACTTGTGACCCCCCTTTCTTCGGAATGTGTTCCACTCACTATTACATGTCCTGTTGTGCAGCCAGTTTGCAACCCAGGCTACCACCCTGGAACCCACTCCCAGGCTGGCTAACTTGATTATTAATCTTTTGTGCAGGCCTGTGTCAAATGCCTTGTTAAAGTCTAGGTAGGCCATATCCACAGCCCCTTCCTGGTCTATTACTTTGGTCACCCAGTCAAAGAAATCTATTAGATTCATCTGACATGACCTTCCTGCTGTAAATCCATGCTGCTTTGGGTCCTGAGCCCTGCTGGCCTCTAGGTACTCAACAATTCTTTCTTTCAGAAGTGATTCCATCATTTTCCTACCACTAAGGTCAAACTTACAGGTCTGTAGTTTCCTGCTTCTGCCTTGCTCCCACTTTTGTGAAGGGAATCACATCTGCCCTTCTCCATTCCTCAGGTACCACACCATTCTCCCGTGATTTGTTAAAAAGGTGGTGTCACTAGGTCTCCCCTTAGTTCTTTTAGAATTCTGGGGTGAATCCCATTAGGCCCCATTGCTTTGTCCATCTTGAGTTTTAGGAGTTCTTTCAGGACCCTTTCTTCTGTAAATGGACTGGTGTCAACCCCTACCCAGAGTGCTTTTATTGTTTGGTTTAGGTAACTCCTCCTCATCTTCTTTTGTGAATACTGAGCAAAGTATTCATTCAGTATCTCTGCTTTTTCACTCTCTCCTCTGCCCACCTCCCACTCCTTATTAATCTTCACTATTCCTCCCTTAACCTTTCCATGCTCCCTAATGTACCTATTAAAGGTTTTATCCCCCTTCTTAACTGAATTGGCTATTTTTTCCCTCAGTTTGGGCTTTTGCTATTCTGACTGCCTTCCCCACTTCTTTCTGCTTTAAATTGATACAGTTCCCTGTCGTGCTCCTTCTGTGATGCCTTATACTTTTTGAATGCAGCCTTTTTCTCCTTAACCTTCCCTGCCACCTCTTTTGAGAACCGTAGTGGTTTTTTACTCTGCTTTGTTTTCTTTATCTGTTTCACACAAAGGCTTGTTGCCTCTATGATGGCAGTTTTGATTTTTCTCCATTGTTCTTCCACCCCTCCTTTTTGGCCATTTGCTAGTCTATTCCTCAGGTATTCACCCATTTTGCCAAAGTCAGCCCTTCTAAAGTCCAGTATGCTTGTTTTTGTATGGCTTGTCTCCATGGTTGTGCTTATTGTGAAGCACACCATGCAGTGGTCGCTTGTTCCCAGATGTCTACTGACTTCTAAATTTATGATCCTCTCTCCATTTGAGAGTACCAGGTCTGGTATTGCTCCCTTCCGAGTGGGTTCCAACACTAGCTGTCTAAGGTCTGCCCCCTGCAGGGCATCGAGAATGACCCTGCTCTTGGATGTGGCTGTAGTACATGTCATCCAGTTAGCATCTGGCATATTCAGGTCCCCCGTCAACAGTATCTCCCCATTTTCAGCCATTTTGAGAATATCCTCTATCATTTTCTTGTCCACTTCCTCCCCTTGAGATAGGGTTCTGTATACAACCCCTGTGTGGATTGTGATGCCATTCCCTGTCTCCAAGGTGACCCAGAGTGCCTCTTGCCCTCCCCGTTTACTTTTTAGTTCTGTAGCTTTGATCCTTCCCTTATGTATAAGAGCTACTCCACCTCTTCTTTTCCCTCCCTGTCCTTCTGTAGACTGTGTACCCTGGTATGTTGACATCCCAGTCATGGTTCCTGGTGTACCATGTTTCTGCGACTGCCACAATATCCAATTTTTCATCTTCCATCAAGGCTACTAGCTCAGGAAGCTTGTTTCCCAGACTATGGGCATTGGTACTCATTGCCCTCCATTAAATGTTGGCTTTATCCTTTTTCCCCCATGCCTGCTCTTTTTGCCCTTGTCTATTTTTCCATTTACACCTGTCCTGCCCTCTGTTGAGCACTATACCTCAGTGTTTACCTTACTACCCATCATGTTTTGTGGGCAATACCTGTTTTGGTGAAGCCCTGTTAACCTGACTTGTACAAGGATTTGCACACCCCTGATGCCTTGCACTGGGAATGAGGCTGTACAGCATGTGTATGATTTGGAGAGATGCACAAAAAACAAACAATGAAAAGACAGAAAAAGGGTGTCAGTGGCCCTGAGGAGCTTCCCCTGTGGACCAATACACTCATGTTCTATTATCCTTCAAAGAATACCTAAGGCTGAGATGATTAGACTGACAATAATCGTGTGTCAAGATAAAAAGTGATCACACTATGGTTTGAAAAGTCCTGCCCTCTGACTGGCTGGCTGGTACAATTTACCCATTGCAAATCCTGGAATGAGCAATGGGTAAAAGTGCCAGCCAGCCATATGAGGACCCTCCCCTCATTTGTAAATCACTCTGACCCTCCAAATTTTAAAGACAAGCACACCATATTGGGTGCTTGCTTTGAGTCTCGACCTCCGAACAGAATCCCTGAAAGTACCTGTGTTAAAAAAAAACAAAAGTGTAATTTCTATTTTCTTAACCAAAAAAAAATATATATATATTTCTACCTCTTCATCCACTGTGTTGCAGTCTCTTCACCCTCCGGTCCCAAGAATTCTGAAGACAGGGACCAGTAGGGCACTCACACCATGGTTCCACAATTTAAATCTGATGCCATTGCCGCTTGATGGCCTCTGACTTCAATCCCTCTCCAATGTTCCAGAGGCCAAGGCAGATGACAGACAAAATACCAGTAATTTTGACTCCCCAGCCCAAGAGCCGAAAAAAGACCACAGAAAGACTGTTCAGAAGCACACCACCAATATACGCTGTCGCGACATGCACAATGTGCCAAAAACAAAGCTAGTGCTCCAAAAATTAGGTAGTGCTCCATACTGAAAATAATGCCATCCACCAACTACCGACGGCTGTCCCAGCTGCTAATACAGTACTACAAAGGAGCCAGGATACACTTAACTGGACACATCAGGCACACTGTTAAAGCTACATAGCCCCAGGGGAAGTACAGGCCAAGAACACAGTACTGCACATGTGCACAACAGTAACACTAGACTAGTTTTTTGGGCACAGCAATAAATATGAAACAATTAAAATGCAAAAAAATGTTTTTATTTATATTTTCTGTCGCCTAAAAAATAAAGGGACATTGTATAATAACAATACACCACTCCAGGGTGTAGGTGATGCTAGGATTTATCCACTTCTGTTGTGGTTTACTCTCTCGGCCTGTGGCCTCGTGAGCGAACCACACCAGGTGTGCGTAAATCCTAGCATCACCCACACCCTGTTGTAGTATATTTAAACAATATACCACAACAGGGTGTTGGTTATGGTGGGATTTACCCATGCTTGGTGTGTTGTTTGGTCAGGAGACCAGAGGCCGAGTGAGCAAAACATACCAGGCCTGGGTAAATTGCACCATAACCCACACCCTGCAGTGGGATATTGCGATTATACAATGTCCCCTTTTTTCTGACAAAAAAATAAATAAAAAAAAAATGTATTTCTTATATTTTGCATTATAATTATGGAATTTGTTGCTCCACAAGAGAAAATAGTCCTGGGTTGCCAAGGCTGCGGTCCAGGGTGTTAAGGCTTCAGTTTCGTGCGGATGTGCTGTACTGTTATTGCAGTCCCAGCCCTGATGCTTTTCCTGGGGCCAGAAAATCTTTGCTGCATTTCGCCATTTCATTGTGTGTGACTGTCCGTGCTCTGTTTTTGCTGTAGGAGTTGGGGACAGTGTTCTGTACTTGGTGCACCTGAGCAATGTGTCCATTTTCTGCATACAAGAACAGTTATTTTTCTTTATTTTATTTTTGTAACATAAAAGGGGGACATTGAAAAGAAGGAGCTGCTTTGAGATGCCATTATTGGCAGTGAAGTTGGTAGTGCTCTAAGGACTTCCTAGCCAAATAAAAATGTTTTCAAGACTGCCTAGTGATTGCAGCAATCTGTGGAAGTCAGAGGAAGGAAGGGTCTGCTTATCTGTTTCACGTGCGCCTGCAGGTCCAAGGTGAGATTTAAAAAACTGACAATGTATTTTAAAACAATCCTATTTGAAATCATGATGAGTCAGTAGGAACTGATCTGGTACTGAAATGTGAAATACCGTGCTTCACGGTGACAGAAACTGCCACGCTGACAAACTGCCAGGAAGAGCAGGGCTGGGAAAGGAAACAGAGCAGATACCGCAAAAGGTATGGTGAGAGCTTAGGGGATACACTGTGCAACTTCTCACGAAGGAAAGATGAAAGGTTTTGTTGCTGTCTGAACTGGGATTGGGGATTGTTGGAGAGTGGTCCGAAGAGGGGCTGGGGGGGGTGCAAGCAGTTTTAGGAGAAGTGATGGTTTGGAGAATGTGGGATGGAGGTGACCGAGAGTAAAAAAAAAAACTGAGACGTGACTCGGGTGGAAGCCGTGACAGAGGAGGGTTTTTCAAATGCTGTTTGGCTTCCAATGTGGGTATCACCTAGATGAAGCACACTGATGAATCCTGGTAGGACAAAACAAGTGTATGTGTCTTCTGTTAGCACCCTTTGCAGACTGTGTGAGAGACCTTTTGGTATCATGCATTTCTGCTTAAAGTTGAACCAGCATAATATACTGTGGTGATTTGCATTACGGGGGTATGTGTGACTTTGTAATTCAGTCTAATTCTCCTGGTTATTTTTTTTTGTCAGTTAATCTTTTTATCCTACCTCCCCTACAGCACTCCCTCCTGCCAGGTCATCCAGCCCCATCTCCCACTCACAGCTTACCACTCCATTTTCCTCCATGGCTTGCCCCTGTGGCGGGGCGGGGATCACTCAACCCACCAGAATTGATTCTGCAGGGTTACTGCCAATTGTGGAAGGCGGGCCTGCGGCTACCAGCATTCATCATGCCGAGGGCCATTTTCCAATTTTCTCCCTTCCCGAGTGCAGCACGGTGACGCGCAATGATGCCAATGGCCAAGCTGTGCACACTCCGCATGCAACACGCCAGGTGTTTGTTCATAACTGCCTCACATGCGAGTCACTGGAGTCAGTCCCAGCCTCCACTAGGGGTCAGGGCATGCAGCGGACTCCATCCCACTCCTCCCAGGAGAGGAGAACTGTCCTCAGGACACTCGATCCTCTCCTCCCCAGCCAACACCCGCAGCCCACTCACACTGTGAACACAGGTCACGCGGCAGGAGGTAGGCATGATGCCTCCAGCCCTTCACGCCACTGGGCCGGCCTAATTCCCCTGGTTATAAAAAATAAAACAACAATATTGTCTCCATTCTGTTATGCATCTCTTCTGGACTACTGGTATACAATATATTTAAATCTTTTAGCTTATCCAATTTTCTCCTTGCTCTAGTACTACCCAGTTTTGCTTCCTAGCCTATTCCTCTTAGAATATCACTTACTGTATCTCCTGGAAGGTAGCCTTAAGGAAACATATATTACTTGTTTTCTTTGATCTGTTACTCCCTCAGAACTTGTAATGCTAAGTTCACTTCCATAAGTCCCCACCCCACACTTTTCAAGTTCAAGTTTATTGTTCAAGTTCAGTTTATTGCAGGAAAGACTCCATTGAGCAAGCTCATTTACAAGGAGGTCCTGAGGCACATACACATACAGTTCGCAATTACATAGACAGGAGATATAAAACGTAGAACAACAAAGAAAAAATATATAATACAAGAGGTATACACAATAGAAGTCCTTATGCTGTATATGCAGTACATTCCAGCTTTAACCTTGTCCTAAAATATGCAGCACATTTCAGCTTAATAAGTAGAGGGCCAGTTGGTACCTAGGAAGCTGACTTGGCGTTAGGGGCCTAGTAGCTCTACATATGTCTTTTAATTTAGAGATAGCTAGTGTTTTGTAGGAGTTAATTGATACGATGCTGGTTAGCTTCAGCATGGCTTGTAGTTGGTTCCAAATATTTGGGAGGGCATATGAGACAGCTCTTTGGCCAGCTGTGGTACATATCCTTGGAACATCTAGTAGGATAAGGTCGGATTTCTTAGGGAGTAGGTGCTATGCGAGATGTGTATGAGATGTTAAATAGACAGGCAGTTTGTGGAGTAGTAATTTGAGGGTCCAAATGCCAGCATGCAGGAGGCATCTGGTGGCAAGAGAGGTCCACCCAACTGCTGCATAAAGATCACAGTGATGCGTCCTGTACACAGAGTTAGTAATGAAGCAAAGAGCATGGTGATAGAGTACATCCAGTTAAGATAGGCTCAAGGTTGGGGAGGAGATAAAGATAATGTCTCCGTAGTCAAGCAAGGAAGGAATGTTGCTTGGACAAGTTTTTTGCGGGTCGTGAGAGAAAAGAGGGTCCTATTTCTAAAGAAGAAACCCAAGCGTGCTTTAAACCTCTTTGATAGATCCTCGATGTGGTCATTGAAGGAAAGCTTGTTGTCTAGCCACATACCTAGATATTTAAATTTAGGTACGACTTCCAAGGGTTCACCTAGGGAGGTAACTATGAAGTTTTTAGGCTTGGGTAGGTAGGGCACCAGACGAGGCAAGTCTCAAGAAAATCATTGTCTTGGTTTTTTTGGCATTTAAGAGAAGCTTGGCATTAATAAGGTTGCTTTCTAACTGGATAAAGTCAGCTTGGAGTGCTTCCCTGACTTCAGTTAAAGACAAGCCTGATGCGTACAAAACCATATTGTCCACAAAGAAATGTATGCTAGAGTTCTTTATGTGGGAGTCAAGGTTGTTGATGTACAGGGAAAAAAGGATTGGTCCTAGGATGGAGCCTTGAGGGACTCCTCTGGCAATTGGAAGGGGGCAGATAGTAGGCCGTCAGCTTTGACTTTTTGTATCCTTCCCATGAGATAACTGTTAAACCACTGTAAGGTAAGTGGAGTGGCACCTATGTAGGCAAGATAGGTGATTAGGAGGTGATGAGGTGATCAGGGAGGGTGAGGGTGGTGGAACAGAGGCACATTCTTCCAGTTGTACCTCTCCACAATTCCTATGCCATTCTGGCAAAGTGTGGTTCCTCTATGGAGGCATCCGCAGTGGATACCAAGGAGGATGCTGGGAACCTCCACAAAGGAGACCCACAGGAGGGTGGCAGGGGACCCCGCAAGGGAAGGAAACAACTCCTGGTGGGGACTCCATTGTTAGGGAAGGTAGAACTGGGGAGGAACGGGAGAGGAGGTAGGTGCCTGCCTGGCGCCATGGTTTGGAGGGACAGGGAGCGAATCCTCAGGATTGCCAGAGCAGCTGCACAGGGGAGGGAGCTGGATGTCATTGTCCACCTAGGGACAAATGGCCTGGCTAAGAAAGGGATTAGAGAAGTGCAGGAAGAGTCTGTGGAATTGGGGAGGGGCCTTAGAGAAGTAGCATGCACGATAACCTTCTCGGAGGTGCTGCCCATCTATGGCGTAGGAGAGGCTAGGGTGTTCCGCACCATGGTATTCAATCAGTGGTTGAAAACTGGGTGGAGCTCAGGATTTGCTTCAGTGGGGACTGGGGTCCACCTGAGTGATGCAAGCTTATACTGGCATGATGAGCTGCATCTGTCCAGGATGGAAACCAGAACCTAGGTGATAGGTTTAAATGCTTCACTGGCAAGCATTTAAACTAGCCAAGGGGGGGCACTGGAAAGGAGCAGGGAAATCCTAGCCCCCAAAAATCATGGTAGTAAGTGCGGCAATCACCAACATAGAGGTGTCGATAGGGAGAAGGGCAGGGGTAAATGGAGAAAGTGACAAAGGCAAGAAGGACAGGGATGGGGCAAAAAGGAGTAAGGCCATCAGGAAATGGAAGGTAATGAGCACCAATGCCCGTAGTCTGGGCAACAAGCTCCCTGAGCTGGTGGCCTTGATGGAAGAGGGATGCCTGGATATCGTAGCAGTCACAGAAACATGGTACACAGAGAACCATGACTGGGATGTTAACATACCAGGGTACATAACCTACAGGAGAGACAGGCAGGGGAGAAGAGGGGAGGAGTAGCTTATGGAAAAGGAAGGGATACTAATGGACAGGTGTAAAACCCCATGTCAGGGGGGGAATGGACAAGGATATGATAGAAGGCATTCTTAGAATGGCAGAGAAAGGGGAGATACTGTTGATGGGAGACCTGAATATGCCAGATGTTAACTGGAGCACATTTGCTGCAGCCACATCCAAGAGCAGGGCCATTCTTGATGCCCTACAGGTGGCAGGCATCAGACAGCTAGTTTCGGAACCCACTCGTGAGGGAGCAATCTTAGACCTCATACTCTCAAACGGGGGCAGTGAGAGGATCTCAGATCTAGAAGTGGGTTGCCATCTGGGAACAAGTGACCATCAAACAGTGTGGTTCACGTTCAACTCAGCTACAGAGTCAAGCCATACAAAAGTGAGGGTACTGGACTTTAGGAGGGCTGACTTTGGCAAGATGGGAGAGTGCCTCAGAAAAGCACTAGCAAACAGGCTAGAAGGAGGTGTGGAGCAACAATGGGGAATTATCAAAACTGCCATCACAGAGGCAACAAGCCTTTGTGTGAAGCAAATAAACAAATCAAAATGAAAGAAAAAGCCACTATGGTTCTCAAAAGAGGTGGCTGTGAAAGTCAGGAAGAAAAAGATAGCATTCCGGAAGTATAAGGAAACACAGAAGGAGCAGGACAGAGAGCTGTACCAGTTAAGGCAGAAGGAAGCAGGGAGGGAAGTCAGAATAGCAAAGGCCCAAACTGAGGAAAAGATAGCCAACTCAGTTAAGAAGGGGGATAAACCTTTATAGGTACATCAGCAAGCGTAGAAAGACAAAGGGAGGGATAGTGAGGCTGAATAGAATGAACAGTGGGTGGGCAGAGGGGGACAGTGAAAAAGCAGGGATACTGAATGAATATTTCTGCTCAGTATTCACAAAAGAGGAGAGGGGAAGTGCCTAATCCAATTAACAGAAGCACTCTTGATAGGGGGGTCGATCCCAGTCCTTTCACAGAAGAAAGGGTTCTGCAAGAACTCCTAAAACTGAAGGTGGACAAAGCAATGGGTCCTGATGGAATTCACCCCAGAATTCTAGAAGAATTAAGGGAGGAACTAGTGAAACTACTGGTTAATCTTTTTAATTGACTGGATCCAGTCCAACTGACCCGACAGAATCACTTCCTCAGGGATTCTCCCTGATGACATCTCTGATCACTCTCCCATCTTCTGCATATTTATTTTACTTATTTATTTAGTTTTTGTTAACCGTGTAGGTGCACTAGCCAACAGGTGACTATTTTCAGGCACGACCCGGGAGACACAATTACAGTACAAAATAGGTCAGTTTAGTTAACATAATACAGGCAAAGGTACAGTGGTACAAGTACAGACATATGATTTTCAAAGGCAGGCATACGGTTTCAAATAGGCAGAGGGTACTGGGAGATCACATTTAGGGAGAGAGAGAGGAAAGGGAAGGTATGGGGATTTTAGGACAACAAGGGAGCGTGTTAAACTGATGAGAGGTGGAGGGTAATGAACGAAAGGACGGAAGATAGCAGCTAACGGCCTTGCGGTGCTGGGCAGGGATACACAGCTGGGCTAATGGAACCAAGGGGCGGCAGAGCAGGGGGAAGGGGATAACGGCAAGTAGGAGGGAAGAGTGTTTGCAGAAAGCAAGAGGATGAAACCAGAGGGTAAGGGGCAAGGAGGAGTCGAGGGACACAGTTTCAAAGTCATTTAGTGGAAGGCACAAAGGGATCCAATAGCAATGGAGCCGGATCAGAGAGGTGGCTAGGCTGGAAGCACACGATGGCAATGGGCGTAATTACGGCTTTAGCAGGAAAAGGCACTAGGAAGACCGGGGCTGTGGAACTACAAACCTGGCTGGGCTCCAGGGACTCATGCGGCCCAGTACGGCTAGCTGCGCGACTTTGCGGAAAAGCGTAAAAGGACCCAGGGCTATGGAGCTAGAACTCGGCTGGGCACACAGGACGATACACGGCAAAGTAATGGCCAGATAACGCCAGTAGGGGGGAAGAGTGTTGCAGAAAGCAAGAGGATGACGCCAGAGGGTAAGGGGCAAGGAGGAGCTGAGGACACAATTTCAAGGTGCATTTAATGGAAGGCACAAAGGATCCAATAGCAATGGAGCTGGATCAGGAGAGATGGCTAGCTGAAAGCATGTCACGGCAAGGAGCGGGTGCGATACGGCTTTAAGCGGGGAAAAGACACTAAGAAGGCCGGGGCTGTGGAACTAAAACTCGGCTGGGCTCAAGGGACTCGTGGCGCAAAGTATGGCTGGTTACGGCTTTTGCGGAAAAGGGCGCCTTAAAAGAACTGGGCTATGGAACTGGAACCCGCCTGGGCATAGAGGCGATACTGAGAAGTCTGCTAGACACGGTTGGCGGGAAAGGCGCAAAAGGGTTTTGGAACTGAAACCAGGTAGGACTGAGGGGAGAGGAGTGAGAGGGAGGGGAGAGGGAAGCAAGAGGGACCAGTACCCATTAACAATTAGATACATCTTATGGTTTAGTACTACATAGAACTGACAAAGGATAAAACAAAAGAAGGATTATGTCATAATTATACACTTAGTCAGAAGAGAATAAACAATGTTGGATATGCAGTAAAAAAGGTCAGAATAATATACCTATTACAACGTTAAGGCACTTAGGCAGCAAAACATGATTGGAATAGGAGTGTCCATATGAGAGGTTTGTAAGCATTACATTGAAAGTGCAGGCAGTCTTATAGACAGTTCATTAAAGTGCAATCAGACAAACCAGGTGACAGAGCAATCGAGGGAGGTAGGCTATTGAGTATATGGCAAGGAGGATTGATTTAGACAGGTTACAAAGCTTAAGTGGGATCAAAACAAGTGCAATGGTCCTTAGAGTAGAAGTACGAAAGAAGTCTCCACTTGAAGGCTAGGTGATGGAGCACTTCAGATCCATAGGCAGTAAGTTCCAGGCGGAAGGGCAGCACACTGAAGGCACCAGCACCCTGGAGTACAGCAGTGGGGAACTGATAAAAAGACTTGTCTGATCGACCCCAGGTCACTGATGGTACTACAGGTTGGAGTAGTTCAGACAATGTGGCAGGTTTCAACACTCTGATTATGGAGTCTGATAGGCTGCAAAGGTAGTATAGCCTCGTGGAGGAAGGGGATAGCCAACCTAACCCTTTGTATAGTTGGCAATGGTGCGTCAGACGTGGTGGTGTCCCATTTCTGTAGAACAGTTTTATTTGCCATGGTGAGGATAGGTGCACAATAAGACAGAGTGGGTAATAGGATACCCCTGGCAATAGCAAGTTTGGTGGTGGGTGTGAGCATAAAGTTCGCCCTGTAAGCAGCACCCAGCTTACAGTTGACCTTCTTACACGACTCCTGGATATGCTGCTTCAGATCAAGATTTTGGTCAAGCTGTATCCCAAGATAGCGGAAAGAACTTACAATCTCAAGAGTGGATCCATTGATATCAGGAATTGTCAGTGGAGATGTGCAGGCTCTAAGCTTATGCTTTGATCCAAAGAGCATGGCCTTAGTTTTGCTGGCATTGAGTATAAGGCGACGAGCTTCAAGCCAGTGCTGTGTAAGGTGGAAGGCTGATGACAGTGTGGAATTCAGGTGAGAGATGTTGTCAGAGTGAGCATATATAACAAGATCATCAGCATAGAGTAGTGAGTTTGCCTGACGTTATTATGATGGGCAGGTTGTTGGGGGATCACACAGGCAAAAATTCCCAGTAAGGTGATTGAACTTCGGGACTACTCCAAATTCAACTCTCACGACTTCCTCTCAGACCTCCGCCAAGTCGACTGGTCGGAGGTCACAGTGTCCAGCGACCCTGAGCCTGCCCTGGACTCATTCCTCGAGGTGTTCATACCCCTGCAGAATAAATACGGCCCCCTCATCAAGAGGAGGGTGAGGGGCACTGCCACCAAATGGCTTCATGGAAGCCTACTTTCTCTCTTGAAGGTCAGAAACCAATACTGGGAGACCTATAAGACCTCCCAAAATCCTGATGACCTACTAGCCTACAGACACCTTAGGAACTCCTGCAAAGGCAATCCCGCTCTAGAAAAGGAGTTCTGTCAATCCTCCCTTCACCGGCCAACAACCCGAGAAGTTTTGGCATAACATCGAGAAGCGATTGGTGGGTCTTCATAGGTCCAGGTCACTGACCTACTACATTGGGGGTCAGCTGTAACAACCCTACCATTGCAGACTCCTTCAACTCCTTGTTTTCTGAGCACTCTCCCCAACCCCTGCCCCTAAACCCTCCGGCTCCTCCCAGTCTGGTCTCCACCCCGGCCCCTTCCACCTTCTCACCGCATCTCAGCAGCGGGACCCAGAAGTTGCTCGTCGGACTCTCCCCACACTCAGGCCAGGGCATGATAGCCTAGAGCCCAAACTGCTCAGACTAGGACACCACCTTCTTGCCAGGCCGATCACACACCTCTTCAACACCTCCCTCGAGACCAGGATCATCCCCGCACTATGGAAAGTGGCTAAGGTTGTCCCAGTCCTCAAACAGGGTAACCCTAAAGACCCCACCAACTACTGCCCAATCGCAATCCTGTCCGCCGCTAGCAAACTACTTGAGAAAGCTGTCACCTCCCAGCTGTCTCATTATATCCAGGACTTCAACATCCTCTCTCCCGCACAACACGGGTTCAGGAAAGGACATGGCATGTCCACTGCCCTTGCCCTTGTCTTCTCTCAGATTAGGACTGCTGCTGACCAAGGCAAACTCACCAGAGCCATCTTCATGGACATCTCCAAAGCCTTCGACAGGGTCGATCACTCCCTTCTCAGTTCCACGCTCCTAGCCCTCAGATTCTCCCCCCCGCCCATGCCTGGTTCCTTAACTACCTCTCCGGGAGGCAGCAGTATACCTGTTTCAATTGGACTCCCTCCAACCCCTCACCAGTCCTCTGCGGCATCCCCAGGGATCTGTACTGGGCCCCGCTCTATTCTCGCTCTTCATTAATGAGCTGTCATCCGTCCCTGCCCACAGCCTATCCACATTGTACGCAGATGACCTCGTTATCCTGTCCAGCTCCCCCAGCATCTCCACCATAAACTCACACCTCAACTCAGACTTCACACGCATCCAAACCTGGCTAGGTGAACACAGGCTTACTCTGAACCTGAAGAAAACTCAAGCCATGCTGTTTGGTGCCTCAAACAGAATTAAGTCCTGCCCCATCCCTCTGCTAATTCTTGGGTCCGATGGCTCTCCCCTCCAAACTGTAGCCACTGTCAAGTACCTGGGTGTCACGCTGGACCCACTGCTGGACCTAACCCTCCACATAAAGAATGTCTGCAAGGCCACAAATGGAAAGCTGGGCTACTTACCGAGCCAAAAACTGCCTCACTCCTGTGGCTCGCTCGACAGCATGGGGATCCTCCTCCCTACTGTCTGCTATGGGCTCATCTCCTTTGCCCCTGCACCCAAATACAGCCTCTCGAAATGGGACACAGCATATAACAACATATGTCGATTCATGCTCTCTGCCCCTCCCCTCGCTCACCGCTCACGGATCTATACATTGCGCTAGAGTGGCTCCTCGAAAATCACTGTACCTTCGTGTTTGGGAATCTCATTGACAACATCATTCGCTCGCCACCCCTCCTGCTTTTGCCCTTCCCCCAAACCCAGCATTCCTCCTATCTCCTTAGATCCAGGGCATCGCTGGATCGCCTTGTCCCCAGAACCCGTACCCTTGCAGGTGATCAGGCCTTCCACACCTACGCCCTAAAAATGTGGAACACCCTCCCTGTACTAACAAGGGCCTCCCCCTCCCATACCAGCTTTAAGTCCTCCCTTCGGAATGTTTTAAAACACTCTTCAGCGTGTCCCTGCACCTCGTAGCCTTCCAGCCCTACCAAACTACTTCCCACCCAGGGAATTCTGGATGGGGGCCACAGCACCCCTGCACTTATCCTCACGGACCATTATGAGCAATTGTACCTTACTTGGCACTGTTCGCCCCCCAGTCACCCCAGTCCCCTCTCCCTGATCTTACATCTTACACACTCCCATTCCCACCTCCGTACTCACTTCCCCCTTTGTTCACGTCCACTTGCTCTTAGATACTGTCCTGCCTCTCCGGCTGTCCCCTGGTAGCCCCTTATACCCTCTAAGCTTCCTAGTATGTCTTCTATTCAAGTCCTCCCTGTACTAATCTCCACTGAATTATTTTGTGCTAGTAAGTCGCTGTTACTGTCTTACTGTCCCATTACCCAGTATGCACCAATACCGTACTGTTTTGTGCACTTTCAGTTATTCTAATTATTGTTGGCACCTGCCTGTAATTTCCCATGATGCCTGGTATTCTGTATCCTGTACCTACTGTAATCCCTGTGAGGCCTGTTATTTTCATGCGTGATGCATTGTCTCCCTCACTATACCTGTACTCACTTCACTTGTAACACTCCCGGGTCGCACCTGAAGATAGGCACTTGGTTGTCTAGTGTGCTTACCCGGTTAACAAAAGCAAATAATAATAATAATAATAAATCATGGGAGGATGGTGTGGTACCTGAGGGACTGGAGGAAGGTGGATGTGATTCCTCTCACAAAAGTGGGACCAAGACAGAGGCAGGAAACTACAGACCTGTCAGTCTGACCTCTGGTAATGGAAAGTGATGGAGTCACTTCTGAAGGAAAGAACAGTTGAGTACCTAGAGGCCAGTGGGGCACAGGACCCAAGGCAGCATGGGTTCACAGCGGGAAGGTCATGTCAGATGAATCTAATAGATTTCTTTGACTGGGTGACCAAAGTAGTAGACCAGGGTGGGGCTGTGGACATGGCCTACCTAGACTTTAGCAAGGCATTTGACACAGTCCCACACAAAAGATTAATAGTCAAATTAACCAGCCTGGGAGTGGGTCCCAGGGTGGTAGCCTGGGTAAAACATTGGCTGCACAACAGGACACAGAAGGTAATTGTAAATGGAGTCCACTCTGAAGAAAGACGGGTTACTAGTGGGGTACCGCAGGGTTCAATATTGGGTCCAGTCCTTTTTAATGTCTTCATCAGTGACATTGCAGAGGGACTGGAAGGAAAAGTATGCCTTTTTGTTGATGACACAAAGATCTGCAACAGGGTTGATACACAAGGAGGCATGGAAAGGATGAGAAGGGACTTGGCAAGGTTGGAGGAATGGTCAGAAGTATGGCAGCTAGGATTCAATGCAAAGAAGTGCAAAATAATGCACCTGGGAAACAAGAACCCAGGGGAAGAATACACAATGGGGGGGAGGTAGTAACAACAACAAAAATGGAAAGGGACCTGGGGGTAATCATATCAGATGACCTTAAGGTTAGGTTGGCAAGCAATGTGAGAAGGCAGTAGGGAGGGCTGGGGGTATACTGGGATGCATAGGGAGAGGCATCAGCAGCAGAAAACAGGAAGTTGCTATCCCTCTGTACAGACAGTTGGTGAGACCCCATCTGGAGTACTGCGTCCAGTTCTGGAGATCCCATCTCCGCAAGGACATAGACAGGATAGAGGCAGTCCAGAGGAGGGCAACTAAAATGGTACAGTGTCTGCAAGAGAAGCCGTATGAGAAGAGACTAAAGGAGCTTAATATGTATACCCTTGAGGAAAGAAGGGAGAGGGGGGACATGATAGAAACTTTTAAGTACCTCAGTGGAATCAACAAAGTCCAAGAGGGTAGCATCTTTCAGAAAAAGAGACATGCAAGAACAAGGGGACACAATTTAAAGATAGAAGGGGGCGGTTCAGGGGCAATGTGAGGAAGTATTATTTCACAGAGAGGGTAGTGGATGCATGGAACAGCCTTCCTGAGGAGGTTGTGGGGTCTAAAACTGTGGGAGAATTCAAGAATGCATGGGACAGACATAAGGCAATTCTTGTGGGGGGTAGGAAGAAATAGGCTGTTGGTTAACTAGGATCTGTGGCCTATTATGTAGGTAGGGAAATGGGCAGACTAGATGGGCCAAGCGGTCCTTATCTGCCATCAAAGTCTATGTTTCTATGTTTCTATGATGGTCTACAGTGTCGGAAGGCCTTACTGAGGTCTAGAAAGACTGCACCAGTAACCTTCTTGGTGTCCATAGCATGGATCCAGTCATTAGAGACTTTAGCCAAGGCTGAGATGGTACTGTACTTCGACCTGAAGCCAGGGTGGGCCGGGTTTAGGAGTGAGTGTACTTCAAGGTGATTTTTTAGTTGGTTGTATATAAGTTTTTCCAGCACTTTGGAGAGAACGAGCAAAATAGAGATAGGACGGTAGTTGTTTAAGTCACAAGGATCTCCTGATTTGAAGAGAGGAAGAACATGGGTAGATTTCCAGCAGGATGGAACAGTGGCTGTGGTAGCAGAGAGGTTGAAGATGTGAAGGATGGGGGCTGTGAGCTGGGCATAGCCTAACCGCAAGAAAAATGATTCAAGGCCATCGTCTCCTGCACTTTTCTTGGAGTCAAGGCTAAGAATTATGTCTTCGACTTCTTTGTAGCTGAACAGGCACAACTGGAAGGGATGAGGTGGAGTAGTATGTGTAGAATCTGGACTAGTGTTGCTATTCACTCGACTAGCATATGGGGAAGAGTCGAATGCCAAGCTGGCAGTGGCAAAGTGAAGGTTAAGTTCTTCGAGGATTCGCAGTTTATTTTCAACCATCCCGTCCTTGGCCAGAATCTTGGTGGGAAGGGAGGAAGCAGCAGGATGGTCTTCAATGGATCTCAGTGTCTTCCAGATTTTTTGGGAGTTCCCTTTGGCCTGCTCCAGAGTGGAGATGTAGAAGTTTGCTTTAGTAGCACGTACACTTTTAACACAGGCATTTCTGGCAGTTCTAAATGCCTGCCAGTCTGTCGGGTTCTTTGTGTGCCTGGCCCTAGGCCATAGCTTGTCTCTATTGGTAAGTGCAGATTTGAGCTCTTGGGTGAACCACGGATGTGAGATTTTCCGCACCCTCATTTTAATAAGAGGAGCATGCTTGTTAATTAGGGAGGTGAGGTTGTCATTTAGAACAGAGATGGTGGCATCAGCAGATTTGGCAAGATATAGGTCTTGCCACCTGATTGCAGCAAGATCGGTTAGGAAGTTTACTGAGTTGAATTTACGGAATGAGCGTTTGATTCTGAATTTAGGGTGCTGCTGGGTTTTAGATTGGAATCTTGTACATACAACAATACTGTGGTCGCTCATGTCGTTATGGAAAATGCAGAATGTGAGATTTTATGGGGATGCGAGGTTAAGATGACATCTAAGAGTGAGCTGTTGGCAGAGTTAGAAGCATTGATTCTTGTGGGTTCAGTTACTATCTGTGTTGAACCCAGCTCATCACAGATGGCTTTTAGGGAGTGGGATTCAGCAGTGAGCCAATCCATATTTAAGTCCCCTAAGATTATTGTTTCTGTGTTAGCAGCCAAAGTTATGGATTTCAACACATTAAGAATTTCTGTGCCTCCTGACGGGGGTCTATAGCCACCAATGATTATGATGCACTCTGAGGATGGAAGGTGAAGTTTAAGTGAGACAATCTCATATTCCTTGGGCTTAGTTTTACAGGAAATGCTGCTAACATCAAATTTTGATTTGTCGTATACAACCACCGCCCCCCCCCCCCAAATCCCTATCAGCCCTAAAGAGCTTGAAGCCCGGTATAGTAATTTGCGGATCAGTGTTGGTCTTTTTCAGCCATGACTCAGTAATTATAATCAGATCTGGGTCAATGTGGGCTGCCCAAACTTGAAGATGATCAAGTCTTTTGAGCAGGCTTAGAATATTGACCATCATCAGTTTCATCCCGGGGCAGCTGCAAACTCCGACGGAGAAATGATTTGAGTTGGGGGACCTGGATTTAGTTCGACATTGCCTGAACAGAAAAGGAGAATTAGAAACATTTTCTTGAGGGCATTTATCAGGTAGAAGTGGGCTCTTTTCATATGGGTTCTTGTGTGGTGTTCAGTCATTGAGGTACATCTAGCCAGGGCATAGGAGATGCTGACATGGCCGTTCAAGGCTAGCAGGGGAAGTGCACGGAAAGACATTGGCGAAGGGAGGAGGACCAGAGGAGAGGGATGAGAATTAAAATGAAAACCCGACAGATTAATAGTAGGGAAGCAATATGAAGATGCAGCAGGAACTATGATTGTGGGTTTCCAGGCTGGGATGACTTCTGACTTAGCATGGATCAGTGCTTTATGAGTCATACTTTTTGCCAGGATTAGAAGTAGAATGATAATGCAGGCAATATTGCCCACGATTGAGTACAGTGATTTGTGTAGAAAGACCAAGAAATCCCTCTAGTAGCAGGTCTGTATAACCTGCTAATGGAAAACTAGCCAAAAAAAAAACTTCTATTACACACTTGAAATGTGCTTAGTTCTGTCTAAAATCTATTTGTAAAAAGTGCCAGGTGGCAGAAGCAGGGGGAAAGTCCTGGCCAATCAGAGCGGGTTTGCTGGAAGCGCCCGTGATTCGATTGGCTGCGCTGTCCCATACCTTCCAAGGAGCTGCAGGCGGGCGTCCTGGTCTCGGTCAGTGGCTAGCTGGGTGCCGGCCGACCGTGGGGGAGCTGAAGCAGCCCTGTTCAAGGGCAGGCAGCTGGGGAGAAGAAAAAAGAGCAGGTCTTAAATAACATAGAGGTTAGGATGGGTTTAGATTTGAGCAATTTAGCAAGATAAAAGGGAGTTAGACTTTTCAGCGCCAAGGCATAGTGTTTGGATGGGGGGTTGCAGGAGGAGCACTGAGACAGAAGAGGTGTAAGCACTTTAAAACACTAATAGAAATTACAATCCAGCTAATACAGTTGAAAAACTTCTATTACACACTTGAAATGTGCTTAGTTCTGTCTAAAATCTATTTGTAAAAAGTGCCAGGTGGCAGAAGCAGGGGAAAAGTCCAGGCCAATCAGAGCGGGTTTGCTGGAAGAGCCCGTGTTCCGATTGGCTGCTCTGTCCCGTACCTTCCAAGGAGCTGCAGGTGGGCATCCTGGTCTCGGTCGGTGGATGGCTGGGTGCTGGACGACTGTGGGGGAGCTTTCTCAGGTCTTATAAAGAAATTACAAACACTTTTATGACTGCTGGTTCTATGAGAGCTGTTTTCACAGTCCACATTGGCGGCGAACCAGAAGAGGAGCAGCAGCACTTCTGAGGGCTCTTTTGGCCACATCAGTGGCAGGCAGGCTTCAGGAGAGCAACAGCCACATCAGCAGTGAGCCGGAGAAGGGTCAGTGGCAGAAGAAAAGGTCTTTTGGCTCAGTCGTATCAGCAGCCAGGAGGGGAGCCAATCAAGGACTTTGACACATAAGTTCAAACGAGCAGCTGGGCTTAAAAGGCCAAGTGCCCAGCCACGCACACAGGACCTGGGGAGAGCTGTAGTCATAGTTTCTCCTGCCCACCTCCTCCATTGTTAAATAGGCTTTCTGGGGACACCCTCTGGGGTCAGCACCTATCAGAGGCCGGAGGGACAGAGCTCAGCAGGCAGTGGGAGTGGATTGCCCTACTTTTTGACTCTCACTAAAACTTCAAATTGGGACTACATGTATTAAGAACTCAAATGCACTATACTGTATAGGGTTGCTTAATAGAGCTACTTTAGGAACATAGGGATTGAAGGGCTACCCCCAGGAATCTATTGCTGTTTCCTATTGCTAATTACTGCTTTTGCTAATGTCTGTTTTCTTGAGTACCACGTGAGCAAAACAGTTTTTGAGTACCACGTGAGCAAAACTTAAGACTGTAGTATATTGCGAGAAAGAGCAGGAGGGGGCCTGATAGAGAAATCTTACTATGTTATGGAGAAATAATATGGGGTCAGGGAGTAAACAGGGGCCACAAATCACTAGGGCAAGAATCTTTGGTAGGGTGGTGGGATGTACAGGGTGTGAGATGACCATGGTTCTGGCCTGGGCCTGGAAGATGGGTGGCTGTATGGTGTGCTGACAGCTTAATTGAGTGAGGGCATGAGATGGTTAAAGTAGAGCCTTGGAGTGAGGGGTGGGGAGATAGGAGGCTGTCCTGAAAGGAGAGTCAGGGTTGGGGGCTGTGGGGGGAGAGATGGTCCAGGTCTTCTCAGTCCAGCTGCTGCACCCAGGAATGCATACATGAATGGAAAATGTGGTGCAGAGATAGGTTCAAGGGAGCAGATAGGTGGGGGGGCAGGAAGAGACAAATGCGGAGCAGGCTAGCAGAAGGTGGGGGCCAGGGGGAGAGGGCAACATAGATGGAAGCAGAGAGGGGGGAAAAGTACTACAGAGGGGAGCAATGTGGCTGACGTTGATCTGAGTAACAGATTCGAGCCTCTACTCATGTTAAATGATGGGGAGGATGATATAAATGGAGGAGAGTTGGGAAAGGGAGCGAGGGGAGAAATGGCCAAGAGGGTACACCAGGGGCATGGGATCCACCAGGGCGAGACCTTGCATGAAAATTCTCTGGAGGCCAAAGTTGCCCTCAACCCAGCAGTGACAGAAAAGGGGGGAGGGTTGGGATGGGCACAGGTAGCAGCCAGGTAGGTAGGAGCAGCAGGGAGATGACTCTACATAAAAACACACATGGACCGGGGGTGTGAGAGGTCTGGCAGATGAGTGGGGTGATGTTATTTTGCAAGGGGACACTGTGGGTACAGGGATTCCTGGTGGCAGTGGAAGGAGGTCAGCTGTGGTAGACAGCGATGGGGGGAACAGAGCAGAGGACCTGGGATGAGGTAGAGAGCTGGAGGGGGGAGGCAGAATCTGAGAGCCAGAGACCTGACGAGGGAGGATGGTCACAGGAAAATAGGGAGGATATCCGGTGGCAAGGAAAAGATGGGCAGAGAAGAAGTGGCAGGGGAAGATCAAGATAAAGAGGACAGAGAGCAGTGGAAAGCACCTGCAGGGAGTAGAAGTTTCATGAAAGGACAGGACATAAAAGGCAAGACACCGTCAAGGACAGAAAATGCAAGAACTGTGGTAGTGTATGGCAATTTGATCATAAAGGGGATCCACTGGCAAAAGAGGAGAGTAGCCTTTAAGGGGAGATTAGTTTTTTGCGATCTAGGCATGGAGGCTGCGAGGGCACTCCCCAGGATAAGGGACTGCATCAATCTGGTGGGAGGAAAGCTGCATCTAATTGTGCACCTGAGTACAAATGACTTAGCAGGGGAAGAGGTGGAGGTGGTTCAAAGGAGGTTCAGGGGTCTGGTGGAGGGATGCAGAGGGCTGATCAGTTCCCTGGCCTTCTTCGAAGTTCTGCCAGTACATTATGCTAGTACGGCCAGGCAACTCAGAGTGAAAGAATGTAACCTCTGGCTAAGGTAGTGGTACAGAAAGAAAGGCTTCACATGTCTGGGTGATTGGGGGATACGTTGGTGGATGAACACCTGTACACAAGGGACAGGTTACACATAAGCAATGCAGGGGCCAGTCTATTAAGAGCAAAGCTGCAGGGGTGCATCGATGAGAGGCTGGGGATAGACACAAATTTAAACTAGCCAGGGGAGAGTGTGGCACTAGGGGAAAAGGAGTTTCTCAGAACAGGAATGTAAACCCAGCCTACACTCTCCCAAGGAGAGAAACAAGGGACAGCAGGAGTAATGGAGACCAGGAAGTCAGAGGGGTGGAAAGGGATACTAGCAAATGCCAGGAGCCTAGGAAATAAGATTGCAGACTTGGAGGCAGTGCTGGGAGTGAAAGACCCGGACTTAATCTCAATACCAGAAATGTGGTGAACAGAGGGCCACAGTTGGGAGGTGGAGCTACCAAGGTATAGTGTTTTTATGAGAGATAGGCAGGGGAAAAAAGGTGGGGGGAGTTGCCCTATACGTGAGACAGGGGATAGTGGGAGAGGAAGGTATGAAGGAAAGGGGATCGGCTGAGATCCTTTGGGTTACCCTGGGCAGAAAGGGGGGCAGGGCAATAAGGGTAGGGGTGGGCTACAGACCACGTCACCAGAGTGAGGAAGTAGATATGGAGATGGTCAGGGCCATACAGGAGAAAGCCAAAAAGGGAGAGATCCTAGTCATTGGGGATCTCAACCTGCCAGATGTGGATTGGCAAACCACCTCAGCTACATCAGAAAAAAGCAGAGACATGCTAGAAGCCATGCAGGATGCACTCCTAAATCAACTGGTCACAGAACCTACCGGGGGGGGCAACACTCGATGTTGTATTGACCAATGGGGACAGCGTAGGGGAGGTAGAGATTGGGGAAAACTTGGGAGACAGTGACCAACACATGGTCAGGTTTTCCATCAGGGCAGGACCAAAATTGGGCAGACCATCCACCTAGGTACTTGACTTCAGGAGGACAAACTTTGGGAGGATGAGGAGCATTCTAAAGAGGGAAATGGAAGAAATCCACCAACTAGAGGAGGTAGAACAGCTGTGTGGGGCAATAAAGGGAGGAATCCTGAAAGGCATAGACCAATGCATCCGGAAAATCAACAAATTCAAAAGGGGAAGAAAGCCTCTGCAGTTTACAGTGGGAGTTAGGGAGGCTATCAGGGAGAAAAAAAGGCGTTCAAGGCCTACAAAATGTCACAGGGGGTGGAGGAAAGGGAAATCTATAAAGGAAAGCTTAAGTAAGTGGGTAAACAAATTAGGACAGCAGAAGCAAGCACGGAGGAGAAAATAGCCAGAGAAGTGAAAAGGGGAGACAAAAGATTCTTTAGGTATGCTAGCGACAAGTAGAAAAGTAGGCA
This sequence comes from Neoceratodus forsteri, assembly GCA_016271365.2. Lineage (NCBI taxonomy): Eukaryota > Metazoa > Chordata > Ceratodontiformes > Ceratodontidae > Neoceratodus > Neoceratodus forsteri. The sequence goes on from CM028137.1 coordinate 571,798,670, forward strand.
AGGGATACCAAGACTTAGATGGGAGGGGGGAAAAATAGTTGAAGGGGATGAATAAGAGGCAACCCTGCACATTGAATATTTTGCATCAGTATTCATGGCGTAAAATGGTGGTGGTGGGCCAGTAGTCAGGAAAAGGGGTACAAGAGGCAAGGAGGCAGACTCCAGTCCCTTCGCTGAGGTGGGGGTGATGGAGGAGCTGAGTAAAATAAAAACTGATAAGGCTATGGGACCAGATCAGGTACACCCAAGAGTCCTCAAGGAGATGAGGGAGGAGCTGGCAAGACCTCCTGCCAAGCTGTTTAATCTATCCCTATAAACAGGAAGGGTCCCAGGGGACTGGAAGAGGGCAGAGGTGGTGCCATTTTAGAAGGGGGGGGGAGCAAAGATGACCGTGAAAACTACTGCCCAGTCAGCCTCACCTCAGAGGTGGGCAAGCTGATGGAACCCCCCTTACAAAGGAGAGACTGGTAAGACAAAAAGAGAAGAAGGAGAAAGGGCTAAGTGATGACAACCAACATGGGTTCACAGGGGGTAGGTCTTTTCAAACCAACCTGGTAGAATTCTTTGATGGTGTAATGGAGGTGTACAATCAAGAGGGGGCAGTGGATGTGGCCTACCTGGATTTCAGGAAGACATTCGATACCATCCCCCAGAGAAGGTTGATAAACAAGTTAGCCAGCTAGGGTATGGTGGAAAGGTTTACAAGGTGGTTGGAGGATTGGCTGGGAGGGAGGATTCAGAGAGTGGTAGTAAATGGAATGCACTCCAGGAAACTAGGGGTGAAGAGTGGGATACCACAGGGATTGGTGCTGGATCCAATATTGCTCAATGTGTATGTAGGGGATTTAACAGAGGAACTGAATGGAAAAGCATGCCAGTCCATGGATGACATGAAAGTTTATCACAGGACTGACACGCCAGGGGGTGGAGAAAATGAGGCAAGACCTAGCCAGGCTGGAGGAGTGGGCAGAAAAGTGGTGATTGGAATTCAATACTAAAAAGTGCAAAATAATGCACATAGGGTGAAATAATCCTAGGGCAAATTACTGCCTCGGGGGTGAGTCACTGCAGGTCACAGAGCAGGAAAAAGACCTGGGTATTTGGATCACTGACACATTAAGGGTTAGAAACCAGTGTGAAAGGGCAGCAGGAAAGGCAGCAAAAATGTTGACATGCATTGGGAGGGGTTTCACAAGTAGGAGGAGGGCAGTAATCATGCCACTGTATAAAACACAGGAGTATGGAGTACAATTCTGGAGGCCCCATTTTCAAGGCAACAAGGATAGGCTGGAGAGGGTCCAGAGAAGGGCAACTAAAATGATCCAGGGGCTGAATGAGAGACCATATGAGGAGAGGCTGGCAAAGCTTGGTCTGTACACACTGGAGACGAGAAGGGATGGGGGAACTTGGTGGACACTTTCAAATACATGGAAGGAATAAATAAAGTCAATGAGACTAGCATATTCAGACTGAGTGAAAACAAAACCACCAGGGTCATGCACTCAAGCTGGAGGGGGCAAATATTGGGGTGACATCAGGGGGATTTACTTCTCACAAAGGGTGGTGGGGCCATGGAATAGGTTGCCTACATGGGTAGTGGAGATGAATACAGTGGATACATTCAGAAGGGCATGGGATACCTACATGGGGCTAGACAGGGATAGAGAGAGTGGGCAGGGGGGAAGGGGTTAAAAGGGAGGTGGAGGTGGGGATAATTGTTTCCTGGTAGACTTGACGGGCTGTATGGTCCTTTTCTGCTTGCAGGTTCTATGATTTTATGATATTTGCTGGTCCAACATAAGATCTTTCTCAAAACGATCCTCCCACTGTTTGACTTCGCGGATGAGGTCTATGTTGGGGCCTCCAAATCTAAATTAGCCACTGAATGCTAACTTTTACTTCTTCTGCCATTCTGCTACTGGTTCCCTTCCTCTTGCTCATCTCTGTTCCATGTAACATTTCCTCTCTCTTCCCTCCTCAACTTCATTGTGCCAATTCCATTGTACTTTTCTTTCTCTCCAGTTATTTGTGGTGTATATGCTGCCCCTCGGAGACATTATAAGACGGTATAAGCTAAGGTTTCATTGCTATGCAGATGATACCCAGCTATACTTGTCTTTTGCTCCTGGCCAGGATACAGCTCTCTCAGTGTTTAACAACTATCTGAAAGAAATCCAGGGTTGGATGGATTCTAGTTGGCTGAAGTTGAACTCAGAAAAGACAGAGGTTTTGGTAGTGGATCCAGGCTGTTGGATAGAGGGGTCGCCTGTTGGTGTACCCTCAGGAATTTTTCTTGGGGGTGTGTCACTTCTGACCTCTGAATGGGTGCATAACCTAGAGGTTATCTTGGCTGACAGGCTGACACTACAGTCACAGGTGTCAGCAGTCGTCAAGACTTCCTTTTACCACCTTAGGAATATCGTTAGAGTGAAGCACCTTGTTCCGTCTGACATGTTACCTACTCTGGTCCACGCCTTCGTGTCCTCACATTTGGACTACTGCAATTCCCTGTATTATGGGCTTTCTGGGGTTGAAATCCACCACCTTCTGCTAGTGCAGAACGCGGCAGCCCGGGTTTTGACTGGGACAAGCAGGTCTTGTCATATTAGCCCGGTGCTGCGCGAACTGCACTGGCTTCCTGTTCGGTGGTGGATCACCTTAAAAGTCTGTTTATTGACTTTCAAAGCCCTACCTGACCAGGGTCCAGCCTATCTGAAAGATCTTCTAATCCTCTACTGCCCTGGCCGATTGCTCTGCTCGGCCGATGGGTTGCTAGAGATTCCAAAAGTGAGTCAAAGTTCTTGTGGTTGCAGAGCCTTTTCTTACGCTGTTCCCATTCTTTGGAATTCTCTACCCCATCAGTTACAGCAGTGCACCTCCATGGAGGAATTTAAGAGGGGTTTAAAAACTCATCTCTATCAAATTGCTTTCTGATAGTACTGATTGTGTTCAAGTTGTTGATGAAACTGTAGTTTTATCGGTGTTTTATACCGAATTATAGTGTTTGATCTATATTATGTGTTTTGTACTGCGCCTTGAAAATCTGAAAGGCACTTTAAAAATAAAATGTATTATTATTATTATTAGTTACAGGTTTATGTCCCTTCCTTCCAGCCTCTCTGACCTGGTCTCTACCTTGGCTCCCTTCACGTATTCCCTTTGCTCCTCTAACTCTTATTTCTTCAGTATTCCCATTATTCTACATCCACTGGTCAGGCTTCTTTCTTGGCTCAGCTGGCCTCAATCTGGAACTCTCTTCCCCTGCTCCCTTACACTGTCTCCCCTTTATCTCTCCTTTAAGATACTTCTATGGGTTCATGTCTCTCCCGCTAGCTCCTGTCCTCACTTAGCTGGCACCTTATCTAGCTTGCTCTCCTCCTCTAGTTCTAACCTTTATGTTATACTCTTATTGTCGTTATGTTATACTCTTATTGTCTTGCTGAGTTCATGTCCGAGTACTGTTGGCATTAGTAGCTTTCAGCTGCCATGTTTTGCTTGTATATACCATTATGGATTTGTAATCTTAACTGTTTGTAAGCATTATTTACCATAGATACTCAACTATAAGTCGATCTCACATATAAGTCAACTCCCCTTTACCTTGTCAACCTTATCAAAATTACAGTATTAATTTGCTGCCCAAATTAAATGGAAAAAACTGTTTTGTGACAAACATGCACATAATCTGTGTCTGTAGCCAGAACTGGAGACAAAATCAGGTTACACAGCTGTAAAAATGTTTTACCATTGTAAACTCTCAAATAGGACAACCTCACGGATAATCTGAGTCCACTTTCTTGAGTGCCTAATTTTAACATCAAAAACTAGACTCATACCTAAGTATATACTGTAGTCTGTTCCCATCCCCCAGTTGTATCTGGAAATGAGTTTCAACTCAGTGCACCTTTCATGGTTACCAGTTTTCAAAAAAATAAATACCTGTGTGGCTAAAAGTCAGATACAAGGCTGCTGAGGAGGGTATTGAAGGGGTTCTGGATATAACCAGAAACAATGAGAGAAATATTTGAGTGGTTTACATGTTAAAAGAACACTGAAATACCTCTACCCACCCTGAATCTCACTTTAAACCATATACTGTTATAATAACTGGCTCTTGTTTTCTCCAATAAGGAAACCAGATTGTAAGTTTGTTGTTATAACCAGCAAGTTATAACAAACACACACCAAGTTTCCCTAACTCAGTGCATGCGCCAAGTGTGATCTTCTTCTCTGTGCCGTTCCCCTCCATCCCCACTCCTCAGTGATGAAAAGTTCCCAGACAAAAGGAGTTGGTAGTAAGTTCTTTTTTTTAAACAAAAATATCACTGGGCACAGCAAATGTTCATTTTCAGAGAAAATAAGAAAAAAAAAACTAAATGCTGCTTTAGTTTAGGAACCACTACGGATTGCACTGAAACCCCTACGATCTGCAGCTCAACTCCATAGACAAATCCATTTATTTTATATAATTGCTGTGGCAAGACAATGATCCCCAGCAATTATACAAAATAAAGGATGGGTAGGTGGTCAAAACTTGGATTTTACACCCCCAGATGGGATGCCTTAACAAAACCCCTCGAGCTTTGCTCTCGGGGTTTATGTGGCATCCCACCCCTTGGGAGGGGTGTAAAATCTTCGTTATAAGCACCTACCCATCCATTATTCTCTATATAATATATGAAGAAACAAATCCCTCTTTTTAAATAAGAAAATAACTGTCTCTGTGTGCCGAATACTATGGTTATGCTTAAATGATAGGTAGCTTCTCTTTTTTCCTGTTGCAGATACGTCCATACTGTAGTTACAGTGATTTGAGAGATAGACTACAGGTGTATTCATTTTCTCCATGTATTAGAATGATTTCTTCAATGCTTTTAATCATTTCAACAATGTTATACATGATCTTTATTTGTGTCATATACCATTTAAAAATTTATTATGTCGCCCTCCATCCTGAATTCTGTTTACAACCGTGGTATAGGAAGATAATAAACTGAAAATTCCCTCTGGAAGTGTAAAACTGCCTTATGTAGAAAATGCCTTTGATTTTAAACCCTGCAATGATGTTAGTACACCTGTTAACATCAGACAGTTGTATCTAGATGGTTTGCATCCACTCTGTCTCCTCTTTAATGTGTCTAATTATGTTACTACCATTCATGCTTGGCCTTGGAATGAAGCCAGCCCTTTGCTGCTCTGCACGCTCTGCATGCACGTTGTCAGAATTTGACAACTCTGTTTTAAATAGTGCTAATCATACAGGGAGTGCCATACAGCACTTCACACCAAGCTGGAGATAAGAAGGGGAACAGCTGTGTAAAAGGACATGACTAGGAAAGAACAGTAGTAAAACACTTTAATTACAGTAAAAAGGCATTAAACAACTAAACATAGCAAGTAGTTTAAATAGCATGGACTGAAGTCAGGGGTATTTCTCAAAGATCCATGACCTGGTGGAACAAGTTGAGAACAAATGATTAACACCCCAGAAAACGCCACTGACGGAGGTCTATGTTTCTACTAGCATCAGACAACAAATGGAAAAAATATAAAATGATGGCAGTGTGGGGTCTATTAGTTAGAACACATAGTACAGAACCAGGAAATAGGTTTGAATCCCAGTAGAGCCACCAATTCACTGTGTGACCTTGAGCAAGTCATTTGACCTTGCTGTGCTTCAGTCCTTCCTGCCACAACATTAGGAAAATGCAGGACCAAACTGTAAACAAGATGTTGCCTCTAAATGGAGCCATTCTGGGTAAGTAAACTGCAAATAAAGTAATGTTCTTCAGGGAAATTTGCATTGGTAAAACCCCCCTCCTGTAAATATTGTCCCCAATGTGTACTTATTTTTTTATTTTTATTTTATTTTATTGAAATCTAGGATTACAAATACCTTTGAGCAGGAACTGCTCATTTACAAAGGTTCCACGTCGAAGGAATGGGGGGTATACATACATACAAAGGTCAACATAATAATACATAGTTACACAATAACAAGAAGTAAGAGACTGAGGCTTAGGAAATTCCAGCAATTCTAAATGTGCCAAATGTTAGGTAGCATGACATAACCAGCCAAGGGCAATCTTGGAAATAAGCACTGCAGGTGAGAGGGAAGGGGGTATGCAGGCAGGAAGGCCATTGTCGGAGGGTAGAGGGTGAGGGTAAGAGCTCTAAAGGGGAGGGAGAGGAGGAATAGAAGTCAGGAAATGCCCCGGGGGAGGAAAGGGAGAGGGGGCAAGGGGGTAGGCAGGTAGAAGGGGGCAAGGCGGGGAGAGATAGCTGTCAAGACTGAAGTGGAGGGCAGTGAACGGTGGGCCCCTGATTACTTTGCAACAGCCTTACCTGGTTCAGGCTTAGTTGATTTGTAACTGTATACCCTCCCCCCAGGCTGAGGGTGAAAACAAGATGTATTTTCTCGCTCTCTGTTCCATGACAACAAAAAACAACTTCAGTTATTAACTAAATTAAAGAACTGTACTTACATTTCTTGCTTTAATCTTTTACATAAACTGGTCAAGCAACTGTAGATTTTGCTGGACAGTTCTAGCACCCAAGATTACAGCTGAGATTTTCAGCATTGGTGGCAAGATCATACTGTACATAACAATTTTACATATTTAGGGGCTTTGTGCCCCAAACGGCTTTTATTTCAATATCAAACAATGAAAATGCTTACCATATCATATATATCAATAAAAAATTAACTGCGTACACCACTTGGTTTGGTGGTCATGCTGAAATGATGTCCATGTGATGTCTAAATCACCCAGAAATCTCAGCCACCACTTAGTACAGAAAAAATTGTCATTGAGTTATTCTGGTTGCTCCTGCCATCACCTTCCCCACCCCACCCTGACGTGCTGACAACAAAGCTGCTCTGGTGGCAAACCCTGACCCCCCCCAGCTGAAATCAGTGATGGGTATCAGCTGAAGGAGATTCAAATGGTCCCAGTTAGGTTTGTGCATGTTGGGCTTTCTGGTTCTGATAGATCGGGCTATACTAAATGGAACCAGAACCAGATCCAAATATAGTAAAAAAATGGTATAATCCATTTAAAACACATATAGTACATATTTATACAACAGGTGTAAAAACAGACTGTGCAAGGTAAACATGTTATCTTGACACCCAACTTACAAGATAAGATTATCTTGCATGTTGGGTACGCTACAAACACAATCTTGAAAGTTGGGTACATCACAATAGATTACTAAACCAATCACAGAGTAGCTTTCAGAATGCTGACGACATCACAATAACCCTGAGTAGCCCTGAAGACAGCACTTTAAATTAAGTAGTACTGTAGTAGCAGTAACATAGCAGTTTACTGGTATATAGCTTTTGTTGTACACTAGCAAGACAGATATAACAAAATACATGGCAGAAACATAAAGCAGACATCGCAATCAAAATAAAACATGCAAGATTAAATTGAAAATCCACAAACACCATCAATTACAAAGTATTTGGAAATCAAAAATTTACAATTAATCAATCTATCATAGTGTCATGATTTGATATGCCCCCTGTATGGCAACACCATTACAGTGAACACAACAATGCCAACAACATTGACAGTTCACTCTAATGATCCGCCCGAGACCTCGACACTCTGTCCCCTGGTGCTGCACCCCTCTGCAAATCAACTCTGACTTGGAATTGATAATGTTTAAGTTCAGGGGGTTTGGGGCAAAGTCCGCCAATGGAAAAACAACTGGGGTCTCCTGCCAGATTTGTGTCAACCTCAACGTGCGATCGACATAATCCTGTCACTATGATGTTGGTCGATAACATAGTTGTCGAACCAGCATCGTAGAACCTCATGATTTTACCCTAAAAATATATATCTAGGGACTTCAGCCTTATGTGCAAAAAGAGCTACAGCATTGAGTATCTGTGCCAGATAATTAAATCTTCACAGAATTAACTGATTTAACAGTTATATCTAGTGTCGGCCAGCCAGCACACCAGCAGTGCTACTGCTTGTGAAGCAGACAGCCTGGGTTCAGAAGCGAAACTGGGACATCAAAAGACTGGCCGGGGGGGAAGGACTGAGCATCCATAGGACTGCTCTCCTCCTCGGGGAGGGAGGGGCAGAGCCCAGCACTTGCCTGGCCCTTAGTGGAAGCTGGGGGAAAGACAGCCCATGTCAACACAAGGGAGGGGCGTGGCAGATGTTCACACATGTCGTGCAGAAGCATGTGGTGTGCATCTATCATTGCATGCCACAACTCCCAGGGGATCAGTATGGAGGGGAATAAGTCAGCAGCAGGATGGTGCAGAGTGCCTGCAGATCCCACACCTGACCATGTGGGAACACCAGCCAGAACTGGATTCAAACCACAGTGGCAGTTGGGGAACCCCATCGACACCACCAGGGAGGGCAAACCCTGAGGAAAAACAGCTGGTGGTAAGATTTGGTGGATGTTGGGGTGACAGGGCTGGGGCAATTGGTAGATGGAGGCCAACCAATGGAGCAGAAACAGAATACAAAAAAAGTTATATCCAGTAAACTGATGTTGTCTAAACCATATACTCAATGACTTAACACAAACTACACAGTTTATCATCACTATTAAGGGCTAGGACTTTCATAACTTACCAGTGTCTTCTTCACTCATGAGTTAAGATTCTTCAGCCTTGCTCATGGAGATAAATTGAATATTTTGAGTCAGGCAACTGCATATTTCTATATTGAGTTAGGATGGACAGACCTAAACAGAGTCCTGACCTTTATTATCAGAATTAGGATCCAAACCCAAGTCTCAATTAGTTCTGATTAATTCTGATTCAAAGCAGAACCTTTCAAAAATGTGGGAAAAAATAGAGCAACAACTAGAAAATTGCATTAAACAAAAAGGGAAATTCATTACACATATATGAAATTGTGAGCTACACTTCAGGAAATAAAAAAAACTGATGACATATGTCACAAATGTGATGGACAATCAGCAATGCAGGGCAAGGCATGCCGTTCTATAGCACGCAGCAATGTCTTGAAAAAGTGGTCATCTCAACTATGCCATATCCAAAGAGAAGCCCCATCCACATTCAATCCATTGAAGTTGATTATACAAATTTGTTGAACTTTAGCAGCTTGCAAGTTGAGTGATGGTGTATACCTTACTTGCCATAAAATAATTGCATGGCCTTATTTTTTTTTTTTTACTAGTGTCAGACTGGTGTCATAGAAACAATTTGTAAACACATATGAATTGAATACATGCACAGAATTATGAAGGATGCACAAGGTAATGCAAATTAGGAGAGCTGCTGAGGAGCAATGTGCATGCAGCACAGCCAAGGCACAACATGAATAGAAAACAGCAAAGCAGCATTCAGATTGATCAGGATGGACGTCTGGAATGACACTAAATAAAATCAGTATACTTAAGCTGGTTCAGAAGGCGGCCAAGCCTGTAGCAGGAGGAAGCAGTGGTACTTTTGAGGTTACCAATTTAGGGCTGCTACAGGGAAGGGGGGAAGTGAACACCAGGCAAGTTGATTGCCCTATAGTAAAGTCTGCAATCTACAGTCTAGAGACACTTCCACTTTTAAGGTGAGGACTTGTGAATTAAAAAAAATGTTGCATATTTATAAATAGCGTATAATTTTGAAAGGGACCAGTTAGGAAATTCAAATGTGAAGTTAGCCTACAAAGGGCACGAAGAAATTTTTAATAAGCAATTTGGACCAGCAGTCATTCTCATTTGCTAAACCTGCTTCCTGGAGTTCCCTGCTAGTCAACTGGCAGCACTGCAGTGACCTCTTCCCTGAAACTTCATTACTATCACACTGGTTCAGGGATTAAGAAAGTATTATGTAACTGCTGCTGAAAGGTCTTGCTATGTTACCAGTGATTTGAATAATACCGGTATGCCTTGGAATGTTATTGTATCTGCTGCTTGTCTTGAATTGTTAATGAAACATTCTGGCTGTATGCATGTTCCATGTACCTGCATTTGCTTTGGATGATTTTGTGAATGAGACTGTCTGAAGGGCTTTCCAATTCTCTCTGAATAAAGCAAGTGAATGGATTTTGGTAATTAAAAAAATAGCTACATCCACTAAGCACATGCTGAAAGCGTGATTATTCCAGTTAAAAAAATCAAAAAATTAACTAGTCTACTAAGAGCATACTAAAAATATGTACCTTTCAGGCTCATGCAGTATAGAAATTGGCAAAGTCCACTAAGAACATGCTGCAAATGTGCCACCAGGTTCAGGCACTCAAATAATTAGCTAATTCCACAAAGGACATGCCACAAATGTGCCATCCCATCAAGTTCAAACTCTCCAAAAATGAGCTATATCCTCTAATTTATTATTTTTTTATTTGTAAGTTTTGATCAGGAAGGCACGATAAGCTGACAGCTTGTTTCCTGGCATGGTTTACATGTACCTGTTTTACTAATGGGGAAATGTTGGCCATGAAACTGGAGAAAATCCACTGCTCTTAGCTTGGAGTGCTAAGGGTCCTCAGACAAAGATGGAGGAGCCCAGTGTGCCTGAAGAGGTGCCACAGGTTGGGGAGTCATCCTCCCTCCTAAACTCAGAATCAACATAGGACATCAGAAATACAGTATAGAATCAGTTTTACTAACTGAAAATAACGAGACTGTGATGGAAGTATTGTTGGAGAAAGAGATGGCTAAGTGCTAAATTTGTTTGCTGAAACTGCTAGCAGAGGAGGACGAGGAGACCTTCCGAAAAAGAAAGGTGCTTTTATATGGGTCCTGGAGATCTATGTGCTGAATGTTCTGAGCTGCTGGTGACCACTGAGACTGCTACCTTACCTCTCAACTGTTCCTAATTACAAGGGACGTCCCTCATTATACCCTTCAAAATTGCTCTGTCCCTCATCCATCCTTTATTATAAAGGTGCTGCCCACAGAGAGAATGTGCTATAAAGTCAGACTTAAAAGTAGAAATTCATAGTGTTTTAACAAGGTAAATCAAAAATAAACTTTGTACAATTAAACATAATGGTTTGCTGACTGTTCTTTTTAAGTTTGTATCTCCATGTCTGAGGATGTACCCCTCATTATGAAGGTCTATTTTCCTCATTGTCCCTCATTTTGACTGTCTTCCTCATTTCAGTGACAAAAGGTTGAGAGGTATAACTGTTGGCAGACTGACCCCCAATGGAGGTTGAGGAAGGGCAGTTGGTTAGTGTGAGATATCACATCACCCCTGCTTTTAAGTTGTGCTAGCAGGGGCCTGAGTTTTCACATCTCACACTGGAGGAGGCTTTAACAGAAGCTAGATGGTATAAGACAGTGAAGGGAGGCTGGAACCTGGACGCTAGCCCCACTTTTCATTACAGCCAGGAGAAGGACTCTGACAAACTGTCAGTGCCTGTCACAATAGTGTTGGCAGAATCAAAGGAACCACTCCTGAAGAGTTGCACATGTAATCACCCAGTCCCCTGGGGTTACTAGAATCCTATCAGTATTAGTGTTAGGAAGGTAGTGGGCAGTTGGTAGGGAGCTCATTAGGAGCTTCTTACACAATTACATCATTGCTTACTCAGCTAGCATGAAAGAAGAATGATTAGGTCATTCGGGACTCTCACAGTAGCAAAGCCTTTTCCTGTGTACAGCTGCTCTGGGGAGCTTTGAATGTTCAGTTAGTTGCAGTTAGAGCTTCAGTGTGGAGGTGAGAGTGGCAGAAGGTCTGCCAGTTGGGATCTAAGTTGAGGACCCAGCAGTTCTCACCCTAGTGGAGTATAATTTCCAGCTTCCAGTGAAGTGGTGGAGACCTCTTTGCAGCAGGATTTCCTGATTTCTACTCCCAGTGAAGCGGAAGGAACTACTTTTCCTCAGTGGGTTAAAGGGGCAATCCCCTGAAGATCCTGTGTGTGTTTCAGCTGTCTTGGAAAGGAACCTTTGAGAGACTGTTTTGATCTGCTACCCAGGAGAAATGCCGTTTGTTGTTCCATGCCCAGTGGACGGGACAACTAGTTTGTGAGTACTGTTCTAAGGTGGCAGGTTTGCCAAATATTTAGAGGAATCATTTTCTGGGGAGTGTGTGCCCATACATAAGGCTAGAATGCACCTGTCAGTGCCCCTAGTTCACCCAGGAGAGTGAATTTCTGTTAACTGTTCACCCAGGAGAGTGCAGTTTGTACTTTGGTCACCCCAGTGAGTGATGGAAATGAAAGTGTGGGACCTCTAGCATTTCAGTGGCGAATAGGGGTTTCAATGGTGTAACCCTGAAGAATGGCAGAGACTGTTGGTTGGGGCACAAGGCAGGGCTTACTGGTTCATAAGGGTGCCAGTTTTACCTGAGCAAAGGCCAGTGCTGCAAGTTTAGGTGTGTGGCTGAGTTTCACATAATGCACCTCTGTTCGAAGAAGAGTTCAGAGTGCATGGCTTAGTTTCACAGTATGTGCACTCATGGGAGGAAAATGTTTGGGTATGTGGTCAGGTGTCCACTGGATGCACCATTGGAAAATGGGAATAAGATGTTCTTTTGTGTGTTCATGAACTGTACTGCACGCAAGGAGAGTCTGTGAAACATACCCGACCTGCCTTGACTGATTCTTGGGGGTCCACTTCTGCTTTAGATTTCCATCTGTTAAATAAAGTCATACTACACAATCCCAGTTCCTGTTCTGGACATCTGATTATTGCTTCTGGTTGTTGGATTTACTGGGGCCCCCTCAGCAGTTTAGATCTAGCATATGCTTAGCAGCCTCCACCCCGGACCTGGGTTGTATTTTTTACACAAGGTTCATGTGTTTTGTTCTTGTACCCCCACCCCTCTCTTCCTCTAGAAATGAGCCAGGTATACATCCTAACATCAAGGGTGGTACCAATCTTTGTAAATTAAATGGTATGCCAATATATGGGTACCAGATTCCAGATTTTAATGGGGGGGGTAATAACTTGTGATAAGTGGCTGGGGGGTTACACACAGCTGAGAGATGATCAGCTGAGCCAAGCACAAGTTACTGCAGCACACCACAAAAGGTGGTCAATTAATTGGGACATAGGACAGAGTCATTACCTGTGCAACCTCCTTCAGTTACAGTCTTCAATCTATCTGTTTCTGTAACTTTCTATTTTGGATGAGCAAAGCTGGATACAGGCCTAGAACAGCAGCAGAAAAGTAACGTGGAGGGCAGAAGTGCTCCTGTACTCAGCCAGATGGACGAGGTGGCTGAGTGTTAAACAAAACAAGTACAACACACTGGAAATTCTGCAGTTACCTTTTGGGATAGGAATGGGAAACCAGAAGAGGAAGTCCCCTCATGGGAGGTGAGAGAGAAGTTGAAGTCAGGCATTAGCAGTAAAAGATCAGACCCAGGAGATCCAAGGGAGTCCCTAGCAGTAATACCACAGGCCCATAGACTTACAAAATTGCAGGTCACAAGTATGTGAATTTTTTAAGCATAGGGCAGAGCCAGCCCAGCACAGGAACATGGTGAGATTATGCTATAAGTATGGTTTGGAAGTTCAGCCAGGCCGAATATACATGGTGAGAAAAATGCTGAAGGATTTGATGCAGCTCTACTATAGAAGCTGTATTCATTAATCCATGTCTCAAAGAAATATCTTTGATGTCAGCTTCAAAACACAAAAATCCCTGGAATGTTTTTGACTAAAATATCACCAGATGAAGACATCACCCTAAGTAAGAACCCTTTTGTGGCTCTCTCCCTGCAATAAAACAGTGACTGTCCTCTTCCAAAATTAGGGGGTAAATGTGACAGATATCCATTATTGGCTAAAAAAGCATTATGAAGTCATGGGGCATCCTGAGTCAATAATGGATTCTGAGCAGGTATGACAGGTGGCTGGAGCTTTAAAGTAACACAAAGACAATCAGATGCTGGAATTGTTCACCTCCCAAATAGCTTTTTTCTAGGATGGTACAGAGACTTGTTTTTAAGCAGGTCAGTCAAAGGCCTGCTATATGTGTGGTGCCAGAAATCATTTAAGTAATGCCAGTGGCCAGTTGAAATGGGTTCTCTGTACTGAATTTGAGCATGTTAGCCTAACCTACAAAAAGTTATATGGGTACAATCTCTGCAAAAAAAAGAGGACATTACTTCAATTAATGTCACTGGGTTATCCATAGTAGGGTTGATGGGCTGAAACAGGGTTATCTGGTGACCATGGCACAAAAGGAGATGGTGGATAGCAACCAACCAGTGACACAACCTAAAGGTCTTAGACCAGCAAGCAGCCTCCTTTCACACACATCCTCCATCAGAGCAGAAGCACCAAATACACCAGGAGATTCAGGTACTGAACCCTGAAAGGCTGACTGACAAAATGACTAAAGCCCCTGTCAGTATCAGGCAGCAGGAAGTAGATGTACTAGACAAGGTTGATCAGGACCAAAGGAACCAGACCACACTTCCAAGAAGGCTACAGTTTCACTGGTGGAAAAGCCCCTGGACAGTGTAACACAGTCAGCATTACCTCGGGGTCAGTCTTTTGCACAGCCTTTGAGTCATGGAAGGCAGGAGGCCGCAGAGTCAAAGAACATGGTGCCACATGAACAAGAGATGATGTCCCCCCCAAAGGGATGCAGCTTATGACCAGATGGAGAGGCCTTAAAGGTTACAACCCCCTCAGTTAAGTTAGTAAAGATGTCCTGAGCCCATAGTACAGGAGAAAAAGTTTTAACTCTTGCATGGAGACCAAGATTGGGAGGACCTGGATTATGGTCTGGAGTCCAAAACATCTTTGATAAGATAATCCCACAAAATGCAGTTGTCAAGGACTGAAGAAGGAAGGTCTTCCTGGAGAAAAAGGGAAAAGAATAGTAAATAGGTCATTAACCAGGACACATGGAGGAAAGAAAAAATTATTTGTGGGTTATGTTAGTTCACACCTATCATGTGTCAAGGACATGAAGGGGTAATTCAGCTACTCCTTTCTTAATGATTGCAGTATTAAGAACACCAAACAGCACTTAGCAACTGTATCCTTCTTGGGACAGTGTTCTAATAGTGTCCTTTAAACTAGGATGTCTTCTATGGTTGAGGTCACACAAGCAAAAAAGGGGTGGATGTTAGGTTCCTCATTTTGAGCTTTTGGAGAGGATGGGAGCGATGGGGTGGGCATTCTTTTTACTAGCCTGAGCTTTAAAGTAGATCACTTACTAGATATTAATGCATAGAGGGATATAACTTATAAAGGAGAAAATATTGTTTAATAAATGTATGGAACCCTCAGGTTAAATCAGCAAAGGATTTAGCTTTTTAAAGCTCTTTAGCCTTTTCGGCATTTATTGGGACAGGTGGTCTGGGGGGTGCTCAACTGCAGTATTGATTCAACTTGAGGTAGTGGATTTGAGAAAAAAGTTATTGAGATTTTCATTTTTTAAATTACATGGTAACTGTGGCTGTTTGCAAGACAGCTAGAGGAAAATACATATCTCAGGAGGTGCCACTTACTATAGAAGTCAAACTTAGTCAACAACATATTTTGTTTTTATTTCCCCTGCAGCTTCCATCAATGATCTGAGACTGGTTCTTTGGGAATTTTTGGATTATCATTTGTTAGAGTGTACTATGCAGAGTATGGTTTCCCCCACATAAGGTTCATCAAAGGAAACTGATTGTGTTTTTACTGGAAATGAGGAGATTGTTAGAGCAGTACATGAACTTTTAGCTATCAGAAGATCTGTTCTGTGTGGGTACGATTGCCCACTACAAGAGTGGGAAGACACTAAAGCATATCTGCAAGATTAAAGTACTAAAATAAGAATCAAGAGGAAAAGACAAGATTATTTAAAATACTTAGATTTAAGTAAACAGCTATATAAAGTTCTGACTTATGCATTTGAGGGGATTGAAAGGTATACAAAACAAATTCCATCTTTGAAAAAGAAATGAGAACCCTACAATCTGATACAGCAGTATCCTTGGTGGCTGAACAGAAGTATGGAATGGAGACAACTCCTTATAGAGAACAATGCCAAGCTTGTAAAGTTATATTGGATCATACCCAGATATGAGAAGTACAAGGTAAGATGGGAGATTGGGTGACTAAAGTGAAAGATACATTCCAAACATTTGAAAGTTTTGGAATTCTGTGATAGAGGAGGCTTTTCAATCCAAAGAAGGGGAGGGTATCCTTTTTTTTGAGAAAATAAAGGCAGCTCCTTTTCCAGACCTATTGAAATTACAATTAATGACACTGGTAATACAAAAAGGAAGTATGAACATTTTTGAAAGTCTTAGCAGAAACACATCTTTTTGGGATGGTCTACCCAATGAGATTTATAAGATTTTTTTGGGTACCATCTCTGAATTTGTGGAAGCTGTATTCAGCTATATAATGGAAGAAAAAAATAGTGCCTCATTTGGAAAAGCAAGTTTAACTGTTTTGTTTAGGAAAGGTAATGAGGCAGATGTAAATATTTGGCAGCCAATCAATCTGGTAAATTTTGATTTTAAGATCCTATGAAAACTCTTATGTAAAAGACTCCTAGAGGCTGCAAATCATCCAGTCAAACCAGCCCAGGCTTACTTCATCCTGTTTACATAAATTTTTGACAATTTATATCTCCTAAGGGATATGGTGGAACAGGGGTCTATGGGGCAAACATTGAGATGGACACTTTCATTGACAAAGAATAAGGCTTTTGATAGGGGTTTCATTTTGTGTTTGTTCTCCACCCTATTATATTATGGGATTCTAGAGAATTTCATAGGATTTCAGGCCTTGTATATAAATGTACCTATCATCCCTCTTATAAATGTGCATCAGGGGAAGGAAGTGGAGATTAAGAAGGAAATACAATGGGGTGTCCTCTTTGTCCCTTTTATATGTTTTCCATCTCAACATGGTTTTGAAGTGGGTCAAGGTTTCTAAAAACATAGATGGTATAAAGACTAAAGTGAAAGCAGTGTGAAATTTTCAGCCTACACTAATGATATTTGCATGCATGTTAAAAATAGAACCGAAGGGCAAGGGGCCTTATGGGTGTTGAACACTTTTCAAAAGTAACAAGCTTCAAAGTGAATATCGATAAAAGTGAGGGTCTGAGGGTTGGGCACTTTTCAAGGACAGAGGTCTCTCTAGCAGGAATGAAACTTACCAGCAAATTGGCTAAAATCTCGGGTATAAGCTTATCCGCTCGGAAATGGGAAGTGAAACTGGACAAATGCAACCAGAATGTACACTAGAAAGCATGGACTATATCAAAATATAAAATAGTAGTTATTACTAAGAAGTTTGTATTACCTAAAAATTATGAGGAATAACATGAAATGAGATTTAAAAAAAATAGCAGATAGCAAATGAGGAAACAGAAAAAAGCTTCAATTTGTGTGCTATCTGCAAGGTGGCAAGTAAAGCCTTATGTTAGCTAAAGCCTTAAGGAAAAAATGTGAAACAAGTATGTTTACAACACTAGAGTCTACAGAGGGAAAACTAGTCGTGGATGAAATAGGAATGGAACAGGTTATTTGTAAACATTGTAAGAACATGTATCAGACACCTTTTTCACCAAATAGTGAACAGATACAAGAATATTTACATAAGGTAGCATTTAAAGAATTAAAGCATGATGAAAGACCATTTACAGCAGAGGAAATAAAGCAAGTTATGAAAAACCTTCCCAAAAGAAAAGCAAGAATTAATGGTTACACATCAGAATTCTTCATATCTTTTCAGGATTAATTGGTGCCCTGACTGGAAATTATGTTACAGTAACTGATGGGTGGCTTAGGGGATTTGCCACCATCTCTGAATGAAGCAAAAGTAGTCTTGATATTAGTGAAAGGTAAGTCCAAATGCAACCCTGATAGTTATTGACTAATTGTCCTATTAAATTATGATTATAAAATATTTGTAAAATTGATTTTGAATAGATTGGTTGTGTATATCCCTGAGGTCATCCAACAGAACTAGAATGGGATTATAAAGAACAGAACTGCCCAAGCCATTAGGAGTTTGTGAAGAACAAAACAATTGCCCAAGCCATTAAGAAGGTGCACTCTATTTTTCACAATGTTATGAATTTACCAGAAGAGTACTACACAATAGCTATAGACGCCACTAATGCTTTCAATTTGGGTAACCGAAAGTTTATATATGGCTGTTTGAAAAGCTGGATTATCTCTACCATGTCGTGTAACTTGATTGAACAGTTGTATAGGGCACCATCAGTAAGGTTCTGGATTAACTCTACTTTAATTCCTAACTTTGAAATGAAAAATGGCGTAGGACAAGGAAGCCCCTTTTCCCCCAACACTATTTGTATTATGGGGTGAAGTCAGTCACGGAACACTCACCAGCCCAAAATAACAAAATGTCCACATGAGCGAGTGCAATTCAAATATTTTACTTGCAGTTTGGAGAAGATGCAGTATAAAAACAGAAGCTTCTTGATGAGAGGAACACCCACTGACATTTCACCAGTATGGGCTTTGTCAAAGTGTAAGTACCCCTAGGGGTAAGTGCTATTTATACAAGCAAAATGATTGCACATAGATAATAAGGTGCTGCATTTAAAGTGACAGTGCAAAGCTAAATTAGACATACTATACATACTAAATAAATATAAACATACATAAATAGCAACAAACAATCCCCTTATTTGTGTACTAAGGCAACTAAAGAACAAGCAAAACCACATATAGATAAGAAATAAATTATTGACATACACCAGCTCATTTCAAAGAATCAATTTCAGGAAAACTGCTTGTTCTACTCACATTTAACAGAGACGGCCTAAACAAAGCTTTATATATAAATTAAAAACATATTTGATTTTATAATTAATACGTACAAGAAAATATAGAAAAAATGGGTCCAATGGGGATAACCCCAGAGAGTAGGAGAACACTAGAGGAAAGAATGGAGAAACAAAAACAGAATGAAAGCAGTGTATATCAGCCTGGGCATGTATGTGTGCAAGTAAAGGCATGAAGTGTGGTGATGCAATGGGGGGAAGGGAAGGAACAGAAAATGTGTGTATATGTGTGTGTGTGTGTGTGGATGAGGGGAGTTGGTTATATTTCTGGGATTTAGGGGTGTGGTTCACATGTAAGAAGGGAAAAAAGGGGGGATGAGAAGAAAAAAATATAGAAAAAGAGTGGAAATAAAATTGAAAACCAGATGAAAGAAAAAGAGAAAGAAAAAGAAAAGAAGAGAAGAAATAGGATAACGTGTATATTCCATGCGTCGCTCATCATACAGGGTCTCCAAAGGAAAGCTCCTCAAGACATCAAGGAATGCTTACACTGCCAGTTCCAGGTGAGGTCTAAAAGTGTGCAACCAAAGGAATGTAAATACACATAAGGGGATTGTTTGTTGCTATTTATGTATGTTTATATTTATTTAGTATGTATAGTATGTCTTGATTAGCTTTGCACTGTCATTGTAAATGTAGCACCTTATTACCTATGTGCAATCATTTTGCTTGTATAAATAGCACTTAACCCAGGAGTACTTACACTTTGACAAAGCCCATATGGGTGGTGAGTGTTCCGTGACTTTCTTCACCCCTCACAGTCTATCAAGTCTGCTCAAGTTTGCAGCTAGCACTTTATAATGCTGCTGCCCCTCCCTTCCCCCATCGTATTACCTCTTCCCCTATCCCAACCCCTCTTGAAGCTGTCTACCATCTTTCAGGCCACTATTTCATCTGGCAAAGACTTCCACTTGTCCACCACTCTTTCTGTGAAAAAATGTCTCTGCGTCTCTCTCCTAAATCTACCCCCGCCAATCTCAGTTGGTGTCCTCTCGTGTCCCTCCCCTT
This sequence comes from Neoceratodus forsteri, assembly GCA_016271365.2. Classification (NCBI taxonomy): domain Eukaryota; kingdom Metazoa; phylum Chordata; order Ceratodontiformes; family Ceratodontidae; genus Neoceratodus; species Neoceratodus forsteri. The sequence goes on from CM028137.1 coordinate 571,818,402, forward strand.
TCTCCTCTGGAAAATCCTCTTTGTATTAGTCTTGTTTATCCCCTTCAGGTACTTAAAGGTCTCTATCATATCTCCCCTGTCCCTCCTCTCTTCCAGAGAGTACATATCCAGCTCCCTCAGCCTTTCCTCATATGGCTTGAACTCCAATCACTGGATCATCTTTGTAGCTCTACGCTGTACCCCCTCCAAGAAATTGATGTCCTTCTTCAGGAACGGGTGCCAGTATTGCATGCAGTACTCCAGGTGGGGCCTGATTAGCAGCCTATACGGGGGCAGGATAACCTCCTTACTTCTGGAGGAGATCCTCTAGCTATACACCCCAGCATTTTGTTGGCTTTTGCTGCCACCCTTCTGCATTGAACAGAGTTGTTCATGCTCCCTGTTATGACCATCCCTAGGTCCTTCTCTTCTGTGGAGAAACCCAACTGAACCCCATTTAAGTTATAATCCCTCCCCTGGTTCTGGGCTCCGAAGTGCAGAACCTTGCACTTCTTGGCATGGAACAGCAGCTGCCATTTATCTGCCCACTCCTGCAGCTTATTCAGGTCCTCCTGCAACCCCTTCCTCCTCCTTCATGTCATCTACCACAGCTCCCATCTTGGTATTGTCTGTGAACAGACTGATTTTGATTCAGATCCCATTCGAGATATCTGCAATGAAAATCCTGAACAGTACTGGTCCCAGCACAGATCTATGTGGCACCCTGCTCATCACCGCTCTCGGTGATGACAGTTCCCAATCTACCACCACCCTTTGATGTCTTTCTCTCAGCCAGTTCCTGATCCAGGTCACCATTTTTGGTCCTGCCCCCACATACTCTATCTTCCCCCCAGTCTCCCATGCAGCACTGAATCAAAGTCCTTACTGAAGTCCAAGTACAGGATATCCACAGCATGGCTCTTGTCCAGTTCCCATGTCACCCAGACATAGAACTCTACCAGGATTTTATGTAATTAATAAGAAAGGCACTCCAGGCAGTGAAACTCTTGGTATCTTAATATATTTTTTATTTATTTATTTATCCAAAAAATTAATTTTGGTAAAATATTTTTTGCTTTAAAAAAAAAAGACCAACAAACATTCTATGCAGAAGGTAATTAATATCATACAATGTGTAGGTTCAACATACCATCAGTATAGGCAGCCCAGTGCTTCAAAGTCTCAAAGATCTCTTCATCAGGAGTGTGGCAATGCTTGTAAAACACAACTTATATAACAATTAAATTCCAGGTGTTACTAATTTTCCCATTTCATCATTCAATAATTAACTTCATTACTTGTGAGTACTCTGTTATAATCATATCCTTTGATTTTGTTCCTCATAATCAGAACTTCAGAACATATACTTAGCCTCTTTGATTATTAAAGTTCATTACAATTCAGTAATAAAAAAGATTTTCTTTTTTTTGGAAAAAAGAGAAAAAGACACATGTATGTTCATATTCATATACACATATAAAATGTACATAATCCTATTTAAGACAAATCCAGAAACAAAAATAGCAGCTATTTTATGTTGTAGTAGAGGCATACATGCTAGCAGGATCTATTTAGTGCTCCAGGCAGCAACTTTTTAAAGGGGTTATTCCCTGATTTTGTTTTCCTGGTGGACTGTCATGTCAGCATGTAAATCTGTAACTACACACATCCATACACTGCTATTAATACACCACGTATAACACTTGTGCAATCAATTTTTACATATTTCAGTGCAATAACTTTTTCTTTAAAAAAAGGACATTTTTTTACTAATTTATAAATACCTTTTTTCAAATAGCATTATTTCCCCCTGCCTTAGCTATGCTTTAGTTAGACATCTGATCCCTGCTCTCATTATAAACATCTTTCCATTCTTAAAAAATATTTGTTGGTATCTTTTCAGTTTTTTATTCCTATATTTATTTTTACTGTATTTTGATCTTAACTTAAATTCTGGTCTAAGAAAATATTAATTTCAAGCTTGCTTATAGGTTCTTATTTTCCATTCCTACTTATGATAGGAATCCTACCCTTATTTGGCAAACTTATCATAAAAATAGTTTCCAGTCCATTTTGTCATTAAAGCCTGATGGCTTCGATGTCCTAAGAGAAAAAATCCATTTAGATTCCATTTGATCCAGAGTTTTGTCCCTGTTGCCACCTCTTGGCGACATTGATACATGGTCTATGCCCATATATTTTATTTGATGGTTCGCTGTGTCTACCGCCATTTTCATGTGTCTCTCACTATCAGATGCTGCAGATCTCCTTGTCTGATGGCCCTAAAATGTTCCTGTATATGCTCCTTTAATTTCCATGTAGTCTGCCCTATATACACCGGACACACACACCAAATGGCATATGCCATATACATAGTGCTGTAGGTTATGAAGTGTGTGATGTTAGCTTGTTGAATTCCTAAGTTGCCAGGACCACAAAAAACATTATTTTGAACTGCACTTGGGCAAGTGATGCAATTTTTGCATGGAAAAAGCCCTTTGGTTTTGTAGACATCCAATTTCCTGTATTTTTACACTCTTTATGCTCACTATGGACTATTAGGTCCTTGATATTTTTGCCTCTTCCAAAGGACACAAGGGGTCCCTTTTCACAAGCATATTTACGGTCTTTATCTACACTTAAGATAGGCCAGTGTTGCTTAATGGCTGATTGAATATCCATAGAGACAGCTGAATATGCTGTTACCATAACCACTTGGTCATTTTTTTCCTTTACTCTATGTTGTAACAGATCCTTTCTATCTTTCTTATTTACTTTATTTAATGCTCATTTCAAAATCTGTGCAGAGTATCCCCTCTGCCATAATCTGCTAAACAATTCTTTAGTGGCAGCTTCAAGTTCCCTTTCACTGATGTTATTCCTTTTTAGCCTAATTAATTGAGAGTAAGGTAAGCTGTCAATCAGGTGTTTTGGATGTGCACTCTGTCCGCATAAAATGCTGTTTTCTGCAGTATCCTTTTTATAACCCATTGACGTTACCATCTCTCCAGCTTCCCCTTTAAGGCAGAGATCCAGGAACTCTATTTCTCCATTGTGTCTTTTATCAGAGAAATTGATACCCATACTATTTTGATTAATAACATCCAAAAAAGCCTCCAGGTCCATTTTGGACCCATCCCTTATTAATAGATCATCTATGTAGCAGGTGTAGAACACAATGTTTTTCTTGAAGGGGTTGCTAACTGGGTCGTAGAAAGCCCCCTACTCCCACCAACCCATAAACAGTTTGGTGTAGGAGGGGGCCATTGACAAACCCATTGCCTTCCCCCTAACCTGCAAATAAAATAAGCCATCAAACAAAAAGAAGTTTCCTTTTAAAATCAATTCCAAGGCTGGCAAACTGAAGGGAATGGAAAATACCAGTTTGGACTCAGACAGCATGACTTTTACTGCCTCTAGGCCTTGCTCATGGGATACAATGGTATACAATGATTGTACATCCAGCACTACCCCCTTGTAAGAGGATTCCCATTTAAAATTACTTAGTTTCCCAAGAACAGCGGTAGAATCTTTTGTATACAATTTCAATTGTGTCACTTCTTGCTGCAGGTATTCATCCACTTAGAATACCAGTGGTTCATATAATGAGTCATTGCCCGAAATGATGGGGTGGCCAGGGGGATTCACTTTATCCTTATGTATTTTTGATTATGATAACAAACGGGATTCAGGGATGTTGTGGACATAACACTTTTATGTCCTGATGTTGTAGCCACCCTTTTTCTGCTGCATTTTCTAAAAAGCTACTTAATTCCTTTCTGTATATGTTCATGGGATTGCTAGACAACTTTCTATAAGTTTCTGCATCTCCCAATTGTCTCAATGCCTCAGATTGATAAGCTATCTTATTCATGATCATGATATTGCCCCCTTTATCTGAAGGTTTTATTTCAGTACCTGGCATATTCTGAATTTCTTTTAAAGCCTGTCACTCTGGGGCACTGAGATTATCCCAGTGTCTTTTATCTTTATTTTGTTCCAGGATTTTCTCTGTATCCTGAATAACTAACTCCTGAAACACATTCAATGCCTCACTTCCTGTATTAAGTGGCACAAACATTGATTTGGTCTTAATTGTTGGTTTTAGTGCTGCTTTATTAATGAACCCTTCTTCCCCAATACCGTTAATGGTTCTGTTATCATTTCCCCCTTCCCCCATCAGTGGGAGAAACCTGCAACAGAAAACACAATTCATCCATCGTTAAGTTGTCAATTAAACCTTCTGCACCTTGTGCATTTTCCTCCTGGTACCGTGCCAAACCTGGTGCTGCATCTGGTGAGAAATGCTTTCTCAGGTGCAGCCTTCTAAAGAACCTAAACAAACCACAAAAAAAACTCAAAAAGTATTGACAGGCTATACTGGGACAAATGAGAGACCATATTTTAATACCTCTAACTGAGACAATGAGAATTCATGCGAAGAAAGATTTAGCACAGTCAGATCTTGTGTCATACTAATGTTAATTTCAGGTGTTGCATTTTCGTCTACCTGAATGCTGTCCTGAATGCTGTCCACTAAAGTTGTTGTCCTTACTCTACTTCCATTGAATTTTCCTCCATGTCGGCTGATTTTTTTCTCTTTTTAGAGACATTTCCATCTTCAGCCCCCCCCCTGTTGTTTTTCAAAATCTGAACTTGTATTATTAGGACATTCTGATATCCTTCTAGACACAGAAGTGGAAGAAGAACCTCCTGATTTATTATTTCTCTTACGTGATTTTCTCCATCCTCATGACTGTTGTCTTGTAAAATTCATCCATTTATAAATTGTATCATTCTGATAGTCCTTTTCATTTCTATTAAGTTTTGCTTTCTTTCTACTGAGTAGCCCAGCCTCCCATCTTTTACATTCTCTGTGAGTTCTTTTAGTAATTCTGTTGGCATTCTCACTGATAGGTACGTGAACCTGTTCTGCCATATTTTCACTCTGCCACTGACCACAGTAACTGCTGGTGCATTGCAACAAATAACAGTTTTCAAATCTGTAATTAAAAAGAAGAAGATGCACTCAGTAAAGGTCGGGTGCCATAAAATGAACAATCATGTAATTAATAAGAAAGGCACTCCAGGCAGTGAAATTCTTGGCATCTTAATAAATTTCTTATTTATTTATTAATCCAAAAAATTAATTTTGGTAAAATATTTTTTGCTTTAAAAAAAAAGACCAACAAACATTCTATGCAGCAGGTAATTAATATCACACAATCTGCAGGTTCAACATAACATCAGTGTAGGTAGCCCAGTGCTTTGAAGTCTCAAAGGCCTCTTTGTCAGGGGTGTGGCAATGCTTGTAAAACACATAACTATTAAATTTCAGGCGGTACTAATTTTCCCATTTTGTCATTCAATAACTAACTTCATTGCTTGTGAGTATACTGTGATAATCATATCCTTTGATTTAGTTCCTCATAATCAGAACTTCAGAACATATACTTAACCTATTTGATTATTAAAGTGCATTACAATACAATAATAAAAAATACTTTCTTTTTTTAAAAAAGAGAAAGACACATGTGTGTTCATATTCATATACACATATGAAATGTACATAATCCTACCAGGTTTGTCTGGCATGATCTGCCCATGACAAACCTGTGCTGCTGGTCGTGCTGGATACAGTTTGCCTCCAAGAAGCTCACGAGCCTCTCCTTCAGGATGGTCTCTATAAGTTTACCCATGATCGAGGTGAGGCTCACTGGCCTGTAGTTCCCTGGTTCATCCTTTGGCCCACTTTTATGGATGGGCACCACATGGGCCATCCTCCAGTCCTGTGGCACACATCCTGTGTTCAGAGAGGTATTGAACAGGTCTACCAGCAGCCCCACAAGGACCTCTGCCAGCTCCTTCAGTGCTCCAGGGTGAATTCCAACTGGCCCATGTGCTTTGTTCACTCTTAATGCCCTCAACTCCTCCAGCACCCTGCACCCTGCTCTCTGTAATCCCTACATCTGTTGTCTTTCTCCCCTTACCCACCCCCCACTTGCCTGAGGTATTTGTCCCTCTTCTCCTGCATGAACACAGAGCAGAAGTACTCATTCCATGCCTTTGCCTGCTCCGCCTCCTTCCACCCACCCCCATCTTTCTTGATCCTCACAAGCTGATCTTTGCTTCTCCTTTTCTCGCCTATGTAACAGAAGAAGTCTTTTTCTCCTCTTTTGTTCCCCTGCACCAGTCTCAGCTCTCTAGAGGCTTTGGTTCCCCCTGACCAGTCTGGTGACCTCACTAGATTTTTCCTTGTATACATCTTTATCTTCTCCCCTCCCCATTTTCCTATACTTCTGAAATGCCACCCTCTTGGCTCTCACCCCTTCCCTGACCTCCGGTGACAAGCAAATGGGTTTCTTTGCCCTGCACTTCTTGTTTTTTCTTCCAACTATAGGTCTCTGCCACCTCTACCAGCCATTCCCTTATTATATTCCACTTCTGATCTGCATCCATGTGTTGTTGGATGTCTGCCAGGTGCTTGCTCAGAATTTTCTCCATCATCCTAAAGTCCACCCCCCTAAACTTAATCACCCTTGTACCCTTGCCCGCCTGTGTCCCTCCCCATGCTTAGTGTGAACCACACTGAGTAGTGTTCACTTACAGCTAGCAGTTCCCCCACTTCTAGGTTCCTTACACCTTCCCCATTATCTAGTACATGATCCAAAGTCCTTTCTAGCTGTGTCGGCCCCTGTACCAGCTGTGTCAAGAAGCTGTCCTGCGCGGCCCGGTGGCGCTGAGAGTTGAGGCACTGGATGCCTTACCTCACGCTATGCTAGTGACCTGTGTTCAGGAGCAACCACAAGCTACTGGGGGTCGGCAGGGGAAGAGAAGGACTGCTCTACTTCTCCAGGGAGGGGGGTCCACAACAGTCAGCGCCTGCTTGCCCCCTGGTGGAAGCACAAGGCACTATGCTGTACCTTGGGGAGGAGTTTGGGGCAGATGCCTGGAGGAAGTGCATACAGATGCATGCACCCCCTCCATTGGCATCACTGCATGCCCCTATTTCTGGGGAGAAAACTAGAAAAAGAGTGTGCATTCTGGGTGAGTGGCTTGATGGCCATCCAAGAACACTATCTCTGGTGGGTGCCTGATCTGGATCCATTAGGGCGTGTGAGTTGGGGGCTCCCTGCCATGCTGCTATGGGGGGGGTAAGTCACAGGGAACTAAGGCATGACCCCGATGGAGTGCAGATGTTTGGACAGTGGCTGGATTCCCAAGGAGGATACCAGAATACAGGAGCAGACCAGATATGCCAGGAGGTGGGTGAGTTGTGGGCTCCCTGCCACTCTGCTATGGGGGGTAAATCACAGGGAACTAAGGCGTGACCCTGATGGAGTGCAGATGTTTGGACGGTGGCTGGATTTCAGAGGAGGATACCAGAATACAGGAGCAGACAGGGTATGCCAGGAGGCAAAAAGTATAAACACACTAAAAAGAAAAAAAGAAGCTGTCCTGAAAAGCTTCCAACAAGACCCCCTCTCTTGCACTCATGGTGGCAGGTGTGCTCCTATCCACCCCCAGTATGTTGAAATTTACCACCACCATGCTTCCCTTCCTGCTTGCCCTTTGAATTTGATCTGTCAGTTCCCAGTCCAGGTCACAACCCTGTGATGGTGGCCTGTACACTACCCCCATCCTGAGTGTCCTATTCCTCGCATCTTTGAACTGCATCCACAGAGCTTCTGTCCTCCCCTCCTCCACTTCCTCCCTTATGCACTTAATCCCCTTCCTCACATACAATGCCACCCCCATTCCCCTTAGCCCTATCCTTTCTGAATAGCCTGTACCCTGGGATCATCATATCCCAGTCCTGGTACTTGGTGGCCCATGTTTCCTTGATGGCCATTATGTCCACCAATTCCACCACCAAGAGAACCTGTAACTCTGCAGTTCTGTACCTTAGGCTTCTTGCGTTCAGTAAGACCACCTTCCAGCCTGTTGCCTCCCCAACCTTATCATTCCTCTTCACCCCCTTTGGTCCTCTATGTGCCCCCTCCTCACTGCCTTCACCTCTAACTAGGGGGGTGAACACCCCATGCTCCCCTTTCCAGACATTGTTTCTATCAGAATAAACACTTACATGGATGATATCCTGTTGATGTTTACAAACTAAATTTGCAAAATCTTTTCCAGTAATTGTAGAAAAAGTAAGAAACTACTATATAGTGCCAGATTATACAATAAACAAAGCAAAATGTATAGTAATGCACATTGCAAATAAGAAATCTAGTAATCCATTAACAGCATATGAATTTAAATTAGAAACTCAAAATATTTAGGAGTGATACTATGCAGCAAACAACAGGATTCTATTAAACTCAATTATGAAAATATTAGGGAATGAATTAAAAATAAATAGGACATTTGGCATATTTATCTCCCCTTGAGAGAAACTGGAGGTGCTAAAAAGGCTGGTTATACACCAAATAACATACTATATATATATATATATATATATATATATATATATATATACACATACACATATTCATTGTTAATGCATCAGTTGGAAGCACCAAGATATCTAGTCGGCAAGAATGCCGACCTCCCCTCAACAACAACACAATACCGATGCAGGTATAGTGCCGCCTCTTCTATCGCAGTTTTCCGTGGGGGGCTGCTCCCCCCCACGCCCCCATGTGGGGCTCTGCCCCACCACCTGGACTCTAGGATTCCAACTCCAGGTTGGAGTTGGTCCAGGGAGGGGGCTGAACACTGGGGGAAGGCGAAACACAGAAAAAGGACCATTACATCGAATGTCGCCATAATGGTCTTTTTCTGTGTTTCGCCATTGGGGTGTCGACCACAAGGGGTGCTACACATCAGTTAGGGTTGTTACTAAAGCAACAAAAGTAGGAAAATATGGTGTTAGGGTTTCCAACCCTAATGCCCCACACCACCCTGCAGACACCAACTAGCATCAGAGGGGGTGCCTTGGGGACATCAACCCTAACATGCACCCCATTCCATAAGTAAAGAAGCTGAGACAGAAACATAGAAACATAGACTTTGATGGCAGATAAGGACCACTTGGCCCACTCAGTCTTCCCATGTCCCTACCTATCTCATAAGCTGCAGATCCTAGTTTTACCAACAGCCTACTTCCTCCTACCTCCCACTAGAATTGCCTTATGTCTGTCCCATGCATTCTTAAATTCCCTCACTGTTTTTGACCCCACAACTTCCTCCAAAAGGCCATTTCATGCTTCCACACCCTCTCCATGAAAAAATACTTCCTCATGTTGCCCTTGAGTTGTCCAACCTCTATCTTCAAATTGTGCCCCCTTGTTCTTGCACATCTCTTTTTCTTAAAGATGCCACCCTCTTTGACTTTGTTGATTCCCTTGAGGTACTTGAAAGTTTCTGTCATGTCCCTCCGTTCCCTCCTTTCCTCAAGGGTATACATGTTAAGCTCTTTTAGTCTCTTTTTTTATGGCTTCTGGTGCAGACCCTGCACCATTTTAGTTGCCCTCCTCTGGACTGCCTCCATTCTGTCTATGTCCTTGCGAAGATGGAGTAGCCAGAACTGCATGCAGTACTCCAGATGGGGTCTCACCAAATGTCTGTACAGAGGGATAACAGCTTCCTGTTTTCTACTGGTGATGCCTTTCCCTATGCATCTCAGTACCCCCCAGCCTTCCTTACTGCCTTCTCACATTGGTAGCTTGCCTTTAGGTCATCTGATATGACTACCCCCAGGTCCCTTTCTATTTTTGTTGTCATTAACGCCTCCCTCCACTGTGTACTCTTCCCTTGGGTTTTGTTTCCCAGGTGCATTACTTTGCACTTCTTTGCATTGCATCTAAGCTGCCATACATTTGACCATTCCGCCAAGTCCCTTCTCATCCTTTCTAGACCCCCCTTGTGTATCAACCTTGTTGCAGATCTTTGTGTCATCTGCAAAGAGACATACTTTTCTTTCCAGTCCCTCCACAATGTCACCTATAAGGACATTAAAGAGGACCGGTCCCAGAACTGAACCCTGTGGTACCCTGCTGGTAATCTCTCTTTCTTCAGAGTGGACTCCATTTACTAATACCCTCTGCGTCCATTTGGGGCTTTGTACTAAATTCTGAAAGATTTGACAGCTGGTCCTTATCTAGGTTCAACTGAGCACATTCACAAGTGGCAGGATTAAAATCAAAGGATTCTTTATTTCATGTCATATCCCCACAACATTAACACATGCATTTTTTAATTAAAATCATTCTTTATTTCTAAATTCAATTTAAAATCACTGTCACAGTGTCAAGTTGTGTGCGATGCCCAAAAGTAATTCAAGAGCTGATCTTTGCGCTCTTTCGCTGACCGCATTGGCAATTTTAGATTCTCGGACAGCATATCATTTTTTGTAGGAGCCTTTTTTATTAAAATGTTAAAATATTGCCTTTATGCACTTAGTCATGCCCGTAAAGCTGTTAACCATGCCCGTAAAGCTAGAGGCTTAGTAGTCAGGATTTTGACTGTCAAACTGCTGCTTGTCACAGTATGGTAAGTCACAAGTAAAATGAATCAAGTACCCAATTAACCATGCTGGTAAAGCAAGCCATGAGTTGAGAATTCTGAATGCACTGCACAAAGCTGTCATTTATGTCAATGCCTGCAATATGAAACATTTAAAATGTTGCCGTTAACCATGCCCACACTCATTGTTTGCTCCCGTTAGGATTAAAAGTCAGGATTTTGGCTGTCAGTATTTTCTGCATTCTGGCTTTACTGATGTTGGGAACTCAGTACCAGGATTTCAAATGATGGGCATTTCTGAGTCAGGATTTCGTACCTAACCCATCCAGTTGTCCAATCCATTTTTTGCCCAGGTTATCACCCTGGGACCCACTCCCAGGCTGGCTAACTTGTTTATTAATCTTCTGTGGGGACTGTGTCAAATGCCTTGCTAAAGTCTAGGTAGGCCACGTCCACAGCCCCTCCCTGATCTACTACTTTGGTCACCCAATCAAAGAAATGAATTGGATTTGTCTGACATGACCTTCCCACTGTGAATTCATGCTGCCTTGGGTCCTGTGCCCTGCTGGCCTCTAGGTACTCAACAATTTTTTCTTTCAGAAGTGATGCCATCATTTTCTCTTCCACTGAGGTCAAACTAACAGGGCTATAGTTTTATGCCTCTGCCTTGCTTCCACTTTTGTGACACCCTCCTCAGGTACCACACCCTCCTCCCATGATTTGTTAAAAAGGGTAGTCAGTGGTGCCACTAGTTCTCCCCTTAGTTCTTTTAGAATCCCGGGGTGAATCCTGTCAGGCCCCATTGCTTTGTCCACCTTCAGTTTTAGGAGTTCTTTCAGGACCCTTTCTTCTGTGAATGGACTGGTATCAACCCCCTGTCCAGTGTGCTTCTATTATTTGGTTTGGGTACCTCCCTCTCCTCTTCTTTTGTGAATAGTGGGCAGAAGCATTTGTTCAGTATCTCTGCTTTGTCACTGTCACCTCTGCCTACCCTCTCCTTTATTAAGCTCCTCACTATCCTTCCTGGTCTTTCTTCACTCCCTAATGTAGCTATAAACGGTTTTATCCCCCTTCTTAACTGAGTTAGCTATCTTTTTCTTGGTTTGAACCTTTGCTATTCTGACTGCCTTCCCAGCTTCCTTCTGCTTTAACTAGTACAGTTCTTTGTCCTGCTCCTTCTGCATTTCCTTATACTTCCTGAATGCTATCTTTTTCTCCAAGACCTTCCCCGCCACCTCTTTTGAGAACCATAGTGTTTTTTCCTTTTGTTTTCTTCTGTTTATTTGCTTTTCACAAAGGCTTGTTGCCTCTGTGATGGCAGCTTTGATGTTTCCCCATTGTTTCTCCACCCCACCTTCTTGCCCATTTGCTAGTGCTTTTTTGAGGCACTCCCCCATTTTGCCAAAGTCAGCCCTCCTAAAGTCCAATACCATCACCAGGTGATCACTTGTTCCCAGATAGCTACCCACTTCTAAATCTGAGCTCCTGTCTCCATCCCCATTTGAGAGTACCAGATCTAATATTGCTCCCTCTCTGCCCCCTGTAGGGCATTGAGAATGACCCTGCTCTAGGATGTGGCTGCAGCAAAGGTGCTCCAGCTAACGTCTGGCATATTCAGGTCCCCATCACAATATCTCTCCCTTTTCTGCCATTCTAAGGATGCATTCTATCATTTCTTGTCCATTTCCCCCTGAAATGGGGGTCTGTATACAATCTATGTACAGATTGTGGTGCCATTTCCTGTCTCCAGGGTGACCCACAGTGCCTCCTCTCCTCCCTGTTTACTTTATAGTTCCATTGCTTTGATCCCTTCCCTTACATAAAGAGCTACTCCTCCTCCTCCTCCTCCTCTTTTACTCTCACTGTTCCTCCTGTAGATTGTGTACCCTGGTATGCTGACATCCCAGTCATGGTTCTCTGTGTACCATGTTTCTTTGATTGCTACAAGATCCAGGTGTTCCTCTTCCATCAAGGCCACTAGTTCAGAGAGCTTGTTACCCAGATTATGTGCATTGGTACTCGTCGCCCTCCATTTTTTTATAGCCTTACCCCTTTTAACCACATGCCTGTCCTTGCTGGAGTGAGATGGGTACAGTATAGGAGAATGGGGTGAGTGTTAGGGCCGTTGACCCAAAGGCACACCCCAGATGCCTGTCAGTGTCTGCAGAGTAGGGGTGGGGTGTTAGGGTTGGAAACCGTAACACCATATTTCTCTTCTTTTGTCACTTTGGAAACAACCCTAACTGATGCATTAAAAAAGGTTTTTGCAATGAATGGCCTTACTTTTTCAAACAGTTTACTTGTATTTTTATTTGGCTGTGGGAGCATAATTGTCCTTATGTTACAATGGAAGCTCAGGGCCCTTTTGGTGCTGTACTCCTACACTACGATTTTCCCTTCATAGATGCATGACCACATTATCAACATAGCAATCTTATTAGCCCAGCAGATGTACCCAATACACAAAATTTTCAAATCTAAGCCAATATGTAATTCTGTGCAACTGTAACACCATTCCGTGTCAGAGGTGGGAAAACACATTTTGGACAGGACTTGAAAAATGACAGCTGTGACATGCATGACCTCAGGTAATAAGGCTATGTTGAAAATCTGGGGTCAAAATAATGTTCGAACTTAGGAGCGGGTGTACCGAAATTGCAACGAATGGTCATAACTTTGGCATTTATTCATATTTTGACCCCAAATTTAGAGCATAGTCTTCTTATAACCCCACCTCATAAACCCCATGGGTGAAAATGTTCAAATACATGCCAAAACACCATTCTGTGAGATAGGTATGAAAACATGTTTCAGACAGGGTGTGAAAAATGACAGCTGAACTGTCTATGAGGTGGTGTGAAAAAATGGCTATTTTGAAAATTTGGAGTGAAACTATAAAAAAATACCAAGGTTACACACGTGTGTAGAAAAATGTCAATGACCACTCATAACTCAGCCATTTTTAGGAATTTTTTCACCAAATTTTCAACATGGGCTTTTTGGGACACAACATCATGAACACTGTTACTGTCATTACATTAATCAGCCCCAAAAGGTGATTTTATGACAGCAACTGAAAAATGACTTTCTGGGTCCAAGTAATGAAATGACAATGAAAGTGTTCATGAGGTGGGGTCCCAAAAAGCCCATGTTGAAAATTTGGTGAAAAAAATACCAACAAGTGGCTGAGATATCAACTTAAGTTCAAAACACCATTGAAATATATTATATGGTACTTACCTTGATTTCTCAGTTTGTGGTTTGGCTTTGAAGAGTGCAGACGTGTCCTGGTCCACAGAAGATGAAAGCAGATGGCCTCCAATGGTATTATAGGGTAAGGGGGGATGAAGGGTGGTGGGCTACAAAGCAACTTTCACTTTTACTTTCAGGGTTGTGTTGTAGGAGGGCATAAATAGAGCTGCTATAGGCACTGCTCAAGCCAATACAGTGAGACTGTATTTTGAGGCCACTGCCTCTCTGCCTGTGCACTGCTACATAGAGTATCATGTTATATGAATGAGTATTATTAATCATCAATATGAGCAATTCATTAATACCACTCACACTGAGAGCGAGTGGTGAAAAACATTGATATATCCTGTAGAGCAAATATAGCAGGGAGCTACACTTGCTACTACAGGATATAGGATGTTGTTTGGCTAACCCTTGCTGAGCTGGCCATTTAGCATAGTGGTGTAAGCCACTCCTTGAGATGTCAGCAGACCCAGATTCAAGTCTGGTTCCAGGGAAAAGAATTTTTTGCATTTTTTAAAAATAGTCACTTTCCCCAGGGTTCATAACCCCTGTGGAGTTTATTACTTTAAGTTTAGAGGGTGCGGAGGACTTGCTCCCCACAAAGGGGGGCACTGCTGCATAGCCCACAGCATACAAATACTTACTTTGGTAGTTATTTTGCTTGAATGTAGCAACCGTCACTATTTGTGACAGTCGTTGCAATATCAGTCGCCCTTTTTACGATGGGCTCCTTTTTAGTAATTTAAGTAGTTTTCCTCCCCCGTCCCTCCAAGACAAGATGCAAGCCGCAGGGTACTGACCCTCCCCCCCACGAACACACACGTCAGTCTTCAGCTCAAGCTTTTCAAATGTATCCTGTCCCATCATTAAGAATTTCCACAAGAATAGTACCTTTTTAAATGTAAAATTTCACTTCTGCCCCCATTCTGCTGTGGTTGTCTTTGCTTCACTCACTACCCACAGACCTCATCTTGCATCACTTTGCCACCAACCTCCGTTTAAAAGCTTGCCAATGAAGCATTTAAACCTATCACCTAGGATCCTGGTTCCCTCCCGGACAGATGCAGCCCATCATGCCAGTATAGGCTTGCATCACTCCAGGTGGACCCCAGTCCCCAATGGAGCCAACTCCCTGAGCTCCACACCAGTTTTTCAACCACTGATTGAATCCCATGGTGCGGAACACCCTAGCCTCTCTATGCCATAGATAGGTAGCACCTCCGAAGGTTACCGTCGTGCTACTTGACTAGGGCCTCCCAATTCCACAAACTCTTCCTGCACTTCTCTAATCCCTTTCTTAACCAGGTCATTTGTCCCTAGATGGACAATGACATCCAGCTCCCTCCCTGTGCAGCTGCTCCAGCAATCCTGAGGATTCTGCCTCCTGTCCCTGCAAGCCATGGCGCCAGGCAGGCACCTTACCTCCTCTCCCTTCCTCCCCAGTTCTACCTTCCCTAACAATGGAGTCCCCACCAGGAGTTGTTTCCATCCCCTGCAGGGTCCCTGCCACCCTTCTGTGGGTCTCCTTTGTGAGGTTCCCAGCATTCTCCTTGGTCTCCACTGTGGGTGCCTCCATAGAGGAACCACACTTTGCCAGAATGGCATAGGAATTGTGGAGAGGTACAATGGGAGGATGCCTCTGTTCCACCATCATAATAGCTACATCTATTGCACCTCCACTCCTAACTAGGACTCCATTTCATCACCACCACTCCAAATCATGCCCCTCCTTGAAATATTTTCCCATTAATGTTCGTGGGTTTAACTCTGCACTTAAGAGGCATATATTTACATTCACCAATGGGTCTAGTCCAAATACATTTACACTTTATACGCATCTCTAAACTCCCTATGGTAAGGCTTCCGGTTCTCAAGTGTCTGTAGATGCAACTTCTGTTGCACAGTTAGGTCAAGTTCAGTAACACAGTTTAAAGTACTGCAGCACATAATAAGTAATACAGAGCCAGCATTACAGTTTTGTTTCCTCTTTCCTCTGAGGAGAACTCATTAACTCCCAATACATAAATATGTTACATAATTTCCTTAAACATCCTGTTTTATGCTTTTCAGTAACTGTTCTGGCTCTCTGTATCTAAATCTATTTAGGGCTTAGTGTCATTGTATGCAACATTAACAACTACTGGCAAGCACCCCTCCCAACCTGGTTGTAGCAAACACACAGCTGAATAGTTGTTCCCCAACAAGGGAGTCTGAAGTAGCTCTAGCCATGGAGCACCCAAAACACCCCTCTTCTTTGAACAACTATCTGGGGCCCATACACAGTTGCAGTTGGGGTGGAAGGCTTTGAGGGACACAGAGCTCCCCATACTGCCACCCACAAAACTGCCATACATTAAAAATATTACACTTATGTGTTAGTGCAATGATTTCTTTTTTTTTGTTTCACCCTTGATTAGTTTTCTCATTTTGAACAAATCTTTAGCTTGGATGTCATCTTTCTTACCTTTGCTTCATTTTCCTTCATTTTCTTTTATGTACACCTCCTGCCTAGCCAGAAAACCCTGACATCTGCAATACCCCCACCATGGGTTGTCCTAGAGTGGGACAGCTGATCCCAGGATCACACCTGAACAGCGGTTGCCATCATGGTACCCTGATGTGCTACACATGGTGTATCATGGTGGCTCGTCAGCTTTTTTATTCTCACTTTTTATGTTCACCATGAGCAGGTGCAGCAAACACTTTGTGTGTCACTGTGGTCCAATGCAGGTCAGCCTGCAAGGGGCTCATCAGTGTCACACCAATCATCAGCCAAGCTGATCAAGACACTGTTCTGTCTTCCTGGGTAGAAACTTATAGGGTGACTATTTCCCTTGATCTACATGATACCACCCACAAGCATGTTATTCCTGATGCTGGCTACAACCCCAAGTTCCTCAAGCAACCCTTCCACTTTACCCATTTTCAGTGTGTAACACAGGAGCCCATCCCAGTGCTGCCAAACACAATGACCCCTCAATTTCTCCCGTGCCTTCTATGTTAAAATTCGGTTGGTACAGGAATGCCCAATCCCCATGCTGGCTGCCACCTCCCCCTATCCATTTTGATTATGCAACACCGGGAGCCCACCTCTGTGCTACCAAACATAACACCAACACTGGGTGCCCAATCCCAATGTCAGTACCTGATATAAAGCAAACCTTCCTTGTAGATTTTTTTACATTATGTAAAAAACACCCTGTAAAAGGAAAACCATCCACTGATGTCTGTTGCCACTGCCTCCATTGCTGTCCCCCATCTGACCCTCCCACTCAGCACCCACACCCCTCAAGCCTCTTACTTACCTACCGGGGTCCAGCTGCAATCCTCTCTGGACTGGAAACACAGCTTCACTCTTCAATGCCAGACCATGAACTGAGGAAATCAGATATGCAGTTCAATATATTTCAATGGGTTTTAAACTTGCCATCATAACTTGGTAATTTTTGAATATTTTTATCCAAAATTTTCAATATGCCTTTTATGGGACCCCACCTCGTGAACAGTGACACTGAAATGAGGCAAATCTGTCCCAAAAGGTTATTTTGTGGTCATTACACAAAATCACCTTTCAGGTAGGATTTGAAATTTTTCGCTGCTCTTGTTCATGAGATGGAACCATAAGAAGGCTATGTTGAAAATTTGGGGAAAATATTAAAAATAACAAAGTTATAAACCTATGTTGAAATTTATGAATGCAGGCTCATAACTTTGTAGTTGTCAATATTTTGACCACAAATTTTCAACATAGCCATCTCTTCACAGCACTTTATGAATATAACAGCTGTCATTTTCAAATTCTGGCCAAAATGTGTTTTCGCACTTGTGGTGCAAAATCACCTTTTGGCAGTATTTAAAACGCTTTCTTGACCCTTGTTCAGGAGGTGGGGTCATAAGAAAGCTATGTGGGTTATAATAAGGCTATGTTGAAAATCTGAGGTAAAAATGAGAAAACAACAACGTTATAAGCCTACATTGACATTTTTCAACACACACCATAACTGTGGTAATTTTCAATATTCTGACCACAACGTTTCAACATAGCTATTTTTTCACACCACCTCATGAATTTGATAGCTGTCATTTTTCAAATCCTGGCCAAAATGTGTTTTCAGACTTCATCAATCAATTTATTGGAGAGCAAATTGAGAGTAAACTCTCTTTACAATTGCATCCAAATGATGAACAAAGAAATATATATATATGTTTTTTATATTTTTTATGCTCTCCCTGCCAGTTGGCCCACATCTGACCAACCCCCCAAGCCCCATCCCCCAGAATCGCCAGCTAAAAGAAGAAGGAAACCACTTTGGTTCTTAAATACAGTAGAAGAAAAGATTAGAGCCAAAGAGGCTGGCCTTCAGGAAATATAAGGGAACACAGCGGGATGAAGATAGGAGGCATACCAAACTGTCCTAAGGGAAGCAGGGAAGGCAGTAAGGCAGGCAAAGGCCCAAACTGAGGAAACACTAGCACAAACAGTAAAAGAGGGTGACAAGACTTTCTATAGATACATTAGTGAAAGGAGAAAGTCCAGAGGGGTATTGCTAAGCTCAAAGGAGAAAAGGGGCATGTGAGGAGGAGGAGGAGTACTCTAAAAGCATCTATCCTAAATAGATACTTTGCTCAGTATTTACTGAAGAGAAGGTAGGGCAGAGCCCACAGCTCAACACCATAGACACAAGGGAGGGAGGTGAGCACTACTCCCTTCACAAAAGAAAGGGTCCACCAAGAGCTCGCTAAGCTCAGGGGTGACAATGCAATGGGACCTGATGGCATACATCCCAGGGTACTAAAGAAGCTAAGGGTGGAACTAGCAAAGCCATTAGCAGAACTGTTTAGTGAGTCTCTGAGCATGGGAGAGGTCCCAGAAGACTGGAGAAGGGCTCATGTGATCCCTCTCCATAAGAGTGGTAGCAGGGAGGAGGAACTACAGACCAGTCAGTCTTACCTCAGTAGTGGGCAAGATTATGGAGGTACTCCTTAAGGAAAGGATAGTGCAACACCTGGAATCCATAGGGGCACAGGATCCAAGACAGCATGGGTTTACAAAAGGAAGGTCCTGTCAAACTAATCTCCTAGATTTCTTTGACTGGGTAACCAGAGTGGTGGACCAAGGGGAGCAGTTGATGTCGCCTACCTTGACTTCAGCAAAACTTTCAACACTGTTCCACATAGAAGATTGATAAATAAGCTGGATAGGCTCGGGTGGGCCAGAAGTTGGTCAACTGGTGGCAAACTGGTTGACAGGCAGAAAACAGAGAGTGGTGGTAAATGGTATGCAGTCAGAAGAGATGTAAGTCACAAGTGGGGCACCTCAGGGATCAGTCCTGGGGCCAGTCCTCTTCAATATCTTCATCAGTGACATTGCAGATGGACTAGAGGGTAAGGCTTGTCTGTTTGCAGATGACACCAAGATCTGCAACAGAGTAGATGATCCAAATGGGGGGCAGAATGAGAAGAGATCTGGATAAACTAGCAAAATGGACGGAAGAGTGGCAACTGGGATTTAATGCAAAGAAGTGCAAGATCATGCACATAGGGAAGAGAACCCTGAAACCACCTATAGGCTGAAGGGGAGTTGCTGGCAGTCACAAAGGAAGAAAGAGACTTGGCATCATCATCACTGACGACCTGAAATCATCCAAGCAGACCTCTAAAGCAGTAGGTAAGGCTAGGGGATGTTAGGGTGTATTAGTAGGGGTATCACAAGTCGTGAAGAGGGAGGTAATAATCCTCTTTACAAGACACTGGTTAGGCTCTATCTTGAGTACTGCATGCAGTACTGGAGGTCACACCTTCACAAGGACATTAACCAAATTGAGGCAGTCCAGTGAAGGGCAACCAAAATGGTGTAGGGACTGCATCAGAAGACATATGAGAACAGATTAACGGAGCTCAATATGTATACTCTAGAGCAAAGGAGGGAGAGAGATGATATGATCGAAACATTCAAACACCTTAAGGGCATTAACAAGGTGAAAGAGTCTAACATGTTTCAACATAAGAAAAGTAGCAAGACAAGAGGACACAGTATGAGATTAGAGAGAGGCCGATTAAGGGGTAATGTGGAGGAAGTTCTTTTTCACAGAAAGGGTGGTGGATGCGGAACGGCCTACCCCAGGAAGTGATGATTATGAATACAGTGCAGGGCTTCAAACAGACATGGATAGGCATAAGGGAGCAATACAGATGAGTATGAATAGATAGGCCACTGACAGCAACAGGCGATGGCACATATATAAGGTAGAAAAAGAAATGGGCAGACTGGATGGGCCTTGCCGTCTATCTGCCGTTAACCTCTATGTTTCTACCTGCCTGGCCCGGGAGCGGCACCTGCAGGCAGTCGGTCTTCACCCTGCTGACTGGCATTTTTTCCTCCAAGTGTTTTCTCCCTGAGGCCCCCGGAGTCAGTGCACATGCGCCGAACAGCCCCGGTCACAGCCTCCTTTCTCACCCCAGGCCTAGTGCCCAGGCCACCAAGTCCCAAGCTTACTCCAGCCTCCACTGGGGTCACCCATCAGCCGAGGGACACCGTACTCCCTCCCCAGAGAGGAGAGCTTGCCTGTTGACAGCTCCATCCAGCTCTGCCCTCCCACCCATGGCAACCTTCTGACACCCCAGGCCTGCTCCCGAACCTGGGTCACCAGCATGGGTCGAGGTAAGGCACCAGCACCTTAGCCTCTGTGCCACCTGGCCAGCTCAACAAAACAAATATTTATACAAATTGGGATGACATATAAACAGATGCATAATTTAACAAACATTCATTTAAAACAGTTACACTTATGATATGTACATTCAATAAGGTGGTTCTCAAAATGTGAAATTGATATTATAGCCATCATCTTTAATTTCATTTGATAGAAATCCATGTGCAAGGTACTTAAACTGCCAATGAGTTGTCACCATGTTTGTTCCTGGACGAGGTATAGAGAACTGTGAGAGACCACTGGACCATAATGCATATCTATTTGGATGTTTAAACTGCAATAAAGTCACCAAATAAGAGGGAAGTTGTAAACAAATTTGTGTACATAAATACACCAGTGGAGTTGTCTGTGAGCTGCCAAGGACTGCCACCCAACCACAGCATATAGCTGACAGTAGGGGGTCATCCACAGCAGACCAAAGATAAACCTCAAGGCACTATGGTACAAAGGGTCCAGCAGTCTCAACACAAAGTCTGATGTCTTCATATAAATACAGTCACCATAGTCCAATTTTGACATAAAACAGAACTAACTAATTGCTTACAAATTGTAAAACTAAACAGGCCCTATTTCTATAGAAAAAGATAAAAATTTTTAAGCTTAGCAGATAACATTTGGATATGTTTATCAAATGACATAAATTCATCTAATAAAATGACCAGGTAATAGTAGGAAGTAGTCCTACATAGTTGTGTCCTGTCCCAGGCAGATAAATTGTGGTGCTCCACCTTTGTGTTTCCAGTGAATAAAACCTCTGGGTTTTACCTGTATTAAGTAATAATCGAATTTAATAAGTGCAAGTTGAATATTGTTAAAACTATTTGTAGTGTTTTTATAGCTGATTTACAATCTTATCGTTGGTGTACAGTATGGTGTCATCAACATATAAAAAGGTTTCTGTATCGATAGACATACTACCAATTCAATCAATCAATCAATCAAAATCTTTATTTATTCAGGCGAGCATCATTGAGCATAGCTCACTTACAAGACGGACCTGATTGGTCATAACAATATAAAAGTACAAATTTTTACACAAATACAAGATACAGATTGAATACAAAAACAAAGACATTGTAAATGAACAGATACAAGAATACTCATATATATACAAAGCAATGAGCCAAAGAAACTGGGTTATAATAAAAAAGGAACAAAATAAGACAGTAATGAAAGATTAAACAAGGGTGATGGGATTTTGGGAATAAGGACAGGTATGAGTTAAGGGGTGAAAGCTACAAAACAATTAGTGGATTTATGTCAATTCATTGACATAAATAAGAAATAATAAATGCCCCAACACTGAGCCTTGGGGAACCCCTTTATTTATTACTATTGGATCTGAGCAGTATTGACCCACCTGTACTCTTTGTTGTCTGAAGGACAAATAGGAGGAGAGCCAAAATAAAGAAGTTAATTCCAACCCCAAGGCTTTTAACCTATTTAACATAATATTGTGATCAACAGAATAAAATGCTTTGGAAAGATAAAAAAAAAATTGCTGGTACTGAATTGCCATGGTCAAATGCTGTGAATATATCATCTGTAACCCTAGAAGCAGTGTAAGTAGTGTTGTGGCCCTTACAAAACCCTGCCTGATAATCTGTCAGTATTTTTATTTTTTCAAAATAGCTACTCAATTGCTTATACACCAATTTTTCCATTATTTTAGAAAAGGCGTTAAAATCGAGATGGGGCAATAACACCCTGGATCCATTTCATCACTTCCTTAAATATTGGGGCTATACAAGCAGTTTTCCAATCAGTTGGAACTTCAGAGGTTCTAAGTGAGAAATTAAATAAATAAGTGGTTTGACTAACACTGAGCTCCAATTTGATAAAAACAGAGTATATTCCATCCTTTCCTGCTCTTTTTTTTTACATCTAATCTTCCTAACTCAAACAATACATCCCACTCATTAATTTCATGAAAATTAAATAAGGGTCTGATATTACCGTACACAAAATCTGAGTCTAATACACTTCCTGGCTGGTTTGGATAGGTTCTATCAAATGAATTACCCACTTGCTAAAGTATTCATTAAAGACTTTTACCTGATCTGTGGGGTTAACAGTGACCAAATCCTTTTATTTTAATATTTTCAGAAGCTGTAACCTGTTACCTTTTCCTTGCATTTGCCTAATTCCTCCCTCCTTCCTTTGTTTTTCACTTTGCAACTTTTATAGACTCTTGCCTCAGGGCTTAATTGGTTTGTGTTCCTTTTCTTCTCTTCTTCTGAGCTTCACCTTGTCTACCATTCTACCCTTCCTGTAATTCTCTTCTACTGTTTTTATACATTGCTCCACAGTTTATATAAATACTGCTTATGTTGCTCGGCTTGTCATGCACCTGAAGAGATTATTTTCAGCAGTTTGCTTCATCCAAATGTGGTGTGGTAATGGGAGATTTTAACCTGAATTGGATAGGTGATGCTCATGATGAACTTGAATTATTACTTTCTGGTGCAGGATTATACCAATTGGTTTCGGACTTTACTAGAATGAATTATAGTAGTAACCAACATACCCTAATTGAGTGGATTCTAACTAAGATAGTGGATAGGATAATTGAGAGTGGGACTTACCCAGACAGCATTAGTGATCTTATGCCAGTATGTTATATTTGGAGGTATATTAAAGTGAAAACACCACCTAAAATAATCAGTTATAGAAAGTACAATAATATCGACTATGATAGTTTGGATTTAGATTTATAAATGATAGATTGGTCATTTCTGAGTGCAATTCCTGACCAAAATGCAGCTGTTGATTTTTTCTTACTACACTTTTGGATATACAAGATAGACATTTTCCCTTAATAAAAGAAGGGTTAAGGGTAAAATATTAAATTGATTACACCTAATTTATTTGCATTAATGAGGAGAGAGATAAACAATGGAAAAAATATAAAGCTACTAATAATATAGAGGCTTTTAATTGTTATCGTATTTTAAGAAATGTGTAAGCTGCTTGTGCATAAAAATCAGATTTTTATCAAAGGCAACTGATAAACTCATTAGGAATTCTAAAATATTCTGGGGATTAATAAAAAACTTACAGATCCAATGACAAATAGAGGAATCAGTACTATTAATTTAAATGGGGTTGTCATAACTGACAAAAGACATTTGTGATCACTTTTTAAAAGTTTACTGATTTATCCAATTATTTAACTGGTATTGATTTTCTCATTTTTGAATGATTCAGTATCTGATTGGC
The DNA here is from genome assembly GCA_016271365.2 of Neoceratodus forsteri. Classification (NCBI taxonomy): domain Eukaryota; kingdom Metazoa; phylum Chordata; order Ceratodontiformes; family Ceratodontidae; genus Neoceratodus; species Neoceratodus forsteri. Next base: position 571,842,038 of record CM028137.1, read on the forward strand.
TTGATTTAAATAGTGATTATTGTTTTAGAATGATTCAGCCACAACAGGTACATAAGTTGCTGAGACAGATGTCTATCAACAAAAGTGCAGGACCAGATGGGCTGGAACCATGGTTCCTTAAACTTGTTTCCAGTCTCATATATGAACCTTTGACAACAGTCTTTAATTTATCCCTTACTACTGGGGTCTTTCCTGAGGTCTGGAAGCAAACTGTTATTAAACCAATATTTAAATTTGGTCAACCTTATGATATAGATAATTATTGACCTATCTCCATGCTTTCTCCGCTAAGTAAAATATCTGAAAAGTTGGTTAACTGCCAATTGGTGGAATATCTCAAAGCCAGAGGTCTTCATTCTCTGGAACAGCATGGCTTTTGAGCTTCATAGCACTGGTACAGCACTGGCACATTTCGAAACTATACTTTAAGATCTATGGATGCTGGGCTTTTGACAGGTGCAGTATTTATTGATTTATCGAAAGCTTTCAGCTTAGTCAATCATGCCATGCTGTTCGAGACTGAGGAGCCTTGGACTTCTGAGGTATCCTGTGATTGGTTTCATAGTTACCTAGCTGCCCAACCAGTAAAGGTACAACTTGGGGGTGTGGAGTCGACACTGGGTGAGCTTCAGCATGGGGTACCACAGGGTCCATTTTGGGGCCCCTGTTGTTCTCCGTGTTTATAGACCCCATTGTCAAGGTTTCAAGTAATTCAAGCCAGACCACAGGTGCAGTGGTTGGATTTCCACTTGCGACGCCAGCAACCCGGGTTTGGGAACAGACTCGGGTAGCTGGAGGGCTAGCTGGGGAGGAGGATTGAGCACCCAATGGCTGCTCTCTCCCCTCCAGGGGGTGGGTGGGGATGTAAGTCCTGCTGCAACACCACCACCTGGGTGACCACAGGTGGAGGTGCAGCAAGACTGCACATAGCAGGAGGAAGGATATCTGCTGGAAGCAGAGCTGCCAGGCACGCCATGACGCGCTCCGCCCCTAGGCTCCCTAGCTGCAAGCACGCCCTGAGGGCAGGAAGAAAACTAGAAATACCCCACCAGACTCCTGGTAGATTGAGCTCCTGGCTACGATCCCCAATGCCTCTACTGGACACCAGTACTAGCATCCCCTGACGAAAAACTCAGTCACGGCCAGGGTGTAAGGGCCCCACCCTGCATCCACCTGGGGGTATAACCAAGGCTCTGTGGGGGATGGACTGCACTGACATCAGCTAGTAGGAGCAGGGATGAACCAGACCTATGGAGACTCCAGAAGGAGCAGGAGTTTGGTGGTGAGAGAGGGGCATACAAAGAAAATATAAAAAAAAAAAAAAGGTTTCAAGTAATTCCAGAATGTTGTTGTATGCTGATGATATAATTTTGTTTTCTAGCTGTACTAAAATAAGTGATATAAATGTTTCTTTACACCAAGATTTCTTTGCCTTGAACAGGTGGTTGTTGGACCATTGTTTGATATTAAACTTCAAAAAAGGGTAAGTATCTTATTTGGCTCCTTACCCAAATTAAGTAACTCAGAATCCTTAATAATTAGTGATTTAGCAGGTAATACTATACAACAAGTAATGGAAATTAAATATTTAGGAATAACGCTTGATCCATGTTTTACTTACTCAGCACATATTAGGAAAATAGTTAAGTCCGTAAACCAAAAAGTTGGTGCCTTATATCAAATTAAGGATTGTCTAACTAGGAAGGCAAGAGAGATGATATCTAAGAGTTTATTATTGTCAACTTTCTATTATAATTCTTTTTGTTTACAAAGTTGGCACTGAGGGATCTGGAATTGGTAAATAGATCCTTTAACTCCATCTGTAGATTTGTTTTAGCTAAATCATTTAAAATGCACCACTGTGTTCTATATAATGATTTCTGTTGGCTCCTCCTAAGTTGGTGTATTCTTATAACTTGGGTGGTTGACCAATAACATACTAGTTCAGGGCTGTAAATCTCCACTGTATAGCTTAATAAATATAAAGGTTGATATTAGGTTGTTACGCTCAGCTAATATGCAATGGTTATCCATGCCAAGATCTGTTACCTGTATGGGCTAGAGAGCTTTTTCCTTGCAGTGTCCGATTTTTGGAATACATTGCCTATTGATTGTATTATTACTTCCAGCCAAGAAAATTAAAAGCCTTGTTCCATTATCTGCAATTTTTGCTGTGTATAACTGGTTTTATGTAGTACCTTGTACTATTTCATTTATTATACTTTTGTTATCAATGTATTGTGTATAATGTTTGTATTATCTGTATGACATCTAAGCTTCTTTGTAATGAAGCTCCAGGTCGATCCTGAAAAAGGGCCTTGGCCACTGATCTTACCAGTAAATAAAGTGAATTGAACTGAATTGAACTGAATTGAGACCTGTGAGACCCTGAAAGCTTGTGTAGAATTCCATCTCTTGTACAAGACTCTTGTTGGTCCAATAAAAGGTCTCAAACCTTCCAGCATCTCCTAATTCCTCCCATATCTTCTTCTTCTTATCCTTCCCACAGTTAAACTGTTGATTGTAAAACCTGCTTTTGCCTCCCTAACATCTCAAGTACATTTATTTCTCAGGTTTTATAGTTTTGGATATCCCTTGGTTCTTTAGTCATTTTAGCTTTCCTCCACATACGATATTTTTCTATCAACTGTTGTTTTAATCGCCTATAGAACCATGGTGCAGGAAATTACCATATTATTTTTTCCTTAGAAGAGCATAAAATAATCCCACGCTAGGTGTATATCAAGACAAAGATAAGTCAAGGACCAATTCACATCGAGTAAGTCATAGAGAAATGCCTGCCCATTAAATCTAGAAAAATTCCTCAATAAGTTACATTTGTGTGATTTGAAGTTTTAAACTGGTTTTAGACTTCTGGTGCAAAATCACCTTATGGGCACGATTTAAAAATATTTTCTACCCTTGTTTATGATGTGGGGTCATAGGAAGGCATGTGGCATCATAAGAAGTCTCTGCTTAAAATTTGGAGTAAAATATTAAACAACAACAAAGTTATGAGTGTGCATTGAAATGTTTCAATAAATGCTCATAACTGTGGTCATTTTCAGTATTTTGACACAAGATTCTTAACATAGTAATTTTTCACATCACCTCTTAAATGTGACTGCTGTCATTTCTCAAACCCTACCTAAAATTTGATTTCACACTTGAGGTGCAAATGATATTTCAGACATTGTTTTATAAACGACACCTGTCATGCTCAGAAGAAGTGGTGATAAAAAGATCAGGTTGAAAATTTTGGGTAACAATTTGAAAAACAGCTAAATTATGAGGAAATGTTGAATTTTTCTTTATTTTTATTTATTGAAATATTTCATCAGGAGGGCACACTGAACAACAAGTTCCTTGTCTCATGGTACGACCTGGTGGTATGAGGGTAAGAACACAGAGATTATACAAACAATGGATAGAAAATTGTTACACATAATATAGAGTAGGTAGAGAATACGAGCAACAATTAGGGCGAGGTACAAACAAATACAGCTAGTAAAATGGGTTTTATGTGATGAGGGCGACTCCACGTCAGTGAGTCCCCAAAGTGTGAACAGAGGATGCAGACTGCTGAAAGGGTGATGGGGGAATACAGCAGCAGGAGAGAGCACAGACAGGGAGGCAGAGGCTGCAAGAATGTCATCCCAATGTGCGAGCAGTGCAATGGGGCGACAGGCACGGGTGAGCCCACCATGGTGATGGACACAGAACGGTGCACCAATGCACCAGGAAGAGTGCCCTGTGGTGGGTGACGGGACAGGGTGAGTGGCACAAGATGACATGCCTTGGGCATCTGGCAGGATGCTGTGGGGTGGCCAAACATGGACAGCACAGATGGAGGCATGAGACCTCCATGGGTGGATGCGAACCGTATGGCATACCTGTGCACAGGGCAGGCATGCCATGGCAGGGCTGTGTCGGGAAGTGCATGGTGGAGGGCTGCAGTGGACCACAATGGACAGCCACGGGGCATGGACACCTGGCATGGTGCCCGTATGTGTGAAGCACAGTGCAGACCCAGAAGCGCCATACAGGGCATCTGCAGCAGTGCTGCGTGAGGTGCGGACTATGGCCCGATCATGGGGGCTCCCATGGGCCTGCTGTTGTGGGGGCTCTGCCATAGTGGTGGTGGTCCACTGGACTTGGGGGACTGAGGTCTGTGCAGTCCATCCGTGTGTGGCTGTTCTTGAGTCCTGTCATCTCACCACTCTGCCCATGGCTGTTCTATGCCACCTGTCCACCCTGTGCAGTCATGGGTACACTGAATGGGGTAGAGACACTCACAAGCTTGCACACACTAAAACAAGAACAAAAACAAAAAGCTTCTGTAACTGGAAGGGACACAGACATGTGGGGAGGAGCAATGCACTGCTGTAGAACAGCAGTCTTCTGGGAGACATTCTGAAACTGCGTTGCTGCCTTATTTGCAGGCACCCTTTGGTCTGAGGGAGGAGGTTGTTTGTCTCCATGCTGACCTGGCAAGGATTTGGGAAACCTGTCCCCACCCAGAGACCACCCAGGCCACTGCCACCAACTCAGAGGTTGCCAAGAAAGAGGAGGGTTTGACCACGGTGGGCTCAGGGAGGGTGAGGGTGGTGGAACAGAGGTGCATCCCTCCAGCTGTGCCGCCCACAATTCATTCACCACTCTGGTGAAGCATGGTTCTTCATCGAGGCACCTGCAGTGGAGACCAAGGAGAATGCTGGGAACCTCCACAATGGAGATCCACAGGAGGGTGGCCCAGGACACCACAGGAGAAGCAACTCCTGGTGGGGACTCAATTATTAGGGGGTAGAACTGGGGGAGGGGAGGGGAAAGGAGGTAAGTGCCTGCCTGGCGCAAGGCTTGGAGGAACAGGAAACAAATCCTCAGAATCGTGAGCAGCGGCAATGGGGACGGAGCTGAATGTCATTATCCACCTAGAGACGAATGACCTGGCTGAGAATGGGATCAGAGCAGTGCAACAGGAGTTTGTGGAGTTGGGGAGGGCCTTAGACAAGTAGCACACACGTAACTTTCTCGAAGTGCTACCTGTCTATGGCATGGATGAGGCTAGGCACTCCGCACCATGGGATTCAATGACTGGTTGAAAAGCTGGTGCAGAGCTCGGGATTTGGCTTCACTGGAGACTGGGGCTCCACCCAGAGGGATGCAGGCCTATACAGGTGCGATGGTCTGCATCTATCCTGGAGGGGAACCAGGATCCTAGGTGATAGCTTTAAAAGCTTCGTGGCAAGCATTTAAACTAGCCAAGGGGCACTGAAGAGGAGAAGGAAATCCTAGCCCCCAAAAATGAAGGTAATTAGTGAGGTAAACACCAACATAGAGCAGCAATAGGGAGAAGGGCAAGGGTAAATGGAGAAAAGACAAAGGCAGTAGGGACAGGGATGGGGCATAAAGAAATAAAGCCATAAAAAATGGAGGGTAATGAGTACCAATGCCTGTAATCTAGGTAAAAAGCTCCTGAAATGGTGGCCTTGATGGAAGAGGGATGCCTGGATATTGTGGCAGTCACAGAAACATGGTAAACAGAGAACCATGACTGGGACGTCAACATACCAGGTACACAATCTACAGGAGGGACAGGGAGGGAAGAAGAGGAGGAGGAGTAGCTCTCATGTAAGGGAAGGTATAAAAGCAACAGAGCTAAAGGGTAAACGGGGAGAAGAGGAGGTGCTGTGGGTCACCCTGGAGACTGGAAATGGCTCACAATCCACACAGGGTTGTATACAGACCCCTGTCTCAGGGGAGGAAATGGACAAGGAAATGATAGAAGGCATCCTTGGGATGGCAGAGAAAGGGAGATATTGCTGACGGAGGACCTGAATATGCCAGATGTTGACTGGAGCACATTTGCTGCAGCCACATCCAAGAGCAGGCCATTCTCGATGCCCTACAGGGCATGCCTCAGACAGCTAGTTTTGGAACCCACTCGGGGAGAGCAATCTTAGACCTGGTACTCTCAAATGGGGATGGAGAGAGGATCTCTGATCTTGAAGTGGGTAGCCATCTGGGAACAAGCGACCACCAAACAGTGTGGTTCAGATAAACTTAGCTGTAGAGTCAAGCCACACAAAAGTGAAGGTACTGACTACAGAAGGGCTGATTTTGACAAATGGGAGAGTGCCTCAGAAAGCACTAGCAAACAGGCAAGAAGGTGGGTGGAGCAACAATGGGAAACATCAAAACCGCCAGCACAGAGGCAACAAGTCTTTGTGTGAAGCAAATAAACAAATCAAAATGAAAGAAAACTACTATGGTTCTCAAAAGAAGTGGCGGGAAGGTAAGGGAAAAAGATAGCATTTAGGAAGTATAAGGAAACACAGAAGGAGCAGGACAGAGAACTGTACCAGTTAAAGCAGAAGGAAGCGATTAAGACAGTCAGAATAGCAAAGTCCCAAACCGAGGAAAGATAGCCAACTCGGTTAAGAAGTGGATAAAACCTTTTATAGGTACATTAGGGAGTAAAGAAAGACTAAGGCAGGGATACGAGGCTAAACAAAGAGGAAGGTGGCTGGGCAGAGAGCGACAGTGAAAAGCAGGGATACTAAACGAATACTTCTGCTCAGTATTCACAATGGAAAAGCAGGGGAAATACCTAATCCAGTCAATAGAAGCACTCTGGATAGGGGCTTGATATTAGTCCTTTCACAGAAGAAAGGGTTCTGAAAGAACTCTTAAAACTGAAGGTGGATAAAGCAATGGGGCCTGATGGGATTCACCCCAGTATTTTAAAAGAACTAAGGAAGAATTAGTAACACCACTGACTACCCTTTTAATAAATCATGGGAGAATGGGTGGTACCTCAGGGCTGGAGGAGGGTGGGTGTGATTCCCTTCACAAAAGTGGGAGCAAGACAGAGGCAGGAAACTACAGACCCGTGAGTTTGACCTCAGTGGTAGGGAAAATGATGGAATCACTTCTGAAGGAAAGAATTGTTGAGTACCTAGAGGCCAGTGGGGCACAGGACCCAAGGCAGCATGGATTCACAGTGGAAAGTCATGTCAGACAAATCTAATTGATTTCTTTGACTGGGTGACCAAAGCAGTAGACCAAGGAGGGCTGTGGACATGGCCTACCTAGACTTTAGCAAGGCATTTGACACAGTCCCACAAAAGATTAATAAACAAATTAGCCAGCCTGGGAATGGGTCCTAGGGTGGCAGCCTGGTAAAACACTGGTTGGACAACAGGACACAGCGGGTAATAGTAAATGGAGTCCACAGGGAAGAAAGGAGGTTTACTAGTGGACCGAGGTTCAGTACTGGAGCCAGTCCTTTTAATGTCTTTATAAGTGACGCTGCAGAGGAACTGGAAGGAAAGTATGTCTCTTTGCAGATGACACAAAGATCTGCAACAGGGTTGATACACAAGGTGGGGTGGAAAGGATGAAAAGGGACTTGGTAAGGTTGGAGGAATTGTCAAATGTATGGCAGCTTAGATTCAATGCAAAGAAGTGCAAAGTAATGCACCTGGGAAACAAAAACCAGGGGAAGAGTACACAATGGGGGTGAGATACTGACAACAACAAAATGGAAAGGGACCTGGGGTAGTCATATCAGACGAACTAAAAGTGGACCAGCAATGTCAGAAGGCAGTAAGGAGGGCTGGGAAATATTGGGATGCATAGGAGAGGCATCACCAGTAGAAAACAGGAAGTCGTTGGCCCTCTGTACAGACAGTTGGTAAGACCACATCTGGAGTACTGTGTACAGTTCTGGAAACCCCATCTCCGCAAAGACATAGACAGGTGGAGGCTGTCCAGAGGAGGGCAACAAAATAATGCAGGGTCTGCATCAGAAGACATATGAAGAAAGACTAAAGTAACTAAAGATGTATAACCTCGAGGAAAGGAGGAAGAGGAAGGACATGATAGAAACTTTAAAATACCTCAAGGGAATCAACAAAGTCCAAGAGGGTAGCATCTTTCAGAAAAAGAGATGTTCAAAAACAAGGGGATAATTTGAAGATAGAGGGGAAGGCTCAGAGGTAATGTGAGGAAGTATTTCTTCACAGAGAGGGTTGTGGATACACGAACAGCCTTTCTGAGGAGGCTCAGAGTCAAAAACAGTGGAGGAATTCAAGAATGCATAAGACAGACATAAGGCAATTCTAATGGAGGGTAGGAGGAAGTAGGCTGTTGGTTAACTAGGATCTGCAGCTTATCCATTAGGTAGGGAAATGGGCAGACTAGGTGGGCCAACGGTTCTTATCTGCCATCAAATTCTATGTTTCTATGTTTGTGCTATGCACCTTCCCAGGCCCTTCTTGCTGGCACTTGCTGTCCTCCTGTGGAACGCACCCTGCACTGCCTATGCTGCAGGAGCTTGGTGTGTCACACAGTCACCTGTAGCTGCTCTGGGTCTCACCTCACCGACTGCAGCTACAGGTGCTCTTGTACTGTCATTCTGTGCATTTGGGCAGCCGCCCTTTAGGCAGCAGCTCAGTGGGGTTGCCCACCCTTACCACGCTGTAGATTTAGCAGTCTTCCTGGCCGTTACTGTAAAATGATGCATCAAATAGGAGTCCACGGATTTACAATACAACATTACAGGCATAGAAACATAGAAACATAGACTTTGACGGCAGATAAGGACCGCTAGGCCCATCTAGTCTGCCCATAAATACAATAGGCAATACAATAACGCAACAGAACTATCACAGTACAATAATTAAAGGGTAGCCCGGTATTATGTGGGGCAGAGCTCCTCCCCACAGCCTATTTAAAACCAACAGCTGACTTCCGCTCTTGCTTAGAGCGAGTCGCACTCGCTTGGAAAGTGGGCTGGTCCTCCCAACCTTTCCTTTCCCTGTGTTCCTGGTTCCCATCCTAGCTGTTGCTTTGCTCTCCTTCTCCATGTACCTTGTTCCAGTGTTGTTTGTCTTTTGGGGGTGGTACCCATCTGTGCCTTCAGTTTGTCCGCCCTCCTTACCTTGTCCTCCCATCCGCTTACAGTCCTGCTCACGCCTTGTACTTAGATTGACTGTTTTGGTCATAGCCACTCGCCCTCTTCCTATGTGCCCATTTCCGTATTCCAGTTCAGTCTATGTCTGCTTCTCCAGTTCCTGCAGGATGTACACTCAGGGGAATCTGACCGCTGCTTGCCTTGTCTCTGCACCTAGCAGCTCACTTGCCTGGAAGTCTGTAGTTACAACTCCTGCAAACGGCGCAGGTGTCGATCCTCCTTTTGCACTTTCTTGATGTTCAGCTACTGGGTGCCTCATTTGTCTGTCTGCTACTTACCTCGTTCGTATTCTATCATTTGGAACCACGTAATTTGGGGACTACTGAGTGACCTTTTGATTTGCTTCCAGCTTGCATGACTCCAACGCTATCTACTTTTCTAGTTCATCCCTCGGATTGCTTGGCAGTATTGCCATGCTGGACATGCCGTTTTACATCGCTGCTTCCTGGATTCTTTCTCATGCTACTTTGACAGCTGCCATAGTTACTTCACCTACAAGCCTGCCTTCTCATTACGAGTGGCACCTCTGCAGTACAGCATGCAACAGACCTACCAGGCTGCTACAGACTTTCACTCTTCTCCAGGACCCAGTATTAAGCCTCTGTTTTCCTTTCAGGTCCTGCAAGTGCCTACCTAGCATTACACTCTGACTTTACATTAGTTTGTCCTGTTTTACTTCTGATTATTGCTATCAGCTGCTCCACAGGTGCAAGCCCCTACTATGCACTTGCCTCTGTGATACTTGCTTGTCTAGCAGTCTCCAGGCAACTGTCCACCAGTTAGCCATTTCTCATGTCACCCTCAGGTGTAGCTGATACCTTCCATGGTGTCTAGACTCCTGCCAGATAATTTATGTATTATGCCTCAGCCGTCCACCTAGCACCTGCTTCAGCTCCTTCCTATTCTACCATATCAGCTACTCCATCGATGTTGAATGTTCCGGGACACTGGTTTAGCCACGCCTTCCGGTGCTGGTTGCTGCAGCTCTCACTTGCTTGTTCTCACCCGTGACCAGATCATAATCGGACCATGCATCAAGAAATGACATCATTATACTTGGACAGTTACCATGCTGCTTCGCTTTGGTCGTTTACTGCTTTTACCTCACTTTCTGGATGACTACCACCCTTACTTACCTTGCCCGCTGACCTCGTGTGGTCCAGCTCCATATGCTAGCTTTCGTGAGGCTTGGCTGCCATTATCTACTTACCTTACCAGCTGATCTACATGTGGTCCAGCTGTGCATGCTAGCTTTGTGGGGCTAGCTGCTACTCTCCTTACTTTCCAACTGACCTTCAAGGGGTCCACTGTGCGGCTAGCTATGTGAGTGCTAGATGCTACTCTACTCTCACCGACTGACCTACGAGGGGTCCAACTGTGCTTGCTAGCTTACGTGGGCCTAGCTGCCACCTGCTCACATTACCAGCTGACTTACGTGGGTCCAGCTGCACCATATTTGCCCACTTCTAGGACCTGCTTCACCCTTCAGGCCAAGGGTCCACTACTTACTCCACCTGCCTCGCCAGCTCGAGGACTAAAGATTCACTTATTTATTCTACAGCACCATATTCGCCTGCTTTACGACCTGCCATCACCCATCGGGCTGGGGGTTTACTTACTTCTACTAACACCTGCCCTCGCCCAGCTCGGGGCCCAGAGGTTCACACATTCTACTATAAATCTACCTGCTGCCGTGTCAGCCAGCCCAGGAGCTCCTTTACTATGGACTGCATTAGATGTTTCTGCATTCATCATCTATTCTTGGATGCTTTGCCCTGCTATTTAAGCCATATGGAATTGTTACTGCTTCATTCCTTCCAGGACCCTAGTTGGGCTTCTCCTCAAGACTTTATCCTGATTTATGCTCTTTCGTTTCTCGGACCCTGTGACAATGCTGATTCATTTGACTCAGGCTCTTCAGTTCTTGCCATCTAGGACTCCTAAGCTTGACTGTTCAAGTCAGGATTTTCTTCACAAATCAGTTCTATCTAAGATATCATTCTGGCTCAGACCATAGACCATTGTTACGCAACAATTTGGATCCACAAAGCCCTCTGATTCCTGGCTCATACCATTCTTCATGCCACTCTGTTTTATTCTGTACCTAATCTTGCAATACTACTTACCTGCTACTACATCTGCTCATGCAGCTTTACTTATTAAATCAACTGACCTATGTACAGGTCCACTTATTTACACTACTTGCTCATACTACCTGCTTTACTCTTACTGGGCCTGGAGGTCTTCCGACTCACTTGCAATTGCAACCTACTGCGCTCCTCGTGCACTGGAAATACATCTGACTTACTTCTACATGTTCGCTGCATTCTCTGCCTACTTCATGCTTGCTTCCCTCTCTGGATTGGAAGTATTCCTCTCGTCCAGTTGCCATGTCTCTGCCTCAGTCTCTTCAATGCGACCCTGCTATCCTTGATCTGGATACATCAGTCCTCAGCATCATTCCATTCTCTAGGTCTGCCTACAACTGCAGTACTATTGTGCTCAACACTGATTCAAGATGCTTCCTGGAGGCTCTATGCCACACTTATTCTAGTAGCTGACCGTAGTAGGTCTGACTGCATTCCTGTTGCCTGGAGCTAATTGCCTCTACGCACTCTCTCCAGCTGATGGATTGCTGCACATCTCGTTGAAGGACTATCTACCATGCTCGATTTCTGCCAGCAGACATTCCTGGGCCTGGCTGCTCTTCATAATACTGAATCGGCCGCCTCTCTCCTACCTCTCCAGCTATCATTCCACTGCACTTTCTTCAGGGGCTGATTGCCACGTCCTGTTCCTTTGTATTGCCTTCATGGGTGCTATCCCTGCTCCTACTACCGCTCACTTCAGATTAGCAGTCACTTGACTTGCTCTTTTGGGCTCACCATATTCTACTACTTGGATGCTTCATACACCACACCAGTGTCTTGATTATCCTCTACAGCTTGCCATTATTCCAGCTCAGCCCTACAGCCATTGCCTTCATATCAATTCCTACAAAGACTATACTTCACTTATCAGATCTGGATTCATCAGTCGGTAGCCTGGCTACAAGTCTTCTCTCATTATACGTATTTATACAAGCCCTCTATTAGAAATCAAGAAGTCGTACTATTTCTATTCATCCTGCCTCATTGAAGTCAAGTTTGGATGCAACTATCTGCGTCTGGTCTCCTGTATTGAATTCTCAGTCATCAACTTCATCTCCATCATCATACATTTCCTGGATTATGCCCTCTATCAACTGAAGTCCGGAAGAAGGTTCTTCATATCCACTCCATCATTCAATTGTACATGGATTCTCGGACTCGGAGTTTATTAGGAGGAAATTACTTCACTGGACATTTACAATTCAGTTCTTTCTTAAGCTCCATTTATCTGGATTAAACTCTCATTAGAATTCAGATTTAGCTGATTAATTTAGTTTAATTAAGATCTCTCTCCTTTAGTATGCCCAGAAGGATGGGCAGGTCAGTAGCCATGGGTCCTCAGAGGTCTCCAAGGGGTTTTCTCCTGAGTACTACTGGTCACACCTCGAAGCTGGAGGAAGTGATTGTCTGTTCCTATCATTATTAGGTGTCTCAAGCATGACTTCTTCAGCATTCAGTTACAGAACAATCGTTGATATTTATTCTTTTTGGGGCTTTTCATAATTCTAAACCAAGCTTCCTTCCTACAGGTGGGATACAAAGAAAGGCCAAAACCATCAAATATTATCAAACGACTCATTTCAAGCATCCAAGTACCTAAGCACAATACATTCTATACTATTATTGGCAAACATTGTCCTCTTTATGCTGGCCTCTGTATCCAACAACCTTATTCATCATTCAACTATATGTTACATAAGCACTGAGCTATGATCCACACATAATTAAAGGGTAGCCGGTATTATGTGGGGCAGAGCTCCTCTCCCACAGCCTATTTAAAACCAACAGCTGACTTCCGCTCTGCTTAGAGGATCACACTCCCACCATCCTCCCCGACACCTCCTCCTTCTGCGGCACTCTTATCCCACCGGGGCTTTTCATAATTCTAAACCAAGTTTCCTTCCTACAGGTGGGATACAGAGAAAGGCCAAAACCATCAAATATTATCAAACGACTCATTTCAAGCATCCAAGTACCAAAGCACAATACATTCTATACTATTACCTAGTAAACATTGTCCTCTTTACGCTGGCCTCTGTATCCAACAACCTTATTCATCATTCAACTATATGTTACATAAGCACTGAGCTATGATCCACACATAATATACCTAGAACAGGATCAGGGCAGTACACAAGTGTTGTTAGGAGGAGAAGTGAGGGAGTAGCTAATAGCTGCTAAGGAAGTGAAGTGGGAAAGAGAAGGATAGGGAGAAGGTAGGGAAGCAGCAGGACCAAATTACCTTCAGGATGATGAGGACTGTGCAAGGGTAGCTGGGGCTGGAGGGAGGGGGATGGAACTGTTCCAACATTTACTCATAACTTTATTTTTACAGATTTTGGCCCCTAATGTTCAACATATCCCTTGTGTTATCCCACCTCCTGAACAATGACAGGTGTCATTTTTCAAATCCTTCCAAAACTCGCTTCCACAGTCACACAACGAAAGCACCTGTCAGATGGGATTTTAACACGCCTTGATCATAATGTCAGGTTATAAATAGAATGCTGGACATTTGAGATCAAGATGTGGGAGCCAACTTAAAAGTAGATATTGCCTGTTAGCTGCCTATCCTGGATAATTACAATTTAACAATGTGTCAAAGCAGGACATCACTTAAAGTAAGATATTGCATCTCATCTGCTCTAAGATGGGTAAAATGTGTAAGACTCAGTACAACAGCAGTGGTAAGCATTCAGCATTGACAAATGCTTCTTTCTTTGTCTCGTAGTCTCATTGTCTATGTGTCTATGCCAGACAAAGTGCCCTTCCTCAGAGGAAATAATGGCAGCAAAGCTCTGTCCTCCACCCCAGAACAAAGGCTGTAATGGTCTCTGCTCTCTTCTCCCTTTTCCCTAACTTAGTAAAAGAAAAACTTACCTCTCTCTCTCTGTCTCTCTGTCTCTCTCCTCTCTCTCCTCCTTATCCCCATTAACGGTAGTAATGCCTCTCCCTCCTCCTCCCTTCCTGGACCTAATGGCAGCAAGATTCTCTCTCCTCTCCCTTATGTGATCTTACCCACCCATCACTTTGCCTGATCCCATTTTTTTTTTTTGTTATATACTTTTTACATGCTGGTACCCTCGGTTGGAGGGTTGTACCTATGGTTCCCCGTATCGCTCAGCCATTTCTGTGGCCGCTGCCCAACTGCAGCCAGGAGCTCTAACCCCATGACCTGCCTCCCTAGCCACATCACGGAATGTACCCTCTCATGCTGTGGAAAACTAGAAGGCAGGCACACCAGGGAGCTGCTTTGGGTGTGTGACTGATGCAGTGGCGCTAGATCCTGCCATCATCGTGCTCGGGGACCAGCAATGCTTTTTCCTGGATTTTCATCCATGGCGAGGTGTGCAATGACACCAAGGACTCTCTCTGTGCACATGTCCACACCCAGCGAGTCCAGCATCAGCCTCACGCTAGTCCCACAGTGGACCACGTGCACCCACCCCCAGCCACTGCTAGGAGCCAGTAATCAATCAATCAATCAATCAATCAAAATCTTTATTTAGTCAGGGTTAACATCATTGAGCGTAGCTCATTTACAAGATGGACCTGAGTGGTCATACAAATAAGAGTACAAGTATTTTTACATAGACAAGAATAACATAAACAGTAGTACAATGACATAAAGTGATAATATACAACAATTTATATATATACAAGGCACAGTAAAACCATTTAACCTGTAAGAAAAAGGAGACAATGGTAGCAGGCATAATATATAAATTATAGGGCCTAATTGGCTTTTATGAGAGTATATCAGGTGACTGGAAAATAGAAGTAGAACTAACATAATGTAACATGGAAAAGGGGTGGAGGGTAGGTAGGGTAGGGGATTAGGCCTTATAAAAGCAATTGCAGAGCTCTGGAAATAGGGTGGAGAATAATCTTTGAAGGATGTTAAAGGTAAGAGGCTATTTAGCTTCATGGATTTTTGAGTGAGTTCCATGCAGCTGCTAGTGAATGGCTGATAGCGCCTCCCAAACCGGGTGCAGGCATTGGGGACCTTTAGTATGATGAGTTTACTGATCCTTAAGGTGTATGGCCTAGAAGTAATTTGGGTAAAACAGTCTGTGATATAGGTGGGTAGTTTGCCTGATAAAGCTTTGAATATCCAGATTGCATCATTCCTATTTCTTCTGTGTTGTAGTGATGTCCAGTTGACTGCCATATAGAGAGACAATGATGGGTGCTGGAGGAAGGTCAGTAATAAATCTGATGGATCTATGATACAGGGTGTCCAGCTTGTTTAAGAGGGGAGGAACAATGGCCATAGAGAAAGTCAGCATAATCAATGAGGGATAGGAATGATGCCTGGATTAATCTTTTTGGAGTCTCTGTTAAGGTAGTGTTTTATTCTAAAAATAGACCAAGCCTTTGTCTCAGCTTTTTAGTAGCTCTTCAATATGGACAGAATAGTCAAGCCTATTATCAATCCAGACTCCAAGGTATTTGAAGTTATCAACAAATTCCAGTTCTCTCCAAGTAGGGTGGATAATTGTAGGGTGGTGGGTGATGGGTAGTGGTGAGCAACTTTGTGGCAAAGAACATAGCTTTTGTTTTTTTGGCATTTAGAAGTAGTTTTTTTCCAGTAGATTGTGCTGCAGGATGGAGAATTCAGATTGTAAAAGCTCACAGGCTTTAGGTAATGAGGATTGCTGACATATAATACAGTATCATCAGCAAACAGATGAATGTTAGATTGAGTGAGGTTGGCATCGTATATTATTAATATAAATGGCAAAGAGGATGGGGCCAAGAATAGAGCTCTCATGTACACCTCTTAGCAGTGGTTTAAGGTGGATAGGTAATTTCCATTTTTACCAGTTGTGACCTATCTGATAGGTAGCACTTAAACCAGTTGAGTGAGAGAGAATCCAGTCCTAGTGAGCTAAGGGAGGTGATTAATGATTCATGATCCACTGTGTCAAATGCTTTACTCAAATCCAGGAACACAGCACAGGTACTGTTCTTCTTATCCAAGGCAATCTGCCAATCGTTAGTTACTTTGGCTAGGGCAGAAATGGTAGTATGCCTTGATCTAAATCCTGATTGTGCTGAATTTAGGAGGTTATTGTTATCCAGATAGTCCCTTAATTGTGAGTTTACTAATTTTTCGAGCATCTTGGATAGTACTGATAGGATGGAAATGGGCCTGTAATTGTTGAGGTCCATGGGATCACCAGATTTAAGTAGTGGAACTACTTGAGCTGTTTTCAAGTGGAGGAATGGATCCAGTAGTTAGGGAAAGATTGAAGAGATGAGTGAGGGGGCAGATAAGACGTGTGATGCAATTTTAAGGAAGTAGGGATCCAGGGAGTCTGTACCTGCACTCTTAGAAGTATCTAAATTAGAGAGGAGGTCTTCTACTTCTTTCAAGGATATTGGGTTGAAGGAAAAAGTTGAAGTAGCCTTTTGTCCCACAGTGGATTGAAGGTTCAAGGAAGATCTCAGGAGATTTGCAGGTGATGAGTCAAATGCTAGGCCAGCTGTGGTGAAGTGGTCATTGAAGGTATTTAGGATTTCTTGTTTGCTCGTAATTTCTGTATAATTTAGTAGCAGTTTGGAGGTTAATGCAGGAGTAGAGTTTTGCCCAGAATTCCTTTTATAGTACCCCAGAGTCTGGTTGGGTTATTGTAGGAGGCATCCAATTCAGCTCTATAGTAGGCAGTTTTGGCAGTTCTTATTTGTTTTGTACATGAATTCCTTGCTTTTCTGAAATTTAGCCAGTCTCTGGTATCCTTTGTTTTCTTGCCTTTTTCCACAGTTTGTCTCTGGTTAACAAGGCTGCTTTAAGATCAGTAGTGAACCAAGGGCAGGATCTTGCTTTAGTTCTGATACTGGTGATTGGTGCATGAATATTGAGAGCATTAGTGATAATGTCCTTTAAGGTCTGGAGAGCTGTTTCAACTGAGGTTGTAAGGTAGAAATCTTGCCAATATATTGTATTACTCAAGTCATGGAGGTATCCTGAGATGTTGAATTTTTTTGACCTTTTGAGGACAAATTCTGCAGGATTGGGTGGTTTGAGTGTAGATCTTATGATCTTGTGAGTAATGTCACAGTCAATCCAGCCCACCCTCCCCAGAGAAGGAGAGCAGTCCCTGGGACACTCGATCCTTCTCCTCCCAGCCAATCCCAGAACCCAAGGTCGATCCCGACCTCGGATCGCTGGCATGGCACGAGGTGTGGCATCCAGCACCTCAACCCTCAGCGCCACCGAGCCAGCTGCCTGATCCCAGTTTTAAAATCCAGTGTAGTCTACCACCGCAAATCACAGCCCCCAGGAAGGAAAGAGAATGGTACTTGCAATGCTCCCCAAATAATTTCATCACATAATGGTGACACAGTAGGACAAGCTATCAGACTAGGGAAGTGTAAGAGATAGGCCATCAGTTACACAGAGCCAAAATTTGATTCAGTCACTTAAAGAATGTTCTAGCTATGTATGCTTTAAAAAGAAAAGGAAAAAAAACTGAAAGATGTATTGGTGCTCTCTGGATAATATCAATAATAATAATACATTTTATTTCTCACAAGCGCCTTTCAACCATCAAGGCGCTTTACAAAAGATAAAGATCATGATAAAACTGTAAAACAATAAAATAATCAGAGGATCCAGATTTAATCAGTACCACCAAAGGCATGGCACCATAAATAGGTTTCCAGCACCTATTTAACCCCCCAAGGTGTGCACTCCTGAAGCTGATGGGGTAGAGAATTCAGTGGTTCGGGGCCACGTACATAAATGCACGGGCCCTGAAGATTTCAGACACCCACAGAATCTCTAGCAACCCTCATCAGTCGAACGTAACTGTCGCTATTGGGCAGTAAGGCACAAGGAGCTCTTTAAAGTAGTCAGGCCCAGTTCATGTAGGGCTTTATAAGTCAGTAAACCAACTTTAAGGTGATCCACCACCTATTGCAGCCAGTGCAGATCGCAGCACAGGTGTACTATGAGAAGATGGAGACTCCCATCAACAATCATGCTGCTGCATTCTGCACGAACTGCAGGCGATGGATATCAATCCCAGGCAGCCCTACGTGACAGGGAATTGCAATAATCTAAGCATGAGGTCACAAAGCATGAACTAAAGTAGGCAAGTCCCTGGACGAAACCAGGTGCTTAATCCTGGAGATATTCCTAAATGATAAAGGAAGTCTTGATGATGGCCAACACCTGGGCTTGTAAGGTCAGCCCATCGTCAAGCATTACCCCCAGGTTTCATACCGTTCAGAGGATAGGATCTGAGAGCCCCAAGAAAAAGTCCAGAGGGCTGATCAGTCCACAGCCCCTGTATCCAGCGACCGGGTCCACTACTTGTTCTGTCCCTTAGTGATATTTTTAGTTGTGATGCAGTGAGGTTAAAACCTGTCTTCCTTACATCCATCATCCTCCCTTCCATTTTGTGCCAATATAATCTTGCCCTGAAGCAACCTGTAAACATTAAAACATTTAAAATATATCATCTGCACAGTCATTGTGATTGTTTCTCTATTTTTCTGTAACTCTCTTCCTTATTTAGTTTCCACGGTCTGCATAAATAATCTTTAGTTTTGGCTTTTCACTTTTTTATATGGCTTCTTTTTAATTTCTTCAGTCTATTCAGTATATCTCATTCTTTTCCTGCCCCAACAATTTTGCCTACTTAGTTGTCCCTTTGCTTTTTTTCTATAATTTACATTTTCTCCCTTAGGTACCAGAGCAAATTCATCAGGTTGGCAACCTCCAGCCCATCCACAGCTACATCATCTGTTTCACCCCATATGGATTGAAAACTGCCTCTGCCCCAACAAGCACTTTCTCTCTCATGGTTTTAAACAGATAGAACCCACCCACACCCATCTCTGCCCATCATCTTCCTAAACGGCATTGAGAGTGCCATTGAGTGGCTTTGTAGTTTTAAATTTGTCATTATTCAGTCCAACACTGTATTATTATCATCTGCCTCTTCCTCCCTCAAAAGCATTGTAAGGTCTCCTCTTGGATATTTACTCAGCCACCTCATAAAACAAGAAGAACCTGTGTGCATGTCTTAGCCACAAACTCGCTCCACCCAGAGCTTCACTGAGTCACTCTGTGTTTTATATTGGCACATTTGTTTGGCTCAGCACTGTAGAATGAACCTCTACTGCTTCCTATTACTTCTAGCTCCGATGTTGGATGCATGCCCCAGGACAGCTTTGTGTGGGCCCCAAAAAGCACTACTGGCACGAGGAGCAAGCATTCCATTCTGGCCCATTAGCAGTAATAGGAAAAAGCAGTGGATCATTAAGCTGCCTTCGACCAGAAAAGGGTGCTATTATGAAAAATAGGGTGATCTAGGGGCTTTCATGGCTGAGTGGGAAGGCTTTGAGGGGCTGAGTGAATTAAGGTGAATTTTAGTTCTTATAAAGCTACATGCAGGCAGTGTAGTGGGCAGAATGGAATGGGGCAGTCTGTCTAACTTACTAGGGCAGTTTCTGTGTAATTTCTGTGGCCAGACACAAATTCTGTGGCTGACCCAGATTTCTGCAGTAATCACTGCCTGTTAAAGAACCAAAAACAAGGTGGCTTGCCTATGGGGTCCCTGGAACTTTAGCATTCCCAAGACCAATTGTGCATGGCATGTTTCCAAGTAGGCACCACTATCCCTGAGAAAATCAATGCCTGCATGTGTCTTTGTCTACCCTTGAAGGACAATTTTAAATCAAAACAGCATGTTTCCATCATGACAGTACTACTAAATTGATAGTTGGTCTGGCTATGCCTGCTTCCCTCAGACAGAGTTTGGATAGCCCTAGTGGCCCAAAGATACAGGTTCCCATGTCTGGCCCTCCACAGGGACTTGTCAGCCCATCTTCTATCAGCACCCCTCCTACTGATGACCCTTCATTTGGCTACCTACTGGGGAACATATTATAGTAATTAGGTTTTTACTGTTTCCAAGAGCTTTTTATTGAAAGGCTTACTTATGGTTGCCCATCACAAACTGGTACTCCATTCACACTTGAGCTCTGACAGTTAATTTTGGTGGGAGTGGATCCGCAAGAATCCTGGCTATCACCCTTGAGGGCAGCCCTCCATGCTTCCTCATGTAACATCTTGCTCTCTGTTCTCTGTGGAGTTCTCGAGGCCTTCCTAGGGAGCCTCATCCTCCTGGTGCCTGCTGGTGGAACTCTGAAGACTTGCACAGAGACCAGTGCCACTCAGACCCAGGGACCTTACCACCATCCCTAGATCTACAGGCCCCTGCCTCTCCTTTTTACGGAGGTTCCAGGAAGGACAGTATCATGAATATTTATAATGTATTTTCCCACTTCTGGCTGAGTCAAACCACTCTGTACCCCAAATATCCTGTCGTCCTGTCTACAAGTAAGCAAAGGGCCCTCTAGAGGACAACTTTCAATGTCAAATTTAACTATTTCGAGAGCCCTCTAGCAACCAATCTCAAGCTGAATAAAGAGAGAGGCTGGTTAGGCAAGATAAGAAAAGAAACTGTTTTAAGCCTCTTATTTGAAAGTGACTAGATTTTTGATCTGCTCTAAAATCTCCAGGTCAAGCCACATGGTTCCATCATTGTCTCTAGTCACAGGTATGAATTGCTGCTTTTTATATCTCTCTTAAGACAGAGACAGTTAGATAAGTGAACAAGCGGCCACTTGGGGTGCCAGGACAGAAGGGCACACTAAAAAATATAAGCAAAGACCAGCGGACTTGCAAAACATGTTACTAAAAAATCATAATTATTGTTGTTGCTTTAGAATTCAGAGACTGTTGCACCACTTTTGGAAGTAATGTGGCAGAAGGAGGACAGGGAGTGGTGGAGTGGTGAAGGGGCACCACAGGTATTTCTGTCTGGGGCACCATTAGGTCTAAAAGGTCCTGCATGAAGACCTTTGGCGCAGATATTCAGAATCATGCCAGCACGGCACAAGTGGGGGCGATGCGAACCGAAAGGTGCCAGGGCCAGACAGGGTGATATTGAAAGGTGATGCACCATGGTGCATCACCATTGAATATGCGACAGAATGCGCATGGTCAAGTACAATGCACCAGCGCATCTCACAGACAGGGAGGACCGGAATGTTCGACGACACGCAGTTGTGCTGTGCACATCACCAGCGATATTCAGAAGAGGGCATGCAAATGGAGCCATAATATATGCATGGTGCAAGTAGGGCCATTTGCAGGTCATCATGGCCCCATTGCATCGCGCTGGACAGGGCAGCCCGCAAATGCACTGGCGCCTCTGCAGAGCTGCCTGTAGCAGACGCTGAGTCCCTGGTGCACTACAGCCCTCCTGTATGCCCAAATGTGGCTCCCAGAGTGGAATAGGCTATCAGGTGGTCCAATGGTATCCTCCCTCCTGACATGCCTGGATCGTGGGCATCTGTATGCTACTATAACACCCGTGTGCTAGTGGTCCCTCCCTCCATTCCACCTGATCGCAGGCATGTGACATATATATATACAACCTGGTGGCCCCTCCCATCCCACCCACAGAGGACCCAGCCACCCAGTCTCCCCATCATCGGAGGGTGGCAGCACCCATCCCGCATACCACCTGGCGCCCGCCAAATGACAGCGTGACAGTATAGTGCTTACGTCCATTGGTCCACAGCCACAGTGTGGACCAATGGGCATACAGACCAAACTGTACTACATAAGCATGAATATGGAATGAACGCCATTCATATAACTGTGCCTGTGTAGTACAGTATTTTGGGAGGGAAAGGATTGTAATTTGTCTCTATGGAGCTACATTACAAGGTAAATACATGAACATCAGGCAAATACAAGTGGAGGTTACATTACATAGAATTAGCACAACAGGGACTTTATAAGCATCAGATTTCATCAGGCAAAGAGTAGTGAAGAGTTAATATAAAGTGACCAGAACACAGGGACATTGTAAGACAACAATACCTAAAACAGGTATTACAATACAGTATTAAACATTACAGTCAGTAGGAAGAAGTGCAGTGTGAATTCATTGCTCCAGGCAGCAAGTTGTAGGCTAGTAGTTAGAATAAGGAGGAGTCACAGTTGGGATAGAGTGGGCCCAGTGTGAGAGAAAGGAGTGCACAGTTATAGTGCTCACCCTGTTATAAAATACAGCCACAGAAAAATTGCCATTTTACACCAGCAGATTTGGGGGCAGGTAAGACTCCTATAGTGAATTTAAACAGAGCACCGGTAAAGGTGCTTCTTAATATTATCCATTCATATTCTGGATGTTGGATCACACATTTCCTTGATATGCTGAGTCCCTGTTTTGTGTTCAAAGGGCCTACCTTTCTAGCTGGCAAGTAGCTGCTGTGCACATTGGAATAACAAAAGAAAGTGATTGCATTCAGGACTTCATTGTTGCTAGAACTTGTAGTGTATACAAGAAGCTTGATCTGCATGGATTTTCATCCTAAGCAGAATGCTATTGTACCACAGTGCAAAGGTCATGGAACACAGTTGCACTCTTCTGTGGTGCAACAGCATTCTACACGGCTGATTACAATGTCCACTGACCACCTCTATTGAAAGCACAGCTGTAAAAACACTACACCCCGCACTATAAATCGGAACACTACAATGTGGACCTTTACTAGTTTACTCTGTTTTCAACAAAACTTTGAAAATGTAAACCTTTAGATGGACATTAATTTACATAATCTTATTTTTGAAAAATCATCTGTTTCTCCATATCAGCTGCACTTGTACCTGACAACAGGAGAACAGCCCAAGAATGGGACAACAGTTTAAACAGTTAAAAAAACTTTATTTTTTCTCTGTACACTATAAAACAGTAGTTGGGTGGCAAAACCTGCTGCTAACTCGAACTTCACTCTTGAGGTCTGCTGTAATCCGAACCTCTCAGAGGCAGCAAAGGCTGGTTACACATGGTTGCCCAATCAGTATTCTCTATTTAATACACTAACTGTACAGATAGGTAAACAACAGACTTTAATTGAGCTGTCAGGACATAACATAGAAAAGCATGCACAAAGGAAGAAGGCTGTTATTCCTCTGTAACACTAGTTACCCACAGGATGGTCTGTGTGTGTGTGTGTGTGTGTGTGTGTGTGTGTGTGTGTGTGTGTGTGTGAATGGTCTTAGGTGCCACCAGAGGACAGTGGAGGAAAACAGGAGAAAAAAACAGCCAGCCTAGGAGTCAGACTGTCCTACTGCGATGCATGGAGATTTCCAGGGGGCTCTCTGTTGTTAAAACTATATGTTTATTAGTACGTCTAGGGCTCTAACTAAGCTGATTTTTTAACTTATATTGCAGACATAACTTGTTTTGGGGACTCAATCACTAGTTTATATTGTTTTTACCTGCATTAAATTGCTTAAGTCATCTGTAGGAGTAGGGAAGGAGAACTGGTTAGGGAGCAAAGTTGAGTTATCATTAGGCATTAGCTTTTTCTGTTTTTGGAAGGGATCCTTCAGTTTGTGATGAAGTATTTAACTTGCTAAATTCATATTAAAATACAGTTCATTTTCCTGGTCTTCCGCTGTACTTGGTGGTGAAAAGGAGTTGGGACTCTCCGGCTATTAACTTTTGTGAGACGATCCTGTTTCGATCCAGCTGAGGCTTGAGGTGGTCGTGAAGCCGACACAGTTCAGTGAGGACCTGACAAGACCCCCATAGGAAATGATCAGAGCTGCAGGAGGGGAATCGACTCAGGTTGTGTGGCTGCCTGGCCATCCACATGCCGAAAGACAGCTGCTGCTGGCCATTTTTTGTGGCTGCTGTGATAGAGCAGTTAGGTACAGACATTTTCTATCTTTTGCCTGTAGAAGGTGAGTATTCAGACACCTATGAATTGTGGTTGAATGGCTGTAGTTGACGGGCAGCTTTACAAATGACTTTCAGCCAGCCAAGGGAGGTGAGAGTGCTCTTCAGCAAAAGTTGAACTGTCTGGTTTCTGCTCCTAAA
This sequence comes from Neoceratodus forsteri, assembly GCA_016271365.2. Lineage (NCBI taxonomy): Eukaryota > Metazoa > Chordata > Ceratodontiformes > Ceratodontidae > Neoceratodus > Neoceratodus forsteri. The sequence goes on from CM028137.1 coordinate 571,866,082, forward strand.
CTGCACTGGTTGTGGTGACAGCTCTTCTAGTGCCTTCATCTGTGGATTTACCTTCAGTTGTGAATTTCCACTGGTGAGAGAAAAGGACTTTAGCTTTTAAATTCTGTTTTGGACCTAAAGTTCTCTTTTGGACTTATGGTACTGTATCATTTGAACCATTACCTGGTGCACCACAAACTGATTGCTGGATTCTCCTTTTATGTTTGTCTTGTGCGCATGTGAAAGTAAACACCTTGATATGAGAGTGTCTTTTGAGGGGTGTGACACTGTCAGTTCAATGCAGAATGGTTTGCTAGGGGCATGTCAGTGCCACACCAATCATTGTCAGACTGATCATGACAGAGTTTTGCCTTCCTGGCCAGAAACAGTCATGTACTTAAAAGAAAAGCCAACCCAATCATGGGTCACCTCTTTCCTTTGATCTATGCTGCTCTGCAAACTGATATGTCATCAGTCTCCTGAGAATTTCAAACATCCAGCTGGGGCCCACATCAGCTGAGCAGTCTCTGATGCAGATATAGGCACCGTACCCAATATGTGTCTGTCTCATTGCAGTGTAATTAAAAGCGCTTTTACACGTGCCCTATCTGCACTGCAATGGTTTTGTTGTGCTCACTCCGCTCTGTCTTCCCCTGCAGCTTGTGCTTTATGCACTAGAGTTTACCTTCTCAATTTCGATTGCTGAATGCAAAATTTCCATCCATACATGTGGTAAAGCAATGGTTCTTGGACAAGACAGCAAGTCTAGTCAAAGATTGTTGTGCTGTTACAATCAGATAATATTGTAGCTGAAAGTATTAATATGTTATTGTATTGTATTTTACTTATGTTATTTGTGTATATGTGGAACTTATGTGTAATGTAACTGTTTTGTATTGAAACTCTGGGTCACCATTTTAAATGAGTTTTCTATTCAATGGTCTCATCCTTTAATGAAAATGAAAATGAAATGAAAGAGTTCACATCAATTCCAGAGAGAGAGTCTCACGAGACTCTCCAGGATCCCCTGTTGCTTACCAATGCTGCACTTCCTTATACTGTGTCCCGAGGGTCATGCGTGCAATACTGTGCCTGAGTTCAGCTACATACATTTTCAGATACTAGAAAGAAAGCTGAACTTGGGAAACTAGGTACTTTTCAGAAGCAGGGGCAAAAAGTGCTTAAAAGCACTCAGAAACTGGATCCGTGATATCTGACATGTGCTTATGCAGATTCATATCCATTGGGCTCATAAAAAGGCTATGTGGGGTCATAAGAAGGCAATGTTGTAAATTTTGGTAAAAATACGAGAAAACTACAAAGTTATGTGTCTACATTGCAATTTATCAATCCATGCTCATAACTGTGGTAATTTTCAATATTTGGACCCCAACTTTTATACATAGCCATTTATTGGCACCACCTCATGAATGTGACAGCTGCCATTTCTCAAATCCTACCTAAAATGTGTTTTAACACTTGTGACTCAAAATGATGTTTCAGCCATTGTTTTATAAATGACACCTGTCATGCTCAGGGGTGGTCATAAAAAGATTATGTTGAAAATGTGGTTTAAAAATGTGAAAAATAACTAAGTTATGAGGAAACAAATTGTTCCAGCAACTTCTAATAAGTTAGTTTTTGCACATTCTGGCCCCTAATGTTCAACTATCCCATGTGTTACCCCGCCCTGAACATGGCAGATGTCATTTTTTCAAGTCACCTCCAAAACTTATTGCCACAGTTGCACAACAAAATCACCTTTCGGTGGGATTTTCAACATTCCACCTGTCTTGATCATGACATCAGGTCATGAAAACATTGTTGGATATTTGGGGTCAAAATGGGAAGCCAGAGCTGGGCCACTGGTGCAGCAGCAAGGTGTCCATCTGCAGCACAGAAATCCCAGGCTCAGGGACAGACTCGGGAGTTGAGGGCGGGCCGAGGAGAAGGATTGAGCATCCCAGGGACTGCTCTTATTCTCCGGGGAGGGGAAGAGTATCCGGTGCTATGTGGACCTCTGGCAGAGGCTGGGGAACTGCCGTGGCCTGCACCACACATTATGGGGAAGGGCAGACACTGGTGTCATTGCACGTCCCTGCCCCCAGGAACAAACACTCAGTAAAAATGAATGACGGCCACTAATGATGGCCCCTGCCCTGCTGCCGCTATTTCCACTGCTGACAAAAGTCCACTGGGGTTCCTGGCCCTGTGACCCTGCCCTGGGGGCAAGCCAGGCCTCGTGACTGTGTTTCCTGGGGAGGGGGCACTACCGTGTCCTCTTCCAGGTGGATAAGCATGGGGTGGGAGGTGGCAAGTGGGAGCGGGACCAGACCCTTAGCCAGTAAGGAAAAAGAAATGTGGGAGCCCACTTAAAAGTAGATATTACCTCTTAGCTGTGCTATCCTGGGTAATTACAATCTAAGGCCTTCTATACCAGTGGCAAACATCCGGCATTGACAAATGCTTGTTTAACTTGTTTTAGCTCTTTGTATTTATTAGTTTTGGGATTGTGCTAAGGGTGGTATGTGTGGGGTTTAGACCAATTATTGTCACTATGTTATTATTTGTGTGAGTGGGGGTGAATGTGTGGAAATTTGAATGTGGTTTTATGCTTATTAGTGTGCTTGTGGTTTGTGTGTTACAGAGGTTAGTTCAATTATTGTATGAGTCAGGTGTTTAGTGCATTTGTGACTGTGGCTTTGTTGTGTGTATAGGATTTGTCCATGTGGTTTGGGGTATTTTAATAGAGGTTTAAGATTTTAATATCAGTTAACTATGTGCAGAGACTTGAAGGAAAATAGGCACACCTACTCCAGTGACTAACTGTGGTCACATCAGCCGCTCATCTGGGTCCCATTGGCTCTCCCTGCAAGGGTCCTCAACCGATGTAGGGAACTGGAGATCCTGTGAAGGATGAGCACTCACCACAAAGGAGGTCCTATGTATGGTGATCATGGGGGAGGTAGGATTTGTGTGGTAAGGTCCAGGAGACACCTGAGGAGGGTATTGGATCAAGAACGAGGACCATCATGCCTGGTTCCCTCCCCATGGCTCTGCCTAATTTCAAACAAGCAGAAAGTAGCCCATCCAGCCAGCACTGCTCTTCCCCTTTGGGCTGTTCTCTGTAATGCAAGGTCACTGAGGAACAAGACAGCTGTGATGGAAGATTTTATCATGGATTCCTCGACTGACCTCGTTTGCATCACAGAAACTTGGCTGGGTGATGATGCTGGCCCTGTGCTGGGGCATCTGTTCCTTCTGATTTTTCCATGGTGCATTGCCCGGGGAGGGATCACAGAGGGGCAGGTGGCCATCTGTTTTAGATTCACTTGGGACTCACTGCACTCCTCATGAGAAGCTTCAGATCCTTTGAGTGTGTAATGGCTACATGCAGTCCAGGTGTCAGTGGCAGGGTCCTTCTCATTTACCGACCCTGTGTTGAGAGTGATTTTCACAGGAGCTAGTGGATTTCATTGCCAAACAGGTGTTGGTTGCCTCCAGGTTATTGGTACTGGAGGATTTCATGCCTGGATCAATGATGAGTCCTCACATTTGGACAGGAGCTCCTTCAGTTGTCTTCACTGGGACTGACACAGGTTGTTGCCTCTGAAACCCATCAGCATGGTCACACACTGCACCTGATCTTCTCATTGGGAGTTGACATTAGTGCAGTCAAGGTTGATTTGGTCTCTTGGTCAGATCATCATGCGGTTGTGTTCCAGTGTAGGGTTCCCTGTTTAACTACCCCTGTGGAGACTATCCGATGCCATCGAAATCATAAATTGGAGCCTCACAAACTCCAGGAGACATTGGATGACTAGTATATTGCTGGCATGTGCACAAGGTCCAGAGGTGGAAATGGAGCACAATAAGATGGTGCTTATGGCCACACTAGGCTCTGTTGCACCTTTCCACATTCGTCCCTTGACCTCCAGTTGTAGTTCACTGTGGTACTGTGTTGAGCTACGACAGTTGAAGACAAGGGCAAAGGTTGGAATGTTCTTGGAGACGTTCCAGGTTTGTGGAGGACAGAATGGTGTTGAGAATTCACTCTGCTGAATATCCATGTGCAATCAACCTGAAAAAGTCAGAATTCACGGTCGATTGCTGCAGGAAGAATCACCTAGCTCGGGTTCTTTTGTACTGCAGACAGGTTGCTAAATTTCCTGGCTACAGTCCATCAGAGCTATTTCTGCAGAAAAGTGGAGAGTTTGGGCTTATTTTTTTACTGAAGGTGTCAGCCATTAGGTCTGGAATTTTTCTAGCGGCCCTGTCTGGGTCAGTAGTGGTGATATCTTTGGTGACATAGATCTGCCTGTCTGGGATGAGTTTCAACCTGTTTCTGAGACAGAGGTGCTGTGCGTGGTCTTCAGTTTGCAAACCACCAGCTGTGTGCTGGACACAGGACCAACATGGCTGATTCGCAGCTACGGTTAGTTCTTAGGTCTAGTATTCACTGAGATCGTAAATGGGTCCTTGAGGGAGGGTGTCTTTCCATCAGCCTTGAAAAGAGCTGTAGTCAGGCCTCTTCTAAAACCTTACTTGGACCATGATGTTTTAGCTAATTAAAGGTCTGTCTCTAACCTACCCTTTCTAGGGAAGGTTATCAAGAAGGTAATGGTTGAGCAATTGACTGATTGCCTGAAGTCTCTTTCTATCTATGAACCTCTCCAGTCAGGATACCGGCCTCTGCACAGTACTGAGACAGCTCTCATCAGGGTGACCATGATCTCCTCATTACGAGGACCGAGGGCAACATTAAGTTCTCTTGTGCTCTTGGATCTCAGTGAATCATGGGATGCTATTGGTTTAAGTGAAGAACTATGTGGGCCTCACCAGTGCAGTCCTGTGCTGGTCTGAGTCTTATTTAGCCAGAAGAAAGCAGCAGATTGTTCTAGAGAATTTTATCTTGGAGGCATCTGCTTGTCCTGTGGAGTTCTGTAAGGCTCAATCTTCACCCCATATTCTTCTCTGTGTACATACTGCCACTAGGAGAGATTATTAGACCATGCAATGTGGGATTTCACTACTATGCAGATGATACCCAGTTGTATCAGTCTTGTGCTCCTGACAATGCATTTGCGGTTTTGCTGTTGAGTTGTCGCTTGACTAAAATTAATGACTGGATGACCTCAAATTGGTTATGTCTCAAATAAGACAAGACAGAGGTCATGGCAATTGAACCTGGCCACTGGGGCTTGTCTGTTGTAGATGGAATGGCTCTCTTGTACTGGGTGGCCATTGTCTTGAGGCAGCTGGTATCGTAAGGAACTCATGGGTCATTTGGATGGCAGATTGACATTTGATTCAACAGGTGCTTTCTGTTGTCTGATCTGGCTTGTACCACATGTGGAACATCACCAGAATCAAGACATATTTAGCCCAGGAGGACCTAATGACAATTATTCATGCTTTCGCATCTCTAGGTTGGACTACTGCAACGCTCTTTACCTAGGACTATCTGGAGGTTTGATACATCGACTGCAGCTGGTACAGAATGCTGCAGTCTGGATGATAGTGGGCTCCTTATGGAGTGACCACATCACACTAGTTCTGTGTGCACTGCACTGGATGCCTTTGCATTCATGCACCACTTTCAATATCTGCTTCTTTTTTATAATTTAATCAACTGTATTAGGTTTTGAGGTCACAAACACCAAGGTCACAATACCTGTACAAGTATTAATAGAAACAGGTCAAACAAACACCCCTCCCTCCCCCAGTAGACTCTGCCCCTCCTCCCATGGCATCAGGCATAATTCAACAGAAAAGGGACTACCAGAGTGACCAACTCATGTCTTAAGGTGGGACTGCAACAAGTATAGGGTGTGCATTAACTCCATTTCCTCTTGTAACTGGGCAGCCAACCCGTAAACTGGCAATCATCGTACCATGCACAAGTTAGACAGCAGTTCTTGTAGCCATTCTGTATCGAGATACTACCTGCATCAAGCCAATGATGCAGCACTAGTTTTGTCAGGATAAGACAATGATGGCTATACAGTATCTCCTTTGCTAAACCGCCACTCTTGAATAGTCACCTATCAAGCAAATTACTGGTACGAAAAGATCTTCAATACCCAGGAGAGGATCTGCCCTTTGTCTAATATTAGACCAGAGTGTCTGAATTGGGGGTAATCCTAAAATATAAGAAAGAGAATGCCTTTTGCCTGTTGAATCTTATACATTGTGGGACAGAACTCTCCCGATTTTGTGAAGTTTAGCCAGTGTTAGGTACATATTTATTGAGAAACTGGAATTGCATTGTTCTCGGTCTGTCTTATGTGACATAAGTATGAGTATTCTTCCAAATATTTCCCAGTTGATGTCCAATTGAGGGAACTGTGAAGTCCAGTATTTGGAGGTCCCGCCAGAGAGGGAAAAGTCCTGTCAAATAACCCCTAGTATAAATTGGATACTGCATGGGGTTGCATAGCCAAGTAACTAACAGAGTGAAAAATTCTCCAGAGCTATTCTCCTCCAAGAATGGCTCTGGGTTGGAAGCCAGAAGATGCCAGATTTGGTATACTTTAAATACCTGGGTGCTCTACGCTGTATGCCTTTAGAATGTCACCAGTCATGAGGCAGGTACCATCTTTAAAAGATCTCTGACCTAGACTCATTTAGCTGTGGGATCCAGTGAGGTTAAATTATCTTGCCCCTATTTTAAGGTTGGGGTTCCCACAATTGTTTGGATCGAATCTCTTTTATTTTTTGTATCCCAAGAAGGAGCAGAGTTAGGAGTGGATCCTAACCGACATTGCGATTGAAGTTTTCTGAAGAGCATGGGGGAGGTCTTTAAGATTAACATGTAAAAGAGCTGGTGGGACACTCCTTTCGAGCTGATGAGCTCTTTTTCTATCTTGAGTCATGTAGGCACATACAGGAGCAACCTCAATTCTTCGGTGGGGTTAACCAGTGCAAATATTTGCTCGCTCTGACTGGCCCAGTAGTATATCCCAAAATGCGGTAACCTAAGTCCCCCTATCCTTGGGAGTGGCCATTTTATGATAAGCCCTTCTTGGGGTTTTACCCAACAATATAATTGTTAATGATGGAGTGTACTTTTTGAACCACTTGAGTGGGAGCCACAAATTAAGCAGGTTTAATGGATAGAAAATTTCTCTGCAAAATGTTCATTTTCACCAGACTGATACGACCCAGAGGGATAGTGGGAGAATTTTCCAAAGGGTTAGATCTTGCTGAACTGCTTGAATAATTGCCTCTCAGTTAAGTTACCACTTTTAGAGTCGCTCCTAGCCAAGTTGATGCCTAGATATTTGATGCTATGAGAGTTCCATTGCAGGCCAGCTTCACCCATGTTGCTTTTTAGTGTTCTAGGATTTAAGGGAAGATTAGGATTTTCCCAGATTAATTTTATAGTTAGAAAGTAAGCTGTATTCCTTGATCATTTCTAGTGTGGTCTGTATGGAAGTTCGTGGGTAAAGTGTAGGAGTATATCAGACGTGTAAGCTGATAGTTTAAGTTCTTAGGATCCTATTTTTATGCCCTGTATTTCGGGGTTTCCTTTAAGTTTAGTAAGTAAGAGTTCTAGATAGATGTTAAACAACAGCGGTGTTAAGGGCAACCTTGCCTGGTTCCGGAATATAATGGGAAGAAGGAGGAGGAGAAGACCCCATTACAATATAGCCAGATAGTCGGGTTCCCATAAAGTGCCAGAATCCATTGTAGAAACTGAGGTGGGAATCTAAATCTGTGCATGGTGCAAAATAGGAACTGCCAGTCGACCCGATCAAATGCTTTTTCCACATCCAGGGACATCAGGACAGCAGGCTGATCTGATTCCCTGACGAGAAAATGTGGTTCAGTTTGCACAAATGATCGAAGAGGATCTTCCTGACATGAAACCCACCTGATCCTGAATTATTAGGAATGGAAGCACTTTGTTGAGCCTGTTCGCTAGTAATTTAGCCAGAATTTTAATGTCGTGAGTTCAACAATGAGATTGGCCTATAACTGGTGACTTTGCCCTCCTCCTCCTTTCTGGGTTTATGTAGGACAACTGTTAGGGCTTCTAGGAGCCTATTGTCAGTGGGCTCTGCAGAGAAAATGTTTGAACTCAGTCTGAGTAACCAGGGAGCTAGTTTGTCTGTGAAAGCTTTGTAAAATTAAAGGAGAACACATCTGGTCCTGGGGCTTTATCCAGAGGTAAAGCTTTGATTACCATCTGTATGTCTACTATGTCAAAGGGAGTTTTCAAGCTATCTATTTGGGTATTACTTAAAGTGGAGAGCGGGATTCATCCACTCTATCTATGTCAGTGAGTTCTACCATTGGGCTGTATAACTTATGGTAATAATGTTCAGATTCAGAAATAATAGTTTTCGGCAGGGCTATAGATAAGATTTTTGGGATGAGTACCTGTACTCCTCATTTTGAAAGTGAGGTGAGTAAAATGAAATTCAGATGTGTACAAATGTCTTGCTAGAGTGGACTGAGGAGTACATTTATTAAAAAATTTAGTTTTTTTTCTAGATAAGAATTTCAGGTGCCAACAATGCTCCAAATAATGTTGGTAGTAGGAATTTACTCACCAGTTTTAAAACATAGTGAGTAAAACAAAAGTGGGATGCATACAAGTGCTGTAAATCTGGCAAAACTGTTCCTTTTGAATCACCAGTTATGTTATGAAGCACTATTCTTTGGCTTGTGGAGTATTTACAAATGTTGGGTGAGTACTGGTACTTATTAAAACATTTCTGAAGAGCATTTCCTAAAATGAGGTGAGTAAAATAGGTCAGTACACACCTTTATCTGGAGCCCTGGTTTTTGGTTAAGTTTAAGGTCCCATCAGAGGATGATCGAATGGCCTTAATGGTTTTGCTGCCTCCTGTTTGTTAAGTTGTAATGCCAGAGTCAGCCAGCTTCTCCCCTTGATCTACATAGCTTGCTCAGGTTTTCATTATTGCAAACTCTGTTTTCTCACACAGCACTGTCATATTGATTCCGGAGTCTTATAAGCTTATGTCTATCCTCCTCGGTAGTATTAGGAGATACACGTGCTTCCAGCTGGTGTATCTGGGCCAGGAGGGTGGCTGCTTTCTGTTCCCAGACTCTCTTCCTAACAGTGGTTAAACAAAGTAGCTCTCCTCTTATAAAACATTTAAGTGCTCTCTCATTCCAGGTCAGCTCTGCCTGTGGAGTTCAAGTTAGCTTCAGTGTACTGATCTATTGCTTTAGAAATCCATTTAACCACCCATTCCTCATTTAACTTTTGATTGTTGATTCTCCAGGTAGACTCTCTCTGTTTATTGGGGAGAAGGAGAGTTGATACCAGACTGCTGAGTGATCAGATATCACTCACGGCTCTATACCACAGCTTATTAAGCCTGTGAATAATGAGTGGCTAACCAGGAAGTAATCTATTCTAGATGATGTCCCATGCACTGTAGAGGAGAATGTTTATTCCCTAGAGGAGGGATTCAACGTCCTCCATGGGTCACACAATCCAAGTGATCTGTGAGTTTTCTTAGTGCCTGTTGAGCAGGGTAAGGCCTTGCCTCCTTCTATCTGATTTATCTAGATCTGGAGTGAATGGCAAATCCAGTCCCTCCTAAAAGGAAAGGGAGGAAAGGAAGGGAGCCAACACTGGATCAACTCCATGAAGAAAGAAGGTGTCTGCATTAGGGCTGTAAATGCAGCCCAGGATAACCTCAGTCTGATCTAATATTCCTTTCAGGAACAAATAACGGCCCCTAGGGTCCCGAATGCATTGTTCGTAGGTGAAGAGTACCTTATGGAAATCAAAATGGCTACCCCCTGCTAAGTGTGCTGTTCCCTGCTGTGAATGCTTGCCCAATGTACTGTCTGTGGAACAGATTATACTCATTTTCTAATAAGTGCATTTCTTGAGAAATAGTATCTCACCTTTAAGGTGCTGGAGGTGCTTAAGGATTTGATATCTTTAGTATTCTTTTGGCTCTCAGATATTCCATGACAAAATCTTATTAGTGCTAGCCATCCTGCCTGCCTAATCTTGTCCAGCATGTAATTCCTTTAGATCCCTATAAGTTGCATCCCAAACAATAACCTGATGCCATCCCTCTCCTCCGCTTTCCTCCCCAAGTCCACTAAACAGTAAACTACTAAACCCCACAATAACCCCCACAAACAGAACAAACATAATAACAGTAACAGTAATGTGTATGCTCCTATTATATAAGAACCCCTTTCTCTGGAACCTGAAGTTAGCAGTAATGAAGTAAATTAGTCAAAATGACATTGTGTGATCCAGCCCCCAACTCAAAATTCCTTCGGCCCATGATGCACCTACCCTCCATATAGAGCTCAACCTCTCCTGCGGCTGTATGGGGAGAATTCTTCCAAAAGGTGTCATTGTACCATAATGTTGATATCATGGGCCACACTTTTACTGTCTGCCTCTTAACACTTCAAACCCCTCTGATTCCCACAAAATTAACAATGGTGAACAGTCTGTAAGTGAGTATCAACACTCCAGAACTCCACCACTCTACTGAGGTTAAAATAAAGGCTGGCAGCCATGCAATTAAGGTAACATGATGGTATAGCAAATAAGGATAAGAGTAAAAGATATATATCCCTAGTAGAAATTATAATGAAGTATTTGCTCTGGTCCGAGTTGGTTAGTCCCTGTGAGGTTCAAAAAAAAAAGAAAGGGAAGGGGCAGTGAAAGTCATATAGGCTGCCGCTACATAACTTTAGTCATCTACTTATCCAACTGTCAGAACACTCGAGAGTCAACATGTCCCCATCTTAATGCCATCCAAAGCAAAGAGTCTGCATCTCCATGGGTATTTAGTAGCAGTTCAGGTGTCATGCTCAATGTTTACTGCCGACAGGGGCTGTGGTGTCTATAAACCTGCCGGTCAAGGTAAAATAACGTCCGCTGCAGGCGTAACCATGCCGAGGCCCTGCATGGATGAAATAGGCTGCACACCTGGCTGATTGTGCCCTCCTTGAGTAATAGAGATTCGAACAATTCACTATACCTACTGCGGCCTTACTTTCATGATATTACCAAAGCTTGGTCAGACCAATTCCATCAATCTAGTGCAAGTCGCGGTCACTTATCATGTATATTACTGGGAGACCCAGAGGCAAGGTAAGCCAGGAATTGGGGTGGGGAGAAGTCAACAGATACCCATGGATTGTTGTTACTTAGTGCCCTTCAGTATTTAAACAGTCAAAATTCAAACCCCTGTAACCAACCTGTTGCTGCTCAGCAGAAGGAGATTCAGTGTAACTGGGCGTTTTCTTCAGCAGTTTTGAAGAGATTAGGCAGCGCTTCAAGAAGTGCTGATTCCACTGATTTAGCATCCTCAAAGCTGTTCCATTTCCTTCTATGAGCACCTGAAGCCTCACTGGGTATCCCATTCTAAATTAGACGCCTGCTGCTATTAATTTGGTTACCACTGGATGAAATGAGGCCCTCCTCTGCTGAACCAAATAGGTAGTCCTGAGTTAAACGAGACTGGCCTCCTCCCACTTGATATCTTGTAGCTCCTTGATTTTGTTAAAGAAATGCTGGTGCACTTGATAATTTAAGAAGCAAAAGATTAACGGTTGAGGTGGCGCTCGGGCAGAGGGCATGGGGTGTAAAGAACGATGCGAGTAACTCGATGGCGTAGTTAGGCCCAAATGGTGTTGGTCCTGCCAGCTTGCATAGCAGTTTTGGGTGAACAACATTGGGATTGAGCCTTCCTCTTTCTGGAAGCCCTATAATAACAGCGTTATTCCTCCGCTCCAGCCCTCTAGGCCTTCCAGCTTGGTTTCCATCCTAACCATCCTCTGTTTTGTTGCCACCAACTCTGAGTCTGGCCAGTCTGCTCTCTTTTCCAGAGACCTGATTCTATATCGCTGTCCCTGGTCCTGTTGGATAAATCCTCCAGCACTGAAGCCATAGATTTAAATTCTGAGGCAAGCGATCTTAGCTCCTCATGAAAAGGGTGAAATTCTGCCAGGAACCTGTCCACATTTGGAACATTTTGCTCCGCCTGATGCAAGATCGAGTGCTGGATGAGGCCTGTGTTTTTTCTTGCTGGCATTCTCAGGCATTGGCGTCAGTGTGTGTTTTGCAAAGCCGCTAGCATTTGATCTCCATGCCCAGATTTCGCTCTTCTGCAGTTGATAGATGAAGCTGCTGATATTCTCCACACCAGGAGGTGGCTGAAGTGATTTAAACAGATGAATTTAGACAGAGTTAGCAGGAGCGCTCTGCTGGAGCAGCTACACAGAAGGCTGCATCACGTGACTCAAGATCTGCTTGTTAATAAACAAGGCCCTACATAGACTGGGACCAGGCTACTGAGAAGAGCTCATGTTCCCTACCACCCAGTCTGCCCTCTCCGCTCCACTGATGCTGGTCTGCTAATCATCCCTCCTGCCAGACTTAAATCTTTGGGCAACAGAGCCTTTGGAGTGGCTGCTCTTGCTATGGAACTTACTCCCTTCTTACATTCGCTCAGCTAGCACAGTGGAGGCCTTTAAAGCCTCATTGAAAACCTTTCTGTTTGATCAAGCATTCCCAGAATAATATTAATTTACTTCATTTGTTTTTATTTGGTTGGTTACTGCTTTGAATGTGATTTGTAATGATCTTTAACTCTATAAAGCTCAGAGCTTGTGTGGACTGGGCGCTATATAAATGAACTTTGCCTTGCCTTGCCTAATTTAACACTATCATACAGTACAAAAATACCAGACACGTAGCATAAGGTACAAAGTACAGTGAGAGTGCCACTTCTCAACATAGACAGCTTATAACATTCCATATCATATGACACATCTTTGAGGGTTTAGAGGACAAACAGACAGACACTGAATATTGTAAAATGTATATACAGTGCTGTGTGAGAAGTCCATTAACTGATAGTTGATCATCAAAAATCCCATGAATGAGTCTCACAAAGTCTCTGTCTCCCGAGAGGACAGTTGAAAGTATCATGTAATAAACCTCTTTTACACACACCAGAAGAATGTGACACTAAAATAGGCACAGTGCAGCACATTAGAGGCAAGCAAAGAAAGTATTTGGCTTAGTTTTGTAGTATAAATTCACAGACTGTGATCATATCTCTTTAATATAGCAACAGGCAATGAACCAGTAATAAGAAAAGATTAAACCCTCCTAAGCAGAGGGTATAGGAAACACAATACAAGCGAGGTCCAACTGTCCCAACTTGAAGTAAAACAGTACCCTAATAGGAGATTGTATAAGTACAAGGAGGTTGCAGAAATCAAAAGCCTCTGATCTTATCCTGGGCTCTGAAAACTCCACCTATGCATTCTACAGTGCCAGGCCGGGGTAACCACCACAGAGGACTCAGAAGAAGAGACTTTTCAAACTCTGGGCATTAAAATTATTAACTAATCTCTACAGTGGCCAGCCTTGCCAATAAGTTTGATACTTTAACCAGTTATGTGACTGTACTGGAATCCTCTTTAGACTCTGTAAAAATTGAAATGGTACAGGCAAATAAAAATTGGATGCAGCTATGAGAAGCGACAGCAAACACTGTAGGAAAATACCCACCTTCTTTCACAGCTGGAAAGTTTGGAAAATCGAGCAAGGTCAGTCAGTATTTAGGTGGTTGGAATGCCTGAAACAAGTGAAGAAGAACATATTTTGCTTTTCTTAGGAGACTGGCTAGAGCAGTAGTTTAGAGAAAACATCAAGCCCAGGCAGATTACTCTACAAAGGCCTACTGGTGATGCCCACGGAGAAGGCAGGACAACCAGGAGGCCCTCAGAGTGATTTTATTGGTAATAGATAGGCCCAGGACCAGGGACTTTCTTCTGGCATTGGATAAAAAGGTACCCTCTTACAGGATGATCAGCAGGTTCGCTTATACCCTGATATAAACTATGCCATGAGGCAGAAGAAAAAGCATTTTGACTGAGTCGTGCTTATGTTAAGGAAGGCCAAGCTTTCTCATGGCATAGTCATTCCAGTACATCTCCGCATAGTGTATCTAGGAAAATGTTTTCTCCAAACCTGCAGATGCCATGAAATGGGCTCAAAGCATAAGCTGCCACAACCTGAGAGGAGAGACAACATGACTCTGCTTCCAAGGATGACGCAACCTGAAGTTGAGTGATACACTAGATTTAGTCTCTCAGTTGCACTTTCCTAAGCCTCTCCATTAGAAACATAGAAAAGTGACAGAAGAAGCAGACAAAGGTCCATCAAGTCTGCTCAGGTTTCCCAAGGCCCGATGTGGGTCCCAGGATCTAGCCCTCCTACTGCATTTTCCCTCTTACCCAGCCCCCTAGTTCCCACTGTAGTCTTTGCTTTATCCCACCCCTTTGAAAGCTGTTACAGTCCTTGTGTTCACTACTTCCTCCAGCAAGCTGTTCCAGGGCTCCATCACCCTTTCTGTGAAAAATGCTTTCTCAAATCCCTCCTGAAGCTCCCTCCTTAGCTTCCAGTCGTGCCCCTGGTGGTTGAGCCAGTGACCATTTGAAATGGTTCTATGTGTGGCACCTTGTTAATGCCTCTCAAGAATTTGTAGGTCTCGATCATATCCCTCTCTCCCTCCTAGTCTCCAGTGAGACAGCGAGAACAAGTTAAGCTCTCTCTCTCAGTCGCTTCCTCATGAGGAGGTCATGGAGTCCCTGTATCATCTTGGTTGCTCTTCTCTGCACAGTCTCCAGCCTCTCCTTATCCTTTTAAGGTGAGGATTCCAAAACTGGATGCAGTACTCCAAGTGAGATCTTACTAGGGTCCTGTAAAGTGGGTGGATCACCTCCCTGCTTCTGCTTTATCAAAACCCCTCCCAATACCCCAGCAGCTTTGCCTTGCCACGAGCTTTGTTGCATTGGCTCATTTGTTAAAGTGTCGCATGATGACTCGTAGATCCTTTCTTCCTGAGAGGTGCTGAGTTTGACCTGAGCCAGTACTCTGTCCTGGTTACCCCTGCTCAGATGTAGCACTTTGCACTTTGTTGCGTTCAACTTCAGCTGCCAGATGTTAGACCATTTTTCAAACCTTTGTAGGTCTTTCTGAAGTTCCCTAATTGCCTCCACACTATCGCCCACCACACAGTTTAGTATAACCTGTGAAGAGTACAAACTTGCCTGAATGGCTATGCCTATGTCACAGATTAACACATTAAACAGCACCGAACCTAAGACTGACCCTGGGGCACTCCACTTGTGACTCTACCTTTTCTTTTTTTTTTTTCTTCCATTTTATTCTTTCTCCTCCTACCCTAGCTGCCGGCCGCCTGTTACTTTCCCCGGTCACAGACTGACTTCCACCCTCTATATCGGCCTCGGCCCTCCGACCCGTGGCTTACCCCTACGGTGGGGCTGCGGCACTCTGCCTGCATGCGCAGTCATCGAACTAGGTTGGAGGCTGGCCTGGGGGCTAATTGAGCCTGGCGAGCTTCATTTTAGGAGCGGCCGGCAGCTTTGTCCATTGTCGGCTTTTCCAGAGGAGGTGGGGTCGTGCAATGGCCGGGCGTCCTGCCCCGCCTCCAATGCGTTGCCTGTGCAGGCAGCTGCGTCAGCTTCTGGCCTCCACCAGGGGTCATCCGAGCTCGGACACCTCCTCCCTCCCCGGAAGGAGAGCAGTCCCTAGGGCGCTCCATCCTTCTTCCCGCCGGCCCTCCAGCCGACCTGAGTCCGCCCTTCCTCAACCCGGTCAGCCGTGTCGCATGCGAAATCCAACCACCGCGCCCAGCGGGCCAGCGACTCTACCTTTTCTTGACCTAACCCCATTTACTACTACCCTCTGGCTTCTGTCCTTAAGCCAATTTCCCACCCACTTGACTAAGTTTTCAGCTTAGGTCTCCTAATTTTTAACGAGTGCTGATGTGGTACTTATGTGGTCAAAGTAGAGGAGGTCGATGGGTGCCCCTGTCCACTTCCCAAGTTACCCAGTCAAAACATAATAAGGTTTCTCTGGCATGACTTGCCAGCCACAAAACCATGTTGTCTGTTATCCTGGATATTGTTTGTATCTAGATATTCTACTATATCCTGCTTAACTAGTATTTCCTTTCCCATGATAGACGTGAGGCTGATCAGCCTGTAGTTGCCAGCCTGTTCTCTACTTCCTCCCGTGTGAGAGGTACCACCTCTGCTCTCCTCCAATCCTCTGGTACCACACCTGTCAACAGTGAGCGGTTAAACAGATGAGTCAACGGGTCTATTAATTCTTCAGCTAGTTCCTTTAGCACACTTGGGTGTAGTCCATCAGACCCTGCTGCTTTCTCAGTCCTTAGCTGCCATAATGCCCCTTAACCCTGTCTGTGGTGATTTTTGGAGACTCCATCCCTGTGATTCCTTTATCAGATGCTATAATGCTGCTTTCAGGCAGTGGTCTATTGTATTCCTTGGTGAACACTGAGCAGAAGAAATTGTTAAGGACAGTGACTTTTTGCCTGTCATCCTCTATGACTTTGTTCCCTCAGTGAGTTTAACTATCCCATCCCCTTTCTTCCTTTCTCTTGATGTAGTGGAAAATTGTTTATTGCCTGTTTGGATATCTGTAGCAATATGGAGTTTGGTTGATGCTTTAGCTAGCCTTACAACTTTCTTGGCCTCCTTGCATTTATCAATGTAGAATTCCCAGATGAAATGGGACAGCCATATGAACTGGGGTTGTGTACAGGCCTCCAGACCAGGGGAGGACATAGACTCATTACTGTTAGAAGATATACAAAACATGACTGCTAAAGGGAGGTTCTGATAATGGGAGACTTCAACATGCCAGATACAGATTGGTCAATACCAGCAGGAACGTCTGCCTGAACTAGACACATGGTGCATTCCCGCAGGAGGAGGGCCTCAAACAACTGATACAACAACCCACAAGAGACAGGGCTATCCTAGATCTAGTACTGACTAACAGGAAAGGATCTCAGATCTCCAGGTAGAAGGTCACCTGGGGCCAGTGACCATCACATGGTATGGTTCAATTAGGCCACTAGAACCAAATCATCCCATTCCAAGGCAAAAATATGGGACTTTGGTGGAGTTAACTTTGATAAGATGGCCAACAGAGTTAAGCTAGCCCTGGCAAAAGAAATACAGGTGACAGGGTACAGGCAAAGTGGACAAGCATTAAGGATGTAATACTTGAAGCAACATCCCATTGTGTTAGAGAGAAAAGAAAGTGCAAAGAAGGAAACCACTTTGGTTCTCAAAACAGTAGCAGAAAGGTCAGAGCCAAAAGGCTGGCCTTCAGGAAATATAAGGGAATGCAGCAGGATGAAGATAGGGAGACATGCCAAACTTCCCTAAGGGAAGCAGGAAAGGCAGCAAGGCAGGCAAAGCCCAAACCAAGGAAACACTAGCACAAACAATAAAGAAGGTAACAAGACTTTCTATAGATACATTAGTGAAAGGAGAAAGTCCAGAGGGAGTGCTAAGATCAAAGGGGATAAGGGCATGTGAGGAGGAGGATGCTCAGTATTTACTGAAGAGAAGATAGGGCAGGGCCCACTGCTCAGCACCACAGACACTGGGAGGTGCACCAGTCCCTCACAAAAGAAAGGGTCCTACAAGAGCTCGATAAGCTCAGGGTGAACAAGGCACACATCCCAGGGTACTACAGGAGCTAAGGGTGAAACTAGCAGAGCCATTATCAGAACTGTTTAGTGAGTCTCTGAGCACAGGAGAGGTCCCAGAAGACTGAAGAAGGGCTCATGTGATCCCGCTCCACAAGAGTGGCAGCAGGGAGGCAGGGAACTACAGACCAGTCAGTCTTACCTCAGTAGTGGGCAAGATTATGGAGGCACTCCTTAAGGAAAGGATAGTGCAGCACCTGGAATCCATAGGAGCACAGGATCCAAGACAGCATGGGTTTACAAAGGAAGGTCCTGTCAAACTAATCTCATAGATTTCTTTGACTGGGTAACCAGAGTGGTGGACCAAGGGGAGCATTGATGTGCCTACCTTGACTTCAGCAAAACTTTCCATACTGTTCCACACAGAAGATTGATTAATAAGTTGGGTAGGCTCGGGGTGGGTCAGAAGTTGGTCAACTGGGTGGCAAACTGGTTGATGGGCAGAAAACAGAGAGTAGTAATAAATGGAATACAGTCAGAAGAGATGCAAGCCACAATGTGGGGTACCTCAGGGATCAGTCCTGGGGCCAGTCCTCTTCAATATCTTCATCAGTGACATTACAGATGGACTGGAGGATAAGGTTTGTCTGTTTGCAGATGACACCAAGATCTGCAGCAGAGTAGATGATCCAGATGGGGTGGGCAGAATGAGAAGAGATCTGGATAAACTATCAAAATGGTCGAAAGAGTGGCAACTGGGTTTAACGCAAAGGAGTGAAAGATCATGCACATAGGAAGAGAAACCCTGAAGCTACCTATAGGCTGGGAGGGGAGTTGCTGGCAGTCACAAGGGAGGAAAGAGACTTGGGCATCATTATCACAAATGACCTGAAATCATCCAAGCAGACACTAAAGCAGTAGGTAAGGCTAGGGGAGGTTGGGGTGTGTGGTAGAAAGGTATCACAGTCGGAAGAGGAGGTAATAATCCTTCTTTACTAGACACTGATTAGGTCCCATCTGAGTACTGCATGCAGTACTGAAGGCCACAAATTGAGGCAGTCCAGAGAAGGGCAACCAAAATGGTGCAGGGACTGCATCAGAAACATAAGAGGACAGATTAACAGAGCTCAATATGTATACCCTAGAGCAAAGGAGGAGAGAGGTGATATGATCGAAACATTCAAACACCTTAAGGGCATTAACAAGGTGAAAGAGTCTAACATGTTTCAATATAAGAAAACAGCAGGACAAGGGACACAGCATGAGATTAGAAAGAGGCCGATTAAGGGGTAATGTGAGGAAGTTCTTTTTTCTCAGAAAGGGTGGTGGGTGCATGGAACGGCCTACCTCGGGAAATGGTGGATATGAATACAGTGCAGGGCTTCAAACAAGCATGGGATAGGCATAAGGGAGCAGTACAGATGAGTATGAATAGATAGGCCCTTGACAAAGCAAAGGCTGATGGCACATTCATAAGGTAGAAAAGAAATGGGCAGAGGAGGGGAGATGAGGGAGGGTAATTTGAGCCAACAGTGGTGAGGAGAGGGTCAGAAGAAGGAAGTGGAGACATAGGGGCCCAGGCCAGGAAGACGATTGCCAGGAAACCAGGTCAGGAGACAAAAACAAATGGAAGGAGGAGACAGGGACTTGTGAGGGTGGAGAAGAAGTGGCAACAGTCATGGAGTGGAAAGGAGGAACAGGTTACTATAAGAGAGAGGAAGCAGGCATTTGTGAAGGGTCTTCAGAAAATAGTTTTGCACTGCTAGAGGGAAGAAGGAGGAGGGAGTTGATGCAATTGGAGGAGTAATTGATAAATGCCTGGACCAAACCGGAGCAGAGGGAAGTTCTGCTGGGAGAATTGCAAAAGGGGTAAAAGGGGAAATATTGTGCAGGAGGAAGAAGAGGAGAAGGCAGTGAGAGATGGAGATGAATGGAAGCAAGCAGGGAGTAAGAGGGGTGGAATCTTAGTACTGGGGGACTCAATAGTAAGAGGAGTCAGGTGGGGTAGCAAGGGGAGAGGCATAGTCGCATTTGGGTGGAGGCCATGCCAGGAATGACAGCAGAAAGGGTGGGACAATCTGTTCTGAAATATGCTAGAAGGGGTAGGGACAAGCCTCATTTAATTATACATCTTGGGACGAACGACCTGGCTGACAAGACAGTAGATATAGTCCAGAGGAGGTTTGAGAAACTAGGACAATTATGTGAAGGGCAGGAAGATCAGTAACTTTTTCAGAGATACTTCCAGTGCCCAAGGCAAGCACAACAAGAAAACTAAGAATAGAGAATTTAATGGATGGCTAGGAACCTGGTGTTATGCTAAAGGGCATGGGCTATTGAGGGGTGGGAGGGACCTGGGAGGACAGTAGTCTCTATGCCAAGAACAGACTACACTTGAGTGAGGAGGGAAAGAAAGTGTTGAAACAGAAATGGAGGAGTACATAGAGGAAGTTGGGAATTTAAACTAGGAGCCGGGGTGGCAAGTGGGCAAGAGACATGCACAGACCAGAGGTTGGGAAACCATATGAGCTTACCCCCCAATAACAGTGACAAAGGACAAATGGCAAGTACTATTGGTGATGCTAGTAAAGGAGGCAGGATGGGGGAAGGGTGGAAGGTGGTTACCCTAATGCTAGGAGCCTTGAGAGGAAAACTGCTGAGTTACAGGTGCTCATGGCAGAGGAGAGGTGGACATTGCAGCCATCACAGAAACATGGGCCACCCAGTACCATGACTGGGACCTGTCTGTACCAGGGTACAGGTTATTTCATAGGGACAGGGTGATTGGGAAAGGAGGGGGCACTATATGTGAAGGAAGGACTAAAGTGTGTAAGGGAGGAAGGGGAAGAGGGTAGTACAGAGTCACTTTGGATGCAAATCCAGGATTCCAAGAATAGGATTCTCAGAATAGGAGTGGTACAGGCCACCATCTCAGACTGGAGGAGTTAGACAGGGAACTAGCAGGACAGATCAGGAGGACCTGTGAGAATGGTAGTGTGGTGATTGTGGGGACTTCAACATGCCAGGAGTGGACTGGAGTACCCCAACAACCAGGAACAGAAGGGAGCAGGTACTGCTGGATGCCTTCAGGACAGCTTCCTGCTGCAAATGGTCAGTGAACCAACCAGGTTAGGGAATACCCTTGACCTTGTGCTGACAAATAGGGAGTTTGTGAGAGAACTTACAGTGGAAGAACCGCTGTCAGGGGTGACCACCTCTCAGTATGGCTCACATTGGATATGGGCAAGGAAGGAGTGGAATCTGGCACAGAGTGCTGGACTTCAGGAGGCCGACTTTGGGAGGATGGGGAAGTGGTAGGGTACCTGGCCAGAATTCAACCTAGTATGGACACTAACCAGAGGTGGGAGCTCATAAAGCTGGGGATAATGGAGGAACCAGAACCTGCAGCAAGCCCAGAGCAAGAAGGCTAGGGCTAAGAAACCAAGCTGGATGAGCAAGGAGGTCATGGAAAGGTAAGGAGGAAAAGAACTGCCTTTAGGAGGTACAAGAAAACAGGGAGGGGAGGACAGGAGAAGTACCTGGCGGATGAAGGAGGTGACACGGGCAGTAAGGGAGCCAAGGCATCTACGGAGCTCAGGATGGCACAAGGCATTAAGAAAGGGAGAGTACTTCTTTAGGTACATCAGGAGAAAAGGGCTGTAAGGACCACATAGTAAGGATTAGGAAGGAGGGGCTGGGTGGAAGCAGGGTGCGATAAGGCAGAAGCACTAAATGATTACTTCTGCTCGGTATTACTAAGGAGAAGAGGGGGTGATACCAAAGGGAGGACGGCAGAAATGGGGAGGGTGAAAGATGGGGAAATCATGGAGGGCAGAGTTCAGCAGGGTTTGAAGGCACTGAGGGTGGACAAGGCACCAGGCCCAGATGGCATCCACCCAGGGTACTGAAGGAGCTGGCAGAGGTCCTGTGGGACCTTTGGCAGACCTATTTAATGTCTCACTACACTCAGGTTGTGTACCTCAGGACTGGAGGATGGCTCATGTGGTGCCCCTCCACAAGAGTGGCCCCAAGGATGAACTGGGGAACTACAGACCAGTAAGCCTCACATCCATCGTGAGTAAGCTGATGGAGACTATCCTGAAGGAGAGGCTGGTGGCCCTCCCAGAGGCCAAAGGACTACAGGACAGCAGACAGCATGGCTTCAACATGGCAGATCCTGCCAAACCAACCTGGTGGAGTTTACAACTGGGTAACTAGGCAACTGGACAGGGGCCATGCAGTGGATGTCCTGTATCTGGACTTAATAAGGCATTCGACTCGGTGCCGCATGGGAGGCTGGGAAGTAAGTTAGAAGGCACAGGGCCGGGTGGAAAGCTGGTGAGATGGGTAGGGAACTGGCTTCAGGGAAGGCAACAGAGGGTGGCGGTGGGTGGGGAGCTCTCACACCCAAGGGTAGTGAAGAGCAGTGTTCCACAGGACTCAGTGTTGGGACTAGTATTGTTTGGGATATTCATTGCAGACATATCATTGGACATCAAGAGCAAGATCAGTCTGTTTGCTGATGATACCAAGATGGGAGTGGTGGTGGACTGACCTGGGGGATGGCAGGAGTTGCAGGATGATCTGGCAAAGCTTGAAACCTGGTCAGATAACTGGCACTGGGGTTTAATGCCAAAAATGCAAGGTGTTGCATTTTGGGGTGAAGAACAAGGAGGAGTTACCAGCTGGGGAGTGCAGCTAGCCCAGACAGAGGAGGAGAAGGATCTGGGGTGCTCATTACAGGGTCAATGAACAATTCAGCACAATGTAGGAAGGCAGCTGCAAAGGCCAACAAAATGCTGGGTTGTATTGCAAGGGTATATCCTCGAGGAGGAGGAGGTGATTCTGCCACTGTATAGGTCATTAGTTAGATCACACCTGCGTGCAGTACTGGTGCCGTATCTGAAGAGGACATTAAGTTACTGGAGGGTGCAGCGCAGGGCAACAAAGATGATCAAGGGCTGGGGAACTTATCATACGAGAGGAGGCTGAGGAGTTGAACATGTACTCGCTGGAGGAGAGGAGGACAGGGGACATGACTGAAACCTTTAAGTACATGAAAGGAATAAACAAGACAGGTACAGGGGGCTGTTCAAAGTAAGGAGGGAGGGACATCAGGGACCATGATATGAGACTGAAGGAGGAAGGTTCAGGAGGAGATGAGGAGACACTTTTTACAGAGTGGGTGGTAGCTGGGTGGAATGTGTTACCTGCAAAGTGGTATCAGTAGAACAATGGACTGCTTCAAAGGGGATGGGACAGGACAAGGGAGGGTCAATGGAGGGAAGGGTGGAAGAGAGGGCAGCTGCAGAATAGGGGTGCTAGCTGCACATTGAGCAGACTTGATAGACCTCTAGGCCTTTATCTGCTGAAATTTTGTATGTTCGTATGTTCGCATGACTGGATGGGCCCTACGGTCCTTATTTGCCATCAATTTCTATGTTTCTGTGTTGTCATCCTGGTTCCCTTTATACTTGCAGTATGCTTCTCTTTTGTCCCTAATTGCTGCCTTGACCTGCTTAGTGAACCAAATTGTTTAGATATTTTTCTCCCTCCCTGGTTGGTGTGCTGACTAGTTGGGTGAGTAAGCAGTCTTGCAGGGCATCTACCACTGTCTGATTTTTTGTTCATCTACTGACTAGATTATTCCAGTTTACATCTGGCATGTTCAGATCTCCCATTAGTACTGTTTCTCCTTTTTGAGTCACACCTTGATTTCCTCGATGAGTCATGCACCTGTTACTTCTGTCTGACCCAGTGGTCTGATTTTTTCAAGTTTGTGTTGAGTTGATTCACTGTGATTCGACCCCTCCTTTTATACATGTAGATTGGTATGGTAGTCATACTATCTCAAACATATAGTGCTATCCTCCTCCCTTGCACCCTCCTGTCCTGTCTATAGAGAGAGAGTAACCCGGGGCCAAGGAGGTCCCAATCATTGTTCTCCGTGGCCCATGTTTCTGTGATTGCCACCAAGTCTACCTGGGTGGCTGCCATTACCGCCTGTAGATCAGAGGCTTTTGAACCTCCTCTGTTGGTTATCTGGTCACGTTCTAAGCTCTAAAAGTCATTGTATTTATCAGCTGTTTTCTAATTAAATGAGGTACTTTGGTCACTGCAAGTAAATGTAAGATGCAAACACAGAGCTAGTGTATCAGATTGAAGTGGAATACTAATACGATTGTGTCTCCTGGGTCCTCCCTGTTGGTTTCTAAGTGGGCCCCTGTACCAGCTTCAAGGGGGTCCATGTACTAGAGGCTACAAAAATAGAGCAGCATGCAGGAGCCAACTGGTGCTGTGAAAACACCCATGACCACAAAAAAACACTACACCCAGTCCACCGTACTCCAGTCTGTAGTATACTTATAAATTCACAGTGAGCAATCCAGGCTCCTTGTAGCCATACAAAGCTGGATTAGCAGGTGCTTACATTGCAGAAGAGTCCCAACACATTTGCAACCCACTGGTTACTTTATCCAGCTTTTTATGTACTTATATTCATTTAATTCACTTCTTGGACTTGACACACTTGAATAGCACCTTAATAAAGTGGAGCACTTTAACTACAAGGAGTTTGGATTGTCCATTGTGAATTTATAACATAGAAACATGGAAGTTGTCAGCAGAAAAGGACCTTCTGGCCCACCTAGTCTGCCCTACAAATTCTCTACCTACTGTGTTACCAAGACCCTACTTGATCTCTGGCCTCGCTCCTCCCCCACACTCACACACACATAGCCCTGCTACTAAAGGCACCTTGTGTCTGGTATCAGTACGAATACTGACACTCAAAATCCCAACACACAGTATCACACATATGGAGTCCTGAAAAGATCAGGTGCCCAGCGGTAAATATTCTGAGTGCATAATCCCGACAGCTGTGATGATGTTCGTTGTTGGGTGGGCAACCATGATTTTGTCCGTCGCCACATGGAGCTTCCCCTCAATGTGCTACCAGTTGGGGATGTTTAGTAGAGTGTGGGGACAGAGCCCCCAGTGTGAGCATATGGTGACACGGGAGAGTGTCAAGAAAGTGTTTCACTTGTCTTGTTACTAGTATCTGGTTTGTGTGTCTCGGGATTTATTTATTTTTTATCGTGTTACTATTTTCCCTCCTGCAGAGCGGACTCCGTGATCTCCGGCCACCAGCACCTGTACTCCTGGACCAGGTGTGTGTGCACACCCTGGAGAGTGCCTCTCTCTTGTCCAGGGCGCAGAGGCACTGACCATCAGCCACAGAGATCGGCCCACTATTTTCCTCCATTATCCTTGTCCTAGGAGCCGGACGCACGGCATCAGAAGCACATCCGCGTTGATGCCTGCAGTGCTCCCACCTCAGGCACGCAACTGTAGTGCAGCTGGCCTCCACCAGCTGCCGCCAGCACGATGCATTGCACCCACCGCCCCAGAGGAAGGAGAGCAGTGGTGGGATGCTCAATCCTTCCCTCTCCCAGCCAACCCCGCGGCCCGAGTCCGTTCGAACCCAGGTCACCAGTGTGGTAGTGAGGTGTGGCCTCCAGTGCCTCAACCCTCAGTGCGCCACTGGGCAGGCTGTGTCTTATGATTTTGCGATGTCAGCTTGCTGTGTTTCAGGCAGTTGATCTCAGTGTAGTATTCCTTAGGACTGTTTTGGGATTATGTACTATATCCCTTGTGTCTATCCATGTATGCTTGAATCCTGCTACCATTTTGGTACCTACCACCTCTGCTGGGAGTCTTTTCCAGACATCCAACCCTTTCTGAAAAGTTTTCTTGTATTCCTCTGAGCCTCCCCTTCCAGCTTCAAATCATGACCCTTGTCCTTGCGCATCTTTTTCTATGTAAAATGCTACCTTCTTGTACCTTATTAACACCCTTGTGGTGCCTGAATGTTTCTGTCATGTCTCCCCTTTCCTTCTATCCTCTATAAGTACATATTTAATTCCTTGAGACTTTCCTTGTAGGACTTCTTTTTTTCTGCTTCACCCGGGTCCTCAGCCTACCTCTCCTTCGAGCCATACAAGTCCCTTCTTCTTGCCTCTCGGTCCACCCCCACTGCCATCCCCGTCACAGAATCCTGTTGGCACAGATGACCAGAGGGTCCCAACTCTAACCATACTGGAAGGGCCCTTTCTCTGCTCAGGGGAGAATGAGGAAGGAGGAGAAGTCTGAGCAGCTGCCCCCTGGAACACCAAGTGCGGGGCCGGGAGTGGTGGACTCTGAGGACTGTGGCATGGGGAGAACAGGGCCATCATCCAGCAAAGCTGGAGCAGGCCCTTCTCCTTTTCTGTCCTGCCCACCTCCCACATAGGAACGCACTGCTGTGGTGACCTGGGGTGGGGACGTCTGATGGCGCGTGGCCACCTACGCTGTCAAGGACATCACCACAAGACCCACCAGGAGCTGCGAGAGGTGGTGCTACTTGCCTACCCACCCTGGGAGAGAAGCATCCAACAGATACTTGGAACTCCTCCCTGCAAGCCTCCGCTCCTGGCACCCAAGCTCAGGGCGCAAACCTGGGTCACTAGCATGCTGGCGATCACCCATCGCCAGCACCAGGCTGACTTCAGAGGACTCTGATGTAGTCCATGCACCATTTTAGTAGCCCTCCTTTGTACTGCCTCCACCCGATCTATGTCCTTCCTGAGGTGGGGCTTCCAGAACTGGACACAGTACTCCAGGTGAGGCCTCACCATTGATCTATACAGGGGTAACACCAACTCCCTCTTTCTATAGGTGATCCCTCCCTATGCACCCCAGCATCCTACTTGCCTTTCCTACTGCTTTCTCACACTGCTTTACTACCTTCAGGTTATCAGATATGATGACTCAGGTCCCTTTCCTGCTTTGTTGTCGTCACCTCCTCCTCCCAAATGGTATGCTGCCCTGGTTTCCTGTGTCCCATGTGCATATTTTGCATTTTCATCTTTTTTCTTGTTCTTTTTCTCCGCTGAGTGGGCTGGCAGGTCATCCGGCCACGGCACCCACCCCAGGACCCGATCCGTCAGCAACTCACTCTCCCTCGCAGGCTGGCACAGAAGTACCCCCATGGGGACCTGGATCAATACTGGAGGTTGCACATCTTCAGGTCCTGGGGTGCCGTGCATGTCCATCAGCCGCCATGACAACCCGCAATTTTCCCATTCCTTTCTCCCCTGCCAGTGCAGTACATGTAATGACATCAGCGCACTCGTGCCAACATCTGTCCTGCTCAGGCCCCCTTCTGCACCACACCTGTGAGAGCCCCTGACTTCTGTCAGGGGTGTAAGAACAAAGTGCACCCTTTAACCCACACAGAGAAGAGATGTCCAGGACACTTGATCCTCACCCCTTCCCATCGACCCCCGACAGCCCGAGTCCATTCTTGAACCCGGGTCGCGGCATGATGCGAGGTGACATCCAGTGTGCCTCAACCCTCAGCACCACTGGTTGGCACTTTTCATCATTGAAGCCTAGCTGCCATACCCTTGATCATTCTTCCAGCTTCTGTAGGTTCTCCTCATGATTTCTACCCTCTCATGTGTGTCCACTCTGTTGCAGATTTTTGTGTCATCCATGAAACAGGAATACTTTCCTTCCAGCCCCTCTGTGATATTGCTATTGAAGACACTGAAGAGGACCATTCCCAAAACTGACACCTTCGCACCGCTTGTTACCGTACCTTCCTCCAAGAAAACCCATTAACCACCCTCTGCCTTCTGTTGCTCAGCTAACATTGTACCCATTTAACCAACTTTGGACCCACTCACAGGCTGCTGAGTTATAAGAACACTACAGACTGGGACCAGTGGACTGGGTGCAGTGTTTTTGTTCTAGGGTCAATGTACCCCAGTCTATCCTGCCAGGATCCATCTAGATAACAACCACAGCTGGTACGCTCATCTTCACCTCATAAAGCCCACGCCTGCCCTGAATCCTGATGGTGTTGCCAGGGAAGGAAAGTCCCCACATACCCCTGCCATGGAGGGAAGAGCAGTGGAAATGTGCAGCAGCTGGGAAGTCAGTGGAGGATGGGGCCGGAACTAGGTGGCTGCCAGAGGACCAAAGGAAGGTGACAAAGACCTGGTCAGGTAGAAAACCTATATTAAAAAGGTGTGTCAGCTGGCCCGGTGGCACTGGATTAAGGCATCTGCCTTACCTCACACCATGCCAGCGACCCAGGTTCAGAAGCAGGTTCGGATCACTGGGGATTGGCTGGGGAGGAGAGGACTAAGCATCTGGAGGCTTGCTCTCCTCTCCTGGAGAATAGCCGTGACTCTTCAGTGTCTAGCAGCTCCCAGTGGTGACTGGGTGCACTACTGCTGGAGGACACTCTGGAAGGGGGGCAATGGTGGACATCCTGCAGGCAGGTGGGAGGCATGCCGCCATATGCTGGATGTCTATCCCATCCACACCTCCAGGGGTCACGAACAAGGAAAAGCCCCAGCACCAGGAATGATGACAACAGGCCCAGCAGTCAGCCCCTACACCCATCGCTGGGCCCTGCCCAGTCAGGCATCTGTATAATCCTCCACCTCACTCCACCTGCTGTCTATATTTCATGGAGAACCAAGGTAAGGAGGTGTTGGCCCCACCTCTGGGGGTAGAAACCAGGGGTCAGCAGGTCAGGGAATAGATGGAGCTCGGAGGAGCCTACTCTGGGAGTGTCTCAGACTGGGCGGGAGAAAGAGCAACTGCCAGGGTCTCACCCAAGAGATCCTAGAGACCAATGATCAGAGGGAAAAAAAGGTGTATCACAGGGATCACATATCTTTTCACTGACCCTACCAAGGCAGGAAAATGTGCTAGAAATGGGTCAGAAAATGCTAGACAAACCTGCAGCTGGAATTTCTGATGATGAGGACTGAAACAGTTTTAACTTATTTGAGCGAGTATTGAGGTTTACACAAGGAAAAGGGTTGTTCATGATTTTGCTGTGAACTTGCTTGAAGTAATGGACTTTAATGAAGACAAACTATGTCTGCCCATGAACAAAAAATTGACTGTTTTAAATTGACATTTAAACTTAAATCCTCTTTACCATACAGACTGGCTGCCTTCCAAGATCAGCTTAGACAGGACTTTTACTTAGGGACTTGAAATACATTCTTTGTTTACTTTTTAGTAACAGAGGTCCTGTGAAACATTTTTTTAGAAACTACTGCCTCTTCCTTGGCTTGAGATTTTTTATTTCTTTTTAAACTCCTACAGGTTACTACTATACATTATAATTATATTGTATGGGTTTTCGTTGAGCAACCTACATATCCTTAGTATTAAGTTTGCAGACATATTCACCTAAGTTATCACTGTTCAAGCGAGTATTTAAATTTGTTAAATAATGTAATTTTTATAAAACAGCTTTTAGCAGAAGTACTCTTTATGGGAAAGGATTACACTTAATCCTAAATGCTGCTGGGTTTGTTATGCTTTATTATATTATGTTTGCTTGCATGTTCAAGAAACATTTTGTTACAATGAACAACATTTCAAAGGTGTGTCAGTATCGTTTCAAAGTAAGTCAAGCTACAATGGGCTCGTCCCTGACAGACCAATGAGCACTGAAGCTGTGTATGACAGTGGGTACAGTTTTAGGGTGGAAACTTTGTGTATTTGAAAGGACTGAAGCGCTCAATGAGACAGCCCTTTTGTCCCTTCATTTGCATAAAGCTGGCTGGCAATCAGCTGAGCGGTTTTACAGCGGTGTGAATCCTGACAGCTAACTTTTATTTTTTCGCTTGGGTAAGTGAGACCGGTCCTCCTCCACCTTTCTGCAGTTGGTAGTGCCATGAAACATATGGGAAAACAGTCAATATTGATCAGCTAGTGAGTGCCAGACTGCAGTGTACAGGAGCTCCTTTACTCACTTAGTCCAATGGAGAAAAACAACAGTTACGGCTTCTGAGCACCCTTGTAGTTGTTAAAGAATAATAAAGAAAATGTACTTTAATGATCCAAAAGACCAGTAGTACTGCACAGCAGAGAATCTGCCAGATTTCAGTACTGGCAGCTTCTTCCACTCAGTCAGCCCAAGGATAGAAAATCTCAAGTGCCACCCAGACTCCCTCCCACTGATAAGTGAATAGCTGAGAGACATGCCATCCTCCGACTCTCTGCGATTGCCTTTTCAATATTCTTCCATAAAAATTATGTGACATGGCTTGCATTGTGTAGGTCAGCAACCACCTTATTGACTAGGCATATACGGGAAATCAAGCCCCAAAGAAATTGCAAACCAACAAACCCCAATAATTAAACTAACAAACAATATGCTACAAGGAATAATGAAAACATATCAAGTCCAAATTAGTATAAAACCTGCAAAAGAATAAATTATCGAGAGACCCCAATATCCCACAACAATACACTAACATCTCCTGGGCTGACCAGAGTCAAGACAGAATCAAACCCACTAACCACAAAATATCCAAAGACTGAAACCCTAAAACAAGTCCTGAAGTGTATAACAATATAGACCAGCCTACTCAGGCATCCAGATAATGCTCACCCAAGGCAAAGCAGAATAAACAAAACCACCAACACCCCTACCCCAAATAAATCCAAAGAGAACCTCCACTCCAAACCAAAATTCCACAACCAAGTGTGCTACTAGAACCAACCCAAAGCTGCAAAATATGGGGCAGGGTTTGAAGTTAAAGTTACAAGACTAAAAATAAACCAACAAGAAGCAGAAAAAGAAAATAGAGAATACTGGATGGGTAACCATGCAGAACCAGTGTGTTCTGCCACAGAGGTATGATTCCCTGTGACGCGAGAATGAAGTTCAAGAGGTCGCGGAATCATATCCCAAGGTGGCAGAACACATGGTTCTGCATGGTGTTACCCATCCTGTACTTTTAGTGTTTGGTGCCCCTCAATGTATTTTTGGGCTTTTAAAAGGATCGCCTTGACTGCGGCGCTACCGGTGACCCTGGTCTGGAATGACCTCAAGGCCATCAGGGAGCCGGGTTTGTGGGGAGGATGGAGCAGGATAGAGCAGCTGCAAGGCGGCTGTCTCTTCCCAGGGATAGTCGCCCGCATCCCCATAGTTCCGTTCCACGGTGGGAAGCGTAGGAAGGTGGGGGCGGCAGTGATAGCAAAGGGTGGGGTGGAGGCCAAGCCGGTGCCCAGAGTACGCATGCACCTCCACACATGTGTACATACATGTCTGCCAGGGCCTGGGTCCGGGAAGAAAACAGAGTAAATACCAAAAATATATATATAAAAAAATATGTATATATATATTTATTTATTTTCGCCGTACAAAAGAAAATATTGACTCCGTTTGTTAATATGATGAGTTGTGTGGTTGCTAGGACTGGCGTCCCTAAGTTAGCAGCATACTCCCACTGGCTGCCATTGTGCAGTGGGTGGGATTACATTACAAAAACATGATAGCTGCACGTCTCACTAAGCGAGGAAAGGAACAGGCAATCTGCCAAAACATGTAAATTAAAACTGTTTTATAGATGTAATCTGGTTGATCCAGCTTTTCAAGTTGTAAGTAATTAACTGATTCATTGTCTGACAAACCACCACAGCCATTTTCAGTGTGATCAGAGAAATATTGGAACGCAGCAGTTTTCTTTTGTTCTTTAAAAACAGAGCTCAGGCTTCTAAGTCTGAATGAATGGAATGTGTTCATTCTATCTCTAAACATGATGAAACAATGTAGCATTTAATAAGGAAACATGTAGAATGTTTAATATTGTATTCACTGTGTGGGAAAAGAGTTTGTTCCTTATTAATTATAGTGAGTTTTTCTGATGAAAAATATTACTTTATTTTTATAAGTTAGGTTATTTGTATTGTGTGTGTGTATTTCTTTAAACCACGGAATAAAAGTAGCACCTGTAAGTAATGAATTTACCCCTAATGAAGGCCTGATTATAGGGCCAAGGCGCTAGGGTAGCAGTTGTTCTCCAGTCAATAAGCGGCAGTTTGAACCAGGAATGCTGCTGCTTTATCTGCGTTATTTCATCCTATAATTTTCAGTGAGACCACGAGTGCCACAAGTCTTAAGAAACATGGAATGCTGCTTTGCATGTACGGTCAGTACAGCGTTCCATTCATTCTTGTGACTGTAGATGAACAGCATTTCAGTATGGTGGAATTTCAAGTTAGTATAGCATTCCACCATACACTATGTAAGCCATAATTCCCACCAGGACTTTAACCAGGACCAATGACTTGAAAAGTCATCACTGTAACTCAACTACAGGAACTTATAGCTGGCCCCGTAGCACTGAGGGTTGAGGCACTGGATGCCACACCTGTGCACCCGGCAGACCCGGGTTGGAAGCAGACTTGGGTCATCAGAGGTCGGTGGGGTAGGAGAGGATAGAGCGTCAGAGGACTGCTATTCTCTCTTGGGTGGGATCCAGGGTTTCCCTGCCTGCAGTGGCCCAAGGTGGAAATTGAGGCGCTGCACCAGGTGGGGACGCAAAGCTGGGGAGGCAGCAGTGGACATCTGCAGGAGGGGTGGTCCCGTTCCTTGCCACGCTAGCGTCATTGCATCCACTGCCTCGGGGCAACCATAGTAGGAAAATCCCTGGTCCATGGGATAGGTGATGGCCGCCTCCAGTGCCCGCAGCACACACACCCAATGCTGGGCTCGTCTCTCCGGCTCTCCTAATTCCTCACCTTGCCCTGGGTCTGGTGCACTAGTTTCAAGATAGAGCACTAGGGTCAGATGGTGGCGACACCTCAGGGGTTCAGAGCTGGGGGTTCATCGAACTGGGCAGGTGGGGAGTGTCTATCTCCAATTTCCTGAAGGGTGAGCTCCAGGTGGGTGGGAGAGCAGTAGGGCGAGAGGGCCTGCCTGAGAGTGTCCCGGGTCCAGTGCAGAAAGACAGTTAAAAAAAATCTATAGGAACTTCTGGCAAGCAACATCCAGAAATTGCACCCACTTCAAAAAATTATTAACAGAGCATTCATTGACCTCCCAGCCTCATGTGACATCTCAATCTGATGAAACTGTGGCTCACTGTTAGGATTATGTCTATTACACAAATTGCAACAGGACTATTCTTAGCAAAATACTACACTGCTGATACATCAGCCACATTCTCATCTGTGCCCACATCCTCCAAGTCTTAAACTAGGGATGACTTATCCGAAACATTCACATAAGCACGTCCATATTTTTTCATCTGTATTTACCTACATGCTGCTTTGAGGGCTTTCCTACCAGATCCTACCTGTACAAAGAAACCTGGAACGTCAGAGTCGTACTTCCACCCTTAACTCCGACAGCTAAGATTTTCTGAGATGCCTATAAATGTCACCAATATGCACGTGCCTGATTTGTACTTATATTAGCCATACATTAGTATGCCAACAAATGTAAACCATACACCATGGCACAATTTCCATCTCCTGTAGTTCCTGGTGTGTGTATTTATTTTCTTTAGTTCTGGGTGCTTTCCTGTGTTATGAGGAAAAATGTGACAGAAGACAGTGGTCTATCAGTGCCACAGCTCCTTGCAGATGCTGAGGCTGTCAGTTCTTTTCTACGTGGCACTCTTTTGAAATCAACAACACACTTTGCAGCTGACTCAGCCCTGATATGGTCACTACCTGAAGATATACTTGATATCAGCATGGCGTTAAACTGGATCCTGTATTAGGTGTCACTTAAAGAGGTAGAGCAAAATTACTTAAAATAGTTTCTTTGCAGTTCCCCAGTGCCGACAGTGGGAGTGGTCCTGATCGTGTTTCACCCCGCTCCACATTTTCTAAGTTAAATATCCCATCATAAAAACACTATGTTTAGTTTTTATGAATGACAGTCTAATTCATGTGGTTTAATTTATTGCATGAGACCTGCTATATGCTCTGTTGACACCTGCTTATGTTGTCAATCAGGGATAGAAATTAAATTTTTACTACTTGTACTGCATTGCATGTCATGTCATCAAAAGGTTAAATGCCTTGGTGGGTGACGTGCTGGAGATGAAAAATTAGCAGTGAAGAACAGTCAGAAAATAAACCATAAGCATTCATGATACCAGGTGATTTTCTCCACACTCCACACCTATGCATCGGCTTCCTAACCTCAGGTATCCCTTTGTCATGTGGGACACAGCTCTTACCTGCTGAGCCATACTCCATTAACTACATGGCAGGGATGGGAAGTGGAACAGTGAGCATAGTGTCAGCCAAGAAATCAGTAGGGTGGTTGCGGTTCTCTGTGTGTCCTCTTGTTGCTTGCTGATGCCCCGTTTACATCACAGGACATATATGTGTGGACATAAAGTCTCCTCAGCATGGGAGTTTCAGTGCTCTTGCAAGTTACTGGCAGCAAGTAGAAAGAAGGGCAGCACACTCAAATTTGGACCATGACTACCCTAATTTCAACAGTAAAGCTTTTGTTTGCAAACAAAACTAAAGGTGCAAATACAGATGTGCTGCTTGGAGTGGCAGCCAGCAGGTGCCCACATCTGTATTTGCACCTTCATTTCACTTATCAAATACATGCTACACTGTTGAATCAGCAAGCATCATGCTCCACATTCTTCAGTATGGTGCCTCTTGTTTTTAATGCTAACACACTTGGTTGCCTGACTTGCAGCTAGCGTCCCCTGCACCACTTGTGGGTGAGCCCTTCTTGTATGCTGGTACAAGCAGTAAATACTCTGGTAAGGGCTGTTCAGTGGTGGTATCATATGCCACAGTGAAAAGCTATGGAACCAATCTGGTGATGTCGCGCCACCAGTACTTCCTAGAAACTGAACAGCCTAAACTCTGCCACAGGTGGAACAGAGGCTCATGATCATTCCAGCTCACAGTACAATCATTCTACTGCAGAGCTTTTTTTCCATAAACACACACACACTACACAGAGGGAAACTGGGGGGCGTCATTTTTACTTATACAGTGCTATGGGAATGCACAACTGACTGATGTTATGCAGACTGAAGTATGAGCAGACGTCAACAGAGCATATAGCATGTCTCATGCAGTGAATTAAACCATGTGAATTAGACTTTCATTCACAAAAACAAAGTTATATGCAGTGTTTTTACAATGGGACTGTCACTTAGAAACTGTGAGCAGAGGTGAAACACGATCAGGACCACTTCCACTGTCAGCACTGGTGAACTGCAAAATAATGTGATTTAAGTGGGAGATGCAACTTGTTTGTGGTCTTCCTCTTTTAAGTGCTACTGAATACAGCATCCATAAGCAAGCAAACATTTGGCATTGGCAAATGCTTGTTCATTGGTTATCAGGTGCGTACACTGGGACACATGACCTGTTTACATGCATAACCTCGATACATGTATTAATACGTGTAAGGACCAAGCACCCTTCTGTTCTAGGAGTATATGGTGGCATCTCTCTATAATATAGAGGGGTCAGGGGCATCATTTAGAGGTAACCACGGGTTGCAGTTGAGACCCTTGTTTTTATCACAACATTATTTGTCACCACCTCTGCAGACCTGGCAGGGCTATGACCTCCCCTCGGAGGGGTACATCCTTAAGGGCCATTATGGGTCCTGCTGGGTTCAGGTACTTTCCTCTGTTTTTCTCCCTGTGCCCCTGCAATGGGTGCAGCAGCTGTCTCCACCTCCACGGAGGCAGTCAAGCACCCTGGGCACAGGCCGACCCATCTTATTGTGCTGATACCGCAGCTGTTAAAAAAGGAGAGCAGTCCTCTGCATGCTCAATCCTTACCTCCCCCAGCTGACCCCAGAGCGATCCGAGTCCGTTCCCGAACCCGGGTTGCGGCGTGGCGCAGGTGTGGCATCCAGCGTCTCAACTCTTAGGTACCACCAGGTCGACAGTTGAGACCCTTATGATTTTTTTGCAACACCTATGATGTCCACTGCAACCCCTAACATAAGGTTTCCTAGCATTTTCTTATTCAGCATTTAGTAAGTGGAGGAGTCACAGCCCCTATGATTCTACTGAAGCAGGCTTTTGCAACCCCTATGATTCTAGTGAAATGATTCTATTGGAGGGTTACCAGGACATATCTGGACAACCTCTAGTTACCTTAGGTTCTTTTCATTCTCATTCCACTCACCACCACTGGATTGGGTACACTGGGATGGTATGCGCTAACATACCACCAGATAGCTGTGGGAACCTGTGTGGGAGAGAAGGCACTGTATCAGACTCACACTGGAGACAACAGAAACTGAGACTCAGACAACAAAAGGATGACTCAGTCACAGTTTTCAAGTGAAACAAAAGGTAAATTTACTGTGCTATTCTGCCAGTGTGATAGACACAGCATGCAAATAAAGGAATAACAATAATAACACTTTTCCCAATAGCCTCTTAAATTGACTGTAACTTATACTCTGTGCATATGCATATTCTTTGCAAAAAAAAAAAAAAACTGTTGATGCACTAGTTGGGGTTCCAGCATCAAAAGTAGAAATGTTGCATTAGGGTTTCCAAGCCTAATACCCACACCCACCCTACAGGTAGCAACAGGTGTGGGTGTGCCTTGGAGTTCTCAACCCTAACACTCACCCATTCCATGAGTTAATAAGCTGAGGCGGATACAGCATATGAGAATAAGGTGACTGTTAAGGCTGACAACCCCAAAGGTACACCGCCTGTTGCTGCATGTAGGGTAGAGTGGGGTGTTGGGGTTGAAAACCCGACATTTCCTACTTTGATGCTGGAACCCTAACTAGTGCATTAACAATGTTTTGCTAAGAATTTCCTTACTTTTTGAGATAGTATAATCATATCCTTATTTGCCTATGGGAGTTCAGGGCCTGGAGTGTGCTCTCATCAGTCCATAATGGTATATATATTTGAGTGTGGGAGAGCAGGGTCCTCTGGGCTCTGCACTAGTATAGGAGGGCCCTGCCTCCCATCCATCCACAATTTTTGAGATACTGTAGTCATCTCCCATCCCGTGCTGTCAGCACCAAAGAAAGATCTCACATTGTAGTGTTATCCTATGGGAATCACAGGAAAATTTGAAACCTGTATAACTCCACACCAAATGAATATAGTTTATTTTTTTTTTTTTTGCTGGACCCTGATCCTCTCTCCCTCCGGAGGTTGGCGGTACCCTGTCTGTGCCACCCATGTCCCTGGAGACCCAACAGTCACTGTACATGAGCCCTGGCTTACCCCTCAGGTCAGGGCCATGGGAGAGGGACCCCCACCCCTAGGTGGACAACTAAGGCAGTGAGGACCACAACTGGACAGGGCATTTTTCCAGGGCTGGCAGTTTTTGGGGGTTTTGTTTTGTAAAATGTTTTATTTTCAGTAAACAATTACAAACATACATCCTGCGTGTGTGTGCAGAAACCAAAACATCATATCACACACTTACAATGCAGAGGAGGGGAACGAGAAACATCTGGTTCTCATACTCCTATCCTCAGGCTTACAACATTCGCCTTGATACATGAGGAAGGTGGGTGATCATTAAATACATGGAAGAACAACTACCAAACATGTATCACTAAAGTTGAAACACCTATCTGGAGTGACCAGGGAGTCTACAGAGAGGTGATAACGTGTGTTGACCAGTGTTTCAACCGTAACCAGGAGTTTGCAGGAATTAACCTACAATCAGGGCCCCTACTTTTCTGCGGCACAGTGGGACCAAGTTCTGCTGCAAGACTACCATTTGCTGCAGAACTTCTGCAGCAGTGGTTTGTCATTTCTGCGGAAATTCTGCAGCACTAACAAACTACCACATCACAGTGTCAACTTGTCATCCTGACTTCACTTTCATGGCAGTGGTTGTAGCAATCAGGATGGTGGAAAGCACAGAAACACTAGTTCAAAAATAACAGACTTATAAAAATAATCTTATGCCCAAAAAGCAAAACAAATGTCTCTCCTTAAGGTCCTAGCCTGTTGCATAAATGACATATGCAGAGGGATCTTTGTGATAAATAAGGTATTTATATATGCATGCTATCTATCCCACTAATGAGGTTTCGCTGTCTATCACTTATATATTTGTATGTGCTTTCTACACCACTCATGCGCCCCACTGTGTATCCTTATATATTTATCGCTAATCTGTAACATACATACAAATATGCGTGTGTATGTGTGGTGAGAGAGACAGAGATACTGTGTGTGTATGTGTATATATATATATATATATATATATTTTTTAAATTTCCATGAACTTGCATCCTCATTCATACAGGTCCCATTGGAAATGGAATAGAGGAGTCATTGCAAACTCATTTTCATGTCAACCTGCTTTCCTTGACACACTCGTGAAACCATCAGGCCATGACATGCATGTGAACCAATTGTGAGATACAGCTCTCCAGTCCATCACAATGTATCCACCATGTGACAGTACACTGCACCATACCTTCCCAGGCTCGAACAGTGATGTGTCCGCCAATCCTTGTGCTGCCCAGCCAGCTCCCAGAGCTAATCTCTGAACCTGAGTTGCCGGCATGGAAACACAGCATGCTACCCTCTGGCCCAACAGCTGTCCCTGGACACAACATTTCTCAATAACTTTTAGGTGATTCTATCAACCAATGACAATATGTAATCAATAACCCTGGCAAAAATGCGTACAGTGCAATTATTTATTTAACAGGTCTATTCTTTCAACAGGTCTACACATTATTATATTTCACTTTTCTGGGCATAATTACTTTATTTTTCTTAAAATGTAGATAGTTAAATTCATTTTACCAGTTATTCATTTCAGATGGCGTCTCTATACTTTAAAGGCACAAATAAGTTTGTACAAAGTGAGGTATGGACTTAACAGGTCTGTGCTATTGACAAGGTTTTGTTTAAGTTGGCCATAGTTCAACAATGTAAGACTGAAAATTGTATTAGGCTGTAGTGCAGGTTGAGCAAATATCACCATGCATGATGTGCTGTGCCACCGTCTCTGGCAGTGGGAGCTATGGTAGATAAGTAACTGTTCATTTATGTTGCAGAATGTAGCCATTTCATTAGCAATGTCGATGTTATAGCAATGATAACATCACATTCTGAACATGTAGGGGGTTTTGGATATAAAAAGAGAGGAGGGAACCAGATTCTATGTATAAACAGAAATATTAATGAAAAATCACCAAGAAGAGTGAATTCTGCAGCACTCGAGAAGTTCCATGTAGATCATGAAGTCCTGTGCAAAACTTCATGTCAGAGAATTTAGGCCTTCCTACAATTAACACACAAAACATACACACAAAGCATCTAGCAGGAAATCACAAGTGGTATATATTAGCTAGATGGAGAACTACTATATATGTGCAACTTGAAATATCTGGGTCTGATCTCGGGAGCTCCTGTTGTGTCTCTTGGGACCCGGGGCAGGGAGGATGGGGCAGTGCCCCAGCCAGGACCTCACCAGTCCTCTCTCTAGGTTTCAGCAATGTAAGAAATGAGGACCAGAAATCATAGTATTTCTCCAAAGTGTTAGCCACCATATGGGACATTCATGACATCATGGCTGATTTTGTTAGGCATTCAGTACTTCAGCAGCAGAGAGGGTTTCCTGGATTCTCCAATGGCAGAGAATCAATCTCTTAGCCAGCATACTTAGGATGGTTATCCACCTTTGCTCTCGGAGCCGAACAAGTGGGGTCAAGGGATGGAGGCCTAGCAGTAAAACCTCGGGTGTCACTGGAGCGGGTTTCTTCAGTATCCGAGAGCCCAGGGTGCCTACCTGTTGCCAAAGAGGTCTAATAATACCGCAATTCCAAAGAATGTGAGTAAGTCCCCTTATGCTCTAGGCATCTCCAGCAGTGGTCATCCTGAAGTAACTTAACTTTAAAAAGCACTGCTGAAGTTCTATGCCAGGATTGCAGGATTTTGTTCTGGATTAAGGTGCTACGGGGGTCCTGGTAGGCCTTATGGGCAAGCCTCCAGCAGGCTGAACAACCCTGGTCTGGGATCTGGGTACCAAGGGCAACTTCCCATTTGGCCTTCACCTCTTGAGACTGGGAGGGAATGTGGGCTCTAAGTGCTGCATATATGGCACTGGTTTGCCCTTTTCCCAGGGTGAGCCATCAGGGTCAGGGAGTTGGGGGGCCGTAGGGACCCTTCTGACATGCATGGTTACTGCACTTTTGAGCTGTAGGTACCTCCAAACATCTGAAGGAGGTGTTGTACCGGCCCCTAATGCCCTGGAAAGTATCCAAAGAGGTGGAGACCACTCATAGATTTCTTTAAGGAGTGTGTCCTGCCCTGGCCCAAGAGGGCCATGAAATAGTCCTGCTTTCCACCTGGATGTCTGTATTGCCCCACAGTGGGGTCAGGGTCAGGGATGGGGTCACTGAGTTTTTATGTAGCTTCCCCAATATTCTACTGCTGGTCCTATAGTGGGGTGAGACCGTATCACCGGGGTAGCTATTGTACAACAGTAAAGATAGGAGGACCACCTTACTTTGGGCCTGCTCCATGCCTAGTCATTGTGGGGTGCCAGGGAGGGCCCTGAAACCACTTTAGTGTTTGTGCCACCTGGGCAGCCCACTTATATCCTTCAAACCAGGGCAAGCTCCATCCCCTCTGACCAATGAGCCACAATTTGTTTCTGACATATCGCGGCCTTTTTCATTCCCAGAGGAACTGCCCCAGCAGAGTGTCAGTTTTGTGGTACCAAATTTGGGAGCATTTGAGAGGAGGTGAGACAGGATGTACAGTATCTTGGGGCTAATGATCATCTTGATAGAGATTTTACCAGCCAGAGTAAGTTGGAGAGGTTTCCACCAATCCAATTCCATGCAGATGGTAGCAAGGAGGGTTTCAGGTTAGCCTCCCATATATTTGAGAGGTCAGCAGTGATCTTAATCCCAAGGTAAGTGATGCTGTCCAGCGTCCAGATGAGGTTATGCCTCGCAGCCATCTGGGGAGTGAAGTGGTTATTCAGAGGAGGACCTCCGTTTTGCCTGGTTGGCGCAGACCAGAAAACACTGCAAAGGCCGACAGAGTGTCAGCAGAGGCGAGATGGTTCCTTCAAGGTCTACCAGTAGTAAACGGATCGTCAGCATACACCATGGTGGTATATTCCATGTCTCCCACCATTAACCCCTAAAATGCGAGGGTTTTGCCTTAGCACCGCCAGCAGTGGTTTCACTGCCAGCACAAATAGTAATGGAGACTGGGCAGCCCTGACGGGTACCTCTCCAAGCGGCAAGGAATAGGAGGGCGCTGGTCATGACTTTTGCAGTGGGAGAGTGGTAGATGGCCTTGATCCATGCCTGAAACCGCTGTCTGAATCCCATCAACTGCAGGACTTTTTGGACATAGTCCCATTCCAGGGAGTCAAAAGCTTTTTGAAGTCAATGGCCATGGCTGCGGCTACCGGGGAGTGATTTACGATATCAGATTCATCATGGATCTGAGGTGGTCAAGCCGTGACGGCCTTCACAAATCCTACTTGTAAGGGGTGGAGAAGGGCAGGAGGAGGGGGTTAAGCCTGGAGGCCAGCATTTTGGCCAGGACCTTGCTGTCTGCATTGAGCAGAGAGATGGGCCTATAGCTCGATAGCTTCATAGGGTCCTTCCTTTTTTTGGCAGGCCAGCAATGATTGCTTATCTAAAGGAGGGGGAAGGAACCAGCCCTAGTGCTTAGGTGTATACCTGGCACAATACCAGGGCCACTGTTTGATGTGGGATTTGCCAGATTTCCAGTGGAAGCCACCCCCGGCCTTGCCTGCCTTCAGGGATTTTAGGGTTTCCGCCACTTCCTCTGGAGTCACAGGGGCATCCAGCGCCTTTGCCTGCTGGTCAATCAGCTTAGGGAGGTGTAGGCCCCTCAAGAAGGGAAACCCCTGCCGGATGGGGAGTGGGAGGAGGTACAGTATACAGGTCAGAAAAGAAGTCTGCCTAGAGGAAAGGAGGAGGGGACATGATAGAAACTTTCAAATACCTCAAGGAATCAACAAAGTCCAAGAGGGTAGCATCTTTCAGAAAAAGAGTTGCACAAGAACAAGGGGCACAATTTGAAGACAGAGAGGGGACGGCTCAGAGGTAATGTGAGGAAGTATTTCTTTACAGAGAGAGAGTTGTAGATGCATGGAATGGCCTTCCTGAGGAGGTCGTAGAGTCAAAAACAGTGGGTGAATTCAAGAATGCATGGAACAGACATAAGGCAATTCTAGTGTGGGGTAGGAGGAAGTAGGCTGTTGGTTATGGAGATGTTGGAGATGGTATCAACATGGACTGATGCTGTTTATTTTATTGTTGTTTTTATGTTTTTATGATGTTTTAATATGATGTTATTTTATTGTAATGTACCTTGATTTTAGAAAGGCACAATATAAATAAAGATTATTATTATTATTATTATTAACTAGGATCTTCAGCTTATCCGTTAGGTAGGAAACAGGCAGACTAGGTGGTCCAAGCGATCCTTATCTGCCATCAAATTCTATGTTTCTATTACTTTATTTATACCCTCAGGAGAGGTGTGGGGCTTCCTGTTCTGGTCAGTTAGCCCCTAATGTGTCTGTCCGCCTGCTTCTTTCTAAGTCAGTAGGCTAGGACCTTACCTCCCTCTCCCCTGCTTCCCAGTACTTATGCCTTAGCCAGAGGATGGCGACCTCTGCTTTCCTGGCCAACAGTTAGATGATTTCCAGTCTGTAGCCTGCTACCTCCTGGCCAACTTGGGATTGTAGGAGGGTGGTGGAGGAGCTTAAACCAGGTTTAGGCCTCACCCAGTAGTTTTCCAAGTTCCAGGAACGCTGTTCCCTCTTCTTCCTCTGCCTGCTCACATACCCCATAATGGCTCCCCTAAGGGTGGCCTTGAGGGCCTCCCAGGTATTGCCAGCAGAAGTATCGCCACTGGGTTTCTCTAAGAAATTGATTGACCTCCATTTGTAGCCAGGTGGGAAGTCAGGTTCCCTCAGCAGGAGAGGGTCCAGCCACCAGGAAGGAGAGGAGAAGGAAGGAGGACCCCAGGCAAAGGTCCTTTGGGTTGGTGCGTGGTCAGAAATAACTATGGGATAAATGGCCATCTCCAGTGCTGTGTTGGTAATAGGCAGGAAGTGAGCGAAATCGATCTGGCTAAATTAATTATGGACCGCGAATGGAAGAGAAGTCTCAGTCTTGAGGGTGAAAGACCCACCATATGTCAGTCAGAGCCATGTCTTGCTGAAGCAGCTTAAGAGTTGCAGCTCCTGACATGAGACTCAGTATTGGATGGCTCCGATCTATGCAGAGGTCTACAGAGATTAAATCTCCTCCCAGAAGCAACAGGGTATAGTCCCTGTGAGCTCCCTTATTCATTGGGCCAGATCGTTGGAAGAGCAGGGGGCATCCTCGTTAGGCCTGTAAATGTTCCCCAATAAAGGGCCCTTCAGGCGTGGCCACCGGGTCAGCGCCCATCTACACTCAGGGTCTCTCAGCACTTTTGAGACATTCCATCTGAGCTTTTGTTAATAAGTATCGCCACCACTCATTTTTTGTTGGGGCCAACACGTGTATCACCTCTCCCACCCAGTACTTTTTAGCCTGACATGGTCCCTTACAGAACTTGGTCTCCTGGAAGGAAAGTAAAGTCAGCCCGTAGTCTCTTCAGGTGGGCAGATACCTGCCTTCTTTTAGCGGTGGTGTTTAGACCTCTCATGTTCCTTGATATCCCTGTAACATCACCCACTGGGATAGGGGAGACGACATGAGAGACAGGAGTGGCACCAAAGTCTCGGAGACTACTGGGAGGACCTTCTGGCCTTGAGCAGGAACCATCTGCTCAAGGAGGCATTGTGTCATGGAGCAGGCTCAGAAGGTATGACCACCAATAGCAAAAAGCAACCCAGAATCCTTATATTTGACCATGGTGCACAAAATGGGCACCACATTAAATAACCCAGCAATGATAGGCGTGCAATACATACCACATTCTTATCAACTAAACTATATACAGAGACCTTAGTGGCCTAATTGTGGGGTACAGAGGGGTGTCATGTGCCACAGCACTCAGCTGGCGGCCCACCTCTGCTCCTTGGGCATTATTGTTGTGGTATTTCCCCATACACATAGTGAGGAGTAGCATCCTAGGTCTAGAGGGGCACCCAGGTGTTCCTAAGCTGCGCATCTTAGCTAAGCAGCTACTATTGAAACTAGAGCTGCAGTGCAACTCATGCTCGGATGGGGAGATGATGGAGGAGAAGAGAAAGGGGAGTCCATTGTCAGCTGTCAGGGTGGAGAAGGGCAGCCATTACTGTGTAAGTGTACCCCTCCAGACAAGGAGGGAATAGTCATGGTCAGTTAACCGAGTGGGGTTACAAGGGTCGGGGGTCTGCCCAACACAGGGACCTTTAGGGAGGCGGTTGATAAGAAATATGGCGCCAGTCCCTGCTGGTGGTGTCAGTCTGTCTGGGGGCCCCTAGTCCCTGGGAGAATTTGCATGGATCCTCGGTGGGATAGGGAGGGTTGGGTGAGGATTCAGCTCAGGGGTGAGCCCAGAGTGACAAGGGCTGTTTCTGTCAGCTGCTACCCTCGACAATCACAGGGGACTCGCCCTTGCTCCTTATCCCAACTCCCCATAGTGCTGGAGGGAGGACAACCACCTTTACCAAGGGGTGGGGGAATTCGGGGACCCTTGACCCCAAAGATCATACCTCAAGACAGTGTCCATCTGAGCCTCCCCGCACTGCCGATCAGCAAAACAGAGATCCCGCTCCATTTAATCAGGATGCTGTCCCCACTGGATTCCCCAATGACCTCCTTCCTTCCTTTTCTGCCCACCCTGGGGCCTTGAGTCCCACTGTCCCCTACTCCAGTAGTCAAACCCAACAATAGCAATACAAATAATAATAAAATAGCACTAAAAGAGTGGGAGCGGAGGTAGTCCAAGCACCTTCTTTGGATCACCCCCTTTCCCGGTAGCCAGTCTCACAAAATCAGTAGTTTCGTGCATGGTTCTGCAACCGTAGCACTGCACGGTCGTGGTAGCTGCCCGTTTGATCCTTCCCTGTATAGGAGGCGGGTGCACACCTACCTCAGGAGTGTTCACTTCAGCTTGGGAATGGTGAGTGCCTGGTGCTAAGAGGGTGGCGATGAAACACAGGCCGCTGGGAGGGGCAGACCTCGAGGCCGTGGAGGCTCTAGC
This sequence comes from Neoceratodus forsteri, assembly GCA_016271365.2. Classification (NCBI taxonomy): domain Eukaryota; kingdom Metazoa; phylum Chordata; order Ceratodontiformes; family Ceratodontidae; genus Neoceratodus; species Neoceratodus forsteri. Next base: position 571,910,564 of record CM028137.1, read on the forward strand.
CCAGATCAGTTAAGGAGGCCTGTTCATGAGTCATTTTCCACCCCTACCTCACTTCATCCCCAGAACTACGGCACTGGCTCCTTGTCCCTGAAAGCTGGTAGGGGATGTAGATAGAAAATGTTTTACTTATCTGAGAAGCCATGGAGGCCTGGGGTGGTCAGAGAAATGTCCAGATGGGTGGGCGAGGAGCTTGAGGGAATCCTTCATCTCAATCTCTTCTGCTAGCAGGTGGTGCTCTTGTGGTAGTGATCCTGGTGGGACGATTCAGCAGAGGAGACTTTGCAGGGGAGGCGACCCAGTCTGCTCAGGACTTCAGGAGAGAAGGTGAGTGGTGTGGCGGTGTGTTCTGGGTGGTTGGCTGGCTGTCAGAGGTCTTGGGTGCTACTCTGGGGTGGAGGGCCTCAGCGATTCAAACTGGTTCTGTGTTGGCACTTGGTGCTGTATGGTGCCCATCAGGTGCAGCTCCGAATTGATACTGCTGTGACATTCGGAACGGTGTTTTGCATTTTCCATGCCTTCTCGATGCTTGCTATTGCGATTGCTGCAGGCTGGGGACTTCCACTCACTGTCCAGTCTGGACTCCCACTCCTGAACTCATTGTCCCTGTATCACGGATCACCTGTCTAGGCCTCTGGTGGACTCCTTGGACAATTGTGGCTGCTGGTACCACAGGTGGCATTCCCTAGGCCAGGTCCTCTGCAGAAAATCCATGACAGCCTTGGGGAGGCAAGGACATCGGGACCCTGTTATGTCTACTACACATCATGGCTGGGTAGTGAAGGGAGAAGGAGAGGCCTAGTCTGCGCATAGTGTGGTGGGCCTACATATAGGCCCATCTCCTATCTGATAGGTCTTTTGAGTAATCAGGATGAGACATTGATGCAGTCCTCCTGCCACATAATATGCTGCAACTCCGGGACCTGGCCATGACAAATTCCTTATCCCGGTAGTCTAGGAATAGATGCGATGATCGGTCTCGGTCTCTCAGTTGGTTTAGGCATTGGTGCTAGGGAAGGAGGGCCCTTTCCACCTGTATACTCTTTCCTGGGTCCAGTTGGAACATGTTAGTCAGGGCGCCCTGCAGAAAGGTTTCAGTGCACCTTCTGCCTTTTCAGGAAAGCCTAGGAACCGGAGGTTGTTCCTCCCAGTTCTCAAGGTCATCAATGTTTTGCTGCATCCTTAAGAGCATGGCATGATGCTCGGAATGTGGCATCGTATTCCCTGGACATGGGCTTCTGTGGATGTTAGGCGCTGTTCATTTTGGTAAAGCCGGGTTTCCATTGCTTGCATTACCTGGGATGTGTGATTAGTTGCCACTGTGACCTGTGCCATTAGGAGAGTAGCTGTGCAAAGATCCCTTCAACTGAAGCTGGGTCCCACAATGCAGATATGGAGGATTGAGCCATGCTTACAAGCCCTCTCTGAGCAGTCAAACTGTAGCAGCTCGGTGAGTAGTGAGCGTTTGGTTTGCCAAGATAAAATCGGTATCCTCTTGTTCAGTGTAGTTGGCTGCGTAAGGTTAAAACTTTGAAAATGTTGAAAGAATAAAATTAATGCAGTTCATAAGGATGTAGCCCTCTAAGACTGGGAGCTATAGTTTCAAGCTGCCATTCAGTTAAGTACCCTAGTGGCAGTCTCTGAAGTTTTTAGTTGTTTTTTTAACATGCTGATGTCCCAGGGAAGTGCAATGATGACCAGCATCCACCACACCTACATTCTGGTGCTGGCCACGCAGCACCCCCAGCCTCTGCCAGGGGTCAACGAAGCACTGGACACACTTCCTCCCTCCCCGGAGAAGGAGATCTGTCAGAGGATGCTCAATGCATCTTCTCCCGGCCAGCCCTCCGACTCCTGGGTCCGTTCCCAAACCGGGTCATCAGTGTCACAAATGGAAGTCCAACCGCTGCACGGTGGGCTGGCCCCATGATATCTTTTCAACAAACCAGCAAAGGTACATCTTTAGGGCAAAGCCTTGTACCCTACAAAATTCTGTGCAAAACTGAAGTCATGTCAACAGCGGAGTGACAAAGAAATGCATACAATTCACATTAGAATGTTATCCCATGGAAATTAAAGAAACTTTAAACCCTCAGAAATCCAGAACAAAATAATCTGCTCTCCCAAACTAGCAGAGGCATATCCATGGAGCAAACCGTTTGTACCCTGAAAATTTGAGACCGAAATTCCAAACCATTTCTTCACTGTGAAGTGAGCAAAAAAAAAATTATAAACATTATTTTTCTCAAATTATGAAACAGGATCCTGTTTCAAACTTTCTTTTCACAACTTACTGAAAAAGAAAATCCTTTTTCACAAACTATGAAACAGAATCCTGTTTCATGTTCTTTTCACAATTTGTGAAAAAGAAAAATCCTTTTGCAAATTACGAAACAGGATCGTGTTTTCGACTCTTTTTCACAAATTTGTGAGAAAGGATTTCAGCATGTTATAAAACACATTTCAGGTGATTTATGCAAAACTAACACCAGAATCTGAGAGAACGGGTCCAGATTAGCGGAACACATATCTTGGTTACTTCAAAAATATCATTTTTTCCTTTTTAACTTTGCCTCACTAAGAAAAAACAAGATGGAGCAGTACAAAAAAAAATTCCCCATTTGCAGCAAGGATTACTCATTTGCAACACAGGATTGCCAGTTGCAAAACACAATCCTGTTTCCAGGCTCACATCTAACTTTTCCATTTGAAAATAATGAGATATTTTTAAATGTAATAACTTTAATGGATTAATATTTTTCACCAAATTTTCAAAATACACTCTGTGACCCAAGGCCTTTCTACCCTAAAGATTTCAGACTAAAATCCTAGTCATATTTGCGCAGTGGTGACAAAGAATTTTACAAAAAACTGTACTTTCACATTTTGTGACACTCCATATGTCTGCACCCAAACATTCGATCAGAATGAAACTAGCACATCAAAGAGCTTTGGTCCCTGATGGAACATACAAAATTTCTTACAAATTGGTTGATCGGTTGTGGAGAAAATAAAGTCGAAATTTCAACCGGCTCTGTGGCACCGGCGAAGGGTTCCCTCGGCATGCTGGCGACCGGGTTCATGCCATAAGCCTGGATACCAGGGCGGAGACCATCAGGAGGGGATTCCTGGCGTCCATTGGATGCTTCCCTCATGAGGGGATGAGCCATGGCTCCTGCGAGGTGACTGGTGGGCGAGCTTGGAGGCGTGTCTTGGCATGCCCCCTGCACATTCCCACCTCAGGATGCGTCGCTTCACGGCTAATCGTGGGGTGGAGAAAAGTGGAAATACTGGCTCCCTGCCAACCGGATGACAAGCACCTGGCCTGCACCACCACAAAGCTGCGGACTAGCCCAGAATGGCCCTGCAGCAGCTTGCCACAGGATACAGAGTTCGCCACGTGGCACTTCCCCTTGAAGGAGAGGGACCCTCCCAACACAGGGATAGGTCAGGTTACCCCAAAGGTAAGGCTGCAAGGCAGGGTAGGGAGAATGATGGTTCAGGGTCGAGTGGAGGTGTGGGGCATTGGTGCTCTGAAGGAGAGCCAGCAGAGGTGCTACAAGGAGGAGGAAAATAAATAACACAAACAAAAAAAGTTCAAAATTTCAAGTTTAACATAGAAGTGAAGGTTGAACCCTAACTATAGGGGCACAACTTTTAACAGTCTGTATCTCCCACCTCACACATCTGACCAGAATGAAACTTGACACATCAAGAGGTCATTCATCGGTCCCTGATCACGCATGCAAAATGTCTTGCAAATTGGTTGAACGGTTATGGTTATTAATGTGCAAAAGCACAAAAGATTCCCTATTTGCAACAAAGGATTGCCCATTTGTGGTAAAGGATTGCTCATTTCCACAAAGAATCCTTTTTTGAGCTGAATATCTAACTTTTCCCATTGAAAATAATGGAAATTTTAAAATGTAATAACTTTTGAATGGATTAATATTTTTCAACAAATCTTCAAAATGCACCACTGTGACCCAAGATCTATATTCCTAAAATGTCATACCAAAATTCCACACTTTTGCATGAGCGTGACAAAGAATTTGACAAAAATGGTAATTTACATGTTTTTGACACTTTGTATCTCTGCACCACCAAATCTGACTGGAACAAAACTTGCCACATCAAAAGATTTTTGGTCCTTGATGGCACGTGTAGATTTCTTATGCATCACGTGAACGGTTGCAAAGTTATTAAAGTGCAAATGTTGAGTTTAATATGGAAGTGAAGATTTAACTTAACTAAAGGTGCAGCCGCATTCTCTATAATGCAGTACTTTTACTTACAGTCAGCCCACTCACCCCTTTTACCCAGATTCCTTTCCCTGGTATCCAAAATGTATGTAATTCACTTATTCTCTATATCACTTAAAGGGCTTAGATAATCTGTTATAAAAATAGCCACCTCAGATAATAATAATAGGAAAGAAATCAAATTTTGGATTTTCAAATAAAGCTGCTGAAAATCTGAAATCCTATACTAAAATACTCCCCAACTCTGCTACCCTGTTTAGTGCCCCCTCAAGTTGGAAAATACCCCACAAGCCACTCTGTAACCCATAACCTCCCTCTTCCCCAAAGCCCACCAATACTGTAAGTTTCTATTTTCAATGTGCTGGCAGCTCTTCCTTATAATATCATGTAACCTTTATTTTATCATAGTGTATGGTGGAACCCTGTTATGCATGGAATTCCATGCCTGGAATATGTTTGTTGTGCTGCAGTAGTGACATCATATAGTTGTTGGCTGCAGTAGTGATGTCACTACTGCAGCACAATTTAGAATGTTACCATACAGCCTGTTTCCTATATCCAGTCAAGCTGGAAGCTTCTTTTTTTTAACTTGAACTTACAGAAAAAGCTGCAGCACATTAATTCAGTAAATTGAGCCCACCACCAACCCTCAAGTGCTACAGCCACCCCAACCCCCAGTTCACTGAAATGAAGCAGAGTGTCTGAAATAGGCATGGATGCCCATACACTATAAAGACAATGTTTGAGCATCCATACACAAGACAAGCCTGTGTTTCATCTCGAGTTTTCCACGGCAACCAGGGAACCTCTTGAGCTTCACTCTTGAGGTTCCTGGTTGCTGTAAAAACTCTTGATGCAGACACAGCCTTGTTGTATGTAGCTGCCCATATATTATCCTCTATATTACATATCCTCCTTAATCATAAGCTCCCTCCACAAGCCACAATGCCAATCATCATACATATATTGCAAAAGGAAACCCCATCCAACACACCTACTAGCCCCTACCTCCCTACTCCCTCAAATCACCCAAATACCTTCATATTAAAGTTGGGTCAGGTGTCAGGCACAGCAGCGTTAGTGCTTACTACGTTCTATGGAGGAGTAGTTACTTCGACTTGTCTTCATTCTGTATGAATGAAAAGATATCCTCCAACAGAAGTAACACTGGAGGCCACATATTCAAAAATGGGCGCAGAGCACAAAGGTTTATGCCTCCGTTTGCCAATTGCTCATGATCCCGAGGGTGCTATATTCAGTCAGATAACACAACTGCTTTATCCGACAGAAAATAGGGTATGTCAGCACAGCAGTAAGCCAGGTAGCGCTGCCCTGACATGTATTCTGGCAGTGCAGGGAACAGCGCCACCAGACCTGACAGCGCCAGTAGCCCTCAGTGCAATATTGAGATAGCACTAAGCAATGTGCCCATTGAGCATGCAGGTGCTAAGGGGCCATTTGCCTGCCCATTATAGGCACATTTTCATGGGAAGTGGCAGCAGGTTTGCACCCCTTGTGACTGGATCCTCCTCACCCCAATTGCCTGTTCCCATAAAATCAAGTATTTCCTGGTGTCTAGTGGCACCCCACCCTCTGATCTCTATTCCATATCATCCTGACACTTTCCTGGTGTTTAATGTCCTCCACCTTCCAATCGAGGTCTCAGGTACCCAAAGTAATTGTCCCTGGTGCCAATTGGTCCCCTGCCCTCCAATCACTAGCACCATTATATTAATGTACAGTCCCTGGTGCCTAGTGGTCCCCTGCTCTCCTATCATCAGCCCCTGTATAAAAATAACTCCCTGGTGTCCAATGCCCCCACCTTCTGAACACCAGTCTCACTATAAAAAATAACTCCCTGGTGTCCAGTGGTCACCCCACCTACCGATCCTGTCCCCATACCAATGTACACTTTCCCTGGCATCTAGCAGCCTCCTGCACCGTGGGCACCAACCAACCCACCCTGCCAACTCCCCTTACCTGAAGCACTGGTGCCGCAGAGGAGTCCATACGGAGACCAGCACAGCCCTCCTCTCACAACCTTAGCCAACCACCACATTGCTTTCTTTTTATAAGATATCTGTTCCTGGCAGTTTAAACTTTGCATCCTGTTGGTGTAAATGCATCTCCTGTTTCACACAAAAAGACTCAGAACTTTGTCAATCTCTTTCCTATGAACAGCGTGAAGAGTATATCCAGTCTCAACAGGTGCAGCAAAATAGAACATTCTGTCCCAGAGATGGTTTCTTGTTGACAATTCCATTAACAAGCTTGTGGAGGTCAAACTACATCTCAAGGTTAACCCTGTGTACCAGATTGTCACCTTTTAAGAAACCCAAATTGCTTTCTGCAGTCATTTTAAAAACATAACTATATACATTTCTAAACCAAGGATCCCAGCTTCACATAAAGATTCAAATATGTTGTTTTAACCACAGAGAAGCAGGGAGCAAAAGAAAGAAATAGAACAGCAAAATTACTGCTGTATTGTGTATTTGGATTATTGTATTTGCAATGTAATCTCTGTACTTATCCCTCTCCCCTTCCCCAGCACACACCTGGAAACAAGCTAGTTTAAAGCTCAGTATGTCTTTCCTGGTGAAACTCTTTAAATAAATAAATAAGTGATGGAAGGAGATAACGGAGAAATTGAGGGCCATCAAAGTGGCCAATTCCTATGTGACACAAGAAAAGTTATTGAGCAATCAGACAAGTGGCAGAATAGAACAGGCCAAAATAGATCCTTAATTTGAACTCTCTGTAAATAAGAATGGGCGGGGTCTTTTCCCAGCCCTGTCACACACAGAGAAAGGTTATTTTTATTCCCTGAGTTGGGCTTGGAATTTTTAGGTTGTTGAGGGACGAGGACAGATTTTTCTCCTGATGGGCTTGGTTTGGCCATTACACTCATCAGGTAGTTGACTGGAAAAAAGGGACTTTTTTAAATTCTCTAACAGATCATTTTGGGCACTGGACCAATTAGGTAGTTGGCGGGAGGGGCAGACATTTTTTTATTTCCTGATGAGCCAGGTTGGACACTGAACCATCAGGTAGTTTATGGAGGGGGCAGATTTTGCTTAATTCTCTGATGGGCCAGGTTGGGCACAGACTATTCTGCTGTGCAGCAGGCTGGTTAGGAGCATGCATAGCAGTGGTAGGAACAACAGTGCAGCAGCAACCCCAAGTCTCCCATGCAGCATCTGAGCTTCTCACTGTGACTTGAGTGGATGGGTATGGGGAGAGCAGTGCTTTACTACCTCACCTATTCCACCTTCCACTCACCACTTTGCTGTAGCTCCTCCTTATCTCCATTTCCTTAATACACTGTCCAGGCTGGAGCACAGGACCCATCAGGTAGTTGGACGAAGGGGGACAGGTATTTGTTTAATTCCTGGCAGACCAGGTTCCTTATTGGGCCCATCAGGTAGTTGGGGGGATAGTTTGTTTTATTCCTGATGGTCTGGATTGGGTATCAGACCAATCAGGCAGTTGGAGGGGAAGGATAGATTCTTGTTTTGTATTCCAATGGGTCATATAAGGCACTGGATCAGCCAGGCTGTTGGGGGAGTGGGACAGATTTGTTTTGTTTCCTCAAGAGTTGGGCACTGGATCCACCAGGTAGTTGAGCACTGGATCTGTTAATTTTTTTTTGGGGGTGATATTATTTTTTCCGACAGGCAGGGTTGCATACATGTCTAGCCCTTTACTTTTATCTTATATCTGTTCAGTATCCAACTGTTGTTTGTTTTAATGCAAATGTATTCTATTCTATTCCTTATTGCATATTTTTGCTCTGATCGTTATGTTTTGTTTTCTTTCCCTGCCCCCGGGACATATCTGGAAATGAGCTGCTACTCAGCTCAGTATGCCTTTCCTGGTGAACCTTTCAAATAAATATCAAACCCATTAAGTTGTTTGTGGGAGAGGTAACTATCTTTTTATTCCCTGACGGGCTAGGTTGTGTACTGAACCAGTCAGGTAGTTGAAGGGCAAGAAGAGGGTCAGATATTTTTTGTATTCCGATGGGTCAGGTTAAGCACTGGATCAGTTGTTGGGGAAGGGGGACAGATTTGTTTTATTCTCTAATGGTTTGGGTTGGGCACTGGATTCGTTAGGTAGTAGGAGGAGGGGTAGATTTTTTTTCATTCCTGACCAGCCGTGTTATTCGCCGAACCCATCCGGTAGTTGGGAGAGGGGGCAGGATTTTATTTTAATCTCTATCAGGCCAAGTTGGGCACCGGAAATTCTGTTCTATTCTGTTCTGCATTCCCCACATTATCAGTATTTTGGGATATGGTGTGTATTAAAGTCATGTTAGAAAATGGGCTTTTTATTTCCTGGCATCTGATTGGCTAATACCCTGCCAGGGGAGTACATTAACTTTCAATAGATGCCCAAGAAATAAAAGTACCAGCATGAAGTGCCCATTTACCCACTGACATATCCTAGTGCCCACCCTACTTCCTAACTGGTTAAAACAACTATTTTGAATTTCAAATCTGCCATTTTTCCTCTCACTAAGCTATAGTAAATACTGACTAGGCACACACAGACACACTTGAACAACCCTGTCCAACTCCAGTGTCCCATCCCCAAAATCTAGCCTGATTTGTAAAAAAAAAGCATTCCATTCAGGAGAAAACGGCAAGCTAGAAGCCCCATACAGAAAACTGGCTGGTGGCAATGCTATGGGAGTGATACATTCACAGCCCCACGATCCTATTCAGTAGTTTGCGCCTTGAAATTTGCTTCCTGTGTCCCTGCTCCCCAATACCATACTTAGTTATTCACCCATCTTACAGATGGGAAAGGCAACAGTACCTGTCACATTTTGGGGCTCCTCTGGTTCTGTTCCTGCAATACCCTGCCTCCTCCACACGCCACTGCAGTCTCTCTCTCTCTCTCTCTCTCTCTCTCCTCTGCCGTGGCTTCTCTCACTGCACACACCACCCTGACTTCTCTCCACATGCCGCTCCTTTATAAAATTGATCTTCCCCAAGAAAGAAAACTGAAAACTCACCCCCCACCGTAATTCAACAGTGCTGGAAGTCGCCACATACAAATACTGCACCACTTTGAAAGCTATTTGCCAGTTGTCCCCGCTGAGCCGCCACTGATTATCCCACTTGTCGCCATGATGTTTCTCTCACACACAACACCAACTCCGTGAATACAGAGTTACTTTTGGGTTTACGCCAGCTGGGCACACCTGAGGTAATTGCTACATCTTCCCAGGCACAGCTCTGTATTAAATAAGCAAACAAAAAAAATGGAAAAACTCAGGTTTGTCACACACACACACACAGGCTGGAACAAAAGCTTTTTACTTGTTTTAAGCCGTGTGTGTGTGTGTGTGTGTGTACGCTGCATGCATGGGGATGTAACTATGACAACCAAACTGGCATGTCTGTGGACTAAGCAAAACAAAAAACATCCAGAATTGTTTGAAATAAACCAAAACAATGCCATACCGAGTTCATCTGTTCTTCTGCAATGTGTGCTGTGGGGGATCACTTCAAGAGAATGGCCTCGGGAGGGGGAGCAACACATGAATCAACAGCATAAGAAATCAGAGGGACTACTTTGCCAACAACAGTTTTTCTTCTACTTTTTCTATTAATTTTAAACTAATTTCCTCTGTTATTTTACTTTTCAATTAAACCTGACGCAGATGCCCATTTGCTAAGCGCATAATACCTCCAGGGTGGGGCAGTAATACTGACCTTCCAGGGCAGTCTTCTGCTCACGCATCGGCCCTTATTACGCTTCTGAGCGGTCCGGTATTGCCTAATACCGCCCACCCTGTTGGGTATTATTGCTTGCTTAGCCAAGTGTTGTATTACAAACTGCTTCACCTTGGCCCCTCTGCTCCAGTAACTGATCTCCTCCCTCCCTTTTGTTTTCCAGTCCCAGGCCAGGCTACTTGAATTAAATGGAAACTCAGCTGATTTTTCATTATACAGTGAGGCTGAAACAGATACTTCCTTGCTCCTGCAAGCATGAAATGGTATCACAGCTATGCTATTCTTTGTCATTTGCATTGCAATAATTTATTAGCATGAAAACTCGCAGCAATTTTATCTGTTTTTCAGGAAAAAAGTAAAGGTTAACCAGGGGTGGGGGTGGCCAGCAGCCAACTGAGTCAGATGTCTTGTCTTTGAACTCCTGACACATGCAACTATCTACCTGATTTTTATGGTTTTCAGACTGCATTTTGGCAAAACACATAGCAGATTCATGTTCTTACCCCACAATCACCCATGGAATCGATTTCTACATTTTGCAACTCTGCAATTGAGTTAAATATTATGTGGCGCCTAAGCATGTGCAGTATGGAAAATTGCACAAAGCCACCTAGTGAAGACAACGGAGAACAGAAATTTTAACATTTTCTTTTTTTTTAACTGCCACAGTGTGCTGTAGATGTTTCTGAAAGTTCAAGTTTAGAAAAAACAACTTCCAACTTAACTGGCTAGAGAAAGCAACTATGTGGCAGCATTCCAAGTTGTTCTGTTGCAGTAGTAACATCACTACTTGATGTGTGTATATATATATATATATATATATATATATATACATGTGTTGTGTTGATTATTGTCACTCCATTTTGTATGATGCTTAATGCTTAATCATAGTTATATAAGATGTTTTGTACAAGATGTTATGAGAATACAAGATGTTGTGAGACTTTTCTTTTGGAATCTCTGGCATTGTTTGGCTCATGATGTTCTGGACACCTGGCCAGTGTTTAGGTATGATGATCTGATGAATGCCAACTATTTATTATGAGAATAAGTGGGTTTGTCATGCTAAACTGTGATGTTCTGGGCACCTGGCCAGTGCTTAGGACATGGTGGTTTAGCATTTCTAAATACCAGATAAAACATATAAAATGAGACTTTCCAGATGCCTGGTTTGAAGCCTCACCTGCAGAGTGGACGCATTGCTGCAGGAGCTGTTCCCAATTCCTGAGACTCCTAGCCAGGCTGAAGGGGCTTCCCAGCCATTGGAAGAGGGCTTGATGTTGCTTTATTGAATCGGTGATGTATAACCTTTGTATTATATTTTGTTATAATAAAGCTTTGGCTTGCTGTACTTATTGTATTGTTATTGTGTGTATGTGAGTGTGAGGAATAAATAGCTGCCTGGTTTGAGTTGGCAGAACATTTTTGACGTAGTCGGCAGGATTCAAAAATAAAATGTCTATTTTTAGAAAAAGGATGAGTTCTCTTTAATAAAAGTGTGAAAAATATGTGGAAAGATGTATTAGGAAAAGTCTCTCAAACAAGCAACTGCACTGCCCTTTGTACTTGTAATTTGTGCTTGCTGCAAGTATATACTGTTAGAGCCAATAATGGCTTTCACAGTTCAGGCTGCTTTAGGAGAAAAGCAGCAGCTGGTTAATCAAAGTTAAATAAGCAACATCTAGAAAAAAATAAACTACTGTGGATGTACGCACAGTAGGTGACTACAGACGGGATGATTTAAAAATCCTCCCCATGTTGCCTATCTGTGTAGTTTCAAGTTTTTGTATCAATTTCAAGTTCCCTTGCCTCCTATAGAGGCTGAAACATTTAATCCCAAACCCAAGTACTGGGGACCTCTACCAAATGGATCTCAACCTAGTACTGTTAGAAATTTTTGTTTGTTTTGTTTTAAACTACAAACCAGAGCTCTGAAAAAGACTTGGTTTGGCAGGTTACTAAAATGGCTAAAAGAAAACCTTTGAAAGGGTTAAAACCTTTAAAAGGGTTATAATAGCTGCAGTGTTTGAAAATTATCATGAAGGTCCTGCAGTCAGTTTTCTTACTCAGACTAGTGTATCGGAAAGAAGAAGAAAAATACCTTGGCACCGGTAAGTCTGAATTTTTATTTAAAGTTGTTTTATGTCTGTCTGTTTTATTTCTGTAATACGATACTAAACAAGGTAATGCTCCGCCTTTCTAGTGCATATTTTCTAGCTTATATCTGTGTTTATGTTCTGTTGTCAAGGTTGTGAGATAGGATTGACTGTTTTCAGTGCACAACATGTTACAGTAAAAAAAGAAAGAAGAAGCTTTTGCCTCATAGCTGACTGTTTTAATTGGCTTTATTTTTAATGGAACATTTGTGCTGCCTAAATAGGGTCAGTAAAAACTTTTCTTTGGTGGAGCAGGTAGTGTAATGGTAAAGAGTTATGACGCCATATAAATTGCAATGTGCAAAAGAGTTGTAGTTTGTAAGCAACGTGCAAGCCACTGCTAGGTAAAATGTAATGTGTTAACAGCTATAAATGGCTTTATCATAAAACCAGAAACTTTTGCAAAATGGCAGAGTGCCTTATTTTAGTTATGTGCCAAAAGGTGTAATCATGTTATACAAAATGTGTTCACTTACAAATGGTATAGTTGTACTGCATTTTAAGGAGTTAAAATGTGTTTAAGTGTTTTGTTCTAAAAATTTGGCATGGCAATATGTATAAATGTGTTGGTTTAAAATTGTCAGTGTTACAAGACAGGCAGGAGGCAGCACATATATCTAAACCACGACAGTTTTCTAATGAAACTATGGGCATTACCTCAGCAAATTGGTGGAAACAATGTCAGTCTTATTTTGTGTTAAGTATTTCTTTTGTGTATGTGTATGTTTGTGTACTGTCTTGGCCAGCAGTTTAATTGTGTGCTCTATTGTTATTTAAAGATTATTTTAATATTGGTGGTGTTCAAGGACACTACAGGAATGGCTGGGTTTAACGACCTTGCATGCACACTGTGACCTTGCACGTTATTTGACCTTCTTGTGTTTCAACATTTTATGTTACTACCAGTTCAAACTTAATGTGTATTTCATGCCTAAAGCACAACTTTTCACACAAAATGTATGTTTTCATGAAAGCACACCAAGAGTAAACCATGTAATTTGACTTTTATTGCAAAACTAGTATTCTAAGTAAAGAGAAACAAACTTTTCTTCTTCTGCCTCACTGCTTCTGACTTGCAGCCAACACAGGCAATACTCCAGCTGGAAGGGAGAATTATTCATCATCTCCCATATTTTTATTGTATATATATATATATAGTACGATTTTGAAAAAGGACTATTACAGCTGTTTTTGAGAGTTTACTATCTACAGTTAAAAACAATGGCTTTTGTTTTTATGTGTGACCATGGTGTAATCATTTTTTTTGTCTTTTTAAAATGCATTCTAAGAGATATGTACATACGGTATTACCATCAATCTGAATTTTTTATAAACTCAGCTGACATTTTGTCATGCTTAGGATAAGGGAACCCAGGGACGCTTGCTTTTTATCCTATGAAAATAATCTTGTTTTATTTTTAAACTGGTGTGTGTTTGTTTTTGTTGTTTGTCTGTGTTTCACAGCTAACCTTTTATTGCTACAGTATTCGAGCTGTCTCTTGCACCTCGAGCTGTGTCTTCCACCAGTAGGAGCTTGGAGGAGGGTAAGCTACCCTTCCTCCCTTCCAGTGTAATACCCACAAAGGTTGTAAGGTACATCACTGTTCCCCAAAGGGGTATAAAAAATGTGTATTTGCCAATAATTGTTTCTTATTTACAGGTTTTAAAAAGACCCAAAGTATTTTAACAGCATAACCCAGCCCAAGCCCTTCTGTTTCTCTAGTGCAAACAGTTAAATCTCACACCTATTATTGGTAAGGGTTTCTGCCCTCAGTAAGTAATCAGTTAAGCTGGAGGGTAGAGTTGTGTATGTATGTCCATTGTCTTTCAGCTTTCTTATCCAGCCACATGACAGGGTTGCACAGTTGTTGATTACTAAGGGGAGGCCCCTTACTTTGACAGTAAGAGAAGACAAGGGGTTTAAATCCATCGACAATTTTAATAATGGAGCTAGGGTGTGGATCACTAGTCCAAATGGCTACACCGGAGCTGGCTAAAGTAATAGCCATGGGGAAGGACAACACTGTGCTAGTCATCAGATCAGGAAAAAAAATGGAAATACGTGTCTGCACATAAATGTTATCTTCAAAATAATAAAATTTGTGTCTTTCTAGGTCCAGCAATGAATTTTTAAAAATGCTGGTGTGTCTTACGGTCCATTTGCAGAGCTAGTTACCCCTGGAGAAAGGATTCAAAGGGTTAACTGTAATGACACTGGTTGTAAAGGAACCTGGAGTTGAAAAAATAATACCAAAGATAGAACCTAGGGGAACTTTAGCTGCCCATCCGACAGAAGTGTGTGGTACTAAACATGACATTTTCACCACGGTCAATCTCTGAATAACAACTGGTGGCCCAGGACAATTATATGTACAATATGCCTACTAAACAAATAAAATCTCTTTGCAAAATAAGACTGCTATTAAATGCTGCAACTTATCAGACATGTGTAATAACTCCTCACCGAGGACTAGACTGTTGCATAAATCAATCAGACATTTTTAACAAAACCATTAAACTAATTAATGTAAATACTTGCTTTTGCATGAATGCAACTGTAATAAAAATAAACTACTTGGGTAGACTATATTACTGTATTAAAAATCATCCTATTGTTAGTAATAATAGCTTGGTTAAAGTGCCATCTACTTGCATATCGGTAGCGCAACAGTATCAAAAAAATGTTATTAATTTCAATATAACCTTTGCTTCTAGTCATAAGTGTAAAAATAGACAAGCTTGGTATAATACATTACTAGGTGGCACTGGTGCTGGTGTGAAAACAAGTTAAAAGTGGCAGGGACAAATGTATCACAGTTCGTTAATTTACAAGCCGCAATGAATGCCTACTGTTTTTAATCCGTAAAAGTTAACGTTAAATTACAATGCAAAATTCTTGCAATTGTTTAATATGTCAAGCTTTGCAGTTAACACATTCCAAAACATATCGAGTTTATTAATTGGACAAATGCACTATGCAAAAAAATATGCATTAACACAAAAAACAAAGCACAAAGTAATTTAATGAGTAATAATAAATTTATATGGAGGACTGTGTTTAAGCAATGGATACCAGTCACTAATTAAATATCGGTATCTTCTAATAAAGTTATTAAAATAAAACATTAATCCAAACCCAAATGCAAACTGTAATAGTGGCAGACCAAATAATTAAATTAGGCTCAAAATACAAACTAAAACTACTCACCACTGGTAGGACATATTTACTAAATAATCTCCTTCTGCCACTAAAGTATTAAACAAATTAATCCATCCAATTTTAATAATTGCAGTAATATTGTTTGTTTTAACTGTGTAAAATTGTTATTTATCCTATAAAATTAGAGACTGTATATAAATAAACCTTTATAATGCCATTTTCATACAAATTGTATTCACAATAATCAAAGGGCCAAATAATGTGATATATATATATATATATATATATATATATATATATACACATACATGGTGTGTTAATTATTGCCACTCCATTTTGTATAATGCTTAATGCTTAATCATAGTTATATAAAATGTTTTGTACAAAATGTTATAAAAATACAAAATGTTGTGAGACTTTTCTTTTAAAATCTCTGGCATTGTTTGGCTCTATAATGTTCTGGACACCTGGCCAGTGTTTAGGCATAATAATCTGACAGATGCCAACTATTTATTATAAAATAAGTGGTGTTTGTCATGCTAAACTCGTAATGTTCTGGGCACCTGGCCAGTGCTTAGGACATAGTAGTTTAGCATTTCTAAATACCAAATAAAACATATAAAATGAGACTTTCCAAATGCCTGGTTTGAAGCCTCCTGCAGAGTGGACGCATTGCTGCAGGAGCTGTTCCCAATTCCTGAGACTCCTAGCCAGGCTGAAGGGGCTTCCCAGCCATTGGAAGAGGGCTTGGATGTTGCTTTATTAAATCAGTAATGTATAACCTTTTGTATTATATTTTGTTATAATAAAGCTTTGGCTTGCTGTACTTATTGTATTGTTATTGTGTGTATGTGAGTGTGAATGAGTAAATAGCTGCCTAGTTTGAGTTGGCAAAACACTACTGCAGCAGAACAACATAATGATGTCACTACTGCAGCAGAACAAGCATATTCCAGGCATGGAATTCCATGCATAACAGCATTCCACCATACACTATATATAGGATAGTGCATGAGTACCAGTTAACAACAGGGCTATTCTTTCACCGAGGTTGGTACTATGGCGACAGATCCGAGCGCAGCTCGAGAGGTAATCAGTCATCGTGAGTACCAACGAGAGAAAGAATAGCCCTGCTGTTAAATGGTACACATGCACTGTTCTGTATAGTGTATAGTGGAAATGTCATTGCCCTCAAAAAAATTACTACAGCTTTTTAAAATAAGACTAACTGTCAGATTGCTGCTCGAGGACATTATGTGTGATGTCCGCACTGCAGCAGAACGAAAGTCATTCTGCTGTCCTCGTGGACGTCATTTTGGTTCTGCTGCACTACGGACGCCACTAGTGCAGCAGAACAACATTTTGAGAGCGTTAGATTTCAGTGAACAACGACCTTCCACTATACACTATAGAACAGTTTTATATAGTATATGGAGTACGGAGGGACCCTCCTCTAGAAACAGTAGTTCCTAACTGGGGAGAGATCTTTACACTGACTAACTGTGGAACCTTATCCTGTTACTGTTTGTTTTACTATGTTTCTGTACTATGTTATTCATTTCAGGATGGTTCAGACAGAGCTCTGTGATGGACATTATACATAACTTCTGAGCACCATTATCAACAATTTGGACTCATGAAAGGCCTTGGTGATCGCGATCTAGAGTACATTTACTCAGGGACTTATTGGCTATATACATTATCAGACTACAGTCCATGGTCATGGCACAGATGGCCATTTAGGAACATTTTGAATACAGATGTCTGAATACATCGATCTGTTTGGTAGGGAAACCCCATGATGGGTAACACAGGAGATAAGAAATACAGTCCTTGTATAGCATACATTTTATGACTGCAGTGGTGTAGCCCTGTAGACATCTTGCAATGACAGTAGAAAAAGGGAGCTTACCGGATACCGAACAAACTTTTTAAATAGTGGAAGTGAACGGCAATCACTGCACGCTCACTGCACTATTTTGTCCATCGTGCTGGTGGAACTCAGCACTGTCCACCGTGTCAAGATGGCCACCAGAGTTCTCTGCGACTACATAATGACTCGCACATGCACTGAATAAGACATAGCGATTTTTCGGTCCTCCATTTCAAGATGGCTACTGAGCCTCCTGCGGGCGATGCACAAGTCATCGGCATGTGCAGAGAACTCTGGTGGCTATCTCCTGGACACAGAGAACAGTGCCGTGTTTCTCCGTGACCTCAGCTGCAGCTGTACCTGCTCTGGCCATAGCTGGTTTACAATTGTTATGCCTTGGAACCTTGCTAATACACAGCGTATATGTTCTTTTGACATAATAAAAATAAAGTTTCAAAACATAAAGGGTAGCTTTCCATTCTTGAAGTTGTGCAGACAGAGTTAATTGTATTTCTCTGAGCTAATTCATTGTCATTCTTGTAGGATTGCCACCTGTCCTGTTTTAGACAGGATAATCCACTTTGAGAGTCCTTATCTAGTCATTCAGTTTCGCTTAAATGTATTCCAGTTTTTTAGCTATTTTGGGTGCTCACATACTAGTCAAACTGATTGTATCAAATCATTCACTGCGTTGGCTGCATATTCAGGTTACAAAGAGGTTCTGATGTCACAGACCTTTGTTTGTAAAACCAGTCTGTCTGGGAGGTATAAAGCATGGTACACTCAGTGAGCAGTGAGGCCCTTCTTGCACTTGTAATATAAAAAACTACCGTGAGGGATCTTGCTCCATAACAACCTCAGATGCAACCATACACACACACGGAGACACACTGACTCACTCACTGGTTTGCTTATTAAGCCTTTATTTTAAGCTGCTTCTCCAAAACACCACTATAGAGTGACATTTTGTAGTGTATTCACTACTTCATTAGAATCTATAAATACAATAAATTCATCTAGCTTTAAACTTGTAGCATTATAACAACTAATACAGTGTATACAATGTAGGTAGAAATAGAACAAATATACCCATTATTTTTCCATGAATCAGATTTAAGTGAAAAATAAAGTGCTATGTATCCAATGGCTAAATAAACCCATTTACTTTTCACTTGCCTACATCATCATGTAAACCAAATATGTCAATCAATTAGATTGACATTAACTTTTGGCCAATCCCACACTGACTCTGCCTTGAATTACATCCAATAGCACTCCACCTTTCATTTTGAAAACATAGCTCCTGATGCCATCTTGTTTACCCACCACCCACAGCTCAGACTAATTATTTATTTTATCATTTTTTTAAACTTTATGTTTATTAATTTTCTGTATAAGCAGAAACTCTCTTCAAAGACTCTCCTGGAACAAACAGCAAAAGACTTGGGACCTTTGTCTGTATTTCCACCAAACAGGAGAATCAATGGCCTGCCATGAACTCTTTTCATTTCCAGCACTAAGGACTTTTTCAAGACCACCAGTTCAATCACCACTCATTGGCGATCGCATCATCATGATCTCTTACAAGTGACAAGACTGACATCATTCATGGAGGGAGCCGGCAGCCAGGAGAGTTCCTGTGGCTGAAGAGTGAAGTTAAACGAGCTTGGGGATTCCTGTTGTCGACTGGGGTGTCCTTAAATTCTGGCCATAATCCCTGAAGGTAACACCCACCCATGAAGACGCTCTTCAGGTATCTACAAGATGCTGAAATCCTTTCTCCTACAAATTCTCCTTATGCTGCTCCTGCTCTCAGGAAATGTTCACCCCAACCCAGGGCCACCTGGGCAGCCAGCAGTGGTACCAAGCAGAAGGACAGGGACACTCACCATGGCATCCATCAACGCCTGAAGCATCCTCAACAAACTTGACTCCTCCAAACATGGATCCTACAGCACAACCCTGATGTCCTCTCAGTTGTGGAAACATGGCTAAACCCTAAAATCCTGATACCTCAGTCTCTATCCCCTACTGCATTTTCAGACAAGACAGGATTGCTAAGCGGGGGCTGTGCCACCTATCTTAAGGATACCCTTATGGGTCACATCATCCCATCCCCTAGCCTGAGCAACTCCTCTCAGGTCCTCACAATCAAAATCCTCCTTGGTGCACATAACAAGGAACTCACTGTCATCTCGGTTTACCTACCCCTAAGAGACCAGGCTGCTGGCTTCCATAGCATCATGGAATATCTAAGGGTCCAGCAACATAATTCTGAAACCATAATCATGGGTGATTTTAACATTAACTGGCTCTCCGCTGAGGCCACACCTATAAGGATGCAGCCACGCATCACCTCACCTCAACTGGTCAATGCTCCCACTAGGTGTAACTATAGGACAGGCTCCCTTACGCTTCTAAACTGGATTCTATCTAACCACCCTGAACGATCTCCAATGTTTCTGTACTCCGGATACAATAAGTGACCACTCACCTGTCATCTGCTCCTGGTCAAACAAATACCACAAGCCCCTCCCAAGCTTATCTAAGCCAGGGTTATCAAACAAGGGCACCTCCAGCTGTTAACATCCCATCTAACCAGGCTGAACTGGGCAGTGCTTGACTCCCTCAATGACACCAGCAAAGCTCTGGACCTATTTATCAAACATTTCAACGAAGCCTGTGACATCTATGCACCAGTGAAAAGATGAAGGTCAAAGGACAGACCAACCCTGGGTTACTACTGACCTTTAACTCTGCTCAAGCACAGAGACCACCTCTGGCATTGTGCTCGTGCAACTCCGACGCAAGTAAACATACAATTATACAAAGCAGCCAGAAATGATTGCACTCAAGAATAATGGAATGCTAAACGCAGCTATTACAAAGAGGCTCTGACCAACTCTTGGGGCCAGGGAAACAAATTCTGGAACAACATGAAAGAACTCACAGGCAAGGATCCCAAAGCACCACCCACTATGCTCAACCTACATGGCACTCCTACACTGACCTAGGTATCATCACCAGCATTTTAATAATGCATTTACAAACCTGGACAGTGTCCTTCCACCAAATTTTTTCGACGACCTCCTCCAGCTCCTCCCAAGTTACCCCCAACTAGAACGCACAACCCAAAGTTTTTTTTTGGAGATTCACAAGTAGCTAGAAAATACATTCAAAAGGCCATCGGCAAACAAGGGTCAGTGGTGGCTCCTTGACCTGAAACTGCTGGCACAAGTCCTCGATGAAATCTTAGAACCGCTTACAAAGATCTTTAATCTCTCGCTTAGATTGGGCCATTTCCTCTCTGGAAGAAAGCCACTGTCACACCGGTTCACAAAAGCGGAGATAGGACACTGCACACCAATTACAGACCTATCTCACTCCTCCCCCACTATCCAAAGCGCTGGAGCGAATAGTGTCGGACCAACTAGTTGAATTCTGTATAAATTCAATGTACAGTGCCCAGAGCAGCATGGCTTCAGAAAAGGACACAGCACCACCACTGCACTACTGGAATTTACAACCTTCATCCATGCCACACTTGACAGAGGGAATTGTGGAGGGCAGTATTTATAGACCTTACCAAGGCATTCGACACAGTTAACCACCCCCTACTGCTCAAGCAACTGTCCTCCATTGGGATCTCCAGCGATGCCCTTCCATGGTTCACCAGCTACCTTGATAATCGGATCCAATGTGTAAGGATTGCAGGATCTCTTCGATGAGAAACCGTCCACTTGGAGTCCCCCAGGGTCTATTCTGGGCCCTCTCTCTTCTCCCTCTTCATCAACAATCTCCCAGTGCCTGCCACCAAAAATATTATATACGCAGACGATGCAGTCCTGTTTTCCAGCCACCATGACATTACAGTCCTTGAATCCCAGCTGCAACTCGACTTCAATCGCATCCAAGACTGGTTCAATTCTCATAAACTTGTCCTGAACCACAGCAAGACTAAAGCCATGTCCTTCTGTAACCGACAGAGCAGGCACAACTCTCTGTCCCTCACCATCAAGAACCACGCTGGGAACCCACTCGAACATGTCAAGGAGTTCAAGTACCTTGTATTACCCTGGATAGTACCCTCTCTACACTCGGCATATTGACACTGTTGCCAAGACTGCCAATATACGGATTGGACTACTACACAAACACAAGCTATCTGTATGCCTGCAGATGCCCTTAAACTAGCCATCTCACAGCTCTGTCACTCTATCATTGATCACGGCCTTGCCATCTATGGCTCTGCCCAATAAGTGCCCCTCCACAGGATCTCAGTTGCTCTCAACAAAGCCTGTAGACTACTGATGGGTGCAGCCTGACAAACTCACACCTGTGACCTCTATGCACAGGCCAGCTGGCTACCCCTATGCAGCAGAATACAATACCAGACCTGCTTACTTACCAAAAAGATTCTCCTTGGTCTCATGCCACCTGGTATTAGCTCACTCCTTACACTACAGTGGCACTCAACAAACACGTGGTGCCCAATCTCTAACCTTTCAGGTTCCCAGATGCTGTACCTCCATGGGTCAGTGGTCCTTATCTATAGAGCCACTCAATGGTTCAATTCCTCAATAAAGAAGCACTTTCCTCTACTACACTTGGACCCTTCAAAAGGAATCTCAAACTTTACCTCACCTCTACCACTCAACGTGACTGCTTCATTGAACAGAGATCTCTAAACACCTCCCAGCTCACTCATGTCTCACAGTCCGCCTTTCCCAATCTCATTCCTCTGGCACTGGCCTTCCTTGTGACTCCTTTCCTGCTTCACTCTCCACTGGTACAAGACATTTTCCACCACCATCGGACAGTGGCCCATTAGCCTGCCAACTTCCTCTCCCGGTCGCATGCCTGCAATACTAACTGCCTATGGTGCCCTCTATCTCTTATTGTTACCGCAGCCAGCTGCCTATTCAAGCTGCTCGTTTATGAATATTATCTCAAAGTATGCTATAACTGAGTATCTTTATTTTTTCTTTTAGTTGTTTTGGTTGTTTATTGTGCATTCTTTTACTACCTCTGTATGTATGTTGACCCTCATCCTTTGACGTGGAGCTTTTGCAAGCGAGCAGTTTCTGCTCAAAGGTATTTGTAATCTGAGAATTAATAAATAAATAAATAAATAAATAAAAAATTAGCATCCACATTGTCTCATACATGGGAATAGAGAATAGGACAGAGTGACTACAGAGAGCTGATATACACATAAAACATGACCATGTATTCTTGTACAGTAGGAGGAGGGAGTCTCGGCTATCAGCCCATATATATTTAAGTCCCAAAAGTCCTTTAATAGTTGCCAGCCTCTTCAATGGTATAAGGTGTATCCATTAGGAGATTTCACAAGAGAAAACACAGTCCAAATAACTGCTGGTAAACCTGTTGTGACTAGGAAAAGACAGAAATAAACTGTGACTCCTTTATAAAGCCCCCAAACATCCAGAAACATAACCAGCACAGCACTTCAATGCATCATATTTTAGGATATAATGATAAATCCCTTATAGACACTAAAGAATATAAACATGAATTGTCAAAATATTTGTTAACACAGTTCTGTATTAAACACCAAAGAAACTGATGTTTAACAATATCACAGCATTCCATCCTGGTGGCACTGGGGTTGAACCCATAGGTGCCGGAACAGGGGGTCACTAGGCTATGGCCTTACCACTTTCATAAGTGGCCCTATCACTTTTACAGTCATGTTAATGTATTGAATAGGGAGAATTTATCCCTTACATCCTTGGCCCTACCACTTTCCAAACCATTCCGCACCAATGGTTGAGCCGCTGGACACCACGCCTGCTCCACACGCGCGACCCGTGTTCGGGAACCAGCCCAGGTCATCGGGGTTGGCAGGGGTGGACTAGGATTGAGCATCCGATGACAGCTCTCCTAGTCCTGGAGAGAAGGGGTGGATGCATGCCATGCTCTGCTGGTCCCTGGGGACAGCCAGAGGTACTGCAGTTGTGCGGGTGCTTAGTTGGGGAAGCATTGTATGCCCGTTCTTCCATCAGGGAAATAAATGGGGAAAATGGCAGCACAAGTCCGTGGCAGCATGATGTTCGCAGTTTCACCGACCAAAGATGCCTGAAAGGCATGTGCTGGTAATGGATCCTCGCCGGGCACGAGGGGCTAAGAGGGGGCCCCTTTCAGGTGTAGTTTATGCCAGCTGGGCATGTCAAGCTTTGGGGTCAGCAGTGGAAAGGAGGAATGGTGGCTGGATATAGGGCAGGACTGTGCTGCAGGTAAAATTGTTAAATGATGGAAAAAAACAGCATCACAGCATTCCCGCTTCTGGGCATTTACAATGGGGATTCAGATCATGGCAGAAACTCTGCAAATACCACGTCGCCCATAATGCATGAAAAATTCAGATGTGTAACTCCATCTACAACACCCATAATTAAACAATTGAAAATATTGTTAGGGAACTAAACATAGTCTCCCTACAACTTCGAACAATTAAAGATTTAACAGGGATTTATGCTATTCAGTTCAGACCTGCACTGTAAATGATTTTAACTCACAGTTCAGAGTTCAAGCATCCTCTGAATCAGATTCCTGAGATTCTGATGGAGCACAACGAGCTGCAAATTCCTTTTGACTTTCTCCATCCATTGGCCCACATCTTGGGGTTTGTGAATTGCCAAGTCTTCCCCATAAACAATATGCAGTCTTGCCGGCAATAGAAAGGAGTGTAGATCCCCAGACCACAAAGTCAAAGTCGCCGCATCAAAACACTTTCTCCTGGTGTGAGTCTGGTAAGATAAATCAGGGTAAAACTTGATATCTGCACCACTGAGTTCCAAAGGGCATGCTGCTCTGGCTGCTGCAAGCACCGCATCTCGAGCAGTTTACCCATGCCGCAGCGACAGTCGGCATGAGACATCCTCGACAGTGACAGCCGCAATGCCGACTGTCAGCATTGCAGTGTTGAGGATGCCTCCATGCATCCATCGGGGCTGTGACCTCGAACCCCCCATGTGGGGGACTCCACCCCACCCCGGTCTCTAGGATTCTAACTCCGAGTCGAGTTGGACCCGGGGAGAACAAACACCAGAGAGGCAGTCCCAATCACCGACAGACCACCACAGCGACAGGCGGATTTTGCCTCATTCCTGTCGCTGTAGTGGTCTTCACGATCTGGGAGTCACTGCGGCAACAGTATACCATCTCGAACATCCAATCCTATGGGCTTTAACAGGATAGTACGTGGCTGGTAGAATCCATCGGTTCGGACCTCGGGTTAACCCTATAAGCCTTGGTGAGGTATCCCAATGAAAATCTTCACCCAGTTGAAAGTTGTTTTTAAGCCAGCTTAGTAGAAATGATAGACAGGATGTCCCTCTACTCCCTCAGGTAAGCCAATTATTCAAATATTCTTGGCCCGTACTTCATTTTCAAGGGCCTCCATGCATCCTCTGAGCTGACCGTTCTCTTTTTTTAAGGAGGCAACAGTGGCAAGCATGGTTGTCGACCTTTTGTCCACTTCAGCTGCAGACCCGGTCAATTTCTGGATAGCAGCATCGTAATGTTCCAACTTTTGCAAAGTCTTTCAATTTTTGAGTCCGTGGCCCATGGACTCAAACATAGTCCGCCAAGGCAGTTCCACTGAAGCTGCTTGATTAACAACTCCACTGCATCTCAAAGGACCCGTAGCCGTGGTAGACTGTGTAGGTTGTTCTTCTGTGGTCCCTGCTGTTGCCCTTTTGTCTGCCCCATATTGAATTTGGTATCTATCAATTCAGGATACTTTACTGTGTCAAATGCGATGCTTTGTTCTGCAGTAATACAACTGAAAATCTTAATTTTCTGGTAATTTGCCACCTCATGGGATAGAGCTCTCGGGAGTGCTGCCAACCTGGAAGATGGCTCTCTGGTACCCCCTTTTTTTTTAATTTATATTTTTGTAGAGTTTTTCCACCAGTTTTCGCCTTTCCTTGGGTGCATGCATGTGTGGAGGCACGCACACCGCATTCTGGGACGCCCACCCTACTCACCGCCCCACCTACGCTGCCACCAGACTTCCACCTGATGGCAGAAGAACTACAAGGGGGGCAATAGCCTCCCGGGAGAGGAGAGCTACCATTAGGCTGCTCAATCCTGCTCCCTCCCTCCTCCCTGCACTGCCTCGATGACCCAAGGTTGTTCCTAAACCCGGGTCGCCGGCATCCCATAAGGTGAGGCATAGTGCCTCAGCCCTCTGTGCCACTGGGCTGGCTATTTTATACCTTTAATGCCATGTTTTCTTACTCTTTATGTTAACTTTTTCACCTCCCACCACCCAGTGCCTGCATTTTAAACTCCTCCTGTGATCTGTCCCTCTCACCATGCGATCCGCTCAGAGCAGACAGAAACGCTAATGGCTGAAGAACTGCCCGCATATCTCGATCACTCATTCTGCAGCAGCTCCCATTTGTTCACTCTTGTTTACTCTCCCCTTCTTTCCAATCGTTCACCAACTGCTTCAAGGAAAATAGTTCACACTACAGAACCAGGTTTGTCAAAACACTTTTGGGGGAGAGCTGTGGATCTACTCATCACAGCTTACTTTTAGTGACACACACTGCAGAATCAGTTTGCCAACTGAAAATGTATACATTTATGGGAGAGAAAACTGTGGATCCACCTAGCATAGTTTCAGAGGAAGAGAGCACAGTAATTTTATGTGTAAGGCCCTCACCCTGCCTTTTGCAAAATGACAGGTGGTATGCTGTTGAAGCTGACAGCAGTACCTGGTGGGACTGGATTCGGGAGGACTAGGTTACTCGGCACAGGGGGCCTAAGTTTGGCTACTTTGCACAGGGGCACCCAAGTAAATCCGAACACAGGAAGCAATAACTGTAATGTCCAATACTAGGAATGGGATTCTAAAGTGTGGCTTTTATTCACATCCAAACTGAACAAACAAAGCATAGATGGACCTCACGGGCTACATTCCTGGTAATGCAGATAAGAGCAACAGAACACTTTTTCAACATTTCAGCCCTCAGGCTCTGAACCCACCAGGCACACAGCCCGGACTTGCACGCAGCTTTGGGTACACAGCCCGACTTGTACACTATTTGGTTTTTCCTGGCCTGGCTCCCCGCCGCCACTCGATCGCGTCCATATGGCAGTGAACCAATTTTTGTTGGTGGCTCGCTAAACCACCTTAGAGCCTTTGACTCCTTAAGGAAATTTTCCTTCCAATCCCATTCTGGGTACTTCCCTCATCACTGGCCAAGTGCATGAGGCAAAGTAGAAATTACAGAGCAAATCCGTAGAGGTGGACCTGGTTACTAAAGGTGGGGGTCTCCACCTCCAGCTCCCACAATCCATACCCGCCATTTCTCTGGACACTAAACAACTCTTTTTGAAAGCTTGGCAATGTAGATTATAGGGTAGACGTATATCACATCTCCTCTACATGTCTTGACTTTCCCTTGTGCTGGACTTAAACATACTTTTACTTTGGCTAAGCTTATTCCTCTAGGCCTCCCACTAATTCAGTAGTCCAATCCCCACTTTAACACAGTTCAGGTGAAACATGGGCCCTTTGAAAGAGCAGAACTCACCCTTTGGTTGCAGGTGCCCCACAGGCTGAATCTTGAAAGCTTCCTGTGCCACAACACATTTCAAAAAAATAGGCAGCTTCTTCTAGCAGGAACCCGGGGTTGCCCCTGGAATAACAGGCAATTTCCACCCCATCCCCTGAGGATGGGGCACAGAGACCTGAATCAGCGGGTCTCCACCACTTCAAGAACAGCTACTGTGTTCCTCTTTAGGCGGAAACACACACCTTTCCCTAAAAGTAGCTTTATATCAGAGCTTAGGCTCCAAGAGCCTGTGCACAGAACTGTTGTGCTCCTCTCCTCTTCACTGCTAACACAACACTTCCAACTGACTGTTCAAAACTCCCAACATTCTAATCTAACTCCCTTCTGCAGATTCCAATGTGGCTCATGCAGCTGTGATAGTTCTATGGTGATGTCATCCCTCAGTCTCAGCTGAGACTGAGAACAGAGTGAGAAAGTGTGAAATCCATTTAACTGGAGTTTCAAGCTGCCTTCCCTGCCTACCACTAGGTCTTACTGGGATTCTAGTAACCCTGGGTAACAGGGGGGGTTACACTAGCCTGGACCAGGAAAATGACTGTCCAGTCATTATTTACCCGGCTTAGGCCATCCCACCCCATGTGCTACCTGCGGAGGGGGGTGATCAGGCCCTCCTACCATGTGTGAGCACAGGCAGGCAACACTAAGGGCCTAGAGGCCTTTAGCTGACATATCAGCCTCTACTCTACCCACTTACTATGGATGCCTAGCAGCTCTTGGTAGAACTGTCCGAGCATAGCCCTAATAGCTCAGCACTGCAGTCCCTATGGTCATTCAGGACCACAGCCTGTCTATCCTCCCCAGCCCTCTAGGGAAAATCTGTCTGCCTCTAACTTAACACCCCAAAATAAAAACAACCTGGGACCTCCCTGACCTTGGGCACCCTGCAGCCACACACCAAGAAACTAATACCATCTATTACATTACATTACTGCCTCCCTACCCCACAACCACACCTGTGGAAGGAAGAGGTTACTACAGTAACAACAACAATAACAACCACAGTTCTTTAAATTACTACACACTAAAGTACTAGTGAGGAACTCCGATGAGCCCCTCCTCCTCTTCTTGTCTTCTCTTCTATCTTCTTCAGGAACACCTGCAAGAAAAAGAAAGACAACACACACTCTAATCTGCATACACAGTCTACCTAACCCCTACCATCAAAACACTGGAGAATCCCAAAAGAATTTTTTAGAAACGGTAGAAAAACAGTATATACACTAGAAAACAGTAGAAAAACAATGACATTATTTACAATACACATTTGGGGATGGAGTGCCCTAAAAGTCCCATCTAGTGACCACAGTGCCTCAAGGTGTCCATTAAAGAGTCTCTCCTGGGCTGGAGCCCGGTGAAGCACAGTTCTAACAGGCCAACGTCCAGAAGGGAGAGTCTTTGAGGACAGTTCACACATTCTGGAGTCTGCTAGTGTAGGTGTGTACTGCAATGTCATAAGGATGGAAAAGTTTGGACTTACCAGCCCTTGTAGAAGGATTAAGACACACCGACCTGCTCCTCAGCCAAGACGCTCCCTGGCAGCATTTCTTCCAATACAGCTGGGTGGACATCTTCCGGAAACTACAGGAGGGCACATCTGGGAACTGCTAGGCTGAAGTCATCTCTGGAGATGGAACCTTAGAACAGGAACAAAAGGAAAACAGCTGGTCTGGCGTCATCCGATTACCAGGCGATGGATCAGGATACAGCTGGGCTGGTGTCTCTCTGGATCTGAAGTCATCTGGGGCCAGTTGATGGATTCTGGAAAGGCCAGTACACTGTAGAACTGAAGAATGTGGGGCACCTGAGTCCTAGATGTCCATACTGGCGGATCAACAAAGGCACTGCAAAGGCTGGTGTGGCAGTATTGACTACCACTGCTCGGCTTTCCGTCTGGCAGGCACGGGCACATTTGCCGGGAAGTCCTTGCATTGAGGTCAATAGTACAGGGGGTCAGGAGCTTGAATTATTACCCCGTCTGGCGCATATAATTCACACTGTAGAAGGTTTCACGTCCTCTCCATCCACTATTCGCACAGTGTCCATAAACAGTGTCCTGCTCTCTTCCACTGGGTATATTTCTCACGAAACAGTCTGTTCTTGACATGCTTGTTTGCACCAGGATGCACACATTTCATTGCTTCGCCCAGATCCAGGATTTCCTGCTGTTCTCAGTCTCCTCCCAGACTTTACGAGGAAAGGTAGGAAAGGACATTCCATAGATTTCATTCGCTTCCCACGAACCAGTCTCTCCTCTTTACTAGCTTTGGTCAACCTGAGACCGCTGGCCTGCATTGGGGCATCCAGTCCTGGTTCTGCTAGCTACGCATCCTCAACGAGATGAAAACGGATCCCTGACTTCTTCTTCTTGCACAGCCAGGGCAGTGGCATCACCAATCTCTTCCATGCATTCCTCCGAGGCAAGAGCTTGAGGCTGTGTACCGTCTCCTTTTTCTCAAGGCCACATAGGTTTCCCTCATCTTCTTCCTCACTGAGAATCTGCCCAGGAGTGAGCAGTCATCCTCACTCCTGAGACTATCCACTCATCACTAGGCGCGAGGTCAACAACTCCCATTCAAAGGCCTCCCTCATCTCATCTTCTCCTATGAGACTTAGGCTAGGCCCCCGGGTCTACTGATGCTTTGTCTGAATTATCCTTCATGATCAGCATCCAAAACATCAGCATCTGGTTCTGTCTCTAAATCTGCACCTCTAGCTTTGTGCCATACTCCCGAGGGCTTCTTCAACAGGCTCTGCCTGGTGCTGTGTGTTGCCAACTACAGATTCCTGGACCTTTGTCCATGTGGGAGCCAAATGAATCTGGGCGCTTTATACAAGCCATATTTTCTAGTCACCCAGAACAGTGAGGTACCATGAAGACGTCCCTTCCAGCATTTAAGCATATTTGACAGACTTGCACTGGATATCCAGGAATGCCACAAGAGAAGGCAGTTGTCCTCCATAATAACACCTTTCAATGTCCCTTAACCTATTTACTGCTGCTGTTACTGCAGCCCGGCATGATCCGGTAGCGAGCTGGTTCTGAGGCCATAACTGCAGGGAAACAAACAAATGCTCACTGTTACTGAAAGTCCCACTTCACTGAACACTTTCTTTACTTTTAAAATGGCTCCTCTGCTGCTGTGTTTACTCTACTACCCCACCCTGTAATGGCGCGCAGCACTCCTGCATCGAATTCAGAAATTGGGTCAAGCCACCGCATCCGATTTACACACACTACTGATAACTTTTGTTCAAACTGCACAAACTTGCACTGTTCTTTTCTAACACATTTACATGATTTGCCATGGACTTTTCACTTGCTGAAAACATTTCTTTAGCTCACAGTCCCTTAAAGCTCAGGATTTCAAGCACAGGATTGCCTGTAACTAGTGCTGCACATTTTGCTACAACTCACAGTCTCTCTCTGGCTTTGAAACTTTAAACTGATGCTGAATCCATAACTATGCTCACAGTCAATGGCTTAGCAGACTTGCTCTTGCTGGTAGAACTTGACACAGTCTTTATTTACAAGCGACTACACTGCTGCCCACATATTCAGCTGGCTTTTGGCAGAAATCACTGTTCGAGCAATTTTTATTGTTGGTACTCAGTGTTATCAGTAGCTGTTTGCTGCGATGGAAAACGGCCTGCAGCCAGTCTTGGAGGCCTCAGAAAGAAAGCGGTGGGCAGTCCTGCTGATTGTCTCCCGATCACCACACTGCTAATTCAGTCGTCGAGATGCGGGTTGAGCCGATTTTAAACAAAAACGTTTTACAAGCTTTTTAATCACCGCAATGCTCCTCCACCAGGCCACTACGCACTCCGCTCACATTCCTCTGAATGCTGGGCAGTTACTGAAAGCGGACTGGGGCGGGACTGATTGCAGCCTCACCAATCACCACGCGCCATGCAAATGAGCCTCTTTTCCCTCGCTGAATGCTCTTCTCCTCACAGCGTATCGTCGAGCAGGCAAATTTAAACTGCAGAAACCCTTTTTTTTCTTCAACTGACTCCACGTAGGAGCCCATTTCAGCCATTTAGCATGGCCATTCACACAGCAAGTCTCTCAGTTTACTCAAAAGCATTTCCAACATCCAGGGCACAATTTTCCTGTTGCTATGCCTAGTCTTCCACACTTTTCTT
Organism: Neoceratodus forsteri; assembly: GCA_016271365.2. NCBI lineage: Eukaryota > Metazoa > Chordata > Ceratodontiformes > Ceratodontidae > Neoceratodus > Neoceratodus forsteri. Next base: position 571,941,513 of record CM028137.1, read on the forward strand.
TATCACAACAGTTCTTTTTTTTAAAGTATTTCCAGCGTCCAGGCACAATTTTCCTGTTGCTACCCCTAGTCTTCCACACTTTTCTTTATCACAACAGTTCTTTAAAAGCTGGCAAAAATGCTGTAAACAATTTGATGCAGGACAAGGGCACACTCTTTTAGCTTTACTGCTCCTTGGTAAACAGTTGGCATTTAACATCAGCATAAGAACCACAGCACACAGCTGACACACTAGTTAACTTGCTTCAGCTTTTGGGCTACCCACTGCCAGATAACCAAAACACTAGCCCCTGTCTGAGCACCTTTCCTCCCTAATTTAAAATCCAAAGCGGTGCCTCCATTTTGTAAGGCCCTCACCCTGTCTTTTGCAAAACAACAGGTGGTATGCTGTTGAAGCTGACAGCAGTACCTGGTGGGGACTGGGTTCAGGGAGGACTAGGTTACTCGGCACAGGGGCCTAGGTTTGGCTACTCTGCACAGGGGCACTCAAGTAAATCCGAACACAGGAAGCAATAACTGTAATGTCCAATACTAGGAATGGGATTCTAAAGTGTGGCTTTTATTCACATCCAAACTGAACAAACAAAGCACAGATGGACCCCATGGGGCTACATTCCTGGTAATACAGATAAGAGCAACAGAACACTTTTCAACATTTCAGCCCTCAGGCTCTGAACCCACCAGGCACACAGCCCAGACTTGACGCAGCTTTGGGTACACAGCCCGACTTGTACACTATTTGGGTTTTCCTGGCCCAGCTTTCACGACACTCAATTGCAGTCCATATGGCAGTGAACCAATTTTCTGTTGGTAGCTCCTAAACCATCTTAGAGCCTTTGACTCTTAAGGGAAATTTTCCTTCCAATCCACGTCTGGGTACTTCCTCATCACTGGCCAAGTGCATGAGGCAAAGTAGAAAATCACAGAGCAAATCCGTGAGGTGGACCTGGTTACTAAAGGTGGGAGTTCTCCCACCTCCAGCTCCCACAATCCATACCCGGCCATTTCTCTGGACACTAAACAACTCTTTTGAAAGCTTGGCAATGTAGATTATAGGGTAGACATATATCACATCTCCTCTACACGTCTTGACTTTCCCCTTGTGCTGGACTTGAACATACTTTTACTTTGGCTAGCCTATTCCTCTGGGCCTCCCACTAATTCAGTAGTCCAATCCCTACTTTAACACAGTTCAGGGAAACATAGGCCCTTTGACAAGAGCAGAACTCACCCTTTGGTTGCAGGTGCCCCACAGGCGAATCTTGAAAGCTTCTTGTGCCACAACACATTTCAGAAAAAATAGGCAGCTTCTTCTCTAGCAGAAACCAGGGGTTGCCCTGGAATAACAGGCAAACCTTCCACCCCATCCCCTGAGGATGGGACACAGAGACCAATCAGCGGTCTCCACCACTTCAAGAACAGCTTACTGTGTTCTCTTAGGCGTGGAACACACACTTTCCCTAAAAGTAGCTCTATATCAGAGCTTAGGCTCCAAGAGCCTGTGCACAGAACTGCTGTGCCTTCTCCTCTTCACTGCTAACACACACCTGCCACTACTCACCGTTCAAAACTCCCAACATTCTAATCTAACTCCCTTCTGCAGATTCCAATGTGGCTCATGCAGCTGCGATAGTTCTATGGTGATGTCATCCCTCAGTCTCAGCTGAGACTGAGAACAGAGTGAGACAGTGTGAAATCCATTTAACTGGAGTTTCAAGCTGCCTTCCTGCCTACCACTAGGTCTTACTGGGTTCTAGTAACCCCAGGTAACAGGGGGTTACATACGCAGGACGCCAAAGAAGTGTGGAAGGGCATCCTCTGACCTGAACAGTGTATACACAGAACATACAATAACCTGTGTTCAAATATGCCATTTATTTCCATTTATGATGGGGGACTTTTCTTAACTCACTCACTCATGGCTTCACCACTCATGAGTTATTGTCCTGCCCTCACTCATGGAAGTAAATGGCATATTTGAACACAGGCCATGTATATCATCTTTTATACCACAATCCATGCATACCAATCACATATGTGATAATTAAAACATGTTATTCTCCAGTTGATTCATTATGTTTCCTTCACACTAGATAACCTTTGTAAAATGTCCACATCATTTTACTAGCAATGTTAAGGCACAATTCTACCTAAATAATTTGTTTTATCCAATAATGTGAAACTATTAACATTTTATATATACACAAATCCCACCTTTTGATGCAAGCAAAAATTCTCAAGATACCAGATTGTGCTGTTCCTTCTCTACCTATTGTTTAAACAATAATTTTTGTTTTTAATTCTTCTGTATTTCTATTACTGCACAACAGCAATATATTCATAAAATAAAACATAGTTTTCTCTCTCACCTATATTGTTCTCAAGGGCCTGCCAGCACTTATGTCCATTTTCCTATTGTAGTATTTTCATTTTTATAGTTATCTAAAGGATATATATTAAAAGAAGTTAAATATGTATTCCCTGGAAGTAAGGAGGAGAAGGGTACATGACAGAGACATTCAAATACCTCATTGGTATAAAGACGGTACAGGAGGGGAGCAACTTCCAAAGTAAGAGATGCTCAAAGTCAAGGGGGCACTGTATGAAGTCGGAGGGGGATGGCTCAGGGTAGCGTGAGAAAGTATTTTGTCATAGAGAGGCGGTGAGCGCTTGGAATGTCCTCACAGAGGAGGTGGTGGGGCCAGAACAGTCACAGGATTTAAGAATGAATGGAACAGACACAGGAGTATCCTGGAAGCAAGGGAGGTGCTCCAGAGTTCAGTTTGGGCATCATATCTCATAATAGGTAAGGATTGATAGGGTAGACTGGGTGGGTCAACAGGTCCTTATCTGCCAACAACTTCTATGCATCTATGTATCTATAAAAAGGCATTAACATATTGCTGTTCATTTAATTCCATTTAACTACATAACAATATCATATCAGTTTGTATCACTAGGCCACCGTGTGTTTATATTCACTTATATTTAATACAGTGAGTTAGCTGAAAACCCTAAAACATCACTAGGAGCTTGTGCATATAAGGATTTTTTTAACACATACTTACTAGAAGCCTGTGGCTTTGTTGTCCTACACCTCTTTCTGGAAAAGAAGTCACCTTTAAATTCACTGCACATGCTTATGTACAACAAACTTTTATCAATCTTACGTAAAATCTGAATTGTACACTTCCATTTGATTGTCAGATTCAGCTTTTCTAGTTGCATTTTGGCCATTTACAGTTTGTCTTCTCTTTACGATCCCCAATGTTGTATTGAAAAATCACCCCACCCCGAGGATCGGTGTTACATAGAAACATAGAATTTGACAGCAGATAAGGACCGCTTGCCCACCCAGTCTGCCCATTTCCCTACCTAATGGATTAGCTGCAGATCCTAGCTAACCAACAGCCTACTTCTTCATACCTACACCCCTAGAATTGCCTTATGCCTGTCCCATGCATTCTTGAATTCCACCACAGATTCTAACTCCACAACCTCCTTAGGAAGGCTGTTCCATGTATCCACAACCCTCTCCATGAAAAATACTTCTTCACATTACCTCTGAGCTGCCCCCAGCTTCAAATTGTGCCCCTTGTTCTTGCACACCTCTTTTCTGAAATATGCTACCCTCTTGGACTGTGTTGATTCCTTGAGGTACTTGAAGTTTCTGTCATGTCCCCCTCTCCTCCTCTCCTAGAGGCTATACATGTTAAGCTCCTTAATTCTCTCTTGATATGTCTTCTAGTGCAGACCCTGCACCATTTTAGTTGCCCTCCTCTGGCCTGCCTCCATCCTGTCTATGTCTTTGCAGAAATGGGGTTTCCAGAACTGCATGGAGTACTCAGATGGGGTCTCACCAGTTGTCTGTACAGAGGTATAACAACTTCTTGTTTTCTACTGGTGATTCCTCTCCTGTGCATTCCAGGCTCCCCAGCCCTCCTTACTGCCCTGTCACATTGCATGCTCACCTTTAGGACATCTGATATGACCATCCCAGGTCCCTTTCCATTTTGTTGTTATTAGTATCTCACCCCTCCCCATTGTGTACTCTTCCCTGGGGTTTTTGCCAGTTGCATTACTTTGCACTTCTTAGCATTGAATCTAAGCTGCCATACATTTGACCATTCCTCCAACCTTGCCAAGTCCCTTCACATCCTTTCCACCCCACCTTGTGTATCAACTCTGTTGCAGATCTTTGTGTTGCCTACAAACAGACATACTTTTCCTTCCAGTCTCTCTGCAATGTCTCTTATAAAGACATTAAAGAGGACTGGTCCTAGTACTGAACCCTGCGGTACCCATTAGTAACCCCTTTCTACAGAGTGGACTCGCTTTACTATTACCTTCTGTATCCTGTTCTCCAGCCAATCTTTACCCAGGCTACCATCTTGGGACCCACCCCAGGCTGGCCAACTTATGTATTAATCTTTGTGTGGGACTGTGTCAAATGCCGTGTTAAAGTCTAGTAGACCATGTCCACAGCCCCTCCCTGATCTACTACTTTGGTCACCCAGTCAAAGAAATCTATTAGATCTGTCCTGACATGACCTTCCTGCTGTGAATCCATGCTGCCTTGGGTCCTGTGCTCCCTGGCCTCCAGATACTCAACAATTCTTTCCTTCGAAGCGATTCCATCATTTTCCCAATCACTGAGGTTAAATTTACAGGTCTGTAGTTTTCTGCTTCTGCCCTGCTCCCACTTTTTGTGAAGTGGAATCATCTGCCCTCTTCCAGTCCTCAGATACCACCCCATCCTCCCACGATTTATTAAAGAGGGTAGTAAGTGGTGTCATTTGTTCTACCCTTAGTTCTTTTAGAATTCTAGGATGAATCCCATCAGGCCCCATTGCTTTGTCCACCTTCTGTTTTAGAGTTCCTTCAGAACCCTTTCTTCTGTGAAAGGGCTGGTATCAACCCTATTATCCAGCGTGTTTCTATTGTTTGGTTTAGGTACCTCCCCTCTTCATTTCTGAATACTGAGCAAAATATTTGTTTAGTATCGCTGCTCTTTCACAGTCACCCTCTGCCCACCCCTCCCTTTATTAAGCCTCACGATCCTCCTTAGTCTTTCTTCACTCTCTGATGTACCTAAAGATTTTAACCCCTTCTTAACTGAGTTGGCTATCTTTTCCTTGGTTTGGGCCTTTGCTGTTCTGACTGCTTTTCCTGCTTCTTTTGCTTTAACTGATACAATTCTCTGTCCTGCTCCTTCTGTGATTCCTTGTACTTCCTGAATGCTCTCTTTTTCCCTAACCTTCCCTGCCACCTCCTTTGAGAACCATAGTGGTTTCTTACATCGTTTTGTTTTGATATTTGCTTCACACAAGGCTTGTTGCCTCTGTGATGGCAGTTTTGATTATTCCCATTATTTTTCCACCCTCGTTCCTGCCCATTTGCTAGTGCATTCCTTAGGCACTCACCCATTTTGGCAAAGTCAGCCCTCCTGAAGTCCAGTACCTTTGCCTTTGTATGGCTTGACTCTCCTGCTGTGTTTATCATGAACCATACTGTTCAATGGTCACTAGTTCCCAGATGGCTACCCACTCTAAATCTGTGATCCTCTCACCATCTCCATTTGAGAGTACCAGGTCTAAGATTGCTCCTCTTGAGTGGGTTCCGATACTAGTTGTCTAAGACATGCCCCTGTAGGGCATCTAGAATGACCCCACTCTTAGAAGTGGCTGCTGCAAATCCACTCCAGTTAACATCTGGCATATTCAGATCCCCATTAGCAATATCTCTCCTTTTTCTGCCATTCTAAGGATACTTGCTATAATTTCCTTGTCCATTTCCTCCCTTGAGATGGGGTTTTGTATACAACCCCTGTGGATTGTGGTGCCATTGCCTGTCTCCAAATTGACCCACAGTGCTTTCTCCTCCCTGTTTTCCCTTTTGTTCTGTTGCTTTGATTCCTTCCTTCCTTTATGTAGAGGGCTACTCCTCCTTCTCTTTACCCTCCCTGCCCCACCTGTAGATAGCGTATCCTGGTATGTTTACGTCCCAGTCATGGTTCTGTGTGTGCCATGTTTCTGTGACTGCCAAACTATCCAGATGTTCTTTCCATCAAGGCCACTAATTCAGGAAGCTTGTTACCCAGACTATGGGCATTGGTACTCATTGCTCTCCATTTTGATGGCTTTATCTCTTGTAGCACCATCCCTGTCCTCATTGACTTTGCTTTCTCCATTTAACCCTGTCCTGCTCCTACTGACCTTTCTACCTTGGTCTTTACCTCATTTAGTACCATGTTTTAGTAGGGAGGCTGGGAATTCCATGCTGCTTATCAGTGCCTCCCCTTGATATGCTATCTACTTTCTCAGTATATGTTTTCTTTATCTCTTTATGCTGTATAAATGTTGTTCTCCTTCTAATGCAGTGCCATTTTGTTAATAGCATTTAGAAGCATCTTTTAGGTTAAGGCTATTACCTGCCTTCTGGCCTTCGTTTACAGTAGAAATGTGCCACTCAGGCTGCACCCATAAATATAGGGATGAAGTTGTTCTATGCAGTACAGCTTTAAGAAATGTATTTCCTGTAACTTCTTCCTGTGTGTGTTGAGATCAGTTTTCCCTTATGTCTGTGCTAAATGGAAATAAACAGAGAAGGCCTAGATTTCTGTGTGATGTATTTTCTTATTGCCAAGACCCTGATGTGTTTAAGGTACTTATTTTCAGCCACCAAATACAACAAATTGGCAACAAGGATGGTAGAATCTTTCATAGTTCCAGCTTACTGAATTACACCATTTTGTGACTTTCTGCATTGGAGGCAAGTAAGCAATTTGGAACTGTACAGTATTATGGCAACTTCAGCCAGCTTTGAAATTTTACAGTAATAGACTGGGATACATGGTCCAGACGGTTTGATCGGTAAAGGACAAATAAACAGGCATTTTTATTCAGTTTGTATTTGACTCACCTCTGTGTATAAATGTGCAGCATTTACTGTTGTTGTTTGATGTCTGGAGTCCAAATTCGTTAATTTCATTTCATTTTTTAAAATTAGGCTTTCTATTTTATTGTTGTTGGGCACCTACCTACTGCTCCGTGCTAATGAGGAATCTCCGGTTGAGTCTCGCATGTGTATTGTGAGATGATGACATCATTGTAGCATGACTTGAATGGAAGGAAGCAGTGCAAGCATGGCTGAGACGGATCTTCCGACCTTAGTGACAATTTTGATTTGTTAGCTGTTGCTCTGCCATACATGTTTGAGCCCCTGCGGTCTGAAGTTTCATCAGATGCTGCTGCACGATGAAAGTACCTCCGAGAAAGTGGACAGCTCTGAAGTAGCTGCAGGTGGTCGGACTATTGTAGAACCAAGCCAATGGTGGGTGAATGACTGATTCTGCTATCCATGCCTTACTGTTCATGGCAGTACATATTTTTAATTTATCTGAACTACTAGGGTTTGTGATGTTATGTGCAAGCATGTATTTCAGTGATGATAGAGGTTTTGAGAAAGCAGCAGTAATGGCAACCATGTGGCTACAATGGCTATAGCCCTTTTTGTGTCTCCTTATGTGCCAATTTCCGTAAGTGCTAGTTCATCAGGAATGACATTCTTTCATATCCCACATCATAGCAGTGCCCTCACATATGCAGTACATGTTTTGATTATGATGAAGAATGCATGTAGACTTTATTTGTGTTGGTGTACTGCATAGCATAGGGACACAATGCCAAGCGATTTAATTAATGTTCATGGTATGTGTGCAATGATTCCTGCAGTGCCTATGATTTGTATAGACATCCTTCCTGTTCATTTTTATTTCTGTTAGGATGTACTGTGCACAGTTTCATAATAAGTGCTAATTCACAAGTTACTTAGCCTGTGTTTCGGCTTACCATTTATTTTATGTAAAGAAACACCTGTTACAAAGTCTTGTAGTTGTTGTTTCTTATTGTGGCACCCTGTGTTTTCATTGCACACCAACCATTCACATCCATTTGCATGTGTTCACATTGTTTACCTATGGAATGCAATGCTGTCTCCCAACAGTGCATTGATGTTCACAATGTTAGCAAGTACTCCGAATTTACCACGTGCCCTGTTACATATATATGGGCAATCTCAAATGAGATGCACTCTGTATCGCATCTCTGGGACGCCCATGAGATGTGCCTAGCCAAAACTGTGGTATATGGTATGCATTGTGTTTAAAAAAAATTCACTCAAGCCTTCAGAGCTCTTCTAAGAGTTTATTGTGGTTATTCAGGTTTACATGCATGTTCATTCCTTCATCTTTTTGGAGCTAGCTTATTCAATTTACATACAGTGCTTATATAAAGATTTCTTATCTTAAATAATACCAACACCCCATTATAAGCCAATCATATAACAAAGTAACATATTAATCCTAGGGTGTGGTGAATTTATGTCAAACCATAGGTATGACTGCATTTTCTTACACAACATCAAAGGTGTTTACTACATTTCTTACACAATCTCATAAGTGCTGACTACACTTATAGAAGGTTCTTTTTGTGCACACCTTCCTTAACAGGTGTCTAACATCCTAATAAGGGCACACCATTCTGATAAAGGTTTATTATAGGACATTTGATGTTGGATGTTGTGAAGTATAAAGTGTTGTGAAATTGTCAAGTTTATTACAAGACATTTGATTAGGTATTATTATAGGTTACACTTATGTAAAAGTTATATTTGGTAAACGTTACACTACAATCCCTCCTTTGTGACTCAATAATTGGAGATCACACTGTGCGGTGTTGCCATTGTAACATTTGTATTTGCCTAATCATGTGTCTCATCTTATGATACAATAATAATTGTATAATAACAAGAACACAGATTACTGCAGTACTGGCTATTACCACTTTCAGGTTGGACTAGTACCCAAAGCAGCCGAGCCCCAATCCCACCAGGATATAATAGGGGTATATGATGACTGCTTAGCTACCTCTTTAGCAGAGGCCTTTTGTAGAAAATAAGTCCTTCTGTTTGTTGACGATACAGCAAGGCACCAAGTGTTATTTTATTAATTTCGGTAATTCAAATGAGGTGGAGTTGCCAAATCAGTGAGTAAATCCAAGGCCATGTTGGAACCATCGATATGGGTAACATTTGTTTGGCTATAGGCAGGTTGCTCCTGGAGGGTCCAGTTTGCAATGCACCAGGTCTTGTCCCTACACCCTCATACATTCCAAGGTTGACCTCGATTACACACCATGATTGGTTCCATCTTATAGCTTGGCAGTATTCATTTGCAGATGTTAGGGTAAATTTACATTGTTTAGGAAACCATGGGGCGGTGATGTCTCTTCCCCACATATCAAGGTTTCATGTTCTTGTACACACTGTTGCTTAGGTAAGACAACATATTTGTTGTGTACCTTAATAATAGTATCACCTGGTATTTGCAGTCTCATGATCTGGTCATGTATTAATACTCCCAAATTACTGATTTGCCACGATTTTGTTGGTGGATCAAAACATACAGGTATTATTACTAGTATGGGAATCACATGTCACAGACATGTGCATATTGATTTGATGAGTTCCATACTTTTATCATAGTTAAGGGTGGTAAAATTACAGTGGGATGATCCAATAATCTAGTCACATTGGTCTCACCTATCCCTAAAGGTAACCTATTGGTCTCAATTCTATTTAATTTATTGACTACACGCATGTGCTTCAGCAGCTAGTTGTAAGCAAGCCAATTCTACATAATTATCATCAAGCATATCCGAAAGTGAGTTATAAAACGGGTTGCTGTTTGACCAATAATTTTAAAATTCTGTAAGGTTTCTAAATGCAAACCAATCAATTTCTCATTATCAGCTGCTAATCTTACAGTAGCTGATAATGGTCCAGTAGCCATATTCTTTAAAGTCATTTCCAAAGAATGAATATGACCTTTTAAAACCATGGAATCAATACTATTAGCAATTACCAATCCTGAGCCTAACCAGCCCCACGTCTCTTTTATGATGAGATAAGCCTGGTGATACTGCTACAGGATTTTGAAATGACCACAATTTGTGTCTATCATGATATTGATTTAAAGCATTATTATAATATTGTTGCCACAATAATACTCAAGTCCGATTCCTACAATGTGATGGTAATCGTGGAAAAGGCAAATGTAGCAAAACATTATAATATTCTAACTTACATGAATATAAAGGATATATATTCCGTGTCAAAATAATACCATCTGATGGGGCAAGAATTCTTGCCCTGATATACTTTTGTTTTTGATACAATATCTTCCATGCAGCAAAATTGAGCCATGCTGTTCAATTAACATTACATGACATACTTGGCCATTGTGTATAGGAGGCATATGTTAACAGAGGATATTTATTCATTAATGGCAATACTGTGAAAAATTGCTTCAACCCTACTATATAATTTGCTACAATAGATGTACTATATAAAAATGCCACATATTACATTTTGAACCAGTATAAGATGCATTTAACAATGTAACATTAGGTGGATAATGTAACATGTCCTTTAATTTCATTTGAAATAAATCTTGTTCTTCTCTTGTCAGATTCGTAGTATCCCCAATGTGGAGCGGATATAGATCCCTTTCTGGGCTGTTGTGTTTACTACACACATCGCCGTGCCAGGCCAGGCTTGCCTAACATCCCCATGTCGCATTTTGACATTGTCCATAACAAATAAAGTACCATTTGACTAGAAGATATCCAGTGTGTTCATGTCATTCTCCCAATATCACTGGGAGACCCCACACTGTATGATTAGCATAGTTATTGGTGTAAAAACTTTTCCATATGTGCCCTGGGCATCCATTGTGTCTGTCGGTAGTTGCCAGGATCAGTAAGGTACTGCTCAATACCAGTACAGGATACATCATTGTACTTTACCTACTGGGAAAAAAGAGCAGTATCAATAGTCATCATTTAAAGGCTGATACAATTTACATTGGTCTACGTGGACCCATGTGGTCTCTGTAGACCCTTGTTGAATTTGCTGGACCTGGAATGACCCATGGCCCCAAAATATCAATGACGGTATAGGGCCCCATCCAATTGGCATCCCATGGTCCCTTTTGACCAAAGTTTTCACCATGACATGATGACCCTGTTCAATGGACAGTGTCACTTTTCATCATGTCTCTGTTTGTTTTTCCAATGAGTCTGTGCCATATTTCTGGCAGCATGAGGTAAATAAACAGCTAACTGTTTTTGTAGCTGTTGCAAGAACACATCAGTTTTGATGCAATCTACACAGGTGTTGACAAATCTGGATCCGATGGATAATACAGCTGCATATCCCATCCAGTCATCAATTGGTATGGGCTATAGCCAGCACTCTTGTTTTCCGTACCTCTAATACCCATTAGGATTCCTGGTAAGTGCATCACCCACCCTTTACCAGTATCCAACACTGCCTTTTCAGTGCATTTTTAGAGTGCGATTTAACCTTTCTACCATTCCAGAAGATTGTGGATGGTAGGGTAAATGCAAACGTTGAATGATACCTAAGATATCACACAAGACTGTCATTATTTTCACTGTAAAGTGAGTCCCTCTATCACTTTCAAGGACTCTGGGAAATCCCCATCATAAGAACACTTGTTCTCACAATGCTTTTGCACTAGTTTGATGACTATCATTGTGTACTGGTAGTGCTTCTACCCATTTGGAAAATATATCAACAATGACTAATAAATATCAGAACCCCTTTGCAGTGGGCAAGGGTTCCACATAATCAATTTGTAGCTGGACCAAGGACTGTCTGCCAGGGGTATATGCCCTAACAGAACCCTCTTACCAGGTACTGGAGGATTCATCTGTGCACAGATGAGACAAGCCTCAGGCATTGTTTGACATCTTTTCCATTTTGGCCACAAATATTTGTGTGCCAACATTTTATGTTTTTTGAGTCCACAATGACCCCAATACGATGATTATCCATGATAATATCTTTCCTAAATGAAGTGGGTAGTATCCACTTCCTAAATCCAGGTTGTCGTTCCCATACTACATATCTTCCCATATGGTAACATGTTTGGTTGCACACTGTCCAGTGTCTTTCCATTGGTTCCGACAACCCACTATCCATGTATCTGTATCTTGGATACACCCCAAACTTAGGACTTATGAGACAGTAGCTATCCATTTAACATGGTGTTTATCAAATTCGTCCATCTCACAAAATTGAGTAGAGTCACCTCCTAGAGGGTCTACCATAAGTTTGTTTTGCAGCTACTTTAGCCAGGTTATCCACCAGATTATTATTTAATTCATGGATATCCTTTGGATCTTTTGATGAGCTCGAACTTTACAAATAGCAATTCTCAGCGGCTTTGAGCTTCTATATCCCATATATGTTGCAATATGGGGCAAAAGCCACAGGTTCACTGGTGGTTGTTCGCATTCTCTTTTCGTCCAAATAGGAAGAAAATCTAACAAGGAATTGACAACAAAATCACAGTCCGAAAAGATATTAATGACTTCCTGTGGATATGTCATAATAGCTCCACGGACTGCCTCAATCCGCCAAGGGCAGAAAACGATGATGGACATTGTACTAATATGTCCTGATTTGTTCCAGGGTCCAAATAGCATATCCGGTATGGAAATGGCTATCATCCCAAAAGCAGGAGCCAGCCACATACACCGCAATACCCATAAAATTAGGTTCAGCAGCAAAATTGGTTTGTATTCAATACCCATGACTTCTCCACAGTCATGCATCTCCCTCCCATGTCATTAGCTCTACTAACATAGGGAGTTACATTTTTCCACAGTGATATTTTTCACTTGTAGAGCCAATGCCCATTTTACCAGTCTCTGAGAGGACACTCCTATGCATCTCTTTCTAAGAGAAATTTCACAGGTGTATGTGAAGTTTGCAAAACAATGTGATTAAACTCCACAATATGTTCAGTAGCTTGTATTGCCCAATATACAGCTAATCAGTGCTTTACACATTCTTCATAAGTTTCTTCTACTGGAGTTAATACCTGAGAAAAATATCCCACTGGACGAAAGTCCCTGATCGCTTTGTAATAGTACTGCGTTGATCACTTGATCAGTCGCGTGTACCTGTATCACAAAATCTGATGACTCAGAAGGGCTAATGAGGGCAGGTGACATCATTAGTGCTTGTTTAAGAGCCATAAAAGACTGCTGATGCTCTGGTTCCCACTGGAGAATATTTGTCTCTTTCCTCCCTTTAACAAATTGTACAGTGGTTTTGCCATACTAGAAAATGCTTCTATAAAATCTCTGTAGATGCCTACCATTCCTAAAACTGTCAAGTGCTGTTTTCATTTTAGGTCTGGGTAACTGTTGTATGACCCGATTCTTATCTGGGTCTACAGTACATCCTTCCTGATTAATACAAATCCCTAAAAGGTGACTTGTGATTGCCCAATTTGAGCTTTGCTCGGGTTCAGTTTAACTCTCCTTTCTGTAATACAGTTAACAGCTTGTTTAATAAACTGACATGTTCCTGGTATATGTCAGTCTGTAACAATATGTCATCCACATATTGAATTATGGCCCAGGGTGAGAAAATCCTAACATTATCTCAGCTACACATTGATGGAATAAAGTTGATGAGGAATGAAAACCCTGGGTAAACACTGGAAAGTGTACTGTTTATCCTGAAAAGTAAATGCAAATTTATACTGATTATCAGGATGGATAGGGATGGACCAAAGCCATTTGACACATCTAGTACAGTATAAACTGTAGATGTAGGAGACAACCAAGATATCAAGTCAGAAAGCCTCGATACCACTGGGGTGACCAAGGTTGTGACCTTATTTAACACCCTATAGTCCACTGTTAAATGCTAGGTATCACTGGGTTATGTGATCGCCAAAGAGGACTGTTCACTGTTGAACATAGGTTCAATGACCTTTTGTGACTGTAACTGTCTCAGTATCACACATATTTTTCATAAGCTTCTTTAAGAAAAGCATATTGTTTTTGTGGAGGGGTCTGGTACTTTAATTTGACTTCCATATTAGACACCCTGCCACCTCTGTAGCATTTTTAGCCCAAATTGTTTCATGTTGTTTAACCACAGATACTATCCACTGAGGTATATGTTTCATAATTCCTCTAAATGGTAGATTTTCAATGATTTTACAGTATATATACTATGTGAATCATCCACATTTGGTCCTCGTGAGTAGTACTTCCTTTCCATAAAATCATGTTACTAAGATCTACTACCAAACCATGTTGTGTAAATGTCCATACCCATGATAGTACCTTCATGTGTATTAAATTTCCAAAACATACATTTTAATTGCTGTTCTCCAATCTGGACCATAACTGGTTTTGTTAGGTATGTTGTTAACACCCCGAGAAGCCTTGCAAACTTATTGCTGCTTTCTATGGATTGCTATGCATATCACTATCCGTTATGCTAACAGTAGCTCCAGTATCGACTAATATCACAGTCTGGCAGCCCTGACCATAGCTGATACAGTAGGATGACCCTCCAGACATCTGTTAATTTACTTAAAACTTGGAAGGTGGGGGCTTCCCATCATTGTCCTAATTGTATCAGTTCTTCTTTATCAGGTTCCTTTAAATAGCTGCCACAGCCTTGATATTGACCAAATTACTGAGTATTTCAGTACATTTTGTAAGTCTGCCTTACCACCTGGTTTAGCATCATTACCAAGAGCTTGTGCTCATCTTTTTTCCATTACCTGTCTTTGTTTTCCTCCATGTCTCCACCCTTTGCCCAACAATCTCGTTTGTAGTGTCCTTCTTTATTACAATTGTTACAGGTATATCTACTCTTGCCTTCTGTTTTGACAATAGCAGCCACTCTCTGCTTGTCTCTTCCTTTTCTGGGCTCTGAACATCTTGTTGCATTCGCAACCAGTGGTAAGCAACTCTTCCTTTTCATGCGTATGATTCACAACGCTACACAGCATGCATATTGACGCAGGTACTAGTACAGCCTGTCGATCTATCAAACTCAGAAACAGCTTTATCTTTACTAGGTTTGGCCACACTCCATAGGTAGCGTGATGCAGCATATAACCGTTAATAAACATAACCAGGGATTCCTCAGAAAGTAATTGTACTTCATAAATCTTTCCCCAATCTGTGTGGGACACACCATGCATTGACTGAAAGCAGCTTGGATCTCATCCACAGTTGCCCATGTGCTATCACTGTCTGGAATAACCTGGGTTCCAACCATTTTGCTGGTAAACTTTGTAACAGCACAGTAGGTAGGGACAACGTCACTACTTTACATGCATCTTTGTTAGTCAAATTAAAATTCATTACTAATGTTTTCAACTTTGCACAATAGAGTACTGGATTTTGTCCAGGTTCCCATTTACCTAACTGGTCCACCAACTGCACTGACTCCTGTATAGTCAAATCTCTTTGGGAAAAACTTTTGGACGTATTCCATTTCTTCACTAGCCTTTTGTATGGCTGCTTCCTCCTCATGGGCTACACGGTCATCTAATATTTGTTGTTCCATTCTCTCCTTTGATGTTACATATACACCTATTTTGCCCTCAATCTCTTTGCACTTTCACTGGTCGCCTTTTCCAGTTTCCATGATAGGGTTTCTATTTTTGTTTAGTCAATTAATATCTGCCAAAATCCTTCCTTTACCTTTTCAGGTAATTTGATAAGGTGTTTACCTTTATGGGGTATTTCTGAACCTTTCTCCTTTCATTTTAACATAGAAAGGAGCCATTGTTCCTCACCTCTTTCTTTCGTTCTTCCTCACCTCAGAACTACTGGAGCTCGAGGAACTGTCTGTAACACTTTGCAGCTGCAACAATGTTTCTGCTGAAAGGATGTTTAACCTGCACAGGTGCCATTTTATATTTTGGACATCTTCACCCAATGAGGTTATTTGTGTCTTAATTCTAAGGAGATTTGGCACTGCAGCTATGCCTCTACTTGTAATGTATACAAGGACTGTTTTTATATAGAGAGGTCTTAGGCATTTTCTTGACTTGCCTGATCTAATCTTTCTACTGCCTGCTGCAATTGTCTGGTCAGTGCATTAGTTTGAGCATGACTCTGTTTATTTATAAATTTTATATTTTCTTCTAATTGGTTATTCTTAATCTTTAACCCACAAACCCCTTGTGCCACATTTAATTTATACTCCATTTCTTTAGTATCAGTGGCACATTTTTGCAACTCTTTCTAATTTTCTTCCATATCTGTTATTACAGTAACACATTTTCCTGACTCTTTTCTTGAGAGCTATACCTTCAGTACATTTATCTTCATTTTCTAACATGTGCCTCTTCATGTTACACATTCTAGCTGTTATTTCATACTGATATTGTCATACATTTGACAGAAGTTAGCTAACTTAGTTCTATCCACTTTAACTTTCTCATTTCTGTCAGTACATTGCTTCAGTAAAGCATAAGTATGGATCTTCCTGTTGTTCAGAGAGCGTACGGACCTTCCTTTAAATGTGTTTCTAGAAATTTATATAAAATGGTATACATACTTACGCCTATCTTGTGGCTGACAAATCACATGTGACTTCACACCAGTCCTTCTGAGTCCCTTATTCGACTCTCTTCCGCACTTTGATTGATCAGATCAGGTGCAGTAAGGCTCCTCGCAGTTTGGTCCCTTTGGTCCATTTGATGTCATCAGCAACCATACAGACTGTCTTCAGACATCCCAGTCACGTGCACCAATTGTAAGGTATGTTGTATTTACAAAAGAAATTCACTAACCTTCAGATCTCTTCTAAGAGTTTACTGTAGTTATTCAGGTTTACATGCATGTTCATTCCTTCATCTTTTTGGAGCTAGCTTATTCAATTTACATATAGTGCTTATATAAAGATTTCTTATCTTAAATAATACCAACACCCCATTATAAGCCAATCATATAACAAAGTAACTATATTAATCTTAGGTGGTTGAATTTATGTCAAACCATAGGTATGACTGCATTCCTTACACATCAAAAGGTGTTTACTACATTTCTTACATAATCTCATAAGTGCTGACTACACTTACAGAAGGTTCTTTGTTCTTCCTTAACAGGTGTCTACCATCCTAATAAGGGCACACCATCCTGATAAAGGTTTATTATAGGGCATTTGATGTTGGATGTTGTGAAGTATAAAGTGTTGTGAAATTGTTAAGTTTATTACAAGACATTTGATTAGGTATTATTATAACTTACACTTAAGTAAAAGTTATATTTCAGTAAAATGTTACACTACATGTGGTATTCACAGAACATGGGCCAGAAAATGCCCCTGGTGCATCCACACTGTGCATATCACAGTTGCACCAATTCCTAGATGCTGTGGTGCATCCTCAGTCATGTTGTGAAAATGTTTGTATTCACAGCCCCAGACATGCAAATGGACCAATTAGGCATGCAAGGCTCAATGTCGTCATTTACATATTATTATGGTCCCATTTGCATTCCCTAGCTGAGGATGTGCCTGGCCAAATAAGTTGGGCTCCTGCAAGGGCTGAATTCACCAAACATCCTCCTCCTGCCTGTATCCTCTGGTGATACACAACCACATACCATTTCCTGGTAGGCTAGTGGTCACCCCTCCTGCCCGTGTCCTGTTCTGTAATAACTCCACCATACCTAACCAATACCTTGTAGTCTACTGCCCCTCCCTGCCTGCATCCTGTTCAGTGATAACTACATGACTACAAACCACTCCCTGGTAGTCTAGTGGTCCCTGCCCATATTCCTTTCTGTAATAAATTAAGAACACCTAACCAATACCTGGTAGTCTAGAGGACCCTCCCTGCCTGTAGTCCAGCAAAATATACCGTAAATACTCCATGTTAGTGTAGTCCCCACCCCACTGTAGGCCAGTTCACCCACCCACGTAGGCAACACAAAAGTCATTCACAAAGATGTGAATGACAGCTTACAGTACACATTGACAGCCCATTGGTTGACAGCCATACTATATGCTGTCATTCACTGACAGCTTAGTCGGTGGGCAGCTGAGGATGACTGAGGGTGGGTTTTTCTGGTCAGCCAGACATCCACTGCTGGGACGGGAAGTGGGATGGGGTTGGGTTGCTTATGTAGGTGGGGTAGTGGTGAGGGACACTTGACCATCAGAGATTGTGTGTTGGAATTCTCACAGCGATGTGGTATGGACAGGAGGGGGCACTGGTGAGGACGCTTGCTGTTGAGTTAGGTGAAGCAGGATACAACACTGGGGGCATCTTTAGTACAGTGCTATAGAGACTGGACACTGTACTGACAGAGTAACCAAGCAGCCATACTGCTGTCTCCAGTACATCAGCCTGCCTGTGGTAGTCAAGACAGTTAAGTCTACATTTGTAAACTTATGTTTTTGAGGTATGTCTTCAGACTTGCTCTAAAGATGCGCCTATATGATGGGTTGTGAATTGTGGTGCGCCTCCAAAAGTAATCAGCATCTTTTAATCTTGTCCATCCCATGTATAAATCCATCCAGTTTTCTATAATACCACCATAGCATTCCATTCTTCCTACAACCTTGCTTTAAATAAACTCTTGACACAGCTTCATATTGTGATCCCTTATAGTACAATTTCATGTAAGGTGGAAGCTCTCAATCATCTGCATATTTATGCCATGGGGGTTATTGAGATGTTATATCATGGCATCCCTCAGACACAGTGATGTAAGTACAAGGCGTGTCCATATTACTGTGTCCACCATTGACATTGTGTGCAATGTCATTACCATGTGTTTGATTTCGTCATGACAGTTTTTTCAAACAGAATGTCCCTGCTCAAGTATAACAATATGAATGGCACACGCCACTTGAGGTCTCAGTAACATTTTTATATAATGTCTTCATGGTCTATCACATCCTGCTATTGATACCTTGGTCTATATAAACCTTGCCCACTGTATGTCACATGGCCTACTGTCACTCCAAATGTTTCAGTTTGTCATGGTCAAGTGTCACAGATCAATGATCATGCAGTACAACTGCATGTATGGTATTCATGTTTAAATGTGCTAATGCACACAACACTTCCATATCCGGTTTACAGTTATACGCTAGTGTACCAGAACAGTGTTCAGTGAAATACTACATTTTGATGCAGTAATTGACACTGAAATATGATGTCATTAATTCTGACTATCAGTACTGTGCCTTAATACATTTTACTTTGGGTTCTGCAGGTGCCAGTGTGGCAACTGTACTAGAATGGAGACATTGGTGGAGTGCATTTGCTGCCATGAGGTGCCTGCTGTGCTGGCCAGATGTGAAGAGAAAGAGGTTGCCTGCATCACTGAACTTGATTGCTTCAGGGAGAATTGTCTCAGCCACAACGTGATTCTGGTATCGTATTATGGATATGAATTTATGGAGGACCTCTAGACGATGCCATTCCTCTGAACGAGTGAGTATATGAATTGATAAAATTTTTTACTTTTTCCCATATATATTTTATAGTAGTAATGTGTTTTCTCTCAACCCCTACCCCGGATTCCAGGCCTTGAATCACATGTGAGGCATTGCATGCAGGCCGCACGAGATGGGATGCCCTCCCTTCCAGTCACTCTGTTGTCTGCCTGCCCTGCCTCCAAACCTCCATTCAGTGATGTCAGTAATACGGGCAGGCGACCACCCCTACTTGGGAGAGGATAGCCAACTCTCTCTTCCTATTACCGCACACCCAAATTGTGATTGAAACTCTCAGCGACCTAGATTGTTCTTGAACCCTGGTTGACGCGTTGCTTGAGGTAAACCATCATTCACCTAAACCCTTTGTGATATTGGCCTTTTTGTTTACTTTGTATTTATCACCAGGAGTCGCTGCTGACCTCCATCCAACCTAACATTATCCACGATATAACCCCCCACCACAACAACCACCATTTAGCCTCAGTTATGAGCCACCTGCTTGTTATTGTTTTATGTAATCACAGCAACCAGTTTTGTTTTTGTCGGCACCTTGTTTGAGTTCTCTGCATTACCCAGTGCCTTCTATTGATTAATGCCTCTGTACTGTGTCAGTTTGGTATTGCTTGATTTTCCACCCATGGTCACTACAGCACCGTTGAAAAGACAACCTTCACTGAAACAGTATGCAAGCTTCCCATTGAATGTGAACCATCCCTTCCATGTCCTTCAGTCTTGTTACCCAGTGTCATTAGACAACCCTTGTAGGTGATGACTGAAGCGGAAGCGCTTCTGCAGTGGTTTTGTCCTTGCCAACATCACTATAATTTTCAGTCCTTATTGGTCTACTCACTAATATTAAATTGAGTATGTTGGAAAATGTACCTATATGCTCAACAATGTTATATTTTTAATTGTTGTTTTCTTAGTAATACCGATGTATAGTTTAAGAAGATTGTGAATTATACACATTGTTGTAATAGTCTAGGCAATTGTAGAACTCATATGAACAAACAAGCATACAAAATTGCCAGCAAATAAAGTCATTAATTAACTTGCTGGAGAAGGTCCAGAGGAGGCTACAAAGATGATAACAGGTCAGCAGGGTAAGGCATATGAGGAGAGGTTGAGAGCACTGAACATGTACTCTCTGGAAGACAGGAGAGAGAGAGACAGAGAGGGAGGGGAAGGGAGGGAGAGGGAGAGAAAACATGATTGGGATGTTCAAGTACTTGAAAGGGATAAATAAGGTGGATAAGGAGAGTCTCTTTAGCTGCATGTCAACTATAACACGAGGGGCACAGTCTTAAGCTGGAGGGTGGGAGGTTTAGGAGGGAGGGAGGTCGGCACTTCTTCACAGAGAGGGTGGTGGACACTTGGATTGCACTGCCGGAAGAGGTGAGCTCATTGAAGACAGTTGGCAGCTTTAAGAGAGACTGGGATAGGCATAGGGGAAGGTAAGGCTCATGGGTAGGGAGGATGGGAGGAGTGGGAGGAGAGCAGGGACAGTAGCTCAAGCTGTGGACTCTCTGTCACGAGCAGACTAGACAGACCAAATAGCCTTCTTCTACTGGCTTCTTCATATGTTATTGATAATGTTCATATGGTGATTGTGTAGAGAGTCCTGACCACCTGATGTTGTGTAGCATAAAAGCTACACGAATGCATACTACTATAAACATAAAAAGTAGCGTTACGCTACTCGGGCAAATTAAGTAACAGTGACAAGTGGCAACTGACCCAGCTATCGGGGTCTGTGCCCTCCCCACAACCCCCTTCTCCGTCACATCACACAACTGCCATCAATAGGGTAATAAAAAAAAATATGAAAAAGTGAAAATAAAACAAACTAGTAGACATAATCCATTTATTTTATTTTTGTTGGGGCTGTGCCCCACACACCCTCTAATTGACTATCTCTGATCAATCGTAGACATAATCAATTTATTTTATTTTATCAGGGGCTGTGCTCACACCCCTCTAATTATCCGTTGATTAAAGATTGCGCATTGTCAGTTACGATTAAGCACAGCACCACCACTGGTCCGACACACTCCACAATCACTGCTTCATTCTAGTGCGCCTATTGAGGGGCTTGTAGCTTATACTGTAGCTTGCAATTCCTAAAATCCCAATCCACCCCATGTTATCCTTACCCCCAATTTGAATCTGCCCAATGTCATAATGAATAGCACTTCTAGATGCAACAGGTACCACATAATCACCACTCCTTATGTAAGAAAGTGGATTATCATTTGCCTCTGAAACATTCACCTTTATGATCACAGATGTGTTCAAAAGTGTTTCCTGACCTACCTCTTAAACCTCCCTCCTCCCTCCTTCTTGCTGAACACTGTGCCCTATCATGTTAAGGTTGTAATTCAAGTTTCACCAGTGTCAGTATCGCAGCAGGTTGCACACTCGCCTCTGAGGCCAGTTCAGCAGAGGCTTGTCAGAGGGCCGTGAGTTCAATTCCAACACGACACTTGGTTTGTGAGACATCTGTGGGTTTCATTCCCACACATGGCACTTGGGTGACTACCCCAATATTCACACTGTGGTGCAGCGTGAGAGTGGTGCTGCACTTCTGTTGTGCTGTCTTTTGGATGAAATGTTAAACCGAGGACCCACCTGCATGTTCTAGTGGTAGTTCAGGTGGGTGTTAAAGATACCATGGTGGGAGGGGATGCTGTTGAGCAGCTACTCTGGCAAGACGGCTTCAAGTAGCTCTTCACATCCCGTGTTTAAAAGTAATAGAAAAATAGTTTATCAGCAGGAAAATTGGGTCAGAATCAAAAGATTCAACAGCCAACACTGTCCGGAGTTGACAGACACCAGATGTAACTATGGGTCACAATCAGAAAGCTGCTGGGAGTGGAGGAAAAAAGTTCAGTTACGGCGATAGGCCAGGCTGCAGGTACCTTGAGTAGCGTTGGAGTGGAGCACCCCTGAACAGCGTTACAGTCGGCTATACAGGAAATCCACTTAAAAAAGGAATCCATACTCCAACGCTTTGTAGAGAAGGACGCCAAGATAGAAACTGTTTCACACACAGTGGCGTCGGCAGAAAAACAGCTACTCAAGCTATGGCAACCACTACCAAATTCGTGCAGGAGAATGCACAACTCGTTACAGACTGGAGGCCTTAGAAAACTCGAATAGAGCCTCACATGTGTGAGTTATTGAGCTCCCTGAAGACAGCGAAGGAGCTGATCCCTTAACGTTTTTGAGGTCCTGTCCTGAAGTGTTAAACCTACCAGGAGATTTATTGGCTGATCAGATGTGGAAGGCGTTCAGGATTACCCTCGATCGGCTGGTCCCCGAGGTGATACACCAAGAGTGATTCTCCTAATTACGGCAAACTCCACAACCAAGGACACTATACTTCAAGCTGCAAGATCTGCGGAGGGCTGACACATAAAGGAGTGACAATCCATTTGTTCCCCGACTTGTCCTTCCCCACTCGCACCAGAAGAAAGAAATTTGACATGGTCCAGGCATGCTCAGAAGTCTGGGGTTAATCATTCCTCTCATGCCGCCCGCCCGCATCCACTATGTGGAGGGCACACCTTCCAATTCACCGATCCAGTAGAAGCTGGTAAGAAGGTGGAAGCTATTGCTCGGGAGTTCCAGGCCTCGGAGGGACTGCAGGCTATGGAATCAGATGAGGAGACCTGATCTCTAACTGACTCTCTTTGGTTAATTTTTCACTTAAGAACAGCTCTCCTAGTTCATCTTTTTCTTTTAAAATGAGACTTTCAGTTTAAGAATGACTGAGGAATTTTTCCTCTAAGCAACAGTACCATTAAATTGACTTTTATGAGTCTCATCTGTTTTAATATAGTAAGAAGCGAACTAAGTAGGAGAACTATCCAAAATGTTTTCTTTATTTCTAGCTTTCTGGTTCTCATAGGCTGTTTAATTAATTTTAATTAATCTCGATGTGAAGTTTGCTCTTCAAAGCACTCCCTATGTAAGGAATACTATTTTGACTTGGGGTCACAATCAACACTGGTTGCTGAGTTTTTGATGATTATAAGAATCACCCTATTTTGGATTTGATCCCTAAAAGCCTTAGATGGCTGTAGCTATTTAGTTTTCTATCCATATATTCATTTTTACCATTTAGTTTTCCCCACCACCTAACGTAATTATGTATAGGTTTTCCATCCTTTATTTACATTGGATGTATTTGTGTATTTTCTCATGTTATGATGCCATACAGATGAATGTACTCTCTGAAATTGCTTTTTGAAAGAAATGCAATAAACATGAAGTTCAAAAAATAAAAGATAGCATGGCACTTACTGAAAAGAGTCTGGTAATTCCCCAGTGTCATGGCCAAATATCCCCATTCACCAACAGCTTCATCTGGTTCAAGGTCGGTTGGCATTCATAAGGAGTGGGGGTAATTGTGAAGAGGGGAAGCTGCCAAAAGGCAGATTTGATAGACTGTGTGGCCTGTTTCTGCTGGCAAGTAGTAATTAAGTAAGTTATGTAAAGGGATTGTCATCCACCTTTGCTATTCCTTTCAAGTACTTGAAGGTGCCAATCATGTCCCTCTGTGTTTCTCTACTCCTCACAGGTCATGACTATCCTTTATTTGTAGTTCCTCATCATTCAACTACTGTAGTCCAGTCTCCATGTGTCATGTTCACTCAATTTATGTTTTCTTATTTACTTTGTACAGGTCTTTTTGCTTTGTGGCGTATCGCAAATTTGTGTGGTGGATCTGGCGCAGGCTTGGAAGACACAATCGAAAAGGCCTGCCTTCCTGTCGTGTCTGCAATTAGGGCTGTGTTCTCATCAGAAGAGTATACAGGATTCAAAGAACCACATCATGCTGCTGAGGACTGACTTTTCTCAAAATACATTTTATTAGTTTGTTATAAGTTGTAATGTACTGTTCAGTTTATTGTTAAACTTAGGTCAAAGCTAATGATATTATGTGTTGTGCTGCATAGCAGACCAAATTATACTACTGTGAGATTTTTAATCCCACTGTTTTGTTGTAGACAACATACCCATTTAATAAGGTTAGTGATCATATGTGGTGCAGATTTAACAGCATGTCAATCACTTCTAACTTCCGTGTGATCACATTACAGCTCTGCACTGACGGATTTTGGCACATGTGGAAATGTACATCGCTGCTTTGTGCCACAAAGAAGGCCATGGCCACTGTTTCAGTGATGAGTTGTATTAACCTTCAACAGTCCTTCAGGAAAATGAAAGTCACTATTGATGTCTTTAATTGCGTTAGCTGACTGATTCAATGTACTAAAAACAGGCCTTTTACAAACTACCATGCACTTGTAGTAACTCTCCACTGCACTACCACTGGCCACACCGCCAAGTCCCGTACCAACAACAGTAGACAGAGTACTGATCCAAAGTGCCACCGCCTGCCATCAAAGATTGCATATCTACCACCCACCAGCACCACTGCCACAGTAGGTAGTACACTGCAAAATATCCCTGTTGTGTACTTGCCAACCCCACCACACCCATGGTAGTCCCCACCACCCTGCTCACACCAGCACAAAGACCCCTAGCAGTTGTCCAGCACAGCCCTCTGCTCACCACCACTGCCAGCTGCCCTAGTTAGCTACAATGAATGAGCACATACCTGAGCATGGGACATGCTTATTCATGGCAGCTCTGTTGTGCAGCCAGCCATTGAGGATAGTTGAGTGCTGTGCTGTTTGGCCAATAGTGGTCATGGTGGTGGTTTGACGAGGTGTTGGGGACTACCGGGGTACCAGTACATCCAAGGTTATGTGCACTGTACAGCCTATTGTGTGAGTGGTGGTGGACGTGGCATAAGATCAGTGAGTGTTGATGTTCTTGGGGAGCCACTGCAGAACAGAAACCGTGTACTGTTGCTGGTACCAGAACTCAGCGGGTGAGCTGTGGGACACAGGTCACCATGGTGTCCATACCTCATACTGCATGCTGCCTGTCTGCATGATTCTGAGGGTTTTTGCAAGCTGACTTTGTAAGCTTCTATGTTAGCCAGGCTTTGTTTCAGTGGCCCAGTGTTTTTCACATGATGTTACTTGCTGGATCCGATGAATGTTGTAATGGTTACTTGTACCGTATAATCCGAGCATGTTCTGCTGGCCATCCTATTAGGACAGTTACATACAGTTAGCCTGATGGTTTTCATTTCATTGTTCACAGATTACACAGAAATTTAATGGCAGAAAAAAAGACCATATCAGCCCATCTAGTCTGCCCTATTACATCCTCCCTTGCCCCACCCCCATACTGGTTATGGACTTTCTCGCCTCCTCCCAATCCGATGTGTCTGTCCCATGCTCTCTTGAATCCCTCCACCACTGCAGATCCCACCACCTCCTCTGGCAGTCTGTTCCAGGCCTCCACCACTCTCTCCATGAAGAACTACCCTCCGACATTGCCTCTGTATTTCCCACCTTCCAATTTGAGGCTATGCTCTCATGTTTGCTCCTCCATCTTTTGAACAAGTTTCCTCCTTCACCTTTTTTATCCCTTTTAAGTACTTAAAGGATTCTATGTGATAATGGCGACCGTAAAGGCGTCGCCATTATATTTCACAGTCAGAGCGCCCGAAAATCAATTTTGGTGCTCTGACTCCCCACACACACTAACAAATGATGCTGCGGACTTACATTTTTTATGTTTGTGAGGGCTGTGCCCCCACCTGCACCCTCTACTTAAGGATTCTCAGCTCCAGGGGGTGCATGTCGAGGGGGGCAAACGTAAAAAAATAAAATTTGGGCCGGGCACAACAAAACGAACCTGCACGGACCGAACCTAGCACCCTAGCCACCAAGGCTGTGAGCTGACCCACTACATCATGGGGTTGGCTCAGCAGCCTACTGCAGTGCCACCTCTCAAATCCCCTCCCACCCCTCACCGGTACTCACTCCCACCCCCACGTGCATACCTGTAGGGTGCTCACTCCCACCATCCCACGCATACCTGTAGCGACTTCCTGTCACTATAGTCACCCACCAACCCCCATCCAGTCGCTGTAGCTCCTGGGTTGCCGCTCTGAGCATGCGCAGCAATTGAGTCGCCCTTTCAGGGGTCACTCAATTGTGGTCCCATAGTCATGATATACCCTTAAAAGTCTCAATCATGTCCCCTCTCCTCCTAGTCTCTAGTGGGTACAGATTCAGCTCCCTCCACCTCTGCTCATATGGTTTCCCCTCGCATTCCTCACACCATCTTAGTTGCTCTTCTCTGAACCCTCTCCATCATCTCAACATCCCACCATAGATGCAGTCTCCAGAACTGCACCCCATACTCCAGGTGCAGCCTCACCATAGTTCTGTACAGTGGCAGTAACACCTCCCTCCTTCTGCTGGTAAAGCCCCTTGCAGTGCAGGCCAGCATACCATTTGCCTTCCCCTACCACCTTACTACACTGGTTCCCTATCCTCCCCATTTGACCCCCTCCCTATTGTCTCTAGGTTCCCTCATTTCTACTTTGTCCTGGAGGGGAGTCTGATAGCCTATTAATTTTTCAACCTGTTTTGGTAGCTCTGTCATAATCTCATCCCCCCACCGATTTAGTTTAAATTCAGCTTCCTTACTATGAAGTCCTCCATTTTACTCTTTAGTACAGCTGTCCTTCTTGGCTCAGATGCAGTCTTCGGGGCAAACAACCCCTCTTCTTCCCGTTGAACCCCAGTTACCTATCAAACTGAACCCCATCTGCCCTCCTCCCATCCTCCTTTTCCAAACCCCTGTCTCCTCCATACATGCACCTAATCCCTGGTGGAACCCTCCATTTCCTCTCTCTCTCCTTTCCCAGCTGGTGCTGTCCTGCTTCTCTGCCTCCCATGTTCCCCATGCATCACCACCTCAGCCACCCTAACTCCTCCATCAGCTGTACAAGCTGTTTACATCCTCATACATCTTCTTATCCTCCAGGCCCAATTTAGAATCATGGCCACCCCACAACCGCTTCATCCCACTACTTTTGCCAATTAATCCACCCCAATGTCTGCCTCCTCTATGCTGCCCTGCCATTGCTCTGTCTGCTCAGCCAATAGTTATGGAATAATGTAAAACACCTAGCAGGTTTGACCCTTAATAAATGACAGCACAAAATCCCCACAGCATGGAATTTGCCCTGGGCTTCACCCTCAACAGCAACCTTAACAGGACAGTAGTACTCTAACGACACTTTAACCAACAGAAGAAAAGATTTCCACGGCCACCCCAGCACTGCAGTTACCCAAGAACACAAGTTTGGCAGAGAAAGAGTGTTGCAATCAGTTTCAGCACTCCACTCGTGTCCTCTACCCCCAACTTTTTCATCACCACCCTTAGCGATACTCTATACCTTCACAAGTTCTTACTCAGATAGTCCAGATACCAAATTCATCACCAGTTGTTTACTCAGATAGTCCAGATACCAAATTTGTCACCAGTTGTTTACTCAGATAGTCCAGCCACCAGATCATAGTCATCTCTTTGAATTTTCACTGGTCCAGTTCTTTCTGTAGCCTCCTTGTGTAGAGTTTAGGTAAGTCCTGCAATTACAGCTCCTTTGCGATAGATTTCAAAGATCAGGTAGTCGATATCTCCTTTCTGCAGTGAAGCATCCCTGCTCATCCTGCTGTCCTCATTTTCATTCCTCGTTTCTTCAGTGTTTGCCTGCTCCTCCTCCTTTATCATGCTCCTCCCTCCTCCGGTATTTAATAGAGGCCGGGGTGTGGGATGGTGGGCAGGATGAAAACCCAGCCAGCATCTCACCCAAAAGTGATTTAGCTCCCTCTGCCTAGCTGGCTTTTTAAAGCCAGGCCTCGCTGGTGCCGAAGCCACCTGATTGGCTGGCTGATTCCTTCGCCTCCTCTGCTTCAATCAGGGCACCTCACTCCCTCAGTGCTCTCCCATACTGTTTCCACCACGACTGCAGTGGACCTCTTTCCACTGTACTGCGCTCCAGCCGTGCTTCTCTACCTCCGTCGTGCTGCCCTTCCCACGATGCAGCTGAACTCTCCTGCCTTGCCGCCAACTGCGGCCCGAAAATGGACCCACATTCAGACCACCAGCTGCCGATGCAGCTGATGTCCTCTTCTTGCCACCAACTGTGGCATGAAAAAACAGCTAGCAGCTCACCCAAAAGTGATTTGTAGAGACATGGTTACCAGTTACATAATATTTATTGATCACATATAAAGTGGTGATCATTTATTATCTTTATAGTTACTATACAGACATACAGAGTAGATTTTCAGTGAAAAGATTGCACTAATTACAGTTACCTTCTAAAATTATATGTTGTTAACAGGCACTGTAATCGTTGAACTGTCTTGTTATTGTTGTATTGTCTCGCTGTGTGATTTCACTTTGAACATAAGACATGTTGATTATCTTGTCCCTTTAATGATCAAGTGTACAGTTTTGTGCATTAATTGTCAACAAATAATATAGTTGCTGCACTTGTTAACTATCTAAATCAGCATAAGTTCTAAGTCTAATAAACTATATCAGTGACAATTGTACTGGTATTTTAATGTGCCTTTAGAAAGAATAAAAAGTTTCATTAATATACAGTACAATGGTTTTGGTCACACTCAAAGAACACTGTGAATGATGTATATCCTCATTTGGGATGCCTGCCTACCAACTGTAAACTAGCCCACACCCTTCCTATTTTCAATTTCACTTTTGCAGGCTGACCAACACATACAGATCATTGTTGTCCGAGGTTCAGCACCAGTCACCCACTAAACCCTATCCCTTTGCTCGTGAATACCTCAACCAACTGTTGATTCCAGAATACTACCTTACCTTGGCATGCTTGCACATGGCGATGGAAGCACCTCTGAGAATGCAACAGATGCAACCATCTATCCACACTGCCTACCAAGCTCTACAAACCTGTCATGCAATACTTTGACTGAGTCCACCCCCAGCTCATTCGTGCACACCGGTACCACAAGATGTGCAGTCTTCCTACCCCTCCATGTACATTGCAAAATTGACTGCAAGGGCCTTCACGCTGTTAATCCACATATGGACTGTAGCCATAGATGACTATGCCCTTCCACCTTACTGCCTGATCTGATCCCTTTAATATGTAAAATATGTAAAAATAATTTAATATGTAAAAGTAGTAGACCAGGGAGGGGCTGTGGACATGCCCTACCTACCCTTTAGCAAGGCATTTTACACTATCCCACACAAAGATCAATAAACAAGTTAGCCAGCCTGGGAGTGGGTCCCAGGGTGGTAGCCTGATAAGAAACTGGCTGGACAACAGGATGCTAAGGGTAACAGTCAACGGAGTCCATTACAAAGAAAGGGAAGTTACTAGTGGGTACGGCAGGGTTCAGTACTGGGACTGGTCCTCTTTAATGTCTTTATAAGTGACATTGCAGAGAGAATGGAATGAAAAGTATGCAAGAAATATCCAAAATAACACTGGGGCCAGTACTGACACATGCAGAACAGTCAGTAGCATGGATTCGTCTCTGGAAGATCCTGCAGACCAGCCTACTTGAATACTATGACTGGGCAACGATGGAACTGGATAAAGGCCATGCAGTGGATGTGCTGTATTTACACTTCAGAAAAGGCCTTTGATTCAGTGCTTTGTGGGAGGATGGGGTAAATTGCAATATGTTGCGGCAGGGACAAAGATGGTAAACTGGATTGTGAATTGGCTGAAGGGAAGGCAGCAGGTGGTGGGGCACTCTCTTCCCAAGGGCGGTGACAAGGGTGTCGATGTGTCAGTCCTGGTCCGTGTTTTTGGGGTTATTCATAACGTATATCTCACATGGTATTAGGAGCAAGATCAGTCTGTTCGCAGATGATACTAAGATAGGGGCAGTGGTGGATGACATAGAGGGGTGGCAGGGTCTACAGGAGGACCTGATCAAGCTGGAGGGTGGTTGGAAAAGTGTCAATTGAGCTTCAAGGCAAAGAAGTGCAAGGTTAGCATTTCAGAGCAAGAAAACCAAGGAGGAGCTACCAGTTGGGTGGGGTTCAGACTGAGGTCACAAAGGAGGAGAAGGACCTAGGGGTGATCATAACGGTAATATGAACAACTCAGCTCAGTGCAGGAAGGTGGCAGCTACAGGCAAATATGATGGTGGGTGTATTGCTAGAGGAATCTCATCCAGAAATAGGGATATGATCCTGCCACATTTGGAGTACAGCATGCAGTTCAGGTGTCCTTTCTGAAGAAGGATATCAGATTGCTGGAGGCATAAACAGTATTATTGATTACTCATTGACAATGTGGAGCGCTACAGAAAACACTGATGGTGGGTTTAGTTAGTATCCAGTGGAATCGTGGAAGCACGATACTATATCTGGAAGTCCACTGTGACAGGTGAAATGGAGTACAGACATCTCCATGTTGTCTCAGTTGCCCCTCCCAGAGCCCTGGGCCCAAAAGGGACCATAGCATTGTCACTTATGTGTACCCTAGGAGTCCCAGTGACAAGGCAAAAGGATCATGGTTAAAAAGGCATGGGATGCTAATTGCTTCCATCACCTCCCCACAAATCGCTGATACAGTTCATATTCAGCAACAGCAGAGAGCACCACAGACGATATCACGCTCCCCAATCGGCGGGGAAGGGCATGAAGAGACATGCATGATGCTCACAGCAGCAGCACCCCTACTGACAACAGCAGCACCCTGTACTGGTAACTATGCCAAAGGAACTACTTTGCAACACAACTGACTTGCAAGTCCTTTTAACTTTATTTATTTTTATTTTTTAAATATAACATAAAACTGTTAACTATAGCCCATTTTCTAAGTGCAATAATACCTCCAGGGTGGGCGTTATGAGATATAGTGGACCTTCCAGGGCTCAGGGCCCTCTGCCTGTGACGTCAGGCTTCATTATGCCCTGGGTAGTCCGTTATATCCCAGTAACACCCACCCTGTTGGGTATTATTGCTTACATCAATGATATAGCAGAAGGTCTGGAGGAAAGGGTGTGCCTATTTGTGGATTATACAAAATCTGGGGGTTGAGGCCATGAGGCATGACCTGGAGATTTTGGAGGGTGGTCTGAAGCTTGACAACTAAAATTCAATACTAAAAGTGTGCTGTGATGCACTTGTGGCATAAAAACAGAGAACAGCTTACACCCTAGAAGGGAGGAATTAAAAAAAAACAGCAGGAGAGGAATCTGGGGATTATAAGAGCAAGCAATCTCAAGGTGGGTGGTCAGTACAGCAAGGCAGTGGGAAGGCAAATGGAATGTTGGCATGCACTGGGAGGGCATAACTAGCAGAAGGAGTGAGGTGATGATGCCATTTTACAAAGCCATGGTGAGGACACACCTGTAGTATGGGGTCCAGTTCTGGAGACCGCACCAACAAAAGGACATTGAGTGAATGGAGAGGGTTCACAAAAAAGAGAACCAAGATGGTGACAGTATGCAGGGGAAACTGTACGGACAGAGGTGTAGGAGCTGGATCTGTACCCATTGGAGACTAGAAAGGAGAGAGCAGACATGATTGAAATGTTTAAGTATGTGAAGGGATCAATAAGGTGAAGGAGGAGCTTCTTCAGAAGGAAGGTGGAGGCTAAAACTACAGGGCATAGCTTAAGATTGGAAGGAGGAGATATGGAGGCAATGTGAGGAGGTGATTCTTCACAGAGCGGGTGGTGGAGGCCTGGAATATACTACCAGAAGAGGTGGTTGGGGCTGAAATGGTAGAGGGATTCAAGAGGGCATGAGACAAACATATGGGGTTCAGAAGTGGGAAGAAGGAGGGCTCATAAAAGTGATGATGAGAAGGGAGCGGGAAAGGGCAGACTAGATGGGCTAGTTAGGTCCTTTTCTGTCTTCAGATTTCTGTGATTTGACCCACAAAAGTAACCATGCAGTAGAACATGTCTCTCACACCCGTCCCACAGATACAGGGACCCATCTGAAAACAGTAGATACCCATGCAGCAGAACATGAGTGGGTAGAGGCATGGCCCTCGGGGAGGGGAGAGTCATAGTCTCTCTCCCATCCCAAGTGCCACGCTGTCTACCCCTCCCAGAACCAGAAGACCACATCTAACTAAAGGAGGTGCCTGTGCAGCGGAATGAGTGTGTCTCCCACTCCCAGAGAAGGAAACACCAAATTCAGCACAGGAAGTCCATGTGAAGCAAGATTTGTCTGTATTACCTTTCTGATAAACATAGAATGTGTCTGCAGAAAAGGACCGCCAGGCCCACCCAGTCTGCCTGTATGTCTAGTGAGCTGCTGGGACTTTTTTAGTTTCTTTATTTTCACTTTACTTCCTTGGCTGGGGTTGTCCTATGGTCCCCAATCTGGTCCCCTGGCAGCTCCTGCACCGGCGCCATCCCGAGCTACAACCTCCTTATGTCTCCCTCTCTAAGGCAACTCTCAGATACCCCAATGCGGAAGACTAAGGATCAGGGCCAGAGGGAGCTCCTGGAGCATCCAGTGCAGTGCCATAGGGACACCATCATGAGTGTCAGAGGATTCAGCAGATTTTTCCCTTAGGTCCCCTCAGCGCAGGCATGCAGGGATGCCAAGGACGCTGCAGCATGCACTCCAGCACACCGCATGTCAGACGTCCACTGGCACCAACCCTTTCACTGCTACTTGAACTGCACTAACCCAGCCTCTGCCAGGAGCCAGCACCATGCTGTACTCCTCCCCACCCTCCTCAAAGGAGGAGGAGAGAAGTCCCAGGGATGCTCAGTCCTCCTTCCCTGGCCGACCCCTGATGATCCGAATCCACATTCAAACCCGGGCGCCAGCGTGGCATGAGGTGTAGTGTCCAGCACCTCAACTCTCAGTGCCACTGGGCTGGCAAGCTGCTAGGACTGTGACACTTTGCTAGAGCTGGCATGCCTAGGGATGTAAGTTTGTCATGGCAGTCATACACGTCATTGATTCCCATGACGTTTGATCTTTATTCGGGACTTTCATGACTTTCACTAGTGTCATCAGAATGTAGCAATGAAGACAGTGCCAGAACATTTACTACTGTTTACTAATGATTTCATGAACAAATGAGTCATTAAAACCTCATCCATGACAAACTTACATCCCTAGGCATGCCCCATCTGACCAGAGGAGGTGGCCATATACAGGCATGAATCTCTGTCCCCAAACAAGAATTACAGAGCACTATCTGAATATGGGAACTAACCATGTAGCAGGACATGTCTATCTCTTGCCTCATAGAGGTAAAGAGCACCATCTGACCACCGTGCCATAAGACGTGTCTCCCTCCACTGAATAGTATTTCTATGGCAATAAACATTTATTGCAGAACACAATACAAATGAAAGAAAAAAACAGCAAAGGGATATTATTTTTATTCCTTCTTTATTTCAATGGAAAAATACAAAAAATACTTCTTAGGGGTCTGCGGGGATGACTGATACCAGGCACTAGTAAATATGAGGCAGGTGTCAATGTGTAGTGTAGGTGGGGCAGGGGGTTAGAATCGGAGCATACTGAAAAAATGAAAAAATTCATAAAATGCTTCTAGTAGGAGTTCAGAAACTAACTGGGCAACACAACTTAACATTTATCTAAGAGTCCTGCTGTCCAAATCGATTGCATTGCAAGGTGAAATGCAGTAAAGTGTTGTGACTGCATGCTTGGGGCTTCCGATGACTCGCTACACTGACATAGTCGGCAGAAGACGCCGGGAGCCCTGAGACACATGGGCAGGGTAAGCAGACCACCGATATGAGTACAGAACACACTAAAATTATGAGTGTTATTAAAAATACTGAAGCAACAAACTTTCTTCAGACTTGGCAGGCAGAGAATCGCTGGCATTAACTATCGATAGACAACGAGCAACATTAGCTAGCAGGTACCAAAAAGAGGAGGTTATTTGTCCTTTAATCCTGCCATAAAATCTGCAAATGTTGAGCAACAGGATATACTTATTCAAGCTGCTTTTGAACTTTCTTGGGAAGTGAAACCTTCAAACTTTTATGCAGTCTGTGTGCACCGGACTGGCCAGAGGATTTGTCATACCAAGAACTATGGTAAATTGAATGCACAATACAGTTTAACAACTTTTTCAAGGGCTGAACGTTATAAATTCTACAGTTACCAGCAGAAACCAGGTCAGTCATTACAATCTTATTTGGTTGAGATCAAACCCTTAGCTCTCACATGTGAGTGGAGCAGGAGCATCTGAATCTAATTTAGCTGTTAAGTTTGTTATGGGTTGAATAACGAACATCATATTAATGACTTTCTGTAGTGTCAAGAAGTCTGCTGATGAACTTTTACAGATGGCATTAATGTATGAGGCTGCAGAAAATGAAGCATATGCTAAGATGAACACTAAAAATGAGGTACAAGTAACTGCAGTAAACCTCAAATTGAAACAGCTCTAACCTAAGTCTAAGCCACTGTTTTCAAAGAAAAATTCAACCACTCCACCCAAACTGCATGACCAGTACAAATGTGCATCATGTGGGTCGCCTCAGCATCGCAGGGACCAGTGCAAGTTCAGAGAAGTTCAGTGTCATGCCTGTAAACGTCAGGGTCATATTGCTAAAATTTGCAGGAGCAGGAGAACTGCAGTGATCAGTTCAGAGAGCACAGACCGTGCAGTGGTTCCTATTGCACCACAATGCAGACTAAAAATGTTCCTTTCTATGTGTGTCTTCAATTACCACAACTGAGGCATTAGTTGCATTTAATGGTAGATTCTGCTTCCCCAGTTACTTTTTATCAACCATCAAACATGGTTTGATCTGGATAAGCCACCATTGTCTCCTTGTAATAAGTTGCTACATGCATTTGAACAGCAACCAATTCAGTCACTGGGTTTGTTTACCACTTTGGCACTAGAACTGTTCTCCTAGTACACCTTTAACTTTTCTGGTTTCAAAAAATGGTGTCAACATTTAGGTAGAGATGCTCAGGTTCTTCTAAACATTCATATTGATCCAGCAGATTTTGGCCCACTTGCTGCTCCTGTCCAGGTACCACAAAGCAATAATCCACCCAAGCTTGGGGAGATTTTAGACATGTATCCAGAATTGTGGAAAGGCCTGGGATGTTACACAACAGCTAAAGCCAAGCTAGTTACAAAGCCTAATGCAGTCTCTAAGTTTTGTGTTCACAGAAACTTCCTTTTGCCTTAAAACCAGTGGTTGGGGCAGAATTGGACAGACTGGAAAAGCGGTGTACTGGAAAAGGTTTCAAATTCAGATTGGGCTACCAATTGTGGTGGTATCTAAACCAGGTGGTAAGGTTCGAATATGTGGAGATTTTAAGGTGACACTTAATCCAGTACTTAGCACAGATGTATTTCCTTTACACTTACCAGAGGATCTTTTCATAGACTTAATGTTGGTGTGGGGTTCTCTAAACTGGACCTCGCTGATGCATACCTTCAAGTGGAACTGGATACAGACTCTCAGAAACTGGTAGTGATTAATACACACCAAGGACTGTACAAGTACAAGCGGTTATGTTTTGGCCTTAGTTCTGCCCCTGCTATTTTTCAAAAAGTGATTGAGCAAATGGTGGGTGATATAACAGGTGTTGCTTGTTATTTGGATGACATCATTGTCACTGGCAAGACAGAAGCAGAACATTTATTTAACTTACAAAAGACTTTAGCGAGATTGCAACAGAGTGGATACTGACTCAGGAGAGAAAATGCCAATTTTGGAACCAAGTGTCAGGAACTTAGGTCACACTATTGACAAAGACGGAATTCGTCCAAATGATGAAAAGGTGGAAGCCGTTATAATGTATGCCTGAACCACAGATTGTTTCTAGAGCTACGCCATTCTTGAGTATGGTGTGCTACTATGACCGTTTCATACCTGGCTTAGCCACTAAATGTGCGATCCTAAATGAACTGTTACATAAGGGTACTCCATGGAATTGGACCAAGGGCCACAGTAAGGCAGTTCAAGCCATCACGCCTCTCCCTAATCAATGTGAATAATTTAGCGCATTATGACCCTAACCTACCTATCACATTGGCCTGTGATGCTAGTCCTGTGGGTATAGGAGCTGTCCTTTCCATACAGATCCAGAAGGAGTGGAGAAGCCGATAGCCCATGCTTCATGCAAACTCACTGCAGCTGAAAGGAATTACACCCAGATTCAGAGAGAGCATTAGCGATTGTGTTTGGAGTCCAGAAATTTCACCAATACTTGGTAGGTCGCAAGTTTCACCTGAAGATAGATCACAAGCCACTAGTGACAATTTTCAGTCCAGAAAAAGGAATTCCAGAGATAGCTGCTAGCCAGCTTCAACTATAGGCATTAATTTTGTCTGCCTATAATTTAAGTTACATACCAACCAACAAACCAGCATGGAAATGTGGATGCCTTGTCAAGGTTACCAATAGCCAGAGAAATGGAGTTCAATATGGGACTTAAAGAGGAGCCATTAGTATGCCAGATGGGGCCAGATAGTTTTCCAGTGCAATTCAAAGATATGGAGGATTCTACTGTTGTGTGTGCAATGGAGCTACAACAGTTAGATCAGCTTCCAGTACTAGCCAAGGATATTGCAAAAGCGACTAGTCAAGATGCAGTTTTGAAAAAGTGTATCAGTATACGCTTGAGGGTTGGCATGAAGGCACTACTTGTTTAGCTGAACTACAACCCTACTATACAAAGAGACAGCAGTTGTCCATTGCTGAGGTGTCTTCTTTTAGGATTGTGTGTCATAGTACACCAATGTTATCACTCATATGTGTTGACTTTTTTGCATGCAGGCCATCCTGGCATTTCTAAAATGAAATCCTAGCCAGACTTCACATATGGTGGCCTTCCATTGATAGAAACATATACCAGCTTGTGCAAAGATGTGAAGGTTGTGCTGTATCGATGAGAAATCCAGCAAGAGCTCCAGTTCACCATTGGGAACAACCTGAAAACTCTGGCAAAGGTTGCATATTGATTTTCAGGACCTATTTAAATTCCATATGGTTACTCTTAACTGATGCTTATAGTAAATGGCCAGAAATTCATCAAATGTCTTTGACAACTACTGAGAGTACCATTAAAGTGTTGAAATCTATCTTTACTACCCATGGTTTTCCGTAGTGATTGTCTCGGATAACAGACCAAAGTTCACATCTGTTGAATTCCAAGCATTTTGCCAGCAACGTGGTATCCACCATATTTTCTCACCTCCCTATCATCCAAGTTCAAATGGCGAAGTGAACACTTGGTTCAGACTTTTAAAAGAGTATGAACAAAGCTAATCTTACTACACCGACGGCAATACAGTTATCTCTTTGGACTTTCTTACTATGTATCGAACACCACATTGTGTCACAGGAATATCCCCTATAGAATTGTTGTTTGGATGTCAGATTCAAACTCAATTGAACCTTCTCCACCCTCTAGGCTACAAGACAGTAATTGAAATGCTTCCTAAGATCAGATCCTTCAAACCCAATGATCTTATGTGGGTCAGGATGTATGCAGGCCTGAAGAGATGGATAGAGGCGTGGTAGAAAAAAGTTCGAAAATGTTGTCTATAGTGTTCGACTGACTAACCAAAGGAGAGTGAAAAAACACGTGGACCAATTACCTACTAGAATTGAGACAGAACAAAAAGTGATACCCAGAGTCGGGTAGTTATCCAGCATTATTTCTTCCAGAACAAGAACAGGAACAGATAGCGGAACTACAGCAACTGAGACAAGATGTGGCTGATGCTAATCAGATTCCAGAGCAACAGCCTCAGTCCTACTACATCAGTCAGAATGTATAAGACGTCCACCAAAGAGAATGGACTTGTAGAGATTTAGTCTAATGACTTAAGACTAACTAAAAGGGACATTGCAGTAATAACTTTAATAGTTTCATATTACTTCTGAATTATTGACTTGGTAACTTTCTAGATAAGTCAGGAGGATTGTTATATGCAGTACAGCTTTAAGAAATGTATTCCCTGTAACTTCTTCCTGTGTGTGTTGAGATCAGTTTTCCCCTTATGTCTGTGCTGAATGGAAGTAAATAGAAGGCCTAGATTTCTGTGTGATGTGTTTCGTATTACAAGACCCTGATGTGTATAAGTTACTTATTTTCAGCCACCAAATACAACAACAGTCACTATGGCAATTTCCAAAATTGTGCCAGAAGTCACTTTTTCATACTTTAAAATGTTTTGCCTTTGACTTAGTGTTCTATTGGCTGCATAGTTCAATGTTTAAAATCTTGTTCTCTCCACATTCTTGGGAGACTGAACTACTTGGGAAGGTGTATATTGTGTTATCGCTTGCTTCCAACCAAATGGAACAGATGATCATCAAAAACAATGCTTTCAAGTGCACAGAGTTTTACATCGTGATTCTTAACATTTAGAAATGCATTAAACATTTTCTCTTTAATACATTCACTAAATTTTTAACCCAATTCTGCCAGGACAAAATCTCAAACCAGAGCCACACCACAAAAGTAGCATGACTTTGTTCCTGACCCACCCAGCCTTGTTGCTGAAGGCTGTGGAGTGGCCACTGGATAAAATCACCAGTCCAACATAGCTAGTGGTCTTTCCTGTGGTCAGCTAGCCATAGCCACTACCACTACAAAAAACTCCTCTATTTACTTGTTCCATATATCTATTCTATCTGCAGTACTAAAGATGGAGATGCCCTAGGGAAAGAAGTAATCTAAAACAAGCATTTGTCAATGCCGAATGTTGTCTTGCTGGTTTTGGCGTTGGTAGTGCAGGAGTTAGAGAGACACATAATAGAAGTAGCAGTGAAGTATAGAACCAACATCAACCCCACCCCACCCTGCAGAGTGACAGGCATTGGGGGTATCGTTTGGGTAAGCTGGCCATAACACTCATGCTATTTCACCTCACCCTACCCTGCAGAGTCTGACAAGTGTCATGTTGTGCCTTGGGGTCATCTGGCCTTATGCTCACCCCATTTCATAAGGAAGTATGTTGAGATGGGTGCAGCATAGGAGAATGGGTTGAACTTGGGGCTGAAGAGTCCAGGCACACCTTGATGCCTGTCAGTGGCTGCAGGTGGAGGTGGAGGACCAAAGGCATGAGCAGTACAGCAGACAATCCAAAGACACACCCCTGATGCCTGTTAGTCTGTACAGGGTGAGATGTAATAGTTAGAAACCCTAATGCCCTGGGCGTGTGTTGGTATTTGCACTCCAAATTTTAAACGTGGCCTTTTGTGACCCCACCTCATGAAAGCATTTGGGACCTCTGTTCATGAACAGTGCCCTGTGATTTTGTTAATCTGTCTCAAACGTTGATTTCCACAGTGACCGCGCCATTCTGTACCACATGAAAATGTTAGCTGCACGATTGATAAGGAGGTGTGAAGAGATGGCAATGTGGGAAATCTGGGTGAAAATATTAAACATTCTTGAAGTTGCGGTGTGTGTGAAAACTGGACATCACACGCTTGTAACAGTCACATTTAGTGGAATTATTTCACCAAATTTTAACATAGCCATTTGGGATCTCTGCTCATGAACAGTGGCACTATGATTATCTTAATGTACCAGAACGTTGATTTCCCACAGCGATCGTGTGATTGTGCCAGATGTGCAAAACTACATTTCAGGCAGGATGTGACAAATGACAGCTGAACTGTTCATAAGAAGGTGTGCAAAATGACAATGTTGAAAATCTGGAGTGGAAATATTACAAATTCTGAACTTATGACTGTCCATGAACACTGTGCAACACACGCTTGTAATATAGTCATTTTATGGAATTTGTTCACCAAATTTTCAACATAGGTATTTTGGGACCTCTGCTCATGAACACCATCACTGTGATTTTCTTACTCTGTTCTGAACATTGTTTTTCTACAGCGACTGTGCCATGCGTGCTGGATGTGCTGGAAACACAGTTCAGGTAGGATGTGGGAAATGAAAGCTGTACTGTTCATAAGGAGGTGTGAAAAAATGGCAATGGTGAAAATCTGAGCACAAATATAAAAATTATTGAACTTACGAGTGTGCGGAAACTGCACAACGACGCTTGTAAAACAGTCATTTTATGGACGCTTGTCACCTAATTTTCAACATAGGCATTTACCTCTGCTCATGAACAGAGTCACTGTGATTTTCTAATCTGTCCCAAACACTGATTTCCCACAAGCGACCCACGCTATTCTGCGCCCGGAAGTGCAGTGGTTGAGCCGCAGGTTGGGAGAGGTGCTGCAGACTGCGAAGGACCATTTTCTACTTTGCAGGGGAAAAACATCACGGGAAGGTTTTTGTTTTACAGGTACATTTGGCACGCTGGGGTGGGCTCCCAGCATGTTTTTTGGGGGACTGGAGCCGATGGGATTGAGCACCCCATCGGCAAATAAAAGTGTGTTTGGGGGCATGATGCCGACAGGATTGGGATCCCCGTTGGCAAATGAACTGGGGAGGGTGTCACCTGTGGGTTTTCAGGGGACTGTAGCCTGACAGGATTGGGCACCTGGTTAGCAAATAAAAGTGTTGGGGGGATGATGCTGACAGGGATTGGGCTCCCCGTGCGTCAGATAATTGGAGGGGATTGTAGCCGATGGGGATTGGGCACCCGTCAACAAATAAAGAGTGTTGAGTTATGCCGACAGGGGATTGGGCACCCCCATAAATGGTTTTTCAGGGACTGTGCGAGGCAGACGGCACAGCTGCCACCATGTCGCACTGCAACTTACACTGGAAAAGGCACGCCTGCAATGAGGAGGAGCTCCCTCATTTCAGCGCTAAAACCTTTCAATTTGGTGGACACGCTTTTGCACTGCTGTCATAGATAGTGTGCAATCCAATTCATGCCACGGAGCCCAGCCCCAAAAGCAGTGCTGCCACAGGCCACAACAGGACCAGCGCCTCAAAACTGCTATTCCAAGTTACCACAACATGTTTCTTGAGCAGGCACAAGACAACATAAAAGTGAACAATTCAGAAATCTAAGGAAAATCAGATCTCCACCTCGTGGTAGATTTTGGGGTGGGGTAATTAAGTTGTTTAAAACAAAATAGTAGATTCCTTAGTACATAAATTCTGTCCAAGCTATTTTTCATTTAGACCATATTTGTGGTTTAAAGTACCAAATCTGTCAATCCAGTAAGCTTCTTTCTTGAGAAGTTTTTGTCAACATCTCTTGTCTCTAATCCTACAGATCTAAGCATGGATGGATTATGGCCTTGACTTTTAAAATGACTAGCAATAGTTGAATTCTTATCCCCCTTCTAATATCACTTCACAAAGTGTTACAGAACCTTCTAAGAAGCAATAGCAATGCACAACTCGCTCATTGATAACCATGAAAAGGCATATCCCAGTCCCCAATGCATTTAAGTGGGACAGCTGAAAAACCCTTCCTGAATCTGACCCAATAGGAATTGGTCTGCTATGCAGACCAGCCCTATAATGAATTTATTCAATACAATTCTGCACTTCACCTAGAATACAAATCGGCTTAGCTTATTTTGTTTTGTTATTTGTTTTAGACAAGTCCTCAACTATGTCACAAACAAAAACTTAAAATTTCCATTTATTAAATAAACACCTACAAAATCTCCTTTACTCTTATACTGTTTAAAATAATACAGCTTTGGTACACACACACACACACACACACACACACGTGTGTGTGACTGTCTGCTGACTGGCCTGTAACAGATCTTTAGTTTTACTTTCTGTTACTCAAGGAGTTCTGATAAAAATACTTATTTTCACTCTACAAGTGTATAGAAATCTATCTTCACAGATTCAGATTTAGAAAGGGAACAAAACTGTCAAGATTTCTACGTTTTGTCTCATCTTAAACAGTTGGAAGTAGATTGCTCATTCACAGCAGCTCTGACGTTTGTCTCTCCTGCCTGTAGCATCTAGGAGTGCTGGGTCACATGAGCTGCCTTCAGTGAGCTTCCAAACTGGCCTCTGATTGGACAGGAAGTCTCTAATCTTTTTATAGCTCAACTTTATTAAGTATACTAGTATAGGTCAGACAATCCATAGCAGGACCAGATCAATTACACATGCTACACTTTCACCTAAATTAAACAAGCATGCAAGTGTCAACTTCCAGTCCCTGAGTCTCGAGAGAGCTTGAACTGAAAGCCACCACAGTATAGCCCCAAAAGCACCGATTGTTTGCTTTCCTTCCCAAGTAACTAACAGCCTATTATTGATCATATCTAGGAAATACTATTCATTACTCATACATCCCTACTGTTTACATTCAGCCACTTTCATTGAGGAGACAAGCTGCTTCCATTATTCTTTTCTCTTTAAATAAATCAGTTTCCTTGTCTGTGGCTTAAAATTATTCATGATAATGTTTTGGTCTAAAATACTTCCAGGGGCTGTCCCAAGGACTCCATTTTGATACTCCTGCCAACAGCACACTATCTCGTGGCTCCTCCCTCAGCCTCCCTGCCTGCCAGAATGGCTTCTGAACTACAGGCTTTGCTCTGTGACCAATCAACATTTTCAGATCAGCATCCCCCCAGGTCACTGAGACAAGTGGGACTATTTGTCCCTGATATAGCCCACACTTTAAATTATATGTGTACGAGGAGTCACGTGATGCACTTCGAGGGAGCAGCAGTGCATGGAAGCAGCTCTGCTGAGATTCAGACAAAAAAAATATATCATAGCAATCCGAATACAGTTATAGACATTTTATTATTTTGATTCCCTACAATATTGTTGCTTTGAAGTAAGTGAAACAGCTGCAGAAATGGACCTGGATGGGGAGAGAGGCCAGTCTTTGCTACTCCAAAGCCACTGCCAGAAAGGTGCCAAGGTCCTTAGTGCCATACCGTCATGACAAATCACTGATCTCCCCAGAGGCACAACAACCAGAGACTCTGACTTTGGAGTACCTCATTTGAGAACTTGCCAACCTTAATGAAGCCATACCAGAGCTAGCCAGTAACTTTAAAACCTTACAGCCACAATAAGCTCAATCGGTGGGTGGGGGATGCGGAGGTATTGGTGAGTTCAGTAGAGCTTTGTCAAGAAAAACTGAAGCCTGAGGTGGCGGCTTTGAGGTGTAAAGTCTCTAAACTTGAGGAGCAGCTGGAGGATGAGGAGGATCGCAGCCAAAGGATCAGTCTGGTCCTGGTTGGTTAGCTGAAACAATCGGAAGGACCGCACACCCTGCAATCCATTCAAAAATTGTGCCAGAAAGTCTGTGGTCCCTCCCTACATGGCCCTAATTACATTATAGACAGGGTCCACCGAGCATTGTGCCCACTCCTTTGGATGGTGAACATCCCAGGCCCATAATATATTTTTCTGTTCAACTACCTGGACAAAGTCATGTTCTGGCAAGAGTGAGAGCTGAAGGAGATTCAATGGGAAGCCAGGAACCTATTCCTGTTTCAAGATTTGAGTCACAGGTCAGGCTTAAACATCTTATCAAGAAATAAATGCTAAATTATATGCGCCCACATTAAATTGAGGGTTTTGTATCCCGCTAAGCTGGTAGTCAGCACAAAACTGGGCAAAAACAATTTGTATGTGCGGGGCAAGCCAGGCAGGACTTACCAGCCTTTTTCCAGACCTCTTTTCCAGCCATCTGTCAAGGAGGAGGACTGTGCCACGACAGGCACAAGATCGGCACTGGAGAGACAGGACTTGAGCCTGCATGCAGGAAATCATCGCTGATAAGCAAGTTGGTAGAGAGACATATAAAGCTGGATTTAAATTGTTTTGCTTGTTCAGGATCACCAGATGTTTCAAGGCTGCTGAGAACAGT
Source organism: Neoceratodus forsteri (assembly GCA_016271365.2). Lineage (NCBI taxonomy): Eukaryota > Metazoa > Chordata > Ceratodontiformes > Ceratodontidae > Neoceratodus > Neoceratodus forsteri. Next base: position 571,985,555 of record CM028137.1, read on the forward strand.
TAGTAGGGTGAGTGTCAGAACTTGATCTAATTTCGGACCTACTTTACATTTTATTGTCTACATAAGATGGTGTAGGAAGGGAGGAAGTATGCCACTGAGATAAACCCTGATTTTCAAGCACCAAGACAGACATTTAGTCTCGCATTTCATGCTAAGGCACTACCAAACTTTAGCTGGTGACAAGGTTCCTCAGAGTTAAAAAGCCTTATAACAGCACTGGGCTCCCAGCCCTAGACTCAGCATGCACACCTCAGTCATGTGTTGTGCCATTCATCTGTGACAGACTGTGCATCGCTGATTACAGAAGCACCATGGAGACACAGGCAGGGCAGGCTGACTTGAGATCAGACCACACCCTAGGACTTCAAGGTTAAGCAACAGGGGATCTCCTCGGGCAAAGATACAGGGCCCTATACACTATGCCTATGTACGCATATCTTGGGTGCATAGGCATCCCTATGGGAATGCAGTGCAGCAAGGGTCCCACAGCACTCACTATCGTGTACTGGCCAGATGCGCACCGGATCCCTGCCGTGGCAGGCAGCTACGCACTATAAGCGGGCCAGGAGTGTGTCAGGGTGTGCCTGCATGCTGTGTGATTCATGAAGGTGTGGAATCACATGGAGTGCCACGTACGGGAGTGTAGGAGTTACAGCTGGGTGACCCTGGCGTAACAGTGCTACATGCCCAGCCCTTGTGCGACAAAGCCCCATGACAGGCACGTCCCAACATGTGGTACCACTGACAGATGTGTGTATATATATATATATATATATATATATATACATACACACACACACACACACACACACACACACACACACACTCAGTCAGAAGCCCCCTACTGGCCACAATAGCATAAATGCTAAAGGAGATAGGAAATGAGCAACAGGTGGTGTTAACTGTTAAATAAATCATAACTGCCAAACAAATGCCTCTGTCTGCCCTTTTCTGAGTCTAAAAATGATTCAATGATATATCTGTATGCTCCTTCCAATGTTGCTCACCAAACGGTGCAACTACATCCCTGTAAATGACCAACTAAATAAAAAGCACAGCATTCTCTGACGATCAGCTCTGCCCCATCTTTTCTCCTTGTCCAGTTGCCTTCCAATTACAGACTCATCTCGAATATCTGTATGTGTCAGTGACACTACTCCTTGCTGTAGCAGTACCCTTCAGTTGGCTTAGCTGTCACCAACCCTCGCCCCAACCCCCATTCTCAACTCCAACTGTAGCACTGTCTTCCCCACCTTGTGCACTTACCTCTGGCCCCTGTCTGTCATCAAGCAGTACTGTTAGACCCTCCAATACCTTTCATTTGTGGTTGGCAATCACCTGTGTCTTCCTCCCCAGCCCTCTCCAGATTTACTTTCAGGGCAGGAAGCTCAGGAAATGCCTCAGTGCCTCAAAGCACCCATTTCAACTGACAAGCAATACACAATATCCATTCTCCGGTCCCCATGACATCTACAATTGGGGCTTGAGAAAACATCGGCATGCCACCTATTCTTGGCAGCCAGAAATGCTGCATGTTTCCTTGTTACCCCAACCCTAATACATGCAGGGTCTTTGTTCCCCACCCCACAGACTGCACAATGAGGCAGGGGCACAACACTAAACGTTCTCTTAGTGCTACTGTGCACCTGCAGCTTTTTGGTATCCTAGAGGCACCAGAGGAACTGTGGTGCATGCTCCCCATCCTGCTGCTGGAATGTGTCTGGGGACAAGGTAGCAATAGTGAGAATACATGCATTTCTTTCAGGAGACAAGAAAGGCAGCAGTGATGTTGTCCCATGCCCCAATTTCGCAGATATCCTGGGGACCTGGAGAACAGACTTCATGTGCAGCTCGCTAGATGTAATGGGCACTTTGAGGTGCTGAGGCATTTCCTGGGCTCCTCAGCCCTGGCTGCAGTTCTGGAGATGACTGGGGAGTGAAGACACAAGCAGCTGCCAGCTGCAAATGAACAGTGTTTGGAGGGAGTCTAGGTGCTGCTGGACCACAGACAGGGGCCATAGGTAAGCATACAAGGAGGCTACTGCTACAGGTGGTGGGGATGATGGTGCGGTTAGGTGACAACTACAGCCAATGGTGTGAGGTAACACTATAGCGAGTGGGTAGTGTCATTGACACATCATGGATAGCCAAGATCTGTCTGTGATTTGAAAGGCGAATGGAAGAGGGACAAGATAGGGCACAGTCGATTGTCAATGACTGCTGTGATTTTCAGTTGGTCATTTACCAAGATGTGGTGTGGCACCAGCATTTATTATAGAACCATTGACTCCAGAGCACAAGCAATGGTTGACTGCATGCCGCATAAGAGATCTACTCTGGGACCCAGGTCCTGCATTCCAACCCCAAAACAGCCTGATCCAGCAACATGCAGCTGCGTGTCAGGGGGCAGGGCCATGGACAGGTGGCTAGTAATAGTGAATACCAGCTGGTGCACACCTGTCCAGGGTGCGAGCTGTGTGGGCAGGGTATGCGTCTTTGGCATGTACTTTCGCCCTTTTGTGCATAAGGCCCAATGTGATCAATAGCAATTTTAATGATTACAACAGCCTAATGTTTCATGATTTACTAACAGCAAAGCTGCATGTTTAGTTGATTGTTATGAAGGTTACGAAACTCTTTAGAATTTCTGAGATTTTGCTTTAGAATGCTGACTTTTTTTTTTTCCACAGAGGGGAGTTAATGATACATATGTATGTACAACTGAACAGGTGAGAAGGAGGGTGCTTGGCCATGTTTGACTGACTGAGGGTGGGCGGAGATCAACAGAGGTCTCTCTATAGATAACTAGAGGCATGGTAGCAGCACCCCTTGACCACTTAGATGAGACTGCTGCTGCATTAGCATTATTCAGGATCTCAATTCTTGCTGGCTTCAGAGGGTACAACCACATAAAGATGTATTTACTATCTGACTAAATAGACTGGATTGCTCCAAATGCTATAAAATCTGAAAGTTCTTGGTACAGAGCATGTTCTCAGCTACCATTGGTCAGTCATGGACTAACTAGTGAGGAGGGGCTCATTAGGACCCAGTTAAAGCAGTGAGATCTGTGTTCAGTGTTATATATGTTTTGCTGTAGTTGAGGTACGTGTTGCTTGGTGGGAAGTGAGTTGCTCAGGTGTTGCCAGAAGGGAGACAAAAGTAGCCTTTGGGGGCAGCCCAGATCACCTATGCCATATTGTTTCAACTGATCCATGCATACTGCACACCAGTTCATTTCATGGAACATAAAGGGGAACAAGCCAAGGAACAACAGGACTGTGTCCTGCGGCACGTGAAGATGCCTGTCTGCAGGAAACACACTTAAAGCGTGAGTAGCTGCTGAGTTTTAGATGAGAATGGGTGGAGCAAGTATACAGGGTGGGGACAGTACAATGAAGAGAGGTGTAGGCATTTTAATATCCAGGTAGGTACCTTTCCAGCTGATTCAGGAGGTCTGGGATGGACACAGAGGAGGTATACCTTTTGCACTGATTACTGGAACAAAGTATTAACTGACTCAGTGTATGTCCCAAACGTGGACTCCCACATTTCTTTACACAGCTGGCTACTGAGTTGGCCCCTATATCTAGTTACCTATGTTATTCTGCAGGGACTGGTATTTGGTATACCAAACAGACATGGATAGATCAGGAGTGTTGAGGCATGGAGTCTCACCAGGACAGAAGACACTGAGAACATTTCTAGACACTTTGGGGCTCATCGACCCTAGCAGTAACTTTATCCAATCTGCAAAGCCTTTTCCTTTTATTCCAAGTCACATAATTCTTTCTCTCACATTGATTTCTTCCTCCTGAGTCAAGAATCTATCCCAGGCTACTGGTATGTGAGATGGAGGCCTTAGTTTTATCAGATCATGTGCCTGTACAGATAAAGTTAGGGCTGATACGAGGTCAGTGTAGATAACACATGGAAACTTTTTTAAATTTAGTTCACTTTTTGCACCTCTAACCAACCAGCCCCATTGGTCTGAACCCCTGCATCCAGCCGCATCACCTGCCTTCTCCAGGACTTACCTCAGCTCCATAGCACCTAAGCTTGCCCCAGGGCAGGGCCACTGGGGTTATCACATTTTCCCCAATGGAGACTAGGTAGATATGGCAGAGTAAGCACCACAGTCGGCAATGTGAGGCCTCTGAGGGCAGAGCGGGCATCCTGCTGCACCGATTGGGCATTGTTTTCACCATTCATCTCCCAGGAGGCACGGCATGCAGTGATGTTGTGGTGTACAAGCCAACATCTGCCCCATCTCCCCTATCTTGCGAGCCGCCAGCTGTCGGACCCCAGCTTCCACTAGGGGGCCAGTCGATGCCAGTCACTGTCTCCCCCGGAGGAGGACAACAGTCCTGGGATGTTCAATCCTCCCACCTGCTGGCCCTCTGACACCTCAGGCTGGTGTCCAAACCCAGCTCATTGATGTCATGAGCGGTGGCTCTACCACTGTGCCAGCAGGCCAGCAAGACATGGAACTTTAACTCTCAGCTGCTGAAAGAAAAGCACTGTCTGAGAAAACTAAAAAGCAGATCCAGCAATTCCAACAAGAGAATGAAGGGACAACAGGGGACTGGACACTGTTTGGGCAGTTGCTAAAAGTTATCTTGGGAGTATAAGGCTGGCAAACATCTGGAAAAACAGAAGAAATAGTCACACCTTCTAAAGAGATACGCAATATAAGAAAAGAATCTGAAACCTACCACCCCAGGGATACTTGGCTTAATTTAACAGCAGGGGCACAGTATATTGACATTGTGCAGGAAAAGTACAAGTCATTTTTAATGCACGGGTAATGTATACAACCAGGAGAAAAAGGCAGACATTTAATGGTGTTGCATCTCAAGAGCAAGGGATCATAAAGGGCATTAAGGTGGAGGGCAAATAGGCTGCCAACAAACTCCAGGGAGACTGCAGAGATATTCAGGCAGTACTACCATGTCCTTATACAGATAAGGCAGAAAATGAGGATATAGAGGAGGCATTGCAGCAATTTTAGGGGACACAAGATACCACAACTAACAAAGGCACAGCAAGAGCTGCTGGACAGGCCTGTGAGGGAGGAATAGGTCAGAACTGCTACTAAAGGAATGAGCACAGGCAAGGCCCCAGGCCTGGATGGATTCTCTTCTAATTTTTATAATATTTTAATAATGAACCAATCTCTATCCTGACCAGGCTGTTCAATCACGCTTAAAGACAGCCTTAGAGAACCTACCCTAACGAAAACTAGGATATCACTCATCCCAAAGCTAGGGTAGGATGACACTCATGTTACCACTCCATAGGTCAATCTCCTTAATTAATATAGACCTTGGAAATACAAGCTAAGGTCTTGGCAGCTAGGTTGAATCATGTGTGGGATGTGCTAACAGGCCCATAGCAGGTAAGATTTATGGGTGGGAGGGTCTCCAATGAAACCACTGAAAGCTACACCATCAGACCTCTGCATCCAAGGGCTGACCATCAGGCTGTGTTGGTCTCCTGGATGCAGAGAAGGTGTGTGACAAGGTTGCCTGGGAGTACCTTTTGCAGATCAAGAGAAAGTACAACATTCTCAAAATTTTGTGGTTTGTCAAGGTGTTAAATCAGATGCCATCAGTCAGAGTGTACTGTAATAGGGCTTTATCAGGCAAAATATAACTAACCAGGGACACCAGGCAGGGCTGTCCCTGTCTCCAATGCTATTTCATCTCTACCTAGAACCCCTAGCCCTCAAGATTAAACAAAATGACAAAAATTAGAGGCATAAGGATAAGTAGCCAGGCACTTAAGATCTCCACATATGTGGATGACTACTACTGCACGTAGTTTACTCCCAGACATCGGTGCCAGAAGTGTTATCAAGAAATAGAGATGTTTAGTAAATTTCTGCATATAAATTGAATCTTGGTAAAGCTTGTGTGTTCCCAATTAGCAGACAGGTGGGCAAACAAGACATCAGACATGGAGCTTCAATGGAAAAGAAGAAAAGAAAGAGAGAGAAGCGAGGTGTAGAGGATGGCACCATTGGGAGAAAGGGAGGTAGAGTCACTGAGCTATCAGGTAGGAAGACTCACATAGGGTGGTTTACGGGCCACCAGGGCAGGGAGAAAAGAGAGGAGGTGAGAGATAAGGAACTAGGTGCTGAAGTAGGGAGAGGGGCTGAAAGGGTCAGGGAGGCAGTGAGGGCTAAAAGAGGGTCTTTAAGAGGTACAAAGTAAAGCAGGGGATGAAGAATGGGATGAGTACCAGGAGAAAACTGGAAAGGCCAAGACGGCAGTCAGGACTGCAAAGGCAGACACAAAGCTATGTATTGCAGAGGGTAAAACAGTTCTTTAGATATATTAGAAAAAAGAAAGACATGAGGGGAATTGTCAGGCTAATGGAGTGGTGCAAGGTAATAGAGAAGGACAGGAAGAAAGCAACTGTGCTAAACGACTATTGTACTCTGCTCAGTATACACTAGAGGCGAAAAGCAGACCCTTGCCATAGAGTGGCATAAAGGCAGCTGATAAGGATGTCCCAAAATGAAACTGCAGAAATTCTACTCATGAAGAGTCGAAAAGGGCCATCAGCCCTGAAAATAAACAAGGCTCTGGGTGCAGATGGGATGCATCTGAGGGTGCTAAGTGAACTGGCATTGGTCTTAGCCAAACACATGGTAAGGCTATTTAACAGCTCTATGTAACAAGGGTGGTTCTCCAGGGACTGGAGGATGGCGGATGTGGTTCCGCTGCACAAGGGAGGGACAAGAAGCAGCTGAGAAATTATTACCTGTCAGCTGTACCTCCACGGTGAGAAAACTGATGGAGACACCAGTCAAAGAAGATCCAGGAAAATATCAGGAGGAAAAACAAACTCAGAATAGTACATAGCATAGATCTGTGACAGAGAGCTCTTGTCAGACTAACCTGATAGTATTCTTTGACTGGACAACCAAGGTAGTTGATAAGAGGCCACACTGTAGATTTACTCTCCTTGACTTCAGCAAGGCATTCATCTTGGTGCCACATCAAAGGCTGCTGAAGAAGATGGGAAAATTCTGGAACAGCTAAGGAAATAATATGGTGAGTAGGGATCTGGTTGGAGGTGAAGCAACAGGTAGTTGTGGTGAATGGGGTAGATCAGAGGAAGAGAAGTCACTAGTGGATTACCATAGGGATATGTTCTGAGCCCAGTCCTCTTCAATATGTTCATCAGTGACATGGGAGAGGGAATCCAGGGCAGGTTGAGTCTATTCACAGATGATATCAAACTCTGTGGTAGGGTTGACAACATGAAGAGGATAAGTGAGTTGCAGAGAGACCTGCAAAGGCTGGAAAATTGGCCAAAATTCTAGCAGCTGAAATTAATTTCCACAAAGTAATGCACTTAGGAACAAAACCTCAAAACAGAGTATCAGATGGGGGTTAAGCTGGACACTACATCAGTGGAAAGAGACCAAGAGTCATCATTAGTGACCTCTTAAGCAAACCAGCCAATGTAACAAGGCCTTCAGCAAGGTTAACAGGATGCTAGGGTGCCTCGCAGAGGGTTCAACAGTAGAAGGCAGGAGGCACTGTTACTACTGTATAGGTCACTGGTGAGGCCTACTGTGCCTAATCTCTGCAGCTCCACCTAAAAAAGGACAGGGACAGGCTAGAGAAGGTGCAACATAGGATGACCAAGATGATTCAGGATCAGAAGGACAGATCCTATGAGGATTGACTAAAGGCACTGGACATGTATTCACTCAAAGACAGAAGAAAAAGGAGGATATGCTAGAGGTCGTCAGACTCCTGAAAAGGAATTAACAAGGTGGACTGTGAGGAGCTATTTACCAGAAACAGAAAATAGGACAAGGGATCATGAGTGGAGGTTAATGGGGGAAGGGTTAAAAAGAATGTGAGGAAGTATTAATTTATAGAAAAAGTGGTTGAGTCATGGATTGGATGGCTGGCAGAGGTGGTGGATGACAAAGTCATAAATGGCTTAAAACATGGCTGGCATAAAGTCAAGAAGATATTAGCTACTCAGCAAGAAGTGAGGGCATAAACACAGATAACAAAAGCGGTAATAGTGTAAGCAAAGACCCTATACAGAAAATAGATCCAGGGGTATGAGAGGTAATATGGGCAGACTGGATGGACCATCGATCTTTTCTTCCACCATCATCTATGTTTCTATGACTTTCTCCTATATATTTGTGTTTATATTAATTATAACTTATTGACCTATACACTGAGGAGTCAGACATGCTTCCTCTTTATCCAGCTGATACTAAGCTCTGTGGTAGGGTTGACAACATGAAGAACAGTAACAGGATTCAAGCATGCATGGATAGACACAAGGGGACCTTAGAAATAAGGTAAGGGGAGGAAAGACCAAAGATCAAGTAGGGTCTGGGGTGGCACAGTAGGTAGGGAAAATAGGGCAGACTAGGTGGGCCCAAAGGTCCTTCTCTGCCGACAACTTCTGTTTCTATATATCAGGACTATAATGTTTCCTTTCCAATTTTGGATATTTTCTACAACTCGATTATTTTGTTAAACAGGTTCAATAAAATGTGGGCCTGCTGGTCCAGTGGCGAGCAGTAGCACTACCACTTTCAGCATTGATGACTCAACTCGAAGGAACCTATGCTGAAGGGACAGCTGGGGGATTGAGGTCCAATAACTGCTCTTCTCCACTGGGGAGGGTTTGCAGGCAGGACCCAGTCATAGACTGGCCTCTAGCAGAAGCTGGGGGAAGACACCTATGACTGCCAGAATGCAAAGTGTGTGTGGGCAGACATTAATGTGAGAAGTGGGAGTGCATGGCATGCTTCATGGCGTCATTGCATGCCACGCTCTTGGGGAACCAGAAAACAGACAACTGCTGGCATCTGGATACGGTCAGACATCCACAGGCCTACATCAACCAGCTGGCCTGCAGCCAAAAACAATTCTGACGGCGATGGGGGTTGGGGAACTCTGTCGACCCTGTTAGGAAGAATAAGCCCTAGGAAAGACAGACTGCTGGTAAGTCCCAGTCGACATCAGGGTGGCAGGGCTGTGGTGTCTGGCAGATGGTAACCAACCAGGTAATAGACAGAGACATAAAAAATGTCAGTGCACCAATCAGGATGTAAGATATAGATTTCTGCCAGAACTGAATCAGACCCATGGTCTTGCAGCTTTTAAACCTAGAACTGCTTCTTTTATTTCTCATTCTCTGAAAGTCCCAAGATCAGAATTCCCTAATAACCTGGGCCCTGTGTACCAGTGGGCTACTACCCCTGCCTGATGACCACAACACAGGTTGAAGGGCCTGGGCTCTGTTCTGACAGTGACTGGGGTTCTTTCCCAAATCGAAATGACTAATGCATGGTGCCTCCACAAAGATTTTAGTGGGCCAGATGTTTGTAGTGTACAACTCCCTGGGATGATGTGCCTACCCACCTCCCCTTCCAGTCTCTCCCCACCCACACAGAATGCCACATAGCAGCTTAACACTATATGTTGCATGAAATTATTAGCTGTCACTAATAATATGCTCACAGACAGATTTAAGCAATAACAATAAAGATTTTATTAACTGGGGAATGGGAGTTGCAAAAGTATAACATTTGATAATGATTAGTAACTTTGAAATTCAGTACACTTTCTTTAACATCAATGGTACTCACTTCCACAGCAACACCATATGTAAGCCCCTCCCACTGGTACCAGTGTCCCTATTGAGTCTCGTGGGTACCTAGAAAAGGAAAAGGAGCAGGCCTGTAATCGCTTGCGCTGGGTGGCTGGGGTTGGGGCCCTGTAAGGATGAATTAACCTTAAATTGCAGAAACTGGTTATTTCCCAGACAGGGCAGCCCTGCCTGAACTCAAGAGTTCTGTAACTTTGGCTCAGTGCAGCAAGCTGTGAATGGAGGACTTGTAGCTGGATCAGCAGACCTGGAAGGCTGGAGGTCTAGCAGCTTGTCACCTTCCACCTTGACAGCAGAACCTAGCAGTTTGTCATCTTCTAACTGCTGGATGGGACCAGAGCTGATGACCAGGATCATCGTTAGCATCCACATCCAGGCATTCCCCATCCAAGGCAAATGCCCAGTGACACCAAGCTGTAGCATCATCTGGTCGACTCCCAGACTGTCCCTCTGGTAGTGACTCCTATTTGTAATGCAGAGTTCACACAATCTCTCTGGCCTGCATGGGACTGAGTACATACACTTCTGCCGGTGGCACTGGGCAGCTCCAGGCAGAACAGCAAACAGTCTCTCACTTTCTGCAGGCAGCAGACACAGCTTCATGGCAGATCTGAATCACTTTCTAGCAAACAGTACTAGTCTCTAGGGGTACCATGTCAACGCAGCAACGAAAAACGGCACAGGTAGAAATGGTGGTCTGTGTAATCTAGCATGGTCCAAAACCACTCTAGATTATATACACAAACTCCAAGACCACACGCATTTATTCCCATGCGTATGTGCAGTCAGGGGTTTGACCAAATACAAAATCTCTAGGTAGGACTCCACACTCTTTGGCAGTAACCTTTAATGCTTTCAGGCTCTCCAAGCTGTAGAAACCCAGAATGCTCAGCCGGCCTCGCCAGCACAGCAGTGGGATTTCCGCCATGACACCAGTGACTTGGGTTCGGGAATGGATCCAGGTCGCCAGAGGGCCAGCCGGGTGGAGAAGGATTGAATGTCCCTCAGACTGCTCTCATTCTCTGGGGGAGGGGCCTGTGTGCTCGGCACAGGGCGACATCTGGCGGAGGCTGGGTCATCGCCCTAGGACCAAGCATGAGTCGAGAGTAACTCTGGGGGGAGACAGATGCTGGCGTCATTGCACATCACCGCCCCAACTTACAGGGGACAAAAAAAATCCTCGTACCGCCTAAATGAAGCCCTGTCTCTGGGCTTGATTAGCCTCCTATCCCCATGCTCTCAAACAGATACTAGTATCAGCAGTACGGTCCCTCTATGGTGCTGTGACCCCACCCCTGGAAGTGAGTCAGCCAGGGTAACCGGAGGGATCAAGAAGGGCTTAGTAGGAGGTGGAAGTACCAGGACGCTTTGACTAGGCAGAGATAACACTGGATGCAGGTGAGGAGGCAAAATAACAGAATATATATAAAAAAAAAACCCAGAATGCTTCTCTCAAGGCTGGTCTCTGTCACTGGAACCAGCTCAAGCTCTGAACCTCAGTCCTAGCCCTTGTACTGACTGAGGGCTATTTTCAAGTGCCAAATTCTCTTCTCAGCCGGAAACTGGGAAATGCTGGTTCCCCAGTCAGTGGGAAACTTGGACAAGTCCCTTTGCAGCCACTTTGGAAGCTGTGGGCCCAGTTCCCAGCAGTGTCTCTTGCTCACACACAGCTCTCCTCTGTACTCAAGAAGCCTCTACCACCAACCCCCTCTTTCCTCAGGACATCCCTGGCACAATCTGCCCCATGCAGCTTTCTCCCCAACTGCCTCAGGAAAACTGCCACTCGCTATTGGTCAATACAGCTGTCTTCTCAAAGAAATTAATAGGCACTAGGCTTTTCTGGTTACCTGATTAGACAACGCTAAAGGCACTAAGAACAATGTTCACACCTCTACACAGGAGCCATAGCTGCAAGTCTTTGCATTCCCTGATCACTGACTGGGCAATAGAGGGTCAGGGGTAACAAAGATGATCCATACAAACAGTCCACACTAAGTTTAATGTTAGCATTGTGCTGCAAACAGAATAAACTGTTTTAACACACAAATGTTCTTGGGTTTAATAAAGGCAGCTGTGTACTATGTTCCAGTTGTGTAATGGGTGCTGAAGGAGCCTGGTTTGCTTGTCGCTAGTGCCGCAATGCTAAATCCCATTGTGGCAAGCAGAAAAACATTCACTAAACAGTGGAACATTTAAAGCAACAGTACACATATTAACTGGTCACCCACTTATTGGTTTAGTACACTTCTATTTGTTCCCGTTAAGTATGTCTGAGCCCTACATGAGTCAGAACACACTATAGACATGCCCACATATATAGCAAGGCGTTAGGGACATAATTCAGAATCTCTGGCTATACAGTAAAATACATACACTATATAGTGAAATACATACATCACGTAGTGAAATATTTACATTCTGCCTCCTTTCCTTTCCAGGGTCTGAGGGCTTGCTTCTGCAGCCCTCTCCCAGCCAAGGGGACAGTTGCCACTGGAATTTGCCCTGCAGGGTCTGAGGGCTTACTTCTGCAGCCCACCCCAGCCCAGCCAAGGACAGTTCACTGCCGGACTGTTCCAGGTAACGGACATGGAGGAGCTCTGAGTGCACTGTGTCACCGAAACTTTGAACTTGGCACCTTTTGTGGCACAGTAGCCCAATTTCATGGAGCTTAAATTTCATTGCTATTCAGAGGAGGCGCTTGTATTAATCTTACGTGAGCTGTGCTCCTTCAAGCTGAAATTTTCAGGACTGCACCATAATCTGCTTTTTAAACTAAATCCTGCAAATTAATTTTCTCAAATTGTTTAATTCAGCTATGCACTTTATTCCCTGTCTCTGCCTGGGAGTTGTCTCTTTGCTGACTTTTATTTATTTATTTAGCTTTTGTTAACCGGGTAAGTGCACATAGCCATAAGCGACTATTTTCAGGCACGACCTGGGAGAGTTTAGACATGCAGAAACTTAACAGGATAACAAATTATAAGTGCTTTACATACAATGAGTTAAACAGGATACAATATATCAGAACATACAAAGTAAGCGCTTTACATACAATGAGTTAAAGTTGATACAATGTATCAGAGACACACAAGTAGACCATTCATAAGGTCATAGGTGCCTACCTATGCAATGAATAGAGAGGACCTTGGACAATAAATTATCAGGTGACATATCATATGAACAGAACAAGGTACACAAAAACAAAACAGGTAATACAAAAGGAAGGAATAACCTTTGAGAGACTTACCAACAGCACTGTCATGTTTTGTACATTAATAACAGTAAATTGTGCCTTTTTGTCTGTTTTGTTCCTATTATACCATGTGATATGTATTTCCTCTGTGTACTATGTAACTTGCACCTCTGTATAACTGTTTGGAATATCCTATTGTACAACACTGTATATGTATTTGTTTTTAGCTGTTCCTTGATTTGTACTCTCCGGTTGTGCCTGAAAATAGGCAGTTCTGTCTAGTGCACTTACTTGGTTACCAAAACAAATAAATAAACACATAAATATGGTGACACACATATACAATGTAGTGAACCACATATACTGTCTACTGAAATATATACATCATATAGTGAAACACAGATACTGTATACTGAAATGCATATATCATATAGTGAAACACACGTTATATAGTGAAAGGTTTACATTATATAGCGAAATGATACACTATCTCCAAAATACATATTAGTACTAAAATCCACATACAATATGTGAAACAAATGCACTATGTACTGAAACATATACACTACCTATTGAGATACATACACTGCAGACTGAAAATCCACATAAACTATCTACCGAAACAAATATGCTATATATTGTAACACATACACTATATATTGAAAAGATCTGCATGCAGTATATACTGAAACAAATACACTCCATATTGAAATACATACACTAACTACTGAAATACATACATCACACACTGAAATATCCAAATACACTATTTTGCTGAAACAAATACACTATATATTAAAACATGTACACTATATACTGTATTAAAATACAGACATTGTCTATTGAAATAATTACACTATCTATTGAAAAATCTGCATACACTATATACTGAAACAAATACATTACCTACTGAATTACATACACAATATGTTAAAAATCCACATACACTATATACTGAAACAAATACACTACACAGTGAAACACACACTATATATTGAAATGTATCCTTTCATGCTACTCCTGAGGAACATTGATTATCCTCTATGCAATTTGCCGTACATCAATTTCAAGCATATATGTATTTTCTCTTTATGTATATACACATCGGATTTATGTACTATATCACCTTGTATCATGTGGATCTATGTATTTTGCTACCTTATATCTTGTGTACTATTGTAACCTTGTATTATTTGTCAGACTGTCTACTGTTCTATGCATTGTTATTTGTGTTTTACTCTGTGCGACTGTATGTGGCCCGGTATTTGAAAAACGGTCCCTTGGATCAGTGCAGCTACCTGGTTACCAAAGTCATAAATAAATAAAATAAATACATACATACATACACTATAGACTGAAAATCCATATACACTATATACTGAAACAAATACACTATATGCTGAAATTAGTCCCACCCCTGAAATGGCCTGCCCTGCACTCATTTCCAGCTGCATTCAGAGAGCTGCTGGCCTGGTGAAGGCTGTCTAAAGCTGCAGAGCAGAAGGTAAACAAACCAGGGCTATCTCTTATTTTACTTCCTTATGGGGTTTCCATCTTGTTTCCTTGCACACCTTTAATCAAATTTAAGAACACTGTGATGTGACAAGAAACTTTTAGAACTAATTTAAACATATACAGTAGTTTATTCTTTTAATTGAGTGCTGCCTTCATTTACTGTTAAAACACATTTGTATGGGAAACTAATACTTAGGATATTCCTAACATATCACTCTCAAACCATTTAAACAGACTGGACTGCATGTATTTTCTAGGTTAATTTTGATCAGATTTATGTGTAATTAATTTCTGTGTTAGTCCAGCAATTTATCTAAGCTGAATGCTTGGGAAGCACTGCAGAAACTGTGATAGTGTAAGCCAAACGTTTTCCTAGTTTGTACTCTATGTAGATTGTTTTGATTTAATTTTGTTTTTATTTTAATGTTTTGTTTAATAAAGGTTCTTGGTTAAGAAACAAAATATATATTTTTTGCAGCAATTGCTTGGGCCCAGTTCTCATCAGGAGCTCAGCTGGCATATGCATGATTTGCACATTTCTATCCTAAATAAAATTACTGTATATGCCTCACTGGTGGCATTCACATTCCCTAGCCTCCCTATTACATATCTGCAGAGCACTGCAAGGTGGACAGAGCTTTGCCAGGCACTTGATCTCCACTAATAAGGCTGCCCTGGTCTAGCCGCATAGTGCATAGATACCCTGCTTATATGGTATGAATGTGTTATTGGGTTTGAGATTCCCAAACTGTGTTTTCTTTATTTTTCCATAGACATTTTATCCTCTTAGTCACCCTGTGACCCCCTTTCCCACTGACCTGTCCAACTCCATCACCCATCATCCCCAGGACTTACCTGATCTGAGGCCCCCACCACCACCCCATGGTAGGACCTGGGGAAGAGGACCATTAACAAGGAAACACATATTCAAACAGGAGCGGAGCCTAGCTAGTAGTGCAGAGCCTGCGGCAAGTTGGTGGATCATTCTGCCACTGGCGGTTTTCTACCTTGGTTTCATCCTGGGCAGCCAAGCATGCAATGATGCCAATGCATGTAAAGGCAAATACCTGCTTTGTGCCTGCCTGAGCCCTCCTCCTTATGCCACTCCGATGCCCTGCCAGCCTTCCTCAGCTAGGTGGCTGTTGAAGAATGGGGTGGTCAGACTCCCCTCCCTGAGAGAGAGCAGTCCCTGAGATGCTCAATCATCTCTCCCCAGTTGACCCCTGTTCAACCAGGTCCACCCCAAAACCAGGCCACTGGCATGGGAGGCAGTACAGCTACCACCAAGCCGCTAGGCCAGCCCACCAGACTGTGTTTTTATAAGTAAATAAAACAGCACTTGGATGAAAGAAGAAGAAAAGTACAGTTACGTAAGAACTTACCGTAACAGTAGATCTTAGAGAAGAGCTCTTGCAGCAGGCTACCCCATTAAGACTATGCCACCAGGCACTAGGATCCCATGGAAAAATTCTAGCTAGCAGTATACGATATCAGACCACCTCTGATGTTGGCTAATGGTATAAAGGGGCAGTCCCAGCCCCACCTCAGTTCTCCCCAGAGACCCAGTTTACAGAAAAGATGGAAAACTGAGGAGGTTCGAATGTTCCCAAACTGAGGAAAATAAAAGACCAGGGGAAGGAGAGGAGGAAAGCAGCGCCTGCTGAAGAGCTCTTCTTGAAGAGCTACTGTTATGGTAAGTTGTTACGTAACTGTACTATCTTACTTCGAGTTGGAGCTCTTGCAGCAGGTGACACCATTAGGACTGAGTACTAAGCAGTACAAAGTAGACCCAGGTCAGAAGGGAGGGAGGGAGGGAGGAGGAAACTAAGGTCAGTGGGAGCATTCAAGAGAGGAATCTTTGAAGGATGGCTAGGTAAAACCAGCTCTCCACCAAGAGGCAATATCCTGGCTGTAGTGCTTTATGAAAGCATGCACTGAGCTTCAGGTACTGGCAGCGCATATGTCTGCTGCAGAAACATTCCTTAGGGATGCGAACAAAGCAGCAACCCCTGGTAGAGTGACCCTTAACCAAACTCGGTAAGGGTTTGTCATATTGTTGTAACACAAAGTGATGCAGTTCACTTGCTATTTGGGTAGTGTCTGCTTAGCCACTGGTGCCCCAATGGATTTTGGGTGAAGGAAACGAACAATTGGTCAGACTTCCGGGTAGATTGGGTGTGATCAACATAATAACAGAGCACCCAATGAACATCCAGAGTCTGCAGAAGGACCTCACCCTGATTAGAATACTCTGGATAATACATAGGCAAGTGGATGTCCTGATTTAGGATAAACTTGTACACCACTTTGGGAAGAAACTTAGGACTGGTTCTCAAAGACACCCTGTCCTTGTGGAAAACCAAATAAGGCTCTTTGCACATCAGAGCCTGAAGCTGGAAATCCTCTGAGCAGAAGTGACGGCACCTAAAAATAACATTTTCTATGACAGAAAGCTGAAGTCACAGTCTGCGGCTGGTTCAACGGGAGGCAAAGTAAGCTTCTCTAGCAAAAACAAAAGATCCCATGGGGGAATAGGGTCTCTAATGGAAATTTCAAATGCAACATGCCCCACAGGAAGGTGCAGGGTAGGTCCAGTTGGGCAATGTACTTGCCCTCCACTGGTGCATGATAGGCTGATACTGCTGAAAGGTACCTTAATGGAGGAACAGCAGAGTCCGGAATCTGAAAGGGAGAAGGTACTCCAGGACAGCGTTCACTGGGCAGGTGAATGGGTCTAGGTCGCGGTGGAAGCCCATAAGCAAAAACGCTTCCATTTCATGGTATAAGTAGCCCTGGTGGAAAGCTTTCTAGCCACAACAGACCTTTACTACCCTAGGGAAAGCCAGAAGCAGGCCATGGCTATATCTGCAGGAGCCAGGGCATGCAGATGTAGAGATCTGAGATCCAGATGGACCAGAGTGCCCTGCTCCTGGGATAGCAAGTGCAAAGTCAGGGACAGGGGATCGGAGGTTCCACTGCCAGCTGCTGCAACCAAATCTGTCGTGACCAGAGAGGGGCGATCAGGATCATGTCTGCCCTTCTGCCTGAAACTTAATTAGGGCCATCTGGGGAGGAGAAAGGAGGAAAGGCATACAGAAATCTTCCTGTCTGGCAAAGGGACAACACGTCTTTCAGAAAACACCAGGCCCTAGATCTACTAGCAGAAATTGGGCAGTTTGGCATTGCATGGGGACACGAAGAAGTCTAACTCTGGATGTCCCCACCTTTCAAAGGTTCTCTGCTATGGTTTGAAGAGCTCCCACTTGTGGACCTTGGACCAGGATCTGCTTAGGCCATCAGCCAAGGTGTTTTGGACTCCTGGAAAATGAACCATGATGAGGGACAAACCGTGATCTATGGCCCAGAACCACACCCTCATAGCCTCACGATAGAGAGGGTATGAGTGGATCTCCTTGTTTGTTGATGTAAAATACCATGGACGTGTTGTCCGTCTGGATCAATAGGGGGCTCAGATGAAGGTCTGGCTGGGCACCTGTAGAGCATAGAGAATGGCTCTCATCTCTAAGACATTGATATGAAGGGTTTGTTCCACTGGAGACCACGTGCCCTGGGTTTGCCAATCCCAGAAATGGGCTCCTCATCCTAGACCTGATGCATCTGTCGTTAGGATCTGTTACATGGAATCCTTCCGAAAGGAAACTCCGAGCTCAAGTTGGGAGGAGTCAGCCACCACGATAAGCGTATGAGTCACTGCTCTGGAGATCTGGATGGGCTGATCAAGATTATCTGATCATTGGTCCCACTGCACTCTGAGAGTCCACTGGGGACCTTCATGTAGAAGTCGAGCTGATGGGAGAGCCAAGGACAGTTCGCCACTGGAATTTGCCCGCACTGAAGTCTGAGGGCTTGCTTCTGCAGCCCTCCCAGCCAACCAAGGGCAGTTCACTGCCGAAATGTGCCCCAGGTATGGACATGGAGGAGCCCTGAGTGCTCTGTGTGCACGAAACCTTTCAACTTGGCACCTTTTGTGGCACAGTAGCCCAATTTCATGGAGCTTAAATTTCATTGCTATTCAGAGGAGAATTGCATTAATCTTGCGTGAGCTGTGCTCCTTCAAGCTGAAATTTTCAGGACTGTACCATAATCTGCTTTTAAACTAAATCCTGCAAATTAGTTTTCTCAAATTGTTTAATTCAACTACACTTTGCTCCCTGTCTCTGCCTGGGAATTGTCTCCTTGCTGACTTTTTTTTATTTATTTAGCTTTTGTTAACGGGTAAGTGCACTAGCCATAAAATGACTATTTTCAGGCACGACCGGAGGAAATACAGAACATGCAGAAACTTAACAGGATAACAAATTATAAGTGCTTTACATACAATGAGTTAAACAGGATACAATATATCAGAACATACAAAGTAAAGCGCTTTACATACAATGAGTTAAAGTGAATACAATATATCAGAGACACACAGAGTAGACCATTCATAAGTTCATAGGTGCCTACCTATGCAATGAATAGAGAGGACCTTGGACAATAAATTATCAGGTGACATATCATATGAACAGAACAAGGTACACAAAACAAAACAGGTAATACAAAAGGAAGGAATAACCATTGAGAGACTTACCAACAGCACTGTCATGTTTTGTACATTAATAACAGTAAATTGTGCTTTTTGTCTGTTTTGTTCCTATTATACCATGTGTATATGTACCTCCTCTGTGTACTGTGTAACTGCACCTCTGTATAACTGTTTGGAATATCCTATTGTACAACACTGTATATGTATTTGTTTTACCTGTTCCTTGATTTGTACTCTCCGGGTTGTGCCTGAAAATAGGCAGTTCTGTCTAGTGCACTTACTCGGTTACCAAAGCAAATAAATAAACACATAAATATGGTGACACACATATACAATGTAGTGAACCACATACACTGTCTACCTGAATATATACATCATATAGTGAAATACATATACTGTATACTGAAATGCATGTATCATATAGTGACCATGTACATTATCTGTATTGCACTACTGCTAAACTCAACTATTGTATGTATACCTGCCTTCTCTGTAACCCCTGCCCCAGGTCACACCGTGAGACAAGCATCTTTTGCTCAGCGTGCCTTTTCTGGTGTAACATTTTCAATAAATAGATAAATAAATAAACACATGTTATATAGTGAAATGTTTACATTATATAGTGAAATGCATACACTATCTACTGAAATACACATATTGAGTACTGAAAATCCACACACAATATATACTGAAACACATGCACTATGTACTGAAACATATACACTACCTATTGAGTTACATACACTACCAACTGAAAAATCCACATAAACTATCTACGAAACAAATATTCTATATATTGTAACACATACACTATATATTGAAAAAGATCTGCATGCAGTATATACTGAAACAAATACACTCCATATTGAAATACATACACTAACTACTGAAATACATACATCACACATTGAAACATCCACATACACTATTTACTGAAACAAATACACTATATATTAAACATATACACTATATATTAAAATACAGACATTGTTTATTGAAATAACTACACTATCTATTGAAAAAATCTGCATACACTATACTGAAACAAATACATTACCTACTGAAATACATACACAATATGTTAAAATCCACATACACTATATACTGAAACAAATACACTACACAGTGAAACACATACACTATGTATTGAAATGTATCCTTTTCATGCTACTCCTGAGGAACATTGATTATCTTCTATGCAATTTTCTGTATATCAATTTCATGTATATATATATATTTTCTCTTTATGTATATACACATTGGATTTATGTACTATATCTTGCATCATGTGGAGTCCACTGCACTCTGAGAGTCCACTGGGGACCCTCATGTAGAGTCGAGCTGATGGGACTGTCACTATGGCAGCCGCCATGTGACCGAGCAACTGAAGCAATGTCCAGGCTGGGACTTGGCAGGAAGAGGAAATCTCTGAGCCAGAGCCTGAAAACAGACCGCCGTGTCGGGAGGGAAGGCCTTTCCCTGCGCGGTGTCCAAAATGGCCTGCTATATTGCAGTGGTTAGCTAGGCCAAGGGAATGACTTTGGAATGTTCAGTGTGATTCCCAGATCTCTGAACATCTGGAAGGTATCCGGCAGGGTGGACAGCAGCTGATCTTTGGTAGGGGATGCCAGAAGCCAGTCATCTAGGTAGGGACAGATGTAATGGTCTTACCTTCTGAGAGCCACAGCCACCACTGCAAGGCACTTGTGAATACTCACAGTGCCGAGGAAAGGCTGAAGAGCCAGGCCCAAACTGGTAGTGTTTCCTGAAAGTAAACCTCAGAAACCTCCTGTGGGTCGGGAGCACCAAGATATGGAGGTAGGTGTCCTGCATATCGAGGGAACAAAGCTAATCCTTGGTGAAGCATGGGAATGAGGCCCAGCAGGGTCACTATCCTGAACCTCTTGTACTCTATGTAGTTGTTCAGGAGGCTTAGGTCTAGGATAGCGAAGATCCCCATCTTCTTGGGGACCAAGAAGAAGTGGAGTCGAACTCCTTTCCGCTAGGGATGGCGGGATAGGTTCTATAATGCTTGTCCAGGAGGGTCTGGATTTCTTCTTGAATGAGGGTGGTGTGGGATGGGGGAGTAGGAGGAGGGAACAGGAGGGCTGTCTGGAGGAAACTGGACAAGCTCCAGTGCATGTCCCTTTTCTGTCAGCTGAAGGACCCAGGCTTCTGCTGTAATCTTAGTTCACACCCTAGTTGTAGGGAGAACAGGCCCCCTACCACTTCCCCAAGGACTTGGCTGGAGGGAATCAGGCGGGAGTCGGGCACTGGCTCCTGGGTGGGCAAGAAAACCTGGGAGGACTTAGCGCCCTAGGATCTGTAGCACCAGTGGGCTGTAAGGGGCTTTATGGCGAAGGGCCCTCTAGCTTGCTGCCCTTGGGCGCTGACCTGCAGGGCAATGAAAGGTTTCAATCTCATGGGGTTTGGCTCCGATTTATCATCTGATGAACAAACTGGACTGCTTGCCTGAGCCCTGAAGGCCTGTGATAATCTTCTCTGAGTCCTCTCCAAGAGAACGGACCTTGAAAGAGGACATCCAGAATAGCTTCCTGGAGGTCCTGTTTAAAACCAGAGACTCTGAGCCAAGAGTATCTTCTCAGGCAGCAGCCCTAGTGGCAGTATCCGCTGACTCATGGGAGGAACATAAAGCGTGTTTTCCTATGTCCAGGCTGGATTGGATACTATCCAATAGTTCTGACTTCTGGGAAGTATCAGGCTGTGTTTGGGCCAACTCTAGGGCTTTTTGCCATAAAGTTTCTGGTATTGCACCATATGTGCCAAGAAATTGAGTGAATGTATGGTGCAGGTGGCTGAAGAGTAGATCTTGCAGCTGAACTGGTCTAGCCATTTGGATTCCTTGTCCAGGGGCTGTGAACTCGTATCGGAGTTGTTTGGTCCAGCTGTGGGCTGCTGTGAGGACCATAGAGTTGGCTTTTTGGGTGTTCCGCTGGAAAGGGTTCATTTTAGAGTTCTGTACAGCCTCTGTGCCTTTTTGAGACAGCTGAGGCTGAGGAAGGGTACCTCAAGCAAGCTTGGTGACATCCTGAAAAAATTTCACCAATGGTAGCACAACCAGAGGCTTAGGGTCATTCATACCCTTGAAATAGGCAAGCTACCTCTCTCTGGGTCCAAATCCTCAGTATCCCATTGTTTTAGGAACTGAATATGGTGCATCACGTCCATAAAGGTAGGGTCGTCCAGAGGTGACCTGGGAGAATCCCTGTGGACATCAGGCTGGAGAAGGAGGAGTACCAAAACCTCTGAGGACCCGGAGGATGAGGAGGAACTCCTTCTGGATGAGTCTGAAGAGGAAACCTAGTATAAGGTGTCAAGACCAGTGGCTGCAAGAGTGGCTTGGTGTCTGGAGGAAGACCAGGGCGAAGAGTGGTGTCTCTGCCTATGACACCTCGGGGACCCTTCGTCCAAGTGGTCTGGAGGAGGGGTGACCTTCTTAGAAGGAGGCAATGGCTTCCTGGATGGTGGAGGAGTAGGTTGTCTTGGGGTCCTTGTGGTACTCCCGAGTGTGTCGGAGTCGGCAAAGGGCTGGGTGCTCCTTGGGCAGGAAGTCCCTTCAGTAGTGTTCCACCATGGTTGAACAGGGCCTCTATGTCCGTGAGACTAGAGGGGACCCGGAGGGTCTGGTGCTGGGGAGATACATCAGGGTACCAGGTGCCAGACCCGTTGGCACAGTTGACCCTGTCATCAGGTCTGGGGATGCAGGCGTGTCTGGCAGCAGTCCCAAAGGTGGCAGGGTAGGTGATGCCAGGTCATCCGGCTGGTCGGGTGGTGTCAGGTTGTCCGACAGCAGCTGGTCTGGCGTTAAAGTAGGGGCACGGTTTGGCCAGTGGCAAAACCTCTGACAGCAGCCTTTTAGGCGGTTGCTGAGGGCGTTTCGCTTCACCACGGAGAAGTCGACATTGAGGATGTTGGGGCTGGACGATGGGATTCTGTCATCTTGTGTTTAGGGGAGCATACTCCGGGCTGGAGATCCTGCTCATTGTGCCTCTTCCTGTCATTAGACCCTGATGGGCAGCCCAATGAAGAGGGCGCCCAAGCCGGGTGGACCGATGTCTCGCCTTTGTCCCGATGTGAGACTGGCTGGGCTCCTGGCTTAGGCCCAGAAGGATGCTGGAAAGGCCTAAGACTCAGGACAGGGGAAGGCCCTTACCCAAAGACCCCCACCTAATGTCTGGATGAGGGTGGGTGGTTTCATCAGCAGCCCTGAGAGAGTTAGGGCTGCCAGGGGGCAGAGTCTGATCTCCTCACAGGAGGGGATTCGAGGTAGCCACCTTATGATGCGGAGATGTGGAGCCGGGAGTCCATCTGTGTCTCTCCTTGCCTATGTGGTGGTGTTTCCTGCTGGTCTTTTGTCCTTGTGGGAAGATGAAGAAGACCTTGGGACTGAGGATGAAGAGGAGCCATGACTGGAGAGGGTCTTCTGCATGGCACAAGCTGTTGCTCCAACAGGTGGCTCTTCCAAGGCCTTTGGGTGATGGATGCGTGTCCGCGCGGTTGAAACTGCAGCAATGCCGGCAGGTCTCCGAGTCATGGTTGGGGCCTAAACAAAAAGGCAGGCCAAATGGCCATCTTTGTATCTTTTCCCACAGGCACACTTTGATTTCCACTGCTCTGAGGTAGAAGGCGGTGAAGACATGCATGAAAAAACTTTAAATCGAAATAAAATAAGAAAACATGATAATGCGAAAATGGCAGTCAACTGGTAGCAGAAGGCATCTGTGGAGCCGACAGTGTACAGGTCGACAGCGGAAAAACTGAGGTGAGGCTGGGGACCACCTCCTTTATACCACTGGCCAACATTGGAGATGGTCCGATGTCGGGCGTCCCCGCTGTATACTGCTAGCTAGAATTTTCCTTTGGTTCCCAGTGCCTGGTGGCATAGTCCTAATGGTGTAGCTGCTGCAAGAGCTCCAACTGGAAGTAAGATCTGTATTTTAACTACAGTTGTTATAAAAGTTTTAAGTCACATCACAATGTTTTGAAAATGGATAAAAGTTTTGCAAGTAAAGTAACATCAAAAATACATAAAAGAATAAGATAACCTATTTTGTTTACTTTCTGCATCTTAAGAGGCATCGGCCAGGATTTGTAGTCAGTTAGGGACCCATTTTCAGAAGGTTAGCACAGCGCTAAACATCTAAGCACCACACCATGTGGGAATAGCATGGTTGGACAGGTGCCATATTCAGCAGGCCCTGATGCTAATCTGATCATGTGCATGTGCATGTGCATATGTACTAATGATGCCATGCAAATGAGGGATCCCCTCCTGCATACAGAGCACAATGCTATATAAAAGGTTCTGAAGGTGCTTAACAGCTGAAATTGCAATGCTGTTTACCACTTCCAAAAATCCTGCCCTCATTTGAGCACACAGTGGTGCATATTATCACCCCACCCCTGGTCACCATTCTGATACCCCAAGTAGAGTATAATGAAATGATCCCTGGCATCTAAGTTCCTCGCCCCTGATCACAGTTTAAATGGTCCCAATTATAATAGTAAAGTGATCCCGGTGTCTAGTGGTCCCCTGCCCAAAATTGCCATTCCGATGCTCCAATTATCATAATAATAAGGTGTAGAAATTAGTTGAAAGAAAGGCAGCAGAGGGTTGTAATTAATGGTGTCAAATCAGAAGTGAGGTAAGTCATAAATGGGATGCCACAGGGATCCATCATGAGTCCTATCCTCTTCAATATGCTCATCAGCAACACTGGAGAAGGAATCTGGGGCAAGTGGTGTCTCTTTGAAAGATGTTGCCAAGCTCATGGAAGGGTAGATAGTGACTAGATAAGTAGGAAACTGCAGAGTGACATGCAAAGAGAAGAGAGGTGGTCTAAGGTTTGCAGAGTTGAAATTCATTGTCAACAAGTGCAAGGTGATGCACCTAGGGAACAAGAACCCAAGGACAGAGTACTGGATAGAAGGGGTAGAGCTGAGTACTACAGATAAGGAAAGGGACCCAGGAGTCATCATTAGTGACTCCCTTTAAACAATCAAACCAGTGCAGCAAGGCCTCTAGTAAGGCAAATAGGATGCTAGGATGACCCAGAAGAGGTATTGACAGTAGAAGAAAGAGGTTTTACTGCCTTTTATAAATCGCTGGTGAGGCTGCACCTGGTGTACTGTGCCCAGTTCTGGAGTCCTCACTTCAAGAAAGATAAGGATAGGCAGGAGAGCGTGTAACAAAGGGTGATCAAGATTATTCAGAGCCAACAGGACAGATCTTATGAGGATCTGCTCAAGGCACTGAACATGTATTCACTGGAGACCAGACAAGAGAGGAGTGATATGATTTATTTATTTATTGAAATTTCGGATAACACCTTTGAGAACAAGCTCATTTCATAGGTTCCACGTCAGATGAACAATACATATTGGAAAAGTATAAGACAAAGAACAAACAAAACAAGGAATTATACAAAACATTACAACAGTATATAACTAGAAGTTCCAATACATGTGGCATTGTACAATGTGTGCCAAGGTGACGTATCTGATTAAAACCTGAAATTCAAAGGGTCATATTAGAGGGGTGGGGTCTTATGAAACGACCCTTTACAGGAAAATGAGAACAGACTCAGCCTAATATGTAATAATCAACAAGGTAAGAGATGGCAATCAGCCCAGGGCCTCATCAGAGGTGAGAAGGTATGGGACAAAGCATTTTAAAGTGAGCAAGGGAGCTCAGGAGATATAACAGGGGAGGGGATGGGGAAGCCATAGAGGGGTGAGGGAAAGAGTTGAGGGATCAAGAAGAAATGTGAAAGGAGAATGATTAGCAACTTAGAACAGTTATTTACATGCTGAGAACAGTTATGCATAAGGTTAGGATGGCATAAGGTTAGAATAAGTGCTGATCACAAGAAGTAAGGTTATTGGAAGCAGTCTGACTGGCATCAGCAACTAGCTGTTGTTTAAGTTTAACCTTGAAGGAGCCCAAGGTGGATGCTGAAGTGATGTCATGGTGCAGCGAGTTAATCCATAAGCGGGGCATGGTAGGCAAAGTACCTTTGTCCCAGAGAAGTGCGACAGCGGGGTATATTAAAATCTGGCTAGTAGAGCTTCTGGTGCAACAACAACAGTTGATAGTGGGGTACTAAGCTTTTGCACTTGGGGGCATTTTGCCTAAGCTTACTTTTTGGGCAGTAAACATATTTGGTACATGAGTCTACCTTTGAATCGGAGCCAGTTAGCCTGAGCGATATGTTGCAGGTATGGGACAGACGGCTAAGCCGGTATGAGTCGGTATGCTTTGTTGAGTGCAAAATGATGCGCAAAGAGTTGTTTCAGTAGCTGATCCATAGGATTCGTGTCGTAATCAATAAGCTAGACAAGAGAGCTTTGAATGGTCAAGTTAAGAACCTCTGGGTCAAACATTGCTTGTGCCCATAAAGTAGCCCAACGAGGTGTTAACTCATTACTTCCAATAGCTTCTTAAGAAGTCTAAACTATCCATTGTTTACCTAACAAAATGGCCACCCAGGGTATAGTGTTAACAGCCTTAGTAATGTTGTCAATGTGATAGGCATAGGTCATTGTATCGC
This sequence comes from Neoceratodus forsteri, assembly GCA_016271365.2. NCBI lineage: Eukaryota > Metazoa > Chordata > Ceratodontiformes > Ceratodontidae > Neoceratodus > Neoceratodus forsteri. Next base: position 572,012,040 of record CM028137.1, read on the forward strand.
CAATAGTAATCCCTAGATATTTAAAGAGCTGAACTAGTCTAGGGAGAGCCCTCTTCTTTGGTGAAAGAAAGAGGGTAAGTTCTGTGCCTATTTTGGGAGCTGAGAACAGCATAATTTTAGTCTTGTTGTAATTCATAACTAACTTGTGCTTATGGAACCATCTTTCTACAACTATGAAATTACCCTGTAGCCTGGATTCAAGAACCGTAGGGTCTGGATCACTGGTAAACAGGACAGCATTGTCAGCATATAAAAGGACATGATCCTGACAGGAGTAAGGAAGGTTGTTGATAGAGACCTTCAAGTTCCTGAAAGGTATAAACAAGGTGAACTGAGAAGAACTACTTAGCATGAGTAACAGTTCAAGGACATGGGCGACAACTGGAAACTGATGGGAGGCAGGTTCAAGAGGGATATTAGAAAGTTTTATTTTGCAGAAATGGTGATGGAAATGTGGAATAGTCTGCCAACCAATATGGAGGGCACCAGAACCATAAATGGTTTCAAAACATGGCTGTGACAAAGTGAAGGGTATAATGGTTACTCAGGGCGGTTGTAGCTGGAGGGAACAGGGAGTGGCTAGTGAAGGCTAGTACCTGTATGGACAATAGGTCCCAGGATTTAATAGGGAACTAGAGGCAGACTGGATGGACCACTGGACTTTTCTGCCATCGTTGTCTATGTTTCTATTTTTTCCATGATCCCTAGCATCTAGTAGCCCACTCCCGACGTTAGATTCTGAGTCCCTTCAATCCCATCCAACCAGATCCTTCCACCCCTCCCATTGGCCCCCCACTTACCCAAGATGGCAGCAGCCACCTCCCTGTGACTGTGATCAGTTCAGCCTCTCCACTCATTACCTGGCCAGCCGCTGTCTAAGTGATATGGAGTGAGCATGCGCCTACTGTCAGAACATTTGTTTCTATAGTAGGTGTATGCTCGCTCCCTGTCACTCAGACAGTGGCAGCTGAGGTAGCAGCAGAGGAGCTAGGCCTGTCACCGTCACAGTGGGAGGGACTGGCACCTGGGATAATTTGAGGGCCACCGTGGGGAGGGAGAGGTAGAAGGACCTGAGTGGATGGAATGGGAAGGGCTCAGACTTGCAATCAAGGGTGAACTAGATGCCAGGCATCCTTTATTTTTAATCGCCTTCTATTTTTCCTCCTGCAGCCACAGTCCTCGCCTACCTCCAGCCACCGCCTCCCTCCTTACCGCTAACTCCGGAGTTTGTGCGTGCTCAACTGGCACGCTGCTGTACTGCTGAGAGGGGCCCTCCGATGCCCCCACACCTGGTCAGGATCCGCTACTGGCACACACCTCTTTCCAGGCATTTGCCGGCCAGTGAAGTTGCAGCTATCAAGCTGCTGCGGGCTTTGTGCTGCCATTTTCCTCCTTATGTAGTCCCCTGGAGTGCGAGCATGCAATGACCTCGCAATGCGCTCGCCTGCCACACTCCATCCTTTTCTGCACCACTTAGTAGTGCCCCTGTCGCCACCAGGGGCTGCTACAGAGAGGTGATTCCCTGATCCTCCCTGTGATGAGAGCAGTCCTCCGGATGCTCAATTTCATCCCTCCTCTGCCGACTCCTGATGCCCCAGCCTGGGCCCCAACCCGGGTCGCCAGCATGGTGTAAGGTGTGGATCCAGCGCCCAACCCTCAGCACCACCAGGCTGGCCCAGGCATCCTTTTAATATACTAATCAGGAGCATCTGAATGGTGATTGTGGAGGGAATACTAGATGCCAGGGATCATTTTAATATACTAATCGGGATATCTGAATATGATTGGAGGAACTACTAGATGCCAGGATCATGTAAGAAACAAGACATGATGGGGTGGCATTGAACAGATATTACATGCGCCCTGGGGTATAGTGATTCACAAGGCCATGGGTGAAGTGCCTTCAACCCCTGGGCATGTGGTAATATTTGTTTAGTACACCCTGAGTGTCTTACTGCACTTATAAAATGGACTACAGTTTTTTTATTTTATTTTATACAGTAAGTAAAATCATGTTTAATGTAAAAAATACATTTGCTTATGCAAATTTATGGTAAAATAGTCCTTCCGCCTACTAGATAATGAAGTCATGTTGTTAGCATTCATGATACCTCCTCCCTACACACTGTTATGCTCTCTAGGAGAAAATTCAGTTTTTTGTGAGCATGGGTGGAGCAGTAAGTGTTGAAGGTGGTCTTTCTTTTTTTTAAAGCAAACTTGTACTGCAGGAGCCAGTGGACCCTCCCTTCCCGTGATGGAGTGCAGTTGTTGAGTGACTAGACTGGGGATCAGAAGCACTTGCTTCTTGCTGGCATGTTCCCTACCACAAGTGAACTTCCTACTTGTAGAATATGAAACAGAGGTTAGCGAGCAGTGGCTGTATTCCCTGTCCCACAGTTTACTGGGAGAACAGAGTTGGAAGCACAGTTTGAAGTGTGAGGGAAAAATTACATTTAAAACTGGGGAATGTGATAGACAGCAAAGACAGCAGGAGCAGACAGGCAACAGGGGAGGGCAGGGCTCAGAGAAGCAGCAGGCAAAGTTAGCAGGAAAGTGTTTTCCTAGGTAAAAAAATTACGTATGTTGTTATTTGTAAGGCTTAAATTTACAGAGGATTTACTAGGCATTTATTGTGGGTTACAAACTATCGGGCAGAAGCACGATTTTGAAACAGACGGTGAGCAGGCATGCTGATTGAGCAGTACCATGATCTAGGCAGTTATCGGAAAATCACAGTATAGCAGCAGTTACTATCTCAAATTTGAATGTATGTGCTAAATGTTTGTCTATGCACGGTACTGTATTAAAAAATGGTTATTAGTGGCTGTTTGAATGTTTCCTCTTGTTACTATAATTAGAGAAGAAAATGGCCGTGATTTCAAATCTCAGTGTTCTAACGGCACACTGATTTTATGTTTCTGCATGGTGGTCCCTCTTTTCAGATCTTGTTTTTACCTGTGCATTGAACAGATTTGATGTACAGATAAGAATCAATCAGATGTGAGGAATTTGCCTTCCCATTTTATCATTTATTATAATACTAGGGCATCTGAATGGCAATCAGGAGATGGGGCTGACTTGCTCTGCACAATGCCTCCCTGCATTCATGCACAGCAGCATTGTGCGGAGATGTTAGTGGGTCCATAATGGCCCATTAGCACCTTTCCTGTCCTATGGGCTTATCAGCATACTGAGAGCTGAAATGACTCATGGGGTAAGGTGTTAGGGCAGACTGGATGGGCCTTATGTCCTTATCTGCGTCCAACTTCTATGTTTCTATGTTCTCCTATTTGGGACGTGCTATCTCCCTTTGCTCCTCTGAATACCTGTCCTTCTGAAGGCTGTGATACTGCATAGTCATGTCACAGTGGGCTGTCCCCTGGGGACCAGTGATCACTGTACAGTGTGGTTCAACATTAAGGTGGGTGCAGAGGCGAGCCACAAAAGATAAGGGTTCTGAACTTTAGTAGGCTGGATTTAATGAAATGGGAGACTGCCTTAGAAGCAGCCCTAGCAGGAGGGTTGTCAGGAGCGGTAGAGGAACAGTGGAGAAAATTAAGGAAGGCAACCAGCATCTGCATGAAATAAGTGAGTAAAGCAGGAGAAAAAGGACCATTATGGTACTGGAGGAAGTGGCCATGAAGGTGAAGGGAAAAAGGGTGGTATTCAGGAGGTAAGGAAGAAACACAAAAGGATGAGACTAGAGAGGTGTACCAGGTTAAATAGAGGGAAGGAGGTAAGATAGTGAGGGAACAAAGGCTCAAACATAAGAAAGGATAGCCATGGGTAGCAAAGAAGACCCGATTTTCTTCCGTACATAAGCTAGAGAGGAAGGCAAGGTGGGATTGTGAGGATAAGAAGGATGACAAAAGAGACTGCACAGACAAGGGTCAGGAAAAGCAAACATCCTGAACAGGTACTTCTGCTCAGTCTTCACAGTGGAGAGAGAATGGACAGACCACCTAGGAGCAGCAGGAACACTGAAAGGGGAAGTGTATTGGAGTATTGGAGGGACTTGCAAATTTGAAAGTGGACAAGGCCATGGGACTAGAGGGATACATGGAAGGGTATTAGGGAACTAGGCAGGGCAGTGCTTGCTACACTACTCATGGTCTTATTCAACAATGCACTGGAAATAGGAGTGGTTCCAGAGGACTGGAGCCGCAGACAAAGTCCTTTTCTGTAAGAGCAGCAGCAGGAGAAGGCTAACAGCTATAGTCTGGTCTGTCTTACTTGAGTCATGGGAAAATTAATGGAATCCATCCTGAAGCTTTAAGCTCAAAGGTATTTGTAATCCAAATTTAAATAAATAAAAAGGAAAGACTGGTAGAGTATCTTGAATCCAGTGGGCTGCAAGACCACAGGCAGCACAGATTCACAGGGGAAGGGAAATAGATCTGTGACAGCAGTGGACATAGTTATATAGTTACACGGTAGTTGTCGGCAGAAAAGGACCTCATGGTTCATCTAGTATGCCGTGTTTCAATTTGCTCCTACTTCCTTAGTATAGGTCCTGCTTGACCGTGTCTGTAGTTCCCCTACTAAACCTCTGTGTCTATCCCATGCATGTTTGAATGCATTCACAGTGTCCACACCCACCACCTCCTCTGTTAGCTTGTTCCATGGTTCCACCACTCTTTCTGTGAAAAATACTTCCTTCCGTTGTCTCTAAGCCTTCCCTTCTAGCCTCATTGCATGTCCCCTTGTCCTAGTGCTTTTCTTTTCTGCAAAATGCTGTTCTCCCCCATTATTAATCCCTGTGGCATATCTGAATGTCTCTATCATGTCCCCCTCTCCTTTCTTGCCTCAGTGAGTACATGTTTAGCTCCCTGAGCCTGTCCTCATATCTTTCTGGTGCATACCCTGGACAATTTGGTAGCCCTTCTTTGCACCGCTTCCACTTGGTCAATGTCCTTCTGAGATGGGGCCTCCAGAACTGGACACAGTACTGGGCAAGGCCTCACCAGTGATTTATACAGGGCAAGATTACCTTCCTTTCTACTTGTTATTCCTCCCAATGCAGCCCAGCATCCTGCCTGCCTTATCCGCTGCCTTCCCACACTGACTTCCCATTTTGAGGTAATCTGTTATGATGACTCTAGGTCCCTTTCCTGTGGAGTTGTTGCCACCTCCTTGCCTCCTAGTTGGTATGTGACCTTGGGTTCTTCTGCACCAGATGCATGACTTTACATTTTTGGCATTAAATCCCAGCTGCCAGACCCCTGACCATTTCTTCAGTTTTTTTAAGTCTTCTCATTCTGTCCACTCTCCTGGGTGTCAACTCTATTGCAGATCTTTTATCATCTCCGAATAAGCATACTTTTACCTCTAATCCATCTACAATGCCCCAATGAAGACATTGAACAACAATGGTCGCAGGACTGACCCTGTGGTACCCCAGTTGTCACCTCTCCCTCCTCTGTTCTCACCCCATTTACTACTACTCGCTGGTTCCTGTTGCTAAGCCAGTTCTGCACCCACTTTACCACTTTTGTCCCCACCCCTAGACTGGTCAGCTTGTGAACTAACCTCCTGTGTGGGACCATGTCAAAGGCCTTCCTGAAATCCAGATAGGCCACATCCACTGCTCCTCCTTCGTCCACTACTTGCATCACCCAGTCAAAGAACTTGATCAGGTTAGTTTGGCATGATGTCCCAGATGTGAAGCCATGCTGTCTTGGATCCTGCAACTTATTGTTGGTCAGGTACTACACCATCCTTTCTTTTATTAATGTTTTCATTACCTTCCCCACCACCGGTGTCAGGCTCACTGGCCATTAGTTTCTCGACTCCTCCCTGTTCCCACTTTTGTGTATTGGTACCACATTTGCCCTCCTCCAATCTCCTGGCACCACCCTGGTTTCCAATGATTGATTAAACAGGGCTGCCAGGAAGAAGCCAATTCCTTCCTTAGCTCTTTAAGTATCCTTGGATGCAACCATCGAGACCCATAGCCTTGTCCACCCTTAGTTTTTTCAGTTACCTGAGTATTGTCTCTTCTGTAAAGGGGCTTGTGTCTACCCCCCCACACACACACACACACACACTGGTATCCATATTCCTTCAACTGTGGGCCATTACCCTCACCTTCTACCATCCATACTGAACAAAATACTTATTCAGTATATCTGCCTCTTCTGGTCCTCCTCCTCCACACTCTCCCTCCCTTTATTCTCACTATTCCTGCCTTGTTCTTCCTCCTTTCTCTGATGTATCTGAAACATTTCTTATCCCTCTGCTTCACAGTTTTTGCTAGGTTCTCCTCTGTGAGTGCTTTAGCATCCTTAATCTATTTTACTGCTTCTTTTCTTTTATACCTGTACCCTCTCATCCTGTTCCAACTGTGTTGTTTTGTACCTTATGAATGCTAGTCTTTCTGCTACTTTCTGGGAGAACCAAAGTGGTCTTGCTTTTGATACTTGTTTTACACAAAGATTTACAGCATCTTCTAAGGCCATTTTTATTCTCACCCACCTTTCTCTACCCCTTCCCAGTCTGTATCCTTTCCAGAGGCCTGCTAACCCCTCCCCATTTTCCCACAGTCTACTCTCCTAAAATCTAGGACTTTGGTTTTGGTATGAACTGCTTTTTGCCCTATTCTTAACTCAAGTGTACTGTTTTGTGATCGCTAGTATCAAGGTGATCCCTACAGTGACTCTGGTTATACTTTCTCTGTCTGATAGTACCAGGTCCAGTATAGTACCCTCCTCGTGTAGGTTCCCTCTACAAGCTGTCTTAGCAATGTCCCTTGCAGCTCTTCCAGTACCTTCCTACTCCTACTGGTTTTGCTACTGGGATATTCCAATCCACATCCGGCATGTTGAAACCCCATCAGTTCTACCTCCCATTGGTCATCTTCCTAATTGCTTTCATCATTTCTCTATCCCTTCCTCCTTCTGTGTAAGTGGTCTGTATATGACCCTGCTCACATTATGGCCCCTCTATTAGTTTCCAGTGCTATCCAATATCTCCTCTTCCCTGCCTTCCCTTGGTAACTCCATGGCTTTAATAGTGTCTAATGTACAGTGCTACCCTCCTCCATTTCTTACCCCTGTCCCTGCCAAACAGTGTGACTCGATATCACAGCTTCCCATTCTATGTTGTCATTGAACCATGTCTCTGTTACTGCCACCAGATCCAGATCTCCTTCCACCATGCTGGCTTCCAGTTCCGCTAGTTTATTTCTGAAGCTCCTGGCATTTGTGGACATGGCCTTCCGAAATATTTACCTCTTTTCTGTTCCTCAGTATTATCCTGTCTTCACTTTGTACTCTTTATCCGCTGCTCATTTCCCTTTGTTATCCCTATGTTGCCTCCCGTGTATGTGTGTCTTACCTGTGAAATTTCCTCCTTGTTCCCGACATCTCTGCTAGTATTTGGGGTGGACAGCTATTTTCCTGCCTCCTTGTCTGTCCCCTTAGACTAGTTCAAATGCATATCAATGTAGCATTTAAACTTTTCGTTGAGGATCCAAGTTTCCTCCAGGGTGGATGCAGGCCATCAGCCTTGTATAAGTTTGCATCCTCCAGGTGGTTCCCATTCCCCAATGAATCCAAATCCCATTTGTCACACCAGTTCTTCAACCATGCTAAGTTTCTGGTACGTACGCCCTACGCTCACCCAAGTCCTTCACAAGTAGTACCTCCGAGAAGGTGACATATTTAGCTACCTGCTTCAGACCCTTCCCAGTCTCCTGGTTCTTCCTCGCCATGTCATTTGTTCCTAAGGGACAATGACATCCGGCTACTCCTCCCGTGCTGCTCTCCTGGTGATCCCTAGGATCTTCCTCCTATCCCTCCAGGCAGTGGCGGCTGGCAGGCATCTTATCTCTCTGTCCGTAGCTTCATTCCCTCATAATTGAGTCCCCACCAGGATTTGCTTCCTCCTCCTCTGGGGTCCTCTGTTCCCCATTGAGGTCACTACCCAGGTTGACCTCCACATCCGATCCTGCCACTACTTTGGGTGCCTCCTCTTGGCAGTCCCCATTTGCCAGTGCAGCATAGGAATTACGTGTGGGATAGGTCTCAGGTATGCCACTTCCCAACCTCCTTATCCTCCCTAAGCCCACCATTGTCCATGTTCCTTCCTTCTTGGCATCCTTTGGAGCAAGGAGACGGACCTGGTGGTCTCTGGATGGGGATGAGGGCACTCCTAACTCAGATGTCCTCCGCTCTGAGTCTGGCAACCTCTTCCCTCAGTCCAGTGAGGTGCATAAAGACAGGGAAGCACCTCAACATCCAAAAGGTTTGACTAAACACAGCTACCCAAGATCCACTGCATTGCACCACTCCCCACATTCTGTTGCAGTTGTTCTTCCTCCCCATCTTGTTTATCCTATGTTGTTAGTTTGTTCTATTCCTCCAAGCTCCTTAACCATGCTTTCCATTCTCTTGTTAAGTTTCTCCTGGTCTCTGCGTGAGACCTCTATTAGTGATTGTCCCATCTTCTAAATGTTTCTTCTCTTCCCTTCCTTTTGTACTCTTTAGATCATCCCTTTCCTGTTGGCAGGTCACATGTCAACACCAGTGCCTATAAAAGAGGATGGGTTAGAGGTGAGTGGGATGAGGGTAGGGTGTCAGGTCCACTCCTTGGCAGTGCTGCCCACTGGACAGAAAAACAATCAACTAAACACAGGTTAGTGCGCATCCTCTTACCAGGAAGACCTGCAACAGCAACTCTGATGGGAAAGGGTAGTAAATATCAGCAGCACCAATGTCCCGTGTGAGCTACTGCTGATCCTCTACCACAGGCTGTTCCCGCTCTTCCCTTCTGCTTCATTCCAGAGCACTCCTGTAAATAAGTGCTGTGCAGCACAATCCTTTGCTGTTACAGCCACCACCTCTTCCAGAGTCCCTGCAGCCCCTAAAGGAGAAGCACTGGCTCTGCTGAAGGTGGAAGCAACACAACACAGCAATAAAGAAGTGGTAAAAGATAATCAGTGATTACAGCTCTCCTGCCATTCTAGAGCTCGGATAAGTCCCCGACCCTCCTTGGATTGATCTGGAGTTTAGCTAGGCCTTCACACTGTGCCACACAGGAGACTGATAAAGAAACTGAACAGCCTAGGGGTGGGATCAAAGTGCTGAACTGGGTTAGTAACTGGCTAATGGATAGAGACAGAGAGTGGTGGTTAACTGCACTGAATCTAATGATAGGAGAGTGACAAGTAGGGTACCATATAGCTCAGTACTGGGAAAAATCCTCTTCAAAGAAGGGAACACTGCAGAAGAACTGAAGGAAGGTATGCTTTTTGCAGATGTTAGCAAAATTTGCAATAGGGTGGACACTCAGGAGGGTGGAGAGAATGCAGGATCTTGTGAAACTTGAGGAGTGGTCAAAGATGGCAGTTGGGTTCAATGCCAAAAGTGCAAAATCATGCACATAGGACACAGGAACCCAAGAGAAGAGTATAGAATGGGAGGTATTGACAGTCAATAAACAGGAAAGGGACCTTGGTTATTATGTCAGAGGACCTCAAGGTGGCACTACAGCAAAATAGTGGGTAGGGCTATTGGGATACTGGGGTGAATAGGGAGGGGTATCTCCATCAGGGATGGAGGCGGAGTTGCCACTGTATCGCTACTGGTGAGACCCCACCTGGAGTGCTGTGTACAGTTTTGGAGAACAAACCTCAGAAAGAAAATAGGGTGGAGGAAGTCCACAGGAGGGCAACTAAAATGGTGCAGGGTTTACAAGAGAAGCCCTAAGAGGAGAGACTGAGGGATCTCAGCATGTACACCCTGGAAGAGAGGAGAGAGAAGGTGACATGATACAGACCTATAAGTACCTCATAGGAGTATACAGGGTCCAGGAAGTCTCTTTCAAATGCGAAGAGCACCAGGACCAAGAGAAAGGCAACAAAGCTGGGGGCAAGAGAGATGTAAGGAAATATTTCTTCACTAAAAGAGTGGTAGCTGCCTGGAACACACTGCTAGAAGTGGTGGAGGCTAAAACAGTAGGGGGCTTCAAGCATGTGTGGCATAGACATTGCTGTATATTAGAGGAGAGGCAGGGAAGTGGAGGGTTGATAGAGACCAGACAGCATGTGAGGAGGCAGATAAGGCAGGAAACATCTAAGCAGACTAGGTAGGCCAAGCGGTCCTTTCATGATGACAGATTCTTTGTTCCTATGGTCATGATTGCGTGCCTACTGTAGAAACAGCTTTACTACAGTAGGCATCTGATCGTGAACTGTCATTCAGTTGGTGGCTGCTATGGATGTGAGTGGAGGGTCTGTGCTGGTCACCATCGGGGTGCATTCACCATAGGTTGGGGGCTAGTGGGGCAGTGGTAGTGGTCAGGATTCCATGTCATAACGGCGACCACTAAACAGCGAGTCCTGTTACAGCGAGTGTACATTGTCGAAAAAGCAAACCAGCGATGTACATTTCCCAGCAACTACAAAAGCAACAAATAAATCTAACAAAAAGGCATATGTATGCCCCGCACCACCCTCATGTGGGGCTCCATCCTCCGCACCCCTAACTTTAGATTATCAACTCCGGGGTGATGTCAGGAAGGGGAGAAAAAATCGGGAGGAAAACACACGCTACGAGGGAAGAACATCTGGGGACCGGAGGTGGGGAAAATGGGAGTCACAATAAAAATTTAACTCCTGCAAACGCATACACACAAAAAGTACCCTACCCAGCCCCGAACCCTGAACCTCTCACACTGCAGCCATCCACACTCATCACTGCACAGCCAGCTCAGCAACACCCTGGCAAACTACCTCCCACATACCTCTTCCTTTAACCCTCCTCTTCTGTTCACCACCTCCACAGTCACTTATATTCCCCTTCAGCTGCTCTATTATCACGCCCTGCTACCTTTCAGGGTAGCTCACATCACGGGCACTAAACTGAGTGACTCAAACTGAGTCACCCAGTTTGAGTCACCCATAGCGCAGATACCAGTGGTCGTATTGGGTGGGTGAGTAGGTCGGGTGGGGGCTGGCATACTTATGGGGGCAGGAGAACCAGTGGACAGCAAGGATGTGGTATGGAAGAATTACAGCTCTTGCCAGGCTGCAAATTGGGGCAGTATCCAAAGGAAGTGTAACATAACCTCTTACACTGAAAAGTAAAAAAGGTTTAGTTGTGAAGACAAATGTAATCCACAAAATGAGTATCCCAGTGGTGCAAGTGGTAGACAAGAAGTACAGGAACTCAGACACTGGCAAATATGAAATGCAGAATGAAGATCATCAATCAAGAGGGTAGCTGTGTCAAGACACATCTATCTGTTTAGACACGAGTAGATTCAGTTAGAGATATTGAAGTATTTCTAGGATAACAGAATTGTTGTACAGGTCAAATGTTGTTATGGAAACCCTGATTTCAGACCACAGGCCCAGAAACTGTCATTATGTTGCTGGTTTAAGAATTCCAGTTTTAATGCCAGTGGGAAGAAGTACAGGTACTCGTTCCTGCTGCAAAAAGGTACTACGAACTGAGTTCCTGTGCGTTCTGTTCACTTCTCATCACTGGAGTATCCTGTGTACAAATACTCTGCAGTTTATTCAAAACAAGGTCTCCACAGTGGAAAATAGCAAGGTAGCCAGTGTATAAGAACTTCTGCAAGTAAAACAAACACCCTATGCGCCTCGACTTTTGTGAGTCTTCAAAGGGGTAACATGACCTAACATCCAAGCACTTTTAAATGCTGAGTTAATTAATTACACATGAGCCATGTAGCTCAAGATTTAAAGTGATATGTCACACTCTACTCAAACATTTAAATTAACAGTGTTATACACTAATCACCACATAAAATTAAGTTAGTTGGTTAAACAAAACCTGATATTTAGCTTCAGGGCTTGGTTAGTGTTCTTTTTCAATCACATTTATTGCACATTTATAGATTTCAGAAGAAAACCAATTTGAAGATCTGGGTTCAACTGATATCCTGTTGTAGAAAGGAGAAAGACAAATTAATGCTGTGAACACTCTTAGTCTGTCAATTTTAAGTTAATTAACACTTATTTTAATTAAAGGTTCCACAGTAAAAAAATATAATAATGAAAATTAAAAATAAAAACACGAAATGACTAAGACTGAACTTTTAACAAGACATGCTTTATTCTTTGAGAAATGGTTTGGTATCCCATTTCTCATTAAGTCCATTTGGCTTAACTGTTAACACAATTCATTTTAAAATCCACATACATTCTCTTCTCAATAATTTGTTAGCTCTATCGCCTCCTAGAGGTAAAGTTGGTACATGTTCGAGTCCCATGAATTTTAGTTAATTGGGTGAAGAAATATGGTGCAAAGTAAAGTGAACACCTATAGGTGTGTCTTGGCGATCATTAATGATCGATCTAATATGTTCTTGGATCCTTTGTTTTAATGGTCTCATGGTTTTACCAATGTATACAAACTTACACATACACCACAGGACATACACCACATAGAAGTGTCACATGTGATGAGTTCCCTTATGTCAGTTTTAGCATCTTGTTCTTTTCGATGCAAAAGATTTTACCAGTGTTTCCATATTTACAGACATTACATATTTTACATGTAAAAATCTGTTTGTTCTTTTTGGAAGCCAAGTACTAATGTCAGAATTTCCAATCTTCTTTCTCTACTGTGACCACTTTATCTTTGATATTCTTAGCCCTACACAATGTAACATGAGGTTTAGAACCCACTGCTTGCCCCACTGATTCATCACCCATTAAGATAAGCCAGTTACAATGTATAATATTGCCTATCTGTCCTGCCATGTGATTAAACTCTGTTACAAAACTGCATACAGTCTCAGGTTCCCTTTGTTTATTCCTTTTCTAGAATAGTATTTCTAGCCATCATTTTAACTTTTCATAAGTATCATCTAATAGTTGTTTATCGTAGCCCCTATTTTGGAACCTAGATATCAATTATTTTGATTGGATTTCAAAATCTGTATCTGAACTGCAGTTTCTCCTTATACTAACAACTGGCTATAGGGATCGATTTCTTTAAGTTTGGGAGGTGGGCACTATCTGCATGTAGTAAGGAGTTTGTGGCTGTCTTTTTCTAAATGTCTGTTTCTATGTAGTATTTGTTGTTACCATCAGTCTCACTGGAAAGGTTTAGATCCAAAAAATCAAAACTTTTCTGATCAAAGTATAAGTGAATTTCAAATTTAAATAATTATCATTCAAGTGATTGATGAAAGAAGAGACTTCTCTCTCATCTCCTTTCCAAATACAGATGATGTCATCAATAAAGCGGTACCACTTAATTATGTTCTGGAAGAAAGGATTTTCCCTTTCACTAAGCACTTTCTTCATTTCCCAACTACCCAAGAAATGATTGGCATAGCTGGGTGCCATAGAGGCACCCATAGCTGTGTCCACATTTTTATGGAAGAAAACACCTTCAAACTCACAGTAGTTATGTGTTAAAATAAACTCCAAGGCATTAAGAATAAATTATTTTGGTACATCGTCACTTGCTTTATACAAACCAAGATGTTCTTTTATCACCCTAAGGCCATCTTCATGATGTATGCTGGTATATAAAGATTCAACATCTATTCCCAACCAGCTATATTCTGTATTCCATTCTAGCTCATTTTGCTTCCTAAGTAAATCAGAACTATCTTGTATGTATGATGCAAGGTTTTCTACCAGTGGTTGTAGAAAAAAATCTACAAATTTGCCCAAATTCTGAGTCATAGAGCCTACTCCGAAACAATGGGACACCTAGGAGGCATATCTTTATTTTTGTGTACCTTCGGTAAAGCATAGAAACCAGGAACAATAAGAAATTCCTTCCATAAAAAGCCAAACTCTGCCTCAGATATTTGGGTTTTAGCCACTGCTTCTAAGAAACTGGTTCAATTTTTTCTGTACTCAGTTGTTGGATTACAGGGAAGTATTTTGTAATTTGCCTCATTTAATAACATATTCTTAACAATCTCTTCATACATTTCTTTTTCCATAATGACAATATTACCACCTTTGTCAGTAGGTTTAACCACTATGGTGATGTCATGATAGATTTTCTAAAGCCTCTCTTTCTTTCCGATTAAGGTTATACTTTTTAGGAGCAATGTCTTTATTCAACAGATTCAGGACTTGTTTTGTTACCATTTTTCATAGGTGTTTATTGTGTTGTTAAATGACTTGGGGCAAAATTCTGATGTGGGACAAAGAAAAATTACTCACCTTAGTAATGTTGTTTTTCTATTGGAGTCTTGCTATATTATAACATATGCAGTGACTGAGTCCCAACCTCTGACTACTCCGGAGGTGAAAGGGTTAACTTTCCATGCCAGGCATGGAACGCTGAGCTCGAGCTCAGTTGAAACTCTGTCTGTTGTTCTTCAAACTCAAACCGTCAGATCTTACGAGCTAAACTCACTGAGGTCCTGTGTGGAAGCTGTAAACCTACACTAGCCAACTGGCTACTAAACATAAGAACACATTTTTGGTCCCAAAACAAAGACTCAAGTCAGAGACCCAAAAATGAAAAACACAACACAAGTCACCCCAAAAAGGAGGGGTGAAACAACAAGGTGGGCACCTACTAAGTGCCAACACTGCACTGCCCACCCACATCCCAAAAACAGAGGTTCTGAGAGGGGCAGGCAGTGGGGAGGTCATAATATAGCAAGATTCCAATAGAAGAAACAACATTACTAAGGTGAGTAATTTTTTTCTTCAAACAACATGAAGTCTTGCTATATTATGACATATGCAGACTACAAAGCAGTACCTCCATGGAGGAGTGACAGAACCTACTTAGGAAATAGGCTCTGAAGCACAGCTGTGCTTAAACCGAGCATCACTCCTAGTCTGGATATCCAGGGAGTAATGCTTGTAAAAGTATGAACTGTTTTCCAGGTAGCTGCTTGACATATCTCTAGAATAGGGATGTCCCTGGCAGCAGCCAGGGAAGCAGCTGTCGTCTGGTAGAGTGAGCCCTCAGGCCTGAGGAGGAACCTTACCCAGTTTTCATAGCAAAATTGAATACAAGAGACAATCCACCTGGCAATGGATCTTTTAGTGGCAGGTTTCCTTTACCAACCTCACCATAAGTGAGGAACAGTTGGAGGAGTCAAACCTGTGACCCTTGGTATGCTCTATGTAGTAACTAAGGGCTCTCTTCACATCTAAGCTGTGCAGCCTCCTCGCCAGAGGAGGAATGGTCAGTGAAGTACACTGGAAGAGATATAGATTGATTAAGGCAGAAATCTGAAACCACCTTAGGCAAGAACTTCCTGTTAGTCCTGAGGACCACCTTATCTCTATGAAAGGAGATAAAATCAGGCTCCACTGATAAAGCTTGTAATTCACTTATGCATCTGGCGATATGATGGCTACCAGAAACACAGTCTTCCAAGTCAAGTACTTAAGCTCTGCTGAAGACAAAGGCTCAAAGGGAGGTTGCATAAGCTGAGCAATGCAAACATTAAGGTCCCATACAAGGGCAGGGTCCCTGAATGGAGGGTTGGTGTAAAGCAATCCCTTGAAAAACTTGGAGAATACAGGGTGAGCTGAAAGAGAAGAGGGCTTACCTGTTGAAATAAAAGCAGACACAGCTGCCAGATGCACTTTTAGGGTAGCTGGTCTCAGGCCCACGGTATTTAAGTGGACCATGTAATCCAAGACTGTGGGTAAATCAGCAGATTCTGGGGAAATATGCTTTCCAGAGCACCATATGGAAAATCTCTTCCATTTGGAATTACAAGTAGCCCTGGTAGAAGGTTTTCTAAAAGCCTTCAGGATATCCATTACACCTTGGGAGAGGTGTAAACCAACAAACTCTAACTCTTCAAGAGCCAGGCTTGAGATTGAGAGATTTGAGGTTCGGTACCAAACCCTCCCTGAGCACAGGTTAACAGGTTGTGATTCCTGGGAAGACACAGAGGAAGATGGACTGCTAAGAACAGTAGAAGTGGATACCAGGGTTGTCTGGGCCAATCTGGAGCAATCAGGATCATCTTGCAGGGTTGAGATCTGATTTTGACTAGCACTTTGAACAGAAGAGGAAGGGGGAAGCATAGAGAAACTTCTCTTCCCAATTGAGAACTAAGGCATCCAGAGGACTGAGCCCAACACTGGGGCCTGCAGCAAAAGGGAAGTTGGTGATTGCCTGGGGCTCAAAAGATCTATCTGTAGGTGCCCCATCTGGCAAATACCACCTCAGGACCAGGGGTCCAGTGACCATTCGTGATGGCCCTGGGAAATCCTGCTGAGAGCATCTGCCAGGACATTGTTGCCTGGGAGGTGAACTGCCATAAGGGAGGTGTCAGGGAATAAGCAGAGACCACAACTTCATTGCTTCGTGCACAAGGTCGAGGCGAGTGCCCCTGCTTATTGATGTACCACATTGTGGTGGTGTTGTCTGTTCTGACCTGTACAACTTTGTTCTGAACAGTTTGTAAAAGCTTGAAGTGCTAGAAAAACTGCTCTGAGTTCCAACAGATTGATGTGGAGCAGGGGATGCCTGGGGGACCACAACCCTGGGTGGTGAGGTCGCATGTAGCTCCCACCCAAGAGGGATGCATCTGTAGTAAGGATTAAGAGTGAGACTGAGTGACAAAGGAACCCTTGTCTGAGATTGCTCTGATCCTGCCACCACTGTAGGGCCTGGCTCAGGGTTGAGTCACTGGGATCAATTTGGTTAGATGGTCTTTCCTTTGAGACCAAAGGCTCTCAAATGGAACTGAATGTCCCTCATCTGAAATCTGGCTCCCTGCACTACTGCTGTAGAAGCAGCCATGTGCTCCAGGAGCTGTAGAAAATGCCTTGCTGGTCGAGACACCTGCAGGGTGAATGAGGAGACCAGAGACACCAGGGTCCTTGCCCTGTCCAAAGAAGGCTCTGGCTTTCTCTGTGTTCAGTTCTGCACCTATGAAGGTGAGGAGCTGGACAGGCTCTAGAACTGACTTTGAGAGATTCAGAAGGAAACCTAGATAGGTGAGCAGTTGCTGAGTTATCTGTAGGTGTAACTTGACTTGGTCTGGGGACTGGCCCACTATGAGCCAGTCGTCCAGATAAGGGAAGATGGCAATTCTTTGCCTTCTTAGAGAAGCAACTGCTACTGCCAGGCATTTTGTGAATACCCTTGGAGCAGAGGTGAGGCAAAGGGCATTGCTCTGAACTGGTAAGGGCCTGAAGGCAGCTCGAGACCTGAGGTACTTTCGTTGGGAGCTTCTGAGTGAGAATATGGAAGTAGGCATCCTTGAGGGTCCAGGGCTAGCCAGTCCCCTGGCCTTAGAGAGGTAGAATAATTCCAGAGTCACCATTTTGAATTTTGGTTTAAAGGTGCTTGTTTAGGTATCTGAGATCCAGGATGGGCCCCATTCTCCTGTCTTTTTGGGGTAAGGAAGTACCTGGGTGCAACCCTTTGCCCTGGTGTAGGGTGGAACCCTTTCCACAGCTCTGAGAGCCAGGAGGAAGAGACCTCTGTCTCTAGGGCAAGTGCCTCTGGTGGATTTGCAGGTGGAAAGGATCTGGTTCTCATCTTTGGAAACTTTTTGAAGCTGAGAACAGTCCCTGGCTTACTACTTCCAGGACCCACTTGTCTGATGTCAGAGACTCCCAGTCCTGGACAAAGTAGCCAGCCTGCCCCCTACAGGAAATTGAGAATCGGCCCTGGCAACCCCATCAGGGTGCCTGCTTGGCAGGAGCTTTGGGCTGAGGGGTGGAAACAGGCCTGCTGGCACCCCTTCTGCCTCTCCTCTAAAGAACCCCCTCTGGGCATAAGCAGAAGAGGAGGTCTGGGCTTGGTAAAAGGCCTATGAAAAGGCCTGCCCTGCCCCTGGATGCTGCCTTTGAGGAGTGGCCTGCCTTTCTTGGCCTGTGCACTCCTATAGGTGGTCCCATACTCATCCATTTTCTTCATGTAATTCTCTGTCTGCTCCCAAACAGGAAATTACCCACAACAGCAAAATCCATGGCCTTAGTCTGGGTATTCTGTGACAGGCTAGTACATCTGAGCCAAGCCATTCTGCGAGTGCCACAGATGTAGCCATGACTCTTGATGACACATCATTTGAGTCCACTGCAGCATGAAATTGCACCTTGATGCCTCAATACCATCCGCAGCCACCTGCTCCAGCTCCTTGGCAAGCTGGTCAGGGACCTGTTTTGCTAGAGCCATAACATAGTATCCCATCTGGATTTCTGATATCTAGCAACATATGCCATATAATTTGCCTGTCTGAGTCCCAAGGATGCTGCCATGTGTTTCTTTGCATGGCATCAATCTTCCTGGAGTCCTTGTCCGGGGGTGTGAGGCCAAGGGATATTTGCCTTGTCACAGGCTGCAGCCTGCACTACCCCAACA
This sequence comes from Neoceratodus forsteri, assembly GCA_016271365.2. Lineage (NCBI taxonomy): Eukaryota > Metazoa > Chordata > Ceratodontiformes > Ceratodontidae > Neoceratodus > Neoceratodus forsteri. The sequence goes on from CM028137.1 coordinate 572,030,327, forward strand.
TGGCTGCATTGTTGTGAAAGGAACTCCATCGGAGCCTGACAATGTGTACTTCTGTCCATTCTCTTATCCACAGGAGGTATAGTGAGGAGTTTTAGAATTTTAAAAGTCTGTTTCCCAAAAGATTATGCAAGGGAATAGACAGTCTCCTAGACTCTGGGATATCCATCATTTCCACATAGTCAGGCTCCTCTTGATCATCCACAGCTTCCTCCATAGGAGCTGGAGGGTTCAGCCACTTTTTTATAAAACATAAAATGAGAAGGGGACTCAGAAAGCCTGGGAGGAGACACTCCTGGAGGTCTGCCTGGGGAGATGTCCGGGTCAATGGGCACATCAGACTTTCAAATCCACATTCACTCTCCTCATACTCCTCTTCCCCTCCTCCGGTTCATAATATTCCTCTAAATCATAGTCTTGAACTGTGGAACCGCCGAACCGGGCACTTACCTGATGGTACCGGTTTGGTCGGAACTGGAAAGCGACTGGACAATTTGAATCGCTTTGGCTATCTCTTCAGCAGTTGGAGAGGAAAGTTTTGGCTCCACACCAGCTGATTTCCTAGTCCTTTGCTGGAACCGACCCTCAGAGTCGGCTCTCCTTTTGCACGAGGAAGTCTCGCCCTGGTCAGAGGCACTCCTCTGGTTTGGTTGAACTGAACCAGGCTGGCCATCCGGTCAGCGGACTTTTTGGCCTCCCTTTCCTGAGCCTACCAACTCTCTTTTCCAGGGTAGCTGCAGGAACATTTTACAAATCTGGCAGTCTGCATTGAGGTGGTCAAACCCCAGACAATAAACACAGGTGGTGTGGGGTCAGCCTTGGCAAAGGCTTCCCACACACACTGCAGTGTTGAAACCCAGTGGGCCCGGTTTTTTCTTTTGGGTTTCTCAGACATAGTGCCAGTCCTAACTAAATCTCACCTGCTGTGGCAATCCGCCAGGCAAGACCCTCTTATCGGTTCCCAACGTGTCACGGGTTGTGGAAAACCATAAGAAAATCGTTTTTTAGAACTGATAAGAACCGTAACCACACTCTAAATGACAGAATAAAATATTTTGAACAACCTGATCGGTTCAAGCGAACCGATAAACAGTTTACAAGTTCCACACAGAAGAAATTAATGTAAACCTATCTAGTACTCACAAATACCATAGACAGAGCCTGAACCGACCGGTTGCGGTTTAAATTCGAAAAACCGAGAAAACAATACTTAACCGACAAAATGAACCGAGCAGAAGGAGAAATCTCGAGCGACTGTTCAGTGAGGCGGAGTAAAGAATCTGACGGTTTGAGTTTGAAGAACAACAGACAGAGTTTCAACCGAGCTCGAGCTCAGCGTTCCATGCCTGGCATGGAAAGTTACTCTTTCACCTCGGAGCAGTTCAAGGTTGGGACTCACTGCATATGTCATAATATAGCAAGACTTCATGTTGTTTGAATACATTTTTCTTTTCATTTTGAAATCTTGCCCTGTATCAAATGTTTCATTACCTCCTATCCCATTGAAAAAGGTAACATTAGCATCCTGTTCCATTAATAGTTCCTCCAAGGTGTTCAAATCTTGTCTAAATTCCATTGTTTCACTGGTGGGATGTGAACATGCAAATTCTCAGTTTCAGATATACTTCCAACTGCAGTGTCTAAACAGGACTCAAGGATGCCTGGCTCTGTTTCAAAGCAATTTATTTCTGATAGTAGTAAATCAAGATCAAAGTCATCAGGAAAAACATAGTATCTGAAATATTAAACCACATGTTGATATCCTCTGTATTCTTTCTAATAGAGTTTCCTCTTGATTTTGTTTCAAGAAATGTAGCTTCAAGTGTAATTTTATAAACTTTTGTAAGTCCACATATACTTGAAAGGGTTAACTTGTGGTGTTGGAATGAAGTTTAGTCCTTTCCTTAAAACTCGCTCCTCATGTGTAGTTAGAATCTTGTTTGAAAGGTTCAATATCTGTAAATTATATTGCGCTTCCTTTCCCTCAAAATATGCTCTGTTCCAGTATTTATGTTTGTGCCCTCCCCACGCTTTCTCTCTTTGTTTTTCTTTTCTCTGCCTAGTGGGGCAGGGCACTTCTGAAAATTTTGTTTTTCTGGAATGGCTGTTTATTTCCTGATTCCTTTGTTCCTGCTGTAGCTGAATTAGCTCAGGTAACACCACTTTCAGTCAGAAATCTAACTTTAGACCTAGATCTCTCACGACTCTGTGATCTCGGGTTCACCCCAGCTTAATATGTCCTCGCTCGTAATCTCCAGCGTCTCTTTTAATTTGGTGATTTTCTTCTGAATTACCTCAGCTTCATGATCTCAGTATTTATTATTAAGCTGTGTGTTGTAATCTTGAAATTCAGCGCTGGCTCTGAATGTCTGAACAGTGGTTTTAATTAAATCCAAATCTTTTGTAGTTCTGCATACTTAATTAAATCATCCTTAATAAGCAGCTCTAAGAAGATTTTTGAACATTATGTTGCTGCTTTCATCCATTCATCCTTGAATTAAAATTATCAAGGCCACAAGAGGGAGTTATAGAGATCCTCAAGCCGCTAGGTGCTTGCTCACGCTCAGGTATTCTTCCAAAAGTACTTATATTAAATGTGATTTCTGTATCTCTAATTAGCAGGGATTCTAATTTAATAAAGGCATTTCTGATATTATCATTACAGTCTGAGGAATCTTGGTCTTACCTTGTGCTTGGTTGAATCTTTCTCTTAATATTCTTCTCCTCTCCTCGAATGTTGGGGTTCACTTGCTCCCAATTCGGTTTGTGTCTTCACTCGAACTTGTAGCTCAGATGTAGTATTCATTATAATGATTCCCAAGTGAAAATGGGTATCACAAGCTTGCAGAAATAAGTTCCTTAGAGGTTCATGAAGGTCTTGGTTTACGTCATCCCTCATGGCCGTGTTCAGTGGTGAAAACTTAGCACAGTGCAAATAGATCCTTTAAAAGTACACACCATGAACAAAGCGATCCCAAGAACAGCCGTGCAGCACTTCAAAAATAGGCGGCTAACTGGGGCATGGGGAGCCATGGTCTGGACATCAGGCAAGTGGTACAGAGGAATTACTGATCTACCAAGTGACTGATCGGGACCAGTTGATCAGGTGTGGGGTCCGCTGGACACCATGGATAATTTTACTATAATGACTGGGTCTATTTAAACTGCAGTCAGGGATGGGAACCCTTAGATGCAGGGATCATTTTATTATACTACTTCAGGGCATCAGAATGGTGACCAGTGGTGTGTGACAGTGCGCACCACTGTGTGCTCAAATGAGGGCAGGATTTTTGGAAGCGGTAAACAGGATTGCAATTTCAGCTGTTAAGCACTTTCAAAACCTTTTATATAGCACTGTGCTCTGTATGCAGAGGATCCCTCATTTGCATGGCAGTAGTACATCACGCACATGCATATGATCAGGTTAGCATCAAGGGCTGCTGAATATGGCACCTGTCCAACCATGCTGTTCCACATAGCGTGGTGCTTAGATGTTTAGTGCTGTGCTAACCTTTGGAAAATGGGGCCCTAACTGACTAAAAATCCTGGCGCTGCCTCTTAAGATGAAGAAAGTAAACAAAAGGGTTAACTTATCTATCTTTTATGTATTTTTTATCTTATTTTGCTTCAAAATTTTATCTAATTTCAAAACATTGTGATGTGACTTAAATCATTTATAACAACTATAGTTAAAGTACAGCTTCTTCTTCTTTCATCTGAGTGCAGTTTTATTTACTTATAAAAACACAGGCTGGTGGGCTGGCCTAGTGGCTTGGTGGTAGCTGTACTGCCTCCCATGCCAGTGGCCCGGTTTTGGGGTGGAACTGGGTTGCACAGGAGTCAGCTGGGGGAGATGATTGAGCATCTAGGAACTGCTGTTCTCTCAGGGAGGGGAGTCTGACCACCCCGCTCTTCAACAGCCACCTAGCTGAGGAAGGCTGGCAGGGCAGTAGTGTTGCATAAGGGGAGGGCTCAGGCAGGCACAAAGCAAGTACGTACATTTACATGCACTGGCATCACTGAATGCTTGGCTGCCCAAGGGATAAAACCAAAGGTTGAAAACCCCAATGACAGAATGATCCACCAACCTGCCACAGGCTCTGTACTACTAACCAGGCTCTGCTCCTGTCTGATATATGCCTCCTTGTGAATGGCCTCCCCTCCTGGCCCCATCATGGGAGTGTGGGGGGAGTGGAGGATCTCAGAGCAGGTAAGTCCTGGGGATGGTGGGTGATGGGGCTGGACAGGTCAGTGGGCAAGGGGTCATGGGTGACTAAGAAGATAAAAATCTCTATGGAAAAGAAGAGATAAAATACAGTTTGGGCAGCTCAGACCCAGTAACATAGTCATACCATATAAGCAGGGTAACTATGCACTATGCGACTAGACCAGGCAGGCTTATTAGTGGAGACCCAGTGCCTGTCAAAGCTCTGTCCACCTCCAGTGCTTCACAGATATGTAATGGGAGGCTAGGGACTGTGAATGCCACCAGTGAGGCATCACAGTGAAGTTATTCAGAACAGAAATGTGCAAATCATGCATATACCAGCTGAGCTCCTGAAGAGAACTGGGCCTGAGCAATTGCTGCAAAAATATATATTTGTGTTTCTTAACCAAGAACCTTTATTAAACAAAACATTAAAATAAAAATAAAAACTAAATCAAAACAAACTACATAGAGTACAAACTAGGAAAGCGTTTGGCTTACACTATCACACTTTCTGCAGTGCTTCCCATGCATTCAGTTCAGATAAGTTGCTGGACTAACACAAAAATTAATTACACATAAATCTGATCAAATTAACCTAGAAAAATGCATGCAGTCCAGTCTGTTTATATGGTATGACAGTGATATATTGGGAATATCCTAAAATTAGCTTCCCATACAAATGTGTTTTAAACCGTAAATGAAGGCAGCACTCAAATAAAAGAATATACTGTATATTTAAATTAGTTCTAAAAGTTTCTTGTCATATCACAATGTTCCAAATTTGATTACAGGTGTGCAAGGAAACAAGATGGAAACCCCATAAAGAAGTAGAATAAGATAGAGCTCTGTTTTGTTTTCCTTCTGCTCTGCAGCTTAGACATCCTCTTACCAGGCCAGCAGCTCCTGAATGCAGCAGGAAATGAGTGCAGGGCAGGCCATATCAGGGTGGGGCTAATTTCAGTATGTAGTGTATTTGTTTCAGTATATAGCATATGTGGATTTTTCAGTCTATAGTGTATGTATTTCAATACATAGTGTATGTGTTTCACTATGTAGTGTATTTGTTTCAGTATATACTGTATGTGGATTTTTAATATACTATGTATGTATTTCAATATGTAATGTATTTCTTTCAGTATATAGAGTATGCAGATTTTTTCAATAGATAGTGTAAGTGTTTCAATATATGGTGTATTTGTTTCAGTATATAGTGTATGTGGATTTTCAATGTACTGTATAGTGTATTTCAATAGATAGTGTATGTATTTCAATATATAGTGTATATGTTTCAATATATAATGCATTTGTTTCAGTAGACAGTGTATGGATTTTCAATGTGTGGTGCATGTATTTCAATAGGTAGCGTATGTATTTCAATATGTAGTGTATTTGTTTCAGTATATAGTGTTTGCAGATTTTTCACTATATTGTGTATGTGTTACAATATATAGTATTTGTTTCAGTAGATAGTTTATATGGATTTTTAGTCTGTAGTGTATGTATCTCAATAGGTAGTGCATATGTTTCAGTACATAGTGCATTTGTTTCATTATATAGTGTATGGATTTTCAGTACTCAATATGTGTATTTCAGTAGATAGTGTATGCATTTCACTATAAAATGTAAGCATTCACTATATAACAATATGTGTTTCACTATATGACATATGCATTTCAGTATACAGTTTATGTATTTCACTTTATGATGTATATATTTCACTATACAGTGTATGTATTTTACTATAAAGCAAGAGATTCTGAATTATGTCCCTAGTGGCTTGCCATACACATAGTGGGAACTCGTCAATATCCCCAGCACAAATGGTCGTATGCCAACAGAGGCAGAACATTAACTTTTAATAGCTCCTCCACCTCAGAGCAAACCTGCTCTGCCTGGGTTGGTGGGCATATCTGGGTACTAGGGACCCAAGGCTGGCAGGATCAGACACCAGGAGGCAGACACTAGCAATCCCTACCTGTGAGGAGGGAGGGTACATCTATTAATAAATTTCTTATGAAATGAATTGAGATCTGTAGGTTTATTATAGAAAATGCTTTTGTAATAGGACATCAATGCTTCAGCTTCCTCAGAATTTGGAACTCAGTGTTTTGTTTTAGGTCTCCTGTTCCTTTTTCCAATGACTGCAAACATTTCTTAGTATCTTTACTTACAACAGACAGCCTAAGTTCTTGCCATAATGTACATCTGAACAATTCCAGTTTTGTTTTTAAGTATGATTTATAATCCTTCTTGGCTAGATTCAAGCCTTATAATTAGCTACTAAGGGTTTTGTTATAGTAAAATTGGCTAAACTATTTGATGCGTTCTGCTTTTGTGCAATCTAGGTGAAACCAGGAATTGTAGTTTTCATCCTATCTTTTTCAATGCACATTCTTTGACTGTGGGAGGGTAGTGGATTTGCAAAAGATAAACAGACTTCAGGTGTCAGGCTTAACATGCAATCAGTATGGCTTCATTCAACAGTGCCAATTTTTCTTAGCAAGGCAAGTCTTTGAGACCACTTGAAAGATAATTCATGCAGTTTTGTAAGAACAGATCAGGTTAACAAGACTAACCAAGTTAAAAAGCAGGAACCCACTTTCTCCCTCTCTCTCTCTCTATCTATCTATCTGGAACTATGAACCAGATCTCAGTTGAAACATGTTTATCTTAGAGTTTTAGACTCTTTAGCAGAGAGGTCTTTACCTTACCAGACTAAAACAAACTCACTAAGCTTCAGTATCACAGGGCTTATATACCCATCCCCTCTGGTCACATGATTTGCCTCACTTCCAACACACAGGTATAAAGGCCTCATTATATGTCTGCCTGGCTTCTAAGAAGTAGGACTCCCTTTAAGATAAGGTTTCCACTTACGTTATTTCAGACATTGAACACAGAGGTCTCCATGCCCACCCTCTTAGTCCTGCCTCTTTGCAAGAACACACACACACACACACACACACATATATGCATCTGTTTGGGTTCACATGCCACAGTACAACTTTATTCAAACTTAATTTTCAACATTATAAACATATCATCGTAATTGTTTGTATTTACATTTATTTAAATTTTATTTACACTTTCCAGGCATTTTATTGTGAAACCATAATCTATCCCACACAGTCATCCTACTAATGGGGGCCTCGGATCCTGGTCCAAGACACCATTCTCCCCACTCGGGAGTGTCTCTGACTCCCGGAGGGCCCTTCCACCTCAGCTGTCTGCGATGAGGCGGGACGAGCTTCCTCAGTCACCCCCCAAATGCCCACCCCTAACTGGCTGAAGAACCCCCACCCCTACCTCTCTGTTCTTTGACCCTCCGTGCACAGCTTCAGATCAGCAGGGGAAAGAGGGGTACCTCTCCCAGCAGACCTCCCGAGACACCCCTACCCACCACAGGGGAAGCACAGCAAAATTTTGCCTGTGCCCCACCCCACCACACACCTTGCTCTGTCCTTTAAAAACAGTGGTGTCACCTGGCTAAATTATGGTTTCCGATGTATTCTGAACTAACAAGTTAAACAAGTCTGACTCTATGTCTGATAAGTGGATCCCATTGGTGTGGAAGAGACCCAGACAGAACATTACTATCTCTTCATGGGCAATTGTCTGGCCACTCATCCAGCTGACAAACTTGCCCACATCCTTATTCAACTTAACTCTTGCCCAGTCAATGGCCTTAGGCTCCAGGCATGGCACCAAACCAGGCGTGGCAGCATATCTGACCACACCAGCCAGAACCCTGGCAGCAGAGCCCACAGGGGTGACCCAGTCCCACTTGATCCACAGGATGAGCTCCAGCATAGCCTGCGCCTCCCATGTTACTACCCTCAAATGCATGACTAGTACATCAGGTATGCCAATCTCTTCTCCTGTAGGAGGATGCAAGGCATGAGTTCTTCTCATCTAATGCCCTGCACCTTGAAGCACTGGACAGTGGCCTCCTTCTTGAGGTAACCCCAGATTAGTTCCATATGGCCTCGCTTCTGCCCTCTTCTCAGGCCAAAATACATAGTAGGATCCATATCCACACCAATATCTGGTGCTTAGACCCTAGTAGCTATGAGGAAAGGAAGAGTAAAGAGGTTAATTTTGCACTTGCAATGGCCTGACATATCTCTTAAACCTGCTGGATGCCATCTCCTGATTCTTCCCCTCAACCAGGCCCAAGGTAGCAGCCATGCTGACAGCCCCTATCCAGAATGAATGTGTTCGAACTGCCTTGGTCGAGACCACAAGCGCTTAAGCCTGATCCTTATCACCCAACTGAACTGGTACTATGATGGCGCATTCTGTCGGCATGGATCAGTAGCTGACTGTCCCCAGGCAGACGGACAGTGAGGAAGTCCACCACGTTCAACGCGCAGATTTCAGCTTGAGCAGCCTTCTAAGGATGACTTGCATCCCCCTGCCCCATCGGTCTGTCTTTAGTTTCTGAAGCCATATGATCAAGCTGCTATCTTGAAATTCCAAATCCCTCTCCTGAGCCCCTTATTTGGTCCGATTTGCTGGCAGCCACTAATTCGCTGATTCTGAAGACCCTGAAAAGGCCAAGCAGAAAGCCACCTGGAATAGCTTACACTCATACACACTGCTAGTACAGCTGTCCAAAGCCGCACCAATGCTGCCAGCCCTTGGCATGAAATGGGCCTCCACACATTCCCCTACAGGTGGGGCATGATAAGCCCAACCCTCCATAAATTTCTTAACAGTAAAATGCTGGGTTACATCACTGTGTCCCAGCTGTTTGCCAAAGAATGCAATCCCAGCCAGCATCGCCCAACCATTGACCTCAACACATCATTCCCCATCAATATCCATAAGAACCCTAGGATATTACCCACAGATCCCGACCATGGATTCTCTACCCCTTGCACCTGCAGAAATCTAAGAATTGGGAGACCCTACAGCTGTAAGCACCCCAAGTCACAGGCCGCCTGACTTGATATTACCTGCAGACTCTGCCCAGCTGTTGTTCCACAGCTGAGCTGGAGAGGGTCTGCAGGTCCTCCTTGGCCTCAGGTGCCAGCATCCTGAATCTGCTCCACTGAAAATGACCCATGCGAATTGATAAATCACCAATCATGTTTTTGAAGGTCATGACTAGTATTTGTTAATCATAAATGTTACCATATGATCAGCAAGGCAGATCATGATCTAGAATTATCATCTAGACCGTGATTTAATCATCAAACATGTAACTTTTAAATCATTTTGTAAGCTTAAATTATTTTTGTAAGCTTAAATCAGCATGATGGTTTTGATGATCTGTGGATGATCACAAGATTATCATTGATGATCACTGATGATTATATTAGTTCTGTATTATACAAATGTAAGTCATATTAGTAATACTTTAAAGTTGTTACTAATAAGAAAATATGAATGTCAACTATCAGCATAAGCCCATTATAACATAAATCATCAGAAGTTAAGTTTTAATCCTTTGGAAGAGTATATAGATGTTAGGTATAGTATGTGTATTTGCATAACTAATTTGCATATTTCTTGCAAAGTTCAAAAGCACAGTTTATGGACTAATACAGTGGTAATTTTATTGTTAAAATAGTTTTGCCTTGCAGTATTAGTTTGCAGACTGTTAGAAAAGGTTCTAAGTACAAACCAGGCATTGTAGGAACTCACCACAGCTCTAAAGGGAACCACTGAATGGAGCTATGTAAACCAGTCTGAGCCTCCACAACACTAGTAAGACGTGAGGAGTCTAATTGAAAGTGGTGTGTCTGTGAATGTAGAAGAAAGATATTTTTCTTTTAATTTATTGTACAATCCTGACCATATCCAGTTATGAAAAATCATGATAATATGAGATCATCATTAAGCACAATAATTATTTCTATAACATTGTGTTTTTTGATTGGTGACCATTTAATGTTCATGTTTAATTATTGCAAGTCATGATCGCAATGATGGTTTTGAAGTTTGAACATGATCTTTGAACAAAATTGATAATAATCATTCATGACACATCATTATTAAATCATCATCTTTTTGGCTAGGAGAACACAAATAAGCAATCTGGTTATCCACCCCGGAACATGCCTGGCCTTAAGCGATATTGAGCTGCAGGCAACACAGCATAAACCTGCGCGACAAGCTGCATACCCTTTCACTGTTCACAGACTGTTTATTTATAACCTGCACTATCTGCATGTTGTCGGCCCCCAAAAATAACATGCTTTATTCTGCAGCCTGCTGCCCATACTTCCAGGGCGATCATGACAGGAGAAAAATTCCAAGAAGGTCAGCTTCCTGGTCAGGCCCATGTTGTGCCACACCTGCAGCCATGCAGGTGTGTACCACTACATACAACGTAATGCCAAATCGAATACCCCCGAGGCATCCATAAGAACTTCAGCCTCAGTTGGTGGTGGCTGGTGCCCGCTACAGGGCACACCATTAAAGTTAGTTATAAACCCACCCAGATCCACAAAGTCAGATATCATGCCCTTGTGAACCCAGATGAAGTGGTGTGGTGAGTGGATCTCAGCCATAGCCCTGGCCAGCCACCTGCAGAAGGGCACCTCATGAGGATGACCTTGCACATGAAATTAAGGTGCCCATGCAGCTCCTGTAACCACCACATTGTGACCTTACTGGCATCCCCACTTCTCATGCCAGCAGGACAAGCTTCTGCACCTTGTACCCCAGCAACCTGGAGACCTCTGCTACAGAGTCTAGCTCAATGCCTAGGAATGTGATTCTGGTGCATGGGCCCTCGGTTTTGTCCATGGTGAGCAGTACAATAAATTCCCAGGTGATGTCCATGAAACCTTTAAGTGCCCTCCCACACGAGTCTTCATCCCTGGCCTGATGAAAAGGAAGTCATCCAAGTAGTAGAAACTGGATTCGATCCCCACCTTGGCACATACCACCCAACTCAGGAAAGTGCTGAACTTTTCAAAATGGAACATGAAATCGAACAGCCTATTGGCATACACCTATCCACAAAGTATTCATCCTGTATGTTCATGCCCAGCAGGCAGAAATCATCGGGGTGTATAGGGATGAGGTGGAGCGTGGACTCAATGTCAGCCTTCGCCATCGGTGCCCCCTTCCCACATTCCTGCACCCACCGTACCGCTTACATCAAATGATGTGTAAGACACCATGGTGAGCCCAGGATCTGTCAGATCATTGACTGAATCCCCATGGAAGGAAAGGTGATGGATGAGGCAGATTCACCTAGGGCTTTCTTTGGTACCAATCCAGCAGGGAGACCCCTAGGTTGTCCAGAGGGGGCACCAGGAACAGTCCTACTATCTGCCCCAGGCCCACCTCCTTCCAAACCTTCTCTACCAATATCATGGGCCTGTCCACAGCAGATTTTCAGGTTGCTCAGATTCTGAGCGACGCAAGGGCCTGTATAAGGGATCCAAAAACAATTAATAAAACCCTCATACAATTCCAATACCACCGCTCTATTTGGATATCTCTTTAAATAGGGAGGAGGGCTGATACCCAATTGGTGTTGGAGCCCTTCCCAGCCAGTCCCATGCAAGGCAGAGTCACCCTGGAGCAGCTACCCTCCCTTTTATTTCCACACCTGGACCAAGGGTGGGGGCCCCATACATGTAACATGTGTGTCTGCACTTACAGTTGTTTTGGAAAGGGCAGGGTCCCTTGTTGAATCTCCAGCAACTTCCTCCCTTTGAAGTCCCCCTCTTTGCTTTTCCCCGGTGCTGAAGCCCATACAGGCAGCCCACTGTCTATGCACAGACCAAGAAAGGGCAGCATTGGGCACATCTGTTCCAAGTACAAAAACTTTTGCATTCTGCCCCATTTACTTGAAGGTTCTGCAGACATTTTCCTCCTAAAGTTCTCATCCTAAATGCGTCATGCTTCACCCCAAATGAATAGTATGCCTTCAATATGTGATCCATATCTATCACCTCTTCTGGTTCCTCTCTAGCACAATTGTTGATAATATTTTAAATAACACAATCCATGTCAACATATCCTCTTTATTTTGACTGCCTTTTGTCCTCCTTTCCTTTTCTCCTTCTTTCTCTTTATCTGTCTCTTTGAGCTCCTCCTCCCGTATAACACGGAGAAAATATCTATATATTCCTTTTTCCAGATTTTTTCTTTTAGGAACAGGTGCACATGTGACACCAGCAACCCCAGGTCACATGACAATGCTCCTGCCTTCAGTTCCCCAACTTCCACCATGAGCTGCTTCACCATGGTTGCCAAGTCCTCACTCAGCTTCCTGGCCACCAGGGAGGCCTGCTGTGCATCAACGGGTGGTGCTGGCATGCTTATGACACTCAGGGCCTTGACCATTGAGGTGCCACCACCCTGCGCAGGAGAATTCTGCCCCTGGCTAACCCCTGAACTCGCTACTTCCTGAGGTGGGATCCCTTGGTCTGCCGGGGGGACCCCAGCTGGGCAGCACCTGCCCTTGTGATCCTGCTCGTTTCTCAACCTAGACCTCTGAACTTGAGAGCGGTACACTGGGTTGCTTTGCACACAGGCTGGATACCGCCTCAGCTTGTCTATGAACATGCCCTGGAGTAGGTCATATTTTGTCTTATCCTATCTACCCATGCCACCAACTCCTGCCCTACTGCTGGGTTTCTGCAAGCAATTTGTCTTCCTCATCCCTAACCTTCTCTGAACCTCAACTGCCCCTGCCCCACCAACACACCTAGCAGACCTGCCCTTGCTCAAGACAGACTGGTGTTCAACTTTCTCCTTATCCCTCAAATGGCAATTCAGAAACTGAATAAACAGAGTACTCACCAACCAATGCTGCTGTATCCGGATTTTCAGCAAACCACTTGGCAGACCCATCCAAAGCTTGGCACTCCTCTTCCTAGATTTTCCATCCAGCTAGACCTGGGGAGGCAGTGGCAAGGAGCAATCTGAGGAGGGCAGGGGTGCAGCAAGCCCTAGGGAGGGCCAACAGGTCTGCGGGTAGGGAAACTGAGGACACTGCACTGGCTGGCCACCAACTCCCTCAGGAGCCAGGGGAGCTCCAGGACTGGTGAGGCTAGTGGAAGCCAGGTGAGCGCCATGCCTTCCTGACTCACTGGCAGCAGGCTGCCATGCAGCCACACAGGCGTACTCAGAGCCCACTGGTGTGAAGAAAGAGGGAGGAAATGGCCCTGCCTGGACTTGGCCTGGTCACACTACACTGGGAATGCCAGCCAGCACTCACCCCACCAGCTTCAGCCCCCAAGAAGACCCCAGAGGACTGACCCCAGCCATGCCAGAAGCCTCACCAAGAGCCCTTGATCCAGCCAGGCAGAATCATTAATCTCAGCCAGTGCCCTGGCCCCTTGGAGGAGCTCTAACCCAGCAGCAGAGGAGGTAGCCATGCTTAGCTAGGGGAGCTGCTATAACACAGAAAGAGTGAGAGGCAGGGGCACCAGAGAGCCAGCTTCTAGGCAGGACGTTTCTTCCACTTGCTCTGTTCCACAGTTCAAAAACTAAACATTTACTTACATAAATCATTGAGCAGTCTGTCTTTAGCCTGATTTTTAGACACCTTATACTCTCAGCTGCTGAACAATACCAAATTTGGATATGGGCCATAAGAAGAACACACAGCAACACCATCGGCCTAATCGACACAAACCTCCCAGCCTGGACATGTAGTGGAGTTAAGAGGGCCTACTTCAGAGACCTCTGCTAATGAACCTCAATGGCAAAATATGCTGAAATGAATGAGGGCAATGAACAGTAAAATAGAAAAACATTGACCAAGCTGAATCCCATGACACTGCTCTTACTACTCTAAAGGGTACAGCAGCAGAAGCAGAGAAAAGGTCTTTGATGATGCAAGCTACAGTAGCCACCCTCCTAAGGAAAACATGCAACTTCAGGAGGCTTGCAGCCATCAAAAATGAGGAGGCAGTATAGCGCAGTGGTATAAGGGCCTGAGCTGCAAATCTAGAGACCTGGGTTTGAATCCACAGCCCCACTTGCATACTGTGTGACCCTGAGCAAGTCACTTAACTTCCTGTGCTCCTTGGTTGCACTGTAAACAAGCTTTCAGCTTAGTGCATCTCACCTGGTTAAAAAACAAAACAATTGGAAAATGAGCTCCAATCTCAAAATATACACTTAGTGGGAGTAGAAGGAGTAGAGGTACTCACCTACTGAGCTCTTTAAAATGCTGGCTGATGAAAATATTGTCAGTGCGGGAGGACTTTGATTGGGTGGCTTTGTGGCAAGTTTACAGCGTCAACCTCCAGGTCAGGCCTGCAACTACGGATCAACCACAGACTGCCTTGCTGAGGACTGTAGGAGTGGTGGTCTGTGATGTTCTCCTGGTGGCAGCCTGAGTAATTTATCCGATATCCTTACAGGGCCAGGAGGTAAAGTTTTTCCAGATTTGTCCTTTCAGACTAGAGCTCGGAGAAAGTAATTTGATTCTGTCAGGCAGAAGCTTAGAGCTCTTGGAATCATACATTCCTTTACTACCCGCTACACTTCGGATTGTATATGGTGGAAAGACATGGCAATTTTCTGATCTGAAGGATGCGAGTCAGTGGATTGAACGGATGGAGTCCGAATTTCAGGTTCAACACCACCAGGAACTGCAGCTGAGGATTCGGAGTCAGAGGATGGCTGAGTACTTTTACAGCTATAAACTTATCTAGGATTATTTTAAGGGCTTTCACCCACGAGATTGAGTTGGGACACTAAATATTTTTTTAAAATTTACTGCAAGCTGGTTGGGGTATCTGGATTGGGTGGCAGGAGATTTTTTGCGTAGCTTGTAGTGACAAGCTCCTGTGGGTTGTTGGCTGCATATGTAAGCAGCGATTTCTTGAATGTATTTCTCTGCACCCATCCTTTATATCCACTATCAGTCTTTTCCTGATGCATGCAATATCTAAGTTGGAGTATGGCATGTCACTTCAGGTTTTTGCATGCTCGTTGACTGTTCTGTGTTATTTGTAATGGAGCTGGGATATGGGAGGTGGGAGAGCCTTACTATTCCTACCTGATTTTATGTTTACTATGGTTAACAGCACTTTTGTTTTAGTTTTAGTGCCTTTTATATACCTGCGTACTCTTCCTATAGGACATAACCTGAGTCACTGAAGCTGCTGGCATTGTATGGACTTTATGGGACTGAAGTTGAACTTTTCTTTACCCCCATTCCTACTGTACCAGATTGTAAGAAGAACCCTTGTGTACTTGAACTATTCCTTGTATGGCAAATTTTGCTACCTGCTTTTTGATCTCGACATGAGAATATTCTCCGTATTGTTTTACTCTGAAAGCAATAAACAGAAAGTACAAAAACACTGAGAGACATGGAGTCAGAAATTCTGCAGCCATGGGGGACAAAAGGGATCGGCACCAGGGAAAACAAAAGCAGGGCAGAGAAAAAAAAATGGTAAATCCAGACTGGTAATGGGCCGACCAAACGGCGGCAGTGCACAAAGAAAAGGCAGGCTATCAGGCGGTGACCGCAAAGAACCATGTGGGAGCAAGATGGCGACCACAACTTTCTCTTTCCAAACAAGCTGTGGGTCATAGATACATAGATACATAGACAGTGTCGGCAGATAAGGGCCTATGGCCCACCCAGTCTGACCATTTGAGCTTGTAAGTTCAGTTTATGTTTTCCAAGAAGTCTGTTGCCCTTATCCCTGACCTCCAGAATTTTTATGTCTATCCCATGCATTCTTAAATCCCATGATTGTTTCAGCCCCCACCACTTCCTCTGGCAGGGTGTTCCACTTGTCCACCACTCCATTCTGTGAAGAAATTCTTCCTCACGTTTCCTCTGAATTGTCTTCCCTCCAACTTCATCCCATGCCCTCTACTCCTGGAACATCTTTTTGCTTAAAATAGTGTAGTCCTGCACCCTGTTCCTCCCTGTAAGATACTTGTATGTCTCTATCATATCCCCTCTCCTCCTCTCCTCCAGGGAGTACATGTTCAGTTCCTTCAACCTGTCCTCATAGGACTTGTGATGCAATCCATGCACCATCTTTGTTGCCCTCCTCTGAACCTTCTCTACCCTGTCTATGTCCTTACGTGGTATGGTCTCCAGAACTGCACAGTGTACTCCAGGTGGGGCCTCACTAATGTCTTGTATAGGGGAATTATGACCTCCTTTTCCTGCTGGTGATGCCCTGCCTATGCATCCCAGCATCCTATTTGCTTTACCTGCTGCCTTGTCACACTGTTTCCTGCCTTAAGGTCATCAGAGATGATAACTCCAAGATCCCTTTCCTGCTTGGTGCATGCTATATCCTCACCCCCAACTGATATATTGTGCCAGGGTTTTGTGCCCCATATGCATTATCTTGCACTTCCTTGCATTGAATTTCAACTGCCAAACCCTGACCATTCTTCAAGTTTTGCAGGTCTCTTCTCATTCTGTCTACACCCTCTGGTGTGTCTACTCTGTTACAGAGCTTTGTGTTATCAGCGAACAGTGAAATTCTGCCTCCTAGGTCCTGCGCAATGTCACTGATGAAGATATTTAATAGGACCGTCCCAGCACTGATCCCTGTGGTACCCCACTGGTCACTCTTCCCTCCGTGGAGTGACAGCCATTTACCACCACCCTCTGTGTTCTGCTGCCCAGCCAGTTACCTACCCACCACACTACTGTCCTGCACACACCCATATTCCCAGTTTGTGCAATAGTCTTCTATGTGGCACAGTGTCAAAGGCCTTGCTGAAGTCCAGATAGGCCACGTCCACTGCCCTCCCTGATCCAACTCCTAGTCACCCAGTCAAAAATTCAATGAGATTGGACTGACATGACCTCCCCTGGTGAAACCATGCTGCCTTGGGTCCTGTAGTCCATTGACAACCAGATGTTCCACCAATCTCTCCTTCAGTAGTGCTTCCATGATCTTCCCCACTACCGAGGTGAGGCTGACTGGTCTGTAGTTCCCCTTCCTCTTTGTTCCCACTTTTGTATAAGGGGACTACATCTGCTATCCTCCAGTCTTTGGGTACCTCCCTGTTTCCAGTGATCGGCTAAACAGGATAGCCAGAGGTTCAGCCACCACCTCTCTTAGTTCTTTAAGGACCCTGGGTGCACCCATCTGGCCCCATTGCTTTATTAACTCTTATTACTTCCAGTTCCTTCAGGACCTTTCTTGTGTAAAGGGACTTGTGTCCATTTCTGCACCATTCTCACCCCTTGTAATTGCTCAGACCCATTACCCTCCTCTTCCTCAGTAAAGACTGAGCAGAAATACCTGTTCAATATGTCAGCTTTACTGTTGTCATCCTCCATGTGGCCCCATCCTCCCCTTCAGTCTCACTATCCCTCCCTTTGCCTTTTCTTTTTTTTTCACTTATGTACCTGTAAAGGTTTTGTCCTCTACCCACTGATTTGCAATGTGTTCTTCTGTCTGAGCTTTGGCTTCCTTTACTGACCTCCCTGCCTCCTTTGCTTCTCCTGGTACTTCTCTCTATATCCCCTCTGCCTGTGTCTTTTTGCATTGCCTGAATGCAATCTTTTTAGCTTTCACTTTCTTTGCTACCTCTTTGGAAAACCATAATGGTCTCCTCTTCCTTTTCCTCTTGCTAACCTGCTTAATACATAATTCTGTTGCTCTTGTAATCCTCATTTTAAATACTGCTCACTGTTCCTCAACCCCTGATTCCTGCCCCATTCCCTTAATGCCTCTTTCAAGTATCTCCCCATTTTCCCAACGTCTGCGCCCCTAAGATCCAGGTTACATGTTTTGTGTGGTTTGGTTCTGCTCTTTCTGTGATTTCAAACCACAGTGACTGGTGGTCACTGTTCCCCAGGTGCTCCCCCACTGTTACCCATCACACTGTCCCTGTTTGTAGAGCACAAGGTCCAGTATTGCCTTCTGCCGAGTTGGTTCCATGACCAGTTGCTTGAGAAAGGCATCCTGAAGGGAGTCCAGGATAAATCTGCTCCTAGTTGATGCTGCTGCTGGGATGTCATGCGACTGGGATGGGATGCTGTCATGCGGTGAGTCGGGTGAGGAGCATAGTATCAGGGGCGGAGCATGGCTAGGTGGGGCCCTTTTAACCCTCCCTGAGCCTGCCCCACTCTGGCCCACCCTACTAACCTCTATCTCCAGCTGCCTGTGTGCCGACCAAAAGGCAAGAGCACCTGGAACTCACCTCCCTCCCAAGCTGCATCAACCACAGACCTGGCGCTTGGCTTTTTGTTTTTTAAACCTATTTTTATTATGATTTGCAATAAACATTACATAAATTAGTTCTCATGCCACACATCATTACACATCTATAGGATACCTCAAAGTACATAGGTATGGGTAATCTAGGCATTCTGGTAATCGGATGTGGGGTAGTCCATATATTTTGTAGTCCTTAAATGTCCAAGAAGGCTGCAGCCTGTAAGAATGTGTGGTCCAAACCAATAAGAAATGTCCCAGAAAATGAATAGACCTCAACAACCAGTGTTGATATGACCCCAATCCAAACATATATTGTACTTCACAAAAGGGTAGCATCCAGCCGGTGACCGGGTATGGGAACGGACCTGGGACATCGGAGGGCGGCCTGGGGAGAAGGATGCAGCGTCCCATGGGCGGCTCTCCTTCTCGGGGAGGGTGGTGTAGTGTCTGGCACAAGGAGGACCCCTGGTGGAGGCCAGGAGTCACTCACTACTGGCGCTCGAACACAGGGAGGCGGGGTGGACGCTGGCATCATTGCATGTCCCCGCATCCAAGAAAATGGAAAAGGAGGGAGAGCCTCTGTCTCTGTGAAGCCCTCCTGGGGCTTTGATTAGCCTGCCATTGCTGCACTCCCGACCAGATACTGTACCCGGCTCGGATATGGTGGTCCGTGTGCATGCCCCATCCGGGAGCAACTGGGAGATAGCAGCAATGGATGGCAGGTGGAAGTCCCAGGAGTTGACCAGGCTGAAGCCCAACAGAGGACTCTCGGGATAAAGAGCAGAAAATATTAAAAAAAAAAATAGCATCAAATCAACCTCTCCCCAGATCAGAAGTCAAACTGTAGATATATAGTATCGACGGACAGCTGTAAACACATTAATACTAAAGAACAAGCTACCAGAAAAAGTAATCAACTGTACTTAGTCAACTGTAACTTGTAACTTTCTTACCACAAAATATTTTAAACTTGCCAACCAAAATAAATATTAGAGTCCTAAGCAACTATGAAAGGTGTGAGAAACCCACTCCAGAACAGTTTGTGTCTTCTCTTTGTTCTCAGAATCCACCACCGCAGATGTTTGTGCCACCTCAAACTCCTTGGCTATTATTTTGGTTTGCTTTCCTGCTTCACCAGGATCCGTGTATTGATATGTATGCCCACCATAAAAGATGCAGGCGGGCATGAGGAAGAATGCACAATACCTAAGCTTCATAACTTAGCTCGGACCCACTGAATTGCTTTCTCCGGGCTCTGGTAGTATAGGCCATGTCGGGACAAATATGCAGCATAGTGCCATTAAAGCTGAGGGTCGTTGCTCGCAGCTTCCAGAATGGCATCACGGTTCCCACACCAGCAGTCACCAAGAGGATAGACTGGGGGAGAGCAAATGGCCTGCAGCTGATGGTGAGAAATATGATAGGCTCTGTAAAATTGTGTGGCAAAGCTCAGGCTCAATTTCAGAGCCACCAGTAACTCATTGTTGCAGGAAATTCAGGAGATCCTCCCTCTGCATCTTCAGGAAGCCTCACGATTCATGCGGGAGGCTCTACTGACATTCTCCAGAGCCTCAATCTGTCTTTCAATTGAGAGTTCTCAGTTATAATTTTATTAGCTGCAGCAAGAGCCTGCAAGGCTTGAGATTCACAGCAGCTGCCAACTTGTAGCCGCCTCTATTTTCACGTCCTGCTCTCCCATGCAATTCAGGATAGTTTCTACTTTTAAGTCTATTGTTTGCATGAACAATTGCAGCGACTTCCATAGAGGCCTCCTCCAGTAGAACCTGCTTCTCCTCCTGTGGCCTGGGGCTCCGTTGTCAGTTGAACTTTTAAGCCATTCGATCCTCCCTTCTGTATTTCACCCATGGTAAAATTCAATATCAAACTATGCAGCTTGACTTATTAAATGTAAATTTGGCACTTTTGCTCCTGTCTGGTCACTAAAATTGCTATTTTTATTACAATTACAACCTCCGATCTGACAAGGTGCCTTAGGATGCGTCTTAACAGCAGGTGTACTCCACAAGCGCCTGGCGCTGGCTGTTTTGCACCCTTACAGGAGGGAGGGCTTCTAGCAGAGCTGGAGATGGCAGCGGAGACCCCGTGCCATTTCCTTCTCCCCTTTAACTGGGAGGTCCCAAAACAATGAACACTCAGGGCAGGAAATTAAATCACACAAAAAGGCATTTAAACATAGATTACAACAACCATTTCCTCTCTATTATCTAGTGTGTGCTTGTGCTTAAACTGTGTCTTTAAACAATTACTCTTATTTACACGTCTGGCTTGGCCTACAGCCTTTACACTGCCAGGCAGCCATGGGTTCCATATGGAAGGACACCTTAGCTTTAGACAGGCAGCACCATGCCTTCAAAGGCTGGCTAGTTCTTACATACTGGTCTCTTTTCAACCTCAGGATTCAGCCTTCCTTGCTGGGCTGAGGAAGCACCATATTTCTGTATTCCACAAAGTTCCTGGCTCAGTCTGCAGTACTGGCTCGGGAAGTGGATACATGGCTCCTTGCTTCACTCTCTCACTACTGGCTGTAATGCTTTGTAATCCAAGGAGGGAGACATCTGTATTCTATTAAATAAACTTATTAGTTTAAGCTAAATATATGTTTTAATCCTGCACCTTTTGGAGTGAAGGCTGGCAGGATTACTGTCTCAGGGCTCAACATTTTCCTTGCTGGTCCAAAACTTTTGCATAACTGGCTGTCTGCCAGCTTGGATCACTGGGCTCCTTGTATCGCTTTCTCCTGTCCACCAACTATGCTGTTGTGAAAGTGGACTAAGGAGAAAATATATAAATATTTTAAAAGTGCTCCTATGTTTAAAACTTCTAAACTGCCTCAGCAAGCTCCTATTTAAACAGCAGTCTTCAAGGAGCTAAGAGATCTCTCTCCAGAATCCCTTCTGCTAAAATAAAAGGCAGGCAGGGATACAAACAATACAAAAACAACCCTATGTTTTATAGGGCACCTTTTGAGATGTCTCTAGCTGGGATACCTTTTATTTACATTTGACTTGCCAGTAAGGAGGTTAGTATGCATTATAGCCCTCTTGCCAGACCCACGTCCCTGTGGTCTCAGGGCTCAGACCTAATGCTGTTGGGGGAGGTGGAGGAAAGGAAAAGAAGAAAGAGAAACAGAAGAAGAAATCGCCGCTTGATGGCCAGCCCAGGGTGAAGCTAAGGAAAAGAGTGGAAATAGAAAAGACCAAATGAAGGTTAATGTATTTTCATCTGTTGACTATCTTTCTTTATTTACAGGGCATCCAGGTTCTGGCACCACAAAGGACAGCCTTGCAGTGGTGGTGCCACTTTAAAGCAAGTCCCTTTCTATTTGGAGACAGGTGCCTAGACCTAGTCACCCAATTCCATCCTGGCTCTGCTCACTGATCGCACATCCTGCTTCCTGAAGGCAGAACAGGAGGGTGTGTTTTTTGCGAGCCCAATTTGGTAGCCTGAGGCTCCTGACTGGTGGGGACTAAAGGAAGTTACAAAGGTGATGTGATGCCTGAGGTGATGTCCAGGTAGGTGGCGTCACTATCTACACATTCCTACAGGCTCTAACCTGACCCCTACCTGTGACAGATCACCTACTGACCCTATCACATCGACCAGAAAAGGGATAGAAAGTACCACAAATCCAGGCATGAAATCTTGGAAAATCAGATCTGGAGTTCCAATATCCTAATACTAGGGTGACAGTAAGGTCACATACCTGACATGTAGCTGCCTATACAGAAAGCCTATTGCATCACACACACTCCATCCCCAGCAAAGAATAAAGGATAACGTGCCACATGCTATTCTTATGGTCACCAACAGCATCAGAACTATGAACCGTATCCTAATATACTAAGGTAGTAAAAACAGGAGGGCCCCTATTCTGCTATATGGCAAACCAGTACTGTTTTCCTGGACTTAAGTTACACTACAAGGCAGTGGCAGAAGAAGTTTGAGGTAGTCTGGAGTAAACTTAAAGAAGTAGGGTACCTAACTCCGTCATATTCCCTGCAAAGCAGAGCATGATAAAAAGTGGGAAAATTTATATTTTACTGATCCTCAAAATGCCAGAAACTGGATAGAAAGACGTTTGGCTTCCTTGCACAGGCAAGAGGGAGAAGATTTTCAGGTCTGGGTGAGTTGATAGCCTTGAGTCTGTATGTCTGTACCTGTGGTCTTTTGACAAGGGAACCATTTTCCAGAAGCTGCTTTGTACTTGGCGATTTCTCCCAAACTCCTGATACTCCCATTTATTTCTGCTGGTAGGAGTGTGGCTACTTTGGTACTAAAACTTTCTCATGGGACTGGGATTTCAAGTACGAAAGTGTGACAGGGTAGCAAACCTGGTGGCTTCTCGGGAACACTCTCAAAGAGAATACACTGGACACCAGTTTAAATCAAATTAAATCTGCTTTACAAAAGCTCAACAAGGGAAGGACAGAGCACTACACACCACGATGTTCAATGCATGGTTGAAGGACTGGTGCACAGCAGAGGGTTTCGGCTTCATTGGGGACTGGAGTCCCACCTGGAGGATGCAGGCCTATACAAGTGGGATGGACTATGTCTATCTGGTGGGGAGCCAAAATCCTCAGTGAGAGGTTTAAATGCTTCATTGGCAAGCATTTAAACTAGCTAAGGAGGGAGGTGAAAGTAGGCAGGAAGAAGCCAACTGCCCTGCCCCCAAGGATGAAGCAGTCAGTAGGGAGGACCCTAAGGGTTTGGAAATCAACACTAAAACCTAAAACCAGATAGGTAGAATGGCAGAGATAGGGAAGAATGAGAGCAAAAACAGGAGGGAAGGGAGGAGGGAAGACATGGGGATAGAAGGGAGCCACCATAAGGAGTTTGCATAACTTGAAAGGCCATGTGCACGAATGCTCACAACCTGGGAAATCATCCCAGACCTAGT
This sequence comes from Neoceratodus forsteri, assembly GCA_016271365.2. NCBI lineage: Eukaryota > Metazoa > Chordata > Ceratodontiformes > Ceratodontidae > Neoceratodus > Neoceratodus forsteri. The sequence continues at coordinate 572,053,584 of CM028137.1, forward strand.
GGCCTTGATGGCATACGCAGACCAGGACATTGTCATCAGTTACTGAGACATGGTACACGAGGAACCATAGAATGAGATATAGCTATACCAGATTACACTCTATTTAGAAAGGACAGGGTGGGAAAAAATGGTGGATGGGTGGCTATCTACGACAGTGAGAGAATTAAAGCAGCTGAAGTTCAGGAAATGTAGGAGGGAGCGAAAATACTATGGATCACCCTGAAGACAGGAAAATGTATTTATTTAAACATTTTACCAGGAGGGCACACTGAGCAGAGTACTGCTCGATTCCTGTGTGTACTGGAGGAGGGAACATAGGAAGCTGAACAATACATGCAACGTGACTTTCAACACAAGATACAGAGGAATGTGACAAGACATTTGGTAAGTCAATGCATTCAATCAAATTGCATTACAACATTTATGTCATTTAAATCATGACACCACAAGCTAGCAGTATTTGGGAAACAAGGCATACAACATGATCAGAGTAGCTTACAGTATATGCTGGTGGGAGGCTGGAGCAGAGTGTACTGTTACAGGCAGATCTAGGCACATGCACAGAGGGTGTTGAAATGCTCATTTATGAGGTAGCTGCGGTGTTTTGATGAGGGCATTAGCCGAGTGCTTGCAGGAGGGAGTTCCATAGCTTAGGCATGTGGTGTCTGAAGGCAACTTGGACAGTTGATGAGGACATATGTGATACCGACAGGAGGTGGGTGTCCGCGTTTCTCAGAGAATACGCAGGGAGTGGTATGTTTTGCTAGCACAGCATCGAGATACGGGGTCAGGGACTGGGATCAGTACTTTGCCGTGAGCTTGGTGCAGTGTGCCTGGCTGCAGTAATGGAGTGGACGGCAGTTTTAGGGACTGATAGAAGTCACAGAGTAAGCGTGGGAGGGCTGTCAAGGGCAAATGTGCAGAAGGAGGAAAGAGGGGTCCAATCTGGCTAGGGACGGACTTGGGACCGGCACTGTAAACTACGTTCACATAGTTGAAGATGGGGAGAATCATTTTCTGAACTAGAGCCCTGAGAGCTGGCAGGGGACGAGCCACGATTGTGGTAAAGAGCACCCTGTTTGGGGTGAAGTTTTTGTGGATGGCATCGACGTGTACAGAAAAGTCGAGATGCTGATCCAGCCAGATCCTGAGATACCTAAAGGAAGGGCAAGCCTCCAGAGTAGTCCTGTCCAGGTGTGGAAGGAGGGGTGGCTTCAAGCCAAAGAGTCTCTGCCTTGTGCCAAAGGTCATGGAGACAGTCTTCTTGGCATTCAGAAATAGCTGGTTTGCACAAAACCAGAGCTGGATTTCATTGAAGTCCTGCTGCAACCTGGATTCTACTTCAGCAGTTGAAGGGCTAGAAGCATACAGGACTGTGTCGCCCACATACATGTGTATGGAGGTGTGTGGGCAGGTCATTTACGAAGAGAAGAGAAAAGGAGCAGACCGAGAACCAAACTTTGGGGACTCTGGTGGTAACTGGAGGAGGGAGAGGTGGAACCACTGATTCTGACGGATTGTGATCAGCCTACCAAGTAGGAGTGGAACCAACTGGTGGCCTTGGCAGACAGCCCTGCAGTGGAGAGCTTATCTAGCAGGAGATTATGGGAGACCGTGTCAAAGGCCTTGGCCAGGTCAACAAAATTGTGGAGGTGATGTCCCTTAGTATGTGATCGGTGAGCCGTGTAGTGAGGTGGCTGTGGAGTGGGACTTCCTGAAGCCAGACTGGTAGAGTGAGAAAAGGAGGAGGAGTCAAGAAAGGAGGAGAGTTGGGAGGGACTAGTTTTCCTGGAGTTTCGCCCAGAATGGGGAGGAGGGAAATCAGATGGTAGTTACCAGTGACTGAGGTGTCACCTCCTTTGGAAGCGGATGACAGTAGCTTGTTTCTATTCCAAGGGAATTAAGGCTAAGGAAAAGGAGAGGTTACAGAGATCAGTCAGGGGGGCAGCTATGGCAGGAGCTGCTAAGTAGAGCATCTTAGTATCCAGCCCTGTGGGGCATATGCCTTGTTAGGGTTTAGTGATTAAGGCATTGAAAACTTCAGAGGGTGTGACTTGACAGAAGGAGAAAGTAGGGGCTGGAGGGGCTGAGCTTGTGAGGTGGCAGCTGTGGGGGTTTGGGCAGGGGTGGGGGAGAGTGGGAGCAAGGCCGAGGTCCAGCTAGTAAATAGGAATTTAGTGCAGATGCAACTGTTATTGGGTTTGTTACAGCGGTTCTGCCCATGTTTAATGCAGGAAAGGGGGCTGGGAGGACGGAGAGAAAAGGATTTGACCACTTTCCAGACTTTTGCTGGTTTGCTTACGTTAGCCTGGAAGGAAGATTTGAAGTAAGTTGCCTTGGCCAGCCTGATTTGCCTAGTGCAGGTGTTACGTAGGGAACGGTATCTGCATGGTCGACAGGGAGTTTGAGTTCTTGCATGACTTCCATGCCTGGTCTCTGGATCGGATGAGGGACATAATGTCTACAGTGCTCCATGGCAAGTGGGCACCCCTCACCCGGGACCATCTGAGTGGAGCATGGGTGTCCCAAGCTACTAGGAAATTGACTTTGAAATAGCACCACGATCATCAATAGATGAGGCCCTGTGGAGGGGGGACCAGTCAGTGGCTAACAGGTCATTTATAAGCAAAGTAAGGTCCAGGGATTTGAAAGACCTAGAGAGAATGATCCTAGGGAGGGCTTTGGGCCTGAAAATTTTAGCGGATTATGTAATCATATGGTGATCACTTAAGGCATCAGGTAGAGTGCCTGAGGCAATTACGCAACGCCAGTGGGAGATGAGGGCCCAGTCAAGGAGGGGTGGTTTGACGACTTTTGTTCAATCAAGTAGGTTCAGTGATCAGTTGTGACAGGTTACGCCCAGCAACTTGGTTATGAACTTGGAGGTGGTGCTGATAGCCAATTTAAACTGAAACCTCCCAGGATATGGAGCTCGCCACTCTTAGCATGGGATTTCAGGCATCTAGGTGTTCCAGGACAACTGGTGCTATGGATTCTGGGGGCAGCAAGATCCTGCTACAAATACTGGAGCAATACGTGGGAGGAAAGTTTGATTAATACTGCATCAATCGGTTTGTAGGAGACTTGGTAGAAAGACTGGAGGCGAACTGTAAGGAGAAGAGATGTACAGCTATTCTGCCTCCCCTTTTGTTGTCAGGGCAGTCATGTCTGATAATTGAGTAGCCTGGGATAGAGATTTACAATCCGTGTTATGGGGGCTTGAGCCAAGTTTCGAGATAACCAGGACATCGGGTTTGTGGGAGGGATGGTTGGCTGCAGGGTTATTTTGTTTAGTAGGCTTCAGATATTTAGATGCAGCAGTTTTTGGGCACGAGGTAGATGGAGGGGGTAGTAGTTGGCCCAGGAATTTGGGTGGTGGTTGGCCCGAATTTGTCTCAATGTCCCCGAAAGCAGCAACAGGAGGGTCACTAGTAATGTGTTTAGCGTGTGGAGCTCAGCAATTTGCAAGTAGTGAGCCTTGTGAGGCAGTAATGATATATAGGATTAGGTGCAGAGTACTTTAGGGCTATGAGGCCAGCGTGGAAGGAGGGTGGCAGTATATTGGGGCCGACCAGCCATAGAAGCAGCGTCGATATTGGGTGCTGCCGGTGAGAAGGGTGCTAGAGGTGACTGCCAAACTGGCAGTGAGTATGCTATGTCAAATAGAGCCTGCTCTTCAGGAAAGTTGGAGGGGGGTAGACAATGGGGAATAGTGGAGCAAGGAGGGTGAGGTAGAGAGAAACGTGGGAAAATGCTTAGGAGGGATTAGCCAGTTGAAACTGCAGCGGCCACAAGTGGTGGGATAATATAAGCTGCTGATGGTAAAGTCTGCTGATTTGCTCCACAACCGATGTGACACTCACTATAAGAGGAAGAGTTCACCAAGGGTGGTGGTGGGGCAGGGCACACACTGTTGCTCCACGCCTAAGTTTGGGAAGCACGCTCATCGTGACCTTTCCTGAGATTCAGGGGTGGGGGAGGGCTGCTTCGGCAGAGACCTTCCTCGACCTCCACAGGTCAGACAAACGGAGCTGTGGAGACAGAAGAAAGAAAAGGTGAGCCTGATATACGCTGGGGTGGCCTGCAAGCTTAGGGCTAATTTGCTTAATAATAGGGAGCACCTTTGGGGAGGAGCACTGGAGCACACTTGCTAAAGTATCTGGTTTAAAATAAACCTCTGTTTAAAGTATCAGGTTTAGAGTAAACCTCTGTTTTGGCGGGCTGAGAGATCTGCAAGGCTAGCACAGCAGACTTAAATAATTTAAAATCTGGACTTCCTGTTCCACAGAACATGGACTGTGAATGAGGTCAGACTTTTAGGTGAGCACAGTTTGTCAGCTTAAAGTATGCTCTGTAATGAATTCGGATTAAAGCTAACTGTACTTGTAGCTGAAACACAGTTTGTCCACTTTAATATGCACAGCAATGAATTCGGATTAAAGCTAACTGTACAAGTCTTAACAATTCTTAAACAATAGGACTTTTGAATACTTACAACAACCTGGCAATAAGCAATATTTACTAGTACCTGGAAACAACTTTACCCTAGCAAATTGCCTGAGTATTAAATCAGTTAAGGTAACCTAACATTTGAGCAATAACTGTGATTTTTCAGTTAAAGTAACCTAACATTTTGTCTATCAGTTTGCCTTAGCCGACTTTTAAATTCTAGTATCAGTTTTATTGCAACAATGGTTAGCAAAATGGCACCACAATTCAAACAGCTGATCACACACACCGCCATTCACACTGGCATGATCTGCAGACCTTCAGCACAACAAGGGAGGAGATGGATGGGGTACTATTGGAAGACATCCACAAAATGACAGCCAAAGGTGAAGTGCTGCTGGTGGAGACCCCATTTGCCTGATGTGAATTGAAGCACCCAGGCTGCAGCCACAGCCAGGAGCAAGACAAGAGGCATCATGGATGCCCTGCAGGGGCGGCTCTGCTAACTTGTGGTGGACCCCACCAGAGAAGGAGCAATACTGGACCTGGTACTCACCAATGGGGACAAAGTCACTGATGTAATGGTGGGTAGCCACCTGGGGTCCAGTGATCATCTGACGGTGTGGTTCAATGTGAGAACAGTGGAGGTGTTAGCCACACTAAAGCAAGAGTCCTGGATTTCAGACGGGTTGACTTTAGGTTGCCACCTTTTAAGAAGCCCAAAGTGGGACATTTCTACTGAAACTGGATTTTCGTGAGGACAATATGTCATCTCGACCAATGCAACATACATGTTTTCTCTAAATAATCAGAATTAAGACTAAGTGTTGTAGTTTTTAGTTGTTTCTTGTGTTTTTAATATTTTAAGGTATTTTAGTTATGGTATTATAGTTTTGTTGCAACATTTAGAGGAAAACTAGAAAATATTTTTCTATTTTAATGTCAGGACATTTAGCATTTTTCATGTTTTCTGCAGGACACAGCTGCCCAAATCAGGACTGTCCTGCAAAAATAGGGACAGGTGGTAACCCTAGTTGACTTTGCAAAAATGGATGAATGTCTCAAGGAAGCCCTGGCAGGGAAAGAAGAAGGGGAGATGTAGAGAAACAATGGGCTAACCTTAAAGGGGCACTGACAGCTTTGCCCTCGGTTTTAAGCATATTTCAGCACAGGATTTTGGCACTGGGCTTAAAATGTATTTTGTTAAACTTTCACTGCTTGTTTTTTATTCAGAGCCGCAAGTCCAATTCAGGATAAGACACTGCACAAACTAATACTATTTTTGGAAGGCACATGTAAAAAGTTGTTGTTCGTGATAGCACGCCATTACAGATGCGTGTTCTCATCTTCTATATGCTCCGTGGGCAGCTTTTTTTTGCTTGGACCGCATGGAAAGTAAATGTTTGAAAAATGGAAAAATCAGGTCCAATTTATTCGCTTTTGTTATGCACAAAGGCATTCTAGACTACTTGTTAGATATTTGTGTGCCAAGAGGCACACTGCTGAAATATGCTCAAAAACTCAGGGGCAAAGCTGACAGTGTCCCTTTAAGGGAGCCATAGCAGAGGCAACAATCTTTTGTGTTAGGCAATTAAGCAAAACAAAGAGAAAAATACTATGGTTCTCAAAAGGTTAGTTTTCAGGAGGTACAAAGAAATACGGGAGGTGGGGAGGATAGGGAACTGAATCTGGAAAAGCAGATTGAGGTGGGGAAAATGGTCAGGAGCGCAAAGGTGCAAACGGAGGCAAAAATATAGCCTAGGCAATTAAAAACGAGACAAGACCTTTTCAAGTACATTAGTTAAAGAAAGCCACGGGTGGGATTGTGAGGTTAAATAGGGAGGGGACCTAGAAAAAGCAGTAATCCTGGCTGGCCGGTGGCGCTTGAGGGTTGAGGCGCTGGACGCCACACCTCACACTACGCCAGTGACCCGGTTCAGGAACAAGCCTGGGTCGGCAGGGGAGGAGAGGATCGAGCATCCGGAGGACAGCTCTCCTCTCCTGGGAGAATCCATTACTCGGGGAGCTCGTGTCCTCTGGCGGTCTGAGGTACAGCATGCTCCCTGATCACACAGTGAGGGGGGAAAGTGCAGCGGATGTGTAGGGCGCCTTGATGTCAGGGATGCATGCCAAGTACAATAACACCAGAAAAATGCCCTCTAGGGCTCTGGAAGACGGAGCACCCTAGCGCAGACCCTACAAGCCCACCTGCCTGTCCTGTCCGGTGCCCCAACAACTGGACGAGTTCGGGGTGAAGGTCCCCATCTCTGTCTCACCTGGGGGCAGCACGAGGCTACATTGAGGGACTACCGCGGCGGGTGCAGGTAAGGTGAGGCTGAGCAGACACAATGAGGACTCCGAGGCGGTGGAGTCTAGAGGGCTGGGGAGGAGTATAAATAGAAAGTTCAAAAAAAAAAAAAAGCAACAATCCTGAATAAATAATTTTGTTCAGTATTTCACAAAGAAGGGAAGGAGAAGAACCATTACTGGGTGATAGGAGCACCGATGGGAGAGAGGTGGACACCAGCCCGTTTACAGAGGAAAGAGTCCTAAAGAAACTCGAGAATCTGAAAGGGACAAGGCTATGGGGCCAGGTGGCATACATTCCAGAATATTAAAAGAACATAGAGATGCTGGCAGCACCACTAACAGCCCTATTCAACAAATCAATACAGACAGGGGTGGTTCCAGGGGACCGGAGGAGGGCGAATGCAGTCCCTCTCCACAAAGTGGAGGAAGGCAGTATAGCGCAGTGGTTTAAGGCTCTAAGCTGCAAACCTGGAGACCTGGGTTTGAATCCTCATCCCCACTTGCATACTGTGTGACCCTGAACAAGTCACTTAACTTCCTTGTGCTCCCAGGTTGCACCTGTAAACAAGCTTTCAGCTTAGTGTGTCTCTCCTGGTTAAACAACAACAACAAAAGAGGGAACAGGAGGAGGCTGGCAACTACAGGCAAGTCAACCTGACCTTCGTGTTGGGGAAATTAATGGAGTCACTGACAAAGGAAAGGACTGTGATATTTCTTGAATCCAGCAGCACACAGGATCAGAGGCAGCATGGATTCACAGAGGGAAAGTCTTGTCAAAAAATCTGATAAATTTCTTAGACTGGTAGATCAGGAAGGGGCAGTGGATGTGGCCTACCTGGATTTCATCAAGGCCTGCAACACTGTCCCACATAGGAGGTTGGTAAATAAGTTGGGCAGCCTAGGAGTGGTCCCAAGGTGGTAAACTGGGTCAAAAGTGGTTGACAGTCTCCATGACCTTCAGCACTAGGCAGAGACTCTCTGGCTGACATACCCACCTCCTTCCACACCCTTGACGGACTTTGCTCGAGAACACCTCCTCATTTCACTATCTAGGGTCTGGCTTGATCAGAACCTCCAATTCTCTGGACACATCGATGCCATCCACAAAATGTTTCATCCCAGACTGGGTGCCCTATATAGAAACCGTGGTTGCATCCCGCTGCTCGTCAGGTTCGATTCAGAAAATGATACTCCCATTTTGAATAAGATGATGTAGTCTGCTGTGCCGCTCCCAAATCTTCCTTAGTCAGGTTGGATACTCTATTTCACTCCTTCTGCCATTTTGCTCTTGATTGTCCTCCACGCACCCATCACTGCAACCTTTACCGATCTCTCTCCTCCTCCCTAACTGACAGACGACATATCCACTGTGCTCCCTTCCTTGCTAAATTCTGGTTTCACTCTCTCCCTCTTACCTCTCATCCTCTGTCTCTCCCAAACCTCCTTCCTATCACTCCCTTAGAAACCAAGACTCACGAACCCTAAACCTTCATCACAGATCTTCATCTGCAGGCCAATCAGCTTTCTCCTATCACTTCCTAAAGTATGTGTAACCCCTTGCAAATGGGGTTTCCTAATGTGCCTTATGCCTGCTTGATGATCGCATGAAGCCGCCTAAATGGGGACTTGGTGAGTGCTCTTTAGGGCCTCTGTATTCTGTCCCTGTAAGGGCTGCCTGTTGCAGTCAGAGTTAGTTGAAATGGGAGGGTTTGAGTGTTGCTATGCTCGACTCCCACCCGGCTGCAGAATATTCGCCTGCTTCTGCCATCGCTAATCACACAGAGGGAGCTTCGTTAGAAGATGTGCTTGTCTGCTGACTATCTATTAGGGTAGTAATGATATTGTAGTTGTTCTAACCTGTTTTTGGTTGCAGCAAGGACTGTTTGATTGCCTCCTCCATTTTGCCCCAGAATTGCTGAAGTGGCCAATCAGTACCTCAGGACCCTGCAGAGTTGACTGACCAATGGAGGAGCTGTTTGTTTTGAGAAAGGCATTATGGGCTATGGCGCTTTTTCTGCACCACTGAGAGCTGGGAGAAGTGACTGGCAGGCTCAACTAGCCAATTGGATGGTCGCGCCAATGCAGAGGAGTGCCCCAGCTGTGGAGGCCAGAGCGAAAGTGGCTGAGGAGAAGGAAAAGTGCTATGTGCTTCTGGCGCTGGAGAGTGTCTACGCTGGAAGTGGAAGGCCTGGAAGCGCTGCTACTTTCGTCAGGCTGCCCAGTGGATTAAATCCGTGGCAGGATTTCAGGAGGCTGTACTGTACAGCTACCCACCAGGCTCGACCTGCAGGAGGACTGAGAGAATTGCTGAACTGCGCCGGTCCGGAGAAAAGTGGAAGCTGCCATTGCAGTATCTCAGTGACTGTGAGTTTGTGGGAGCTTTGAAATTGGCTGCCTGGTGTGGTACCCTCTGTTGCTGTTTGCCATATAAATGTGTGAGGAGACTGTGGAGTTCAAGTTCAATCCTGCTGCCATTAAAGGACTTTGCCTTGCTTAGAGTTTGCTATAAATGTGTGAGGAGGCTCGGGAGCTCAGGAGTAGCCCTGCTGACGTTGAAGGACCCTATCTTGTCTGGAGGTTGTGAGTACTAATTCAGGGTAGCTCCTGTTGATTGCAACATTGGATCCAAATGGAATTACTGTACTGCTGACTGTTTAATTAACCTTTCTCTTCTCTGTGTGAAAGGGCCCCAACCAGCTGCCACAGTTTGGACTAGCCACTAGGGCTTGGGTACCCAAGGACAGTAACTTGTAGGGATAGGCCTGTGCACAGTGCCCTAGGTAGTTAAGCATAGTGATAAGCCAATTAACCTGATTTCCCTTCCTTATCTCCCTTAATAAATCAGATTTGTGTGTTGCAACTACACCCTGGCTGGTTTGTGCATCCCTGTTGAATTGCTGTATAGTGACTGTGATATAACTGTATCTTATTCTACAGGGGGTCCCCGGAGTGAGCTAAGAGATACTACCGGGGGTAAGTGTATTGGTGAAAAGCATTGTTGGTACCAGTGTGAGCCACTAGTGGGGGACAAGAGTTGCAGTAACCAGGGCTGACCGAGGCAATCTCGACAGTATTAACCCCGACCTCTGGGTGGAGGCACCCGCCAACGGATCTGGGCCCTTCACCCTGTCTCTGTGGAGGCAGGCAGGGGTAGTGGCCCTAAGGGTAGCACCCCTGGGGTTACAAATGGAACTCCCTCCCCAGCCTGTCTGGCACTCTGCCTCACCTAAAATCCTCCTCCTCTTAAGGAACCTCTCCGCCTGTACTTGCACCTAATCTAAATATACTAAATAATTACTCCTTCACCTTATTTTGTTGCCCTGGCTTGGCACTGTGGATCCCAAGGTGGTAACTGGGTCCCAAGGTGGTTGAATGACAAGACATAGAGGGTGGTGGTAAATGGCATTCAATCCGAGGAAGTTACATCACTCTGTCCCTTGTAATCTGTCAAGAGTGATTATGTTTGTTTGTTGCTGTGTTCTCTAAGTTTTGCACTGTTTATAACTTTGCCTGTAGCTGACTCAGTACCTCCTTGTCTTCTGATGTACACTGCATATCAAACTTTATACCTCTGTAAAATTTTAATTAATACATGTAAGTTTATACTGAATATGACGTTTATATCTGTTTGTATCCTTTCCTTTATCCCTCCCCACCCAGGATGCATCTGAAACAAGCTTTTGCTCAGTATGCCTTTTTAGGTGTAACCCCCTACAAATGGGGGTTCCCCAAAAATCTTCCTAGGCTTACCTAAAAAGCTCACTGCCAGGTTGGTGTCCAGCATCCTATACGTTTAAATATTACTGCCAGAGAGTGCCTGTATAGCCTCTGTGTACTGTCTCTTTAGAGCTGCCTGGATTGCAGTCATAAGAAATCTGAGAGGTATCTCTGTTGAAAGATGTAACTATTTGCTGAAAATGATTTAGAGCGATAATGATAATGTAGTTTGTCTAACCTGCCTTCTTTGCAGCAAGGACTGTTTTGTTTATCCCCACCATTTGGCCGGGACTGCAAATTGGACCAATCAATAGTGATGAGATCTAAAATGGAGCGGACTACAGGAGCTGTCTGGAGTCAAAATCTGTAGGAATTTTAGTTTTGGGCTTTTGCGCACTTTTGCAACTGAAGGGGGCTCTTGCTTTGACTGACAACCAAATCAGCCCACCAAACCTTTTGGATCTGTGGAATCCCCAGGCTGCCTGCTGTTTCAGGCAGATCTAAGTTTGAGCTGAAGAAGCAACATGCTTGAGAGAGTCAAGTAATTTTGAGCAGCAGTTCTGTGTAGTTTTGCATGGGAGAACTGTAAAAGGGCTGAGTTTCGGCCTGCCTCTCTGCCTGCTGTCCCTGAGAGGGAGAGAAGACAATTATTTCGGACTAAATCCAAGTTTGTGAGAACGAGTAAGCCACTGATTTTTACCAGGCTCATACCTGAAGAAGACCAAGATTTTGGTGAATCGATCGGCCTGTCAGGATTTCCAGCTGCTTTTGAATCCGGTTTGTGCAGAGACTCTGTGATCATGACCGGAGGCGGTTACCTGGTACAGTAGAATTTCCATACATGTAAATGTGTTGTGAGTTGTTAGTGGGTAGTGATTTGGTTCCCCACTGTGTGAACTGTGTTCTGCTTGCTGGAAGCTGAATCCAGCCCAAAACGGACTGTATCTGAATCTGTCTCCATTTGGCGGGGCCTTGCCACACTGGCCCAGCCAGACTACCTGCTGCACAAAGAAAGCCATAGACGAGAGACCTCGGGGAATCAGCCCCCTGTTCCACGCTGAACAGGAATGACACCTGCAAATCGTGGTGAGCCCTGCTTCTCCTGGCACTTCAGATCAACCACCTGCTGTCTCATTTCTTCGCAAGCCTGTGTCCAGTCTTGGTATTGTGAGTAATCATCAGGGTAGCTCTCTGCAACAACAGCCTAATCTAAAAGTGTGTCATCTGATTGTCTTGTTGTTTTTTTTCACGAACTGAGCCCTCCGCCCGGATTACAAATAGTGTGTTTGTGCATGTTGTTTTCTCATCACAGGGCTCCAACCAGCTGCAATGTTCCTGGCTAGCCCACCAATCTCCATCTGGGTACCCAGAGTGTGTGACTATTTATGGACCCTGAAGTGCATGCATAACTGTTTGATTGATAAGAGCCTTTAAGCAAATTAACCTGATTATACCTCTCCTTGTTCAAGTCCCTTAAATAAATCAGATCTAACCTTTTTACATTTACCCTGACTGAGGTTCCAGTTTGTGCAAGAGTACTGTACTGCTGTTATTTGCTGTTTATAACCTTTGTTTTACAAGGTCCCAGGGCCGAGCCAGAGAAAAGCCCTGGTGGTAAGTGCAAACAGGTGGGTATTTATGTGGTGTATCGGTATTGTGAAAGTGATTATTGTGTATTTTTCCAGCCACTAGTAAAGAAAGAGGGGGGTTACAGTGTCCCGGAGGGCTGTGCCCAGGTTAGCATGACCACTACCAACCCTGACCTCCAGGTGGAAGCCCCATTTCAGAACTCAGGCCCCTGAACCAGCTACTAGCCAAGCAGGCAGGGGTAGTAACCCTTGGGATAGTGCCACCTAGGGTTACATGGTAAAACATTTTAAATAAATAAATAAATAAATAAATATCTGATAACCTAAAGGTAATGAAACAATGTGAGAAGGCAATGGAGAGAGCCAGTGGGATGCTAGGGTGCACAGAGAGAGGTATCACAGGCAGAAAAAGGAGGCTGTTATGCCACTGTATAGATCACTAGTGAGACCTCATCTGAGTACTGTGTCCAGCAGGGCTTCAGTTAACTCCATTTTAGGTGTATTTGACTCCAAAAATAAGGCAAAAACTTCCAAAATAAAGGGGAGGAAGTCATTGACTTCCAAATGTAAAAAACTAAATTCGATGACTTCCAAAACTGAAGACACAGAAGCTAATAAATTATGGATTTTTCTAAAAGAAGCTGTATTTTACCACTAATAGTTGTATTAACATTCATAAATTGATCCTTCTTAGAATACTGGCTTTTCAATTGTGTGTTCTGGGAAGTATTTTGACTTCCAAAAATTGGAATGACTTCCAGATTTTGACTTATGGAAGTATTTGACTTCCACAAAAATAAATTAACTGAACCCCTGGTGTCCAGTTCTAGAGGCCACATCTCCGGAAGGACATAGACAATATAGAGGCAGTCAGAGAGGAAACAAAAATGGTGCAAGGACTGCACCAAAAGTCATATGAGGAAAGACTAAAGAACCTCAACATGTATTCCCTGGAGAGAGAGGGTGATATGATAGAGACAGTCGAGTACCTCAGGGGTATAAACAAGGTACAGGAAGGTTGCATCTTTCAGAAAGAAGGTGTACAAGAACAAAGAGGGTAGGCTCGGAAGCAGCGTGAGTACTTTTCACAGAAAGAATAGTGGATCCTTGGAACTGCCTCCCTGCAGAGGTGGTGAGGAAAAACAGTAGGGGAATTCAAGAATGCATGGGATTGACATAAGTGTACTCTAGCAATAGGGAAGAGAGGTAAGTCGCAGATCAGCTATGGTCTGCGGTATTGCATTAGGAAGGAAAAGGGGCAGACTAGGTGGCCACACTGTCCTTATCTGAAGTCACCATCTATGCTTCTATGTTTTCATTCACTAACAGAGAAAAACAAAAAAAAAAAACATTCAGCTTAAAGGAAAACTACACCTTCATATCATGTAAATTTTGTTTCCATGTCAACAGACATCTCTTTTCATTTAGCTGTTAGAGATATATGTAATTGCTTTAGTTTATTTTCACTGTTCATACTAGTCTCTGCAACTATCCTGGGGGGTCTCCATTTTCTGGTTGTGGAAATCTTATTGTCCCTGAGAGCCGCATTAACATATGAAAGATATGTCAGTGTATCCCCACCCCACAAATGGGGGTTCCAGAAGTCTTCCTTGAGCTTGCCTAAATGTTCACTGCCAGGCTGGTGTCCTGCGTTTTAGCAGTTTAAATGTGATTGCCAGAGAGTGCCTGTATAGCCTCTGTGTACTGTCTCTTTAAGAGCTGCCTGGATTGCAGTCATAAGTAATCTGAGAGGGTGCTCTGCTGAAAGATGTAACTATTTGCTGAAAATGATTTAGAGTGATAATGATAATGTAGATTGTCTAACCTGCCTTCTTTGCAGCAAGGACTGTTTTGTTTGTCTCTACTATCTTGGTCCTGGACTGCCGAATTGGACCAATCAGTACTGGTGGGACCTAAAATGGAGCGGACTACAGGAGCTGTCTGGAGTCAAAATCTGTAGGAATTGTAGTTTTGGGCTTTTGGCACCTTTTGCACCTAAAGGGTGTTGTGACTGACAGACAAACCAGCCAACCAAACCTTTGATTCTGGGAAAGTCTCAGGCTTGCTGGCAGTTGAGTCAGATCTAAGTTGGGAGCTGAAGAAGCAACAGCTTGAGACAGTCAAGCAGCCGTCTGAGTAGTTTTGCAGGAGAACTGTGGAAAGGCCTGAGTTGTGGCCTGCATGTCTGCCTGCTGCCCCAATTATTCCGAACTAAATCCGAGTTTGTGAGAACAAAGTAAATCACTGATTTTTACCAGGCTCATACCTGAAGAAGACCAAGATTTAGCTGAATGCGATCGCCTATCAGGATTTCCAGCTGCTTTGAATCCCCAGTTTGTGCAGAGACTCTATGATCGTGACCGGAGAGTGGTTTACCTGGTACAGTAGAATTTCCTTACATATAAATGTGTTGTGAGTTGTTAGTGGGTCGTGATTTGGTTCCCCACTGTGTGAACTGTGTTCTGCTTGCTGGAAGCTGTATCTAGCCCAAAATGGACTGTATCCGAATTTGTCTCCATTTGGCCGGGCTTGCCACACTGGCCCAGCCAGACTACCCGCTGCATGGAGAAAGCCATTGACGCAGAGACGCAGGGATTCAGCCTCTGCTCACGCTTTTGAACAGGAATGATGCTTCAGCCGATTCGTGTGTGCCCTGCTTTCCTGGCACTCCAGACTAACCACTTGCTTTCTCGATTATTCAGCCTGTGTCCAGTCTTGGGTATTGTGAGCAATAATCAAGGTAGCTCTCTGCAACAACAGCCTAATCTAAAAGTGTGTCATCTAATTGTCTTGTTGTTTTCTTTTCACGAACTGAGCCCTCCGGCTCGGATTACAAATAGTGTGTGTTGTGCATGTTGTTTTCTTCCATCACAGGGCCCCAACCAGCTGCAACGTTCCTGGCTAGCCCACCATTCTCCATCTGGGTACCCAGATTGTGTGACTGTTTATGGACCCTGAAGTGCATGCATAACTGTTTGATTGATATAGCCTTTAAGCAAATTAACCTGATTACGCCCTCCCTTGTTCAAGTTCCTTAAACAAATCAGATCCAACTCTTCTTTGCATTTACCCTGACTGTGGCTCCAGTTTGTGCAAGAGTACTGTACTGCTGTTATTTGCTGTGTATAACCTTGTTTTAAGAGGGTCCCTAGGTCAGGCCAGAGGAAAGCCCTGGTGGCAAGTGCAAACAATGTGGTACTTGTGTGGTGTATCAGGAGTATTGTGAAAGTGATTACTGTGTATTGTTCCAGCCACTAGTAAGGAAATTGGAGGGTTACAGGGTCCCGGAGGGCTGTGCCCAGGTTAGCTTTACCACTACCAACCCTGACCTCCGGGTGGAGGCACCTGCTTCAGAACTCAGGCCCTTAACCTGTTACTAGCCAACCAGGCAGGGTAGCAGCTTGGGATAACCCCACATGGGGTTACATTTTGGAGGCTCACCACTGGGATTTTGTGCCTCTAGTGGCCAAAATTGTGAAATATTGTTAAAGATTAATGGCTACCCCAGTAGAAATGGCTGTACACCAGTTGGTGGGGTGGTGTACTGGGCAGGAGATCGACCCCAAAATGCTCTGCTTATACTGGATATTCCCCTGGGTACGAGAATGACATTGTAAAGGAGCACTCTCCAAAGCTGAATGTTTAAAAATCCGTGGTGGTGGGTCGACAGGCTGATTTGATCGCCCAGACTTTCATAGCCTTGGTAGAGTGTAGTGACCTCATGGACAGCTCTAAAGTGCCACAGACTGTTGCCTCAGAAGGGTCCCAGCCGCCTGGACAGTGATAACAAAAGACAGTACAGACCCTGGGGAGGATGAGCTCCCACCATTATCTGAGACTTTGAGGAGAAATTTGCTAGGTTGTTGTTGGAGGAAGGAAAACCGAGAGGATTTTCAGAAACTGTTCCTGCCACCTGGAGGTGTTCTTTTCCCAACACCTCCTTCCACTCTAGCACCTGTTACTGCCCTGCTTTCGTGCCTGTGCCAATGCTGGCTCCTATATCTGTACCCGCCATTAATCACGACTCCACCAAAGGCTGAGAATCTTCTCAGGCACTCTCACCATCCCCAGGGGACAATGATTGGGAGACCTGGATCGACTATGTTGCCCCTTGGTACCCAAGTGACAGTGTGCAGAGGCTGAGAAGCAGAAAGAATCACAGAATCTTGAGGGCCCTGTCCTTGAAGCCATTATATTTTTGAGGTCCACGAACCCTGATGCATCGGCTTAGAAGTACCTATCTGTACTTGAAGGCAATTTTGGGAGCATTGAGTCAGGGGAAACGTTGATGTGGAAATTCCAAGGTACCAAGCAATGGAAGGGGAAAGTTTGTCTGTGTATGTTACACGCCTAGAAAAAGCTCTCATGGAAAGCTTACCGAAAGGTGGGGTAGCCGCTAGTGATTTGAACCATGAGATTGGGGCATATACTGCAACATACCAAGCATTCTAAACTGCAGATCACCCAGTTAAGGCTCCAGGATAGAGAGGTAATCCATCTGACTACTGTGACTTGATAAAAGAACTCCGGGAGGTAGAAGGTGAAGAGGAGATTGTAATTATGGGGTGAATGCAGCCCAAGTGATCATGGCACCGGAAGGCCCTTCCAAATGGAGACCACTAAGAGTGTCCCGCCGTGGACTAAACGGTGGGGGAGGAGTTGCGAAGGAAGTCAGAAAAGCACAACAGGTGCATTTGCTGAGGTATCCCTGCTGACAGAGATCCTAGTCCCCTGTCAGAACGTGACTGTTATGGGGTGGGGTGCACCCTCAGACATCCTCTACTGGGGTGGCTTCTCAGCTGAGCTCAAGGAATTGACTGCCACTCTAAAGGAACTTTTGAGACATGGTACACTACCCACAGAAGTCAGATCACAATCTCCTGTAGATGTTCCAGCATTCCTGCTATGTTTTCCCCAAGGATGCCCAGAGGCGTGTCATTTGTCACAACTGCGCAGGATGGCCACATGAAGAGGGAATGCCAGTCTCAGAAGGACTTAGAGAAAGTGGTGAACCAGCTTCAAGAAAAGCTTCAGAAAATGAGTCAGTGGTCAAGGGGGCATGAAATGACCGCAGTAAAAGCTTCGCCATCCTAACTCAAACCCCTCTGTGGCTAAATCGTCTGTCCAGGCCCCTGCTGTTGTCCTCCAGACTGGTCCAAAATAGTAGGCCTTTTAATGGAGACTACAGTGACTGTGAATGATATTCATACTGGCTGCTTGACAGTGGGTCGAAGTGACCACTGTATTCCAGAACTGGTATGACAAACACTTATCTGATGTGCCTTGCAATCCCAGGAAGGCATGCATGTGTGGGGCCCTGAGCAACAAGTCTTATCCCTACCCAGGAGGTATGTCTGCCTCTGGTTGTCTTTCCTGTAACTGTAACTGGTGTAGAGAGTGAGTAGAGACACTGGCCCTAGTGTGTCCCCACACACTCGACTGTAGTGATGGGCGCCTGTAAATTGAGACATATGCCCATGTGTTGGGAGACTGGCGCAACTCTGTCACGAGAAACAAGACGGACTGGGAGGGCCCTGGGAATTCCGGCTCTGATCAAGAGGGCCTATGATTTGCAACAGAAACCCGAAAAGGCAGACCAGGATGAACAGTGGGATCGTGTGGAAGAAGGATCCTGAGTCAATGGTATCGCCCCTAACGCCCAGTGTACCATTCAAGGGAGGTCCTCCTCTGGAAAGATGTCAAGAACAAATACTGATGTTGGATGCCAGGCGATGGAAAATTGCCAGAAGGATTATTGGTCAAGCCCAGTATCTTGCCTGCTCGTGCCCATGCCTATGCACGATGAGTGATGGTCCAGATTCACAATGTATCTGATCGGAGATCCGGGTAAACAGAGGGTGCACCATAGCTACAGTACACTGCGTGAATGCTGCAGTATTGCTCAGCAACAAGCACCCTGATGAGAAGGAGAGAGTGACCCCAGACTTGTTTGACTTTGGTGACTCCCACTGCCAGCTGAATGGAAGGCTAGAATTAGCAAGAAACTGGCTCAGAGAGACCAAGTGTTTTCGTGAAGGAAAGGGATGTGGATGTGTCCAAGGTGTGGAGCATCATATGCCTGCACAATGAATGGCCATTTCATGAGAGGTCCCGACGCCTAGCCTCAGTAGACATAGATGATGTTAGAAGACACCTGCAGGAAATGCTTGCTGCTGGCATGATACAAGAATCCAGGAGTCCATACGCCTCCCATTGTGGTTGGCGAAGAAGAATGGGTCTGTGAGGATGTGTTGATTATCTAACCCTGAACCGGTTAAGATTTGGGAGGGACTTAAGAAAGTTTAAATTTTACAGGGACGGTGACAGGAACTTGAGAAAGTTTAAATTTTACAGAGATGGTGGTTAAGCCATGGAGCAGCCTTCTGGGAGAGGTGGTAGAGGCAAAACCCTGTCTAGATAACAAGTTTCCAGGTAAGATAGGGTATAACTAGTGTGTGCAAGTGCCAATAATTCACTTAACCAATTAATTTGTGAAGTTCTGCCACTTTATTTATTTATTAAATTTGTTAACTGGTAGGCTCAATGGCCTCAAGGTCCCTTTTCAGGGCTGATTCGGAGATTGTTACATAAGGTTTGAAACATACAGAGAGGTATCACAGAGTCATACAGATCGTACAGGGTTACTAAGACAGTATACAATTTCCCAATTTTGTGCAAGAGGGCAGGAGGTACATAGTATTAGTTGGTACAGTCATAGTACAGCGCAGTGCATATGTTACAAGATACAGCAATACAGATCAGTACATGTAGGGTCCGCTGATGCGCTAAGAGTAGTACACATAATACGGGTTATGAATACACCATACAGTTTCTGTGGATGCGGCAACAAATACATTATAGTGTAGAATACAGCAGTGACGCCAGGTGGAGAGGTGAATAAGTGCTTTTGTGTCTATGGAGGTTCCGACGGTATAGTGAACCAGCTCAAGTTGAGTTAGTCGCGTTACCCTTGTAGGGAGCGGCGTCTAGTTGGTATGGATTGATATTAGGTGTGATTGTCTTAGCTGTTGAGGCAGTTGCAGGACTTGGTTTGTTAATGAGCACATAGCCCCCTCTGAAAGATGGCTAATGTCGGTGCCTCCTGAAGATGGCTGGGGAGATTGTTGCATGACTCCGGGCTAGGTGAGTAAAGATTTTCTCCTGCAACTGTGCAGGTCCGGGAGTCTCCAGGAGTTTTTGTTCGAGGAGCGGAGCGGTCGCCTGAGCGGCTTTGGGGCAAGTAGTCCATTCAGGCCTGCTAGTGGATGGGCATCCTGGAGCCATAGTCCAGTTTAGTAGGGATACTGGAGCCTATTGTCCAGGGATGGCCAGTTGAGGGCAGTGAGGGCATCACAGTGGTGGGTCCTCGGCAGGATTTTGAAGCAAAGCGAGCTATTTTGTGGTATAGGGTCAGGAGTCTGCTCTGGTCCGCTTTTGGTGGTGCTGAGTATGATGGGACCGGCATAGGTTAAGGTCGGAGAAGGATGGTTTGTGAGATGGCCAGTCTAGTCTCTGGTATCATATTGTGGCTAAGGTGATAGAGAAGGCCCAGTTTTTGATGTATGTTTTTGTTACAGCATCCACTTGGGGCTTAAGGGTGAGGCCCTGGTCTAGTATGAGATCAAGGTATTTGACTGATTGTACCACCTCTATGTTGAGCCGGCCAAGGTAGTGAGTGGCAGGGAGATGGTCCCTGAGAGGTCCAGGGATTTTGGCCCAAACAGCATGGCCTTGGTCTTAGCGGGGTTGAGGACAAGGCAGTTCTCAGTTAGCCAAGTCTCAGCCTTGGTGAAGTCGCTTTGGAGCCTAGGTTCTAGATCGGATGGGTGATCCCCAGTTCATAGAGTACTGCATCATCTGCGTACTGTACTAAGGATCTTCTACCGCAATGCTCATGGAGGTCATTTGTGAATAGGGAGATCAAGTGGACCTAAGATTGATCCCTGAGGGACTCCCTCAGTTAAGGGTAGGGGTGTGAGGTGGCCCTTCCACTTGACCTGTTGAGTGTGGTCCATGAGGTAATTGCAGATCCAATTGAAGGAGTGTTGATCCAGCCCTAGTTGGCTAAGCTTTTGTTAGCAAGAGTGAGTGATCCACCAGGCCGAAGGCCTTAGAGGTCTATGAATACAGCCTCAGTTGGGGTACCCTTGTCCCAGGCTGTTAGGACATCAGAGGTGAATTTGATGAGGGCAGTATCGGTACCATGCTTTGGTCTAAAGCCGTGTTGTGTGGGTGCCAGTAACCTGTTTGCTTCCAGGTAATCTCTGAGTTGGCTGTAAACGAGCCACTCCTGGATTTTAGCCAAGTGGCAGAGGATGGAGATGGGCCTGTAGTTTCATAGGTTCCTTGCTCCACCCTTGTGGATTGGGTTACATGTGGCCTTTTCCATGTTAGGGGACTGCACCTTCCTGTAGGGATCTGTTTATTAAGTGCATCACGGACAATGAGATGGCTGGGGTGACAGCCCTGAGCAGCCTTGGATCCAGCCCATCGGGTCCCAGAGATCCACTGGGTTTTAAGGATTGAAGGAGGCCAGCACGCCTTTGGTACGCACTATCTGTAGATGGAAGTTGGTGATCGAGGGTTCCAAGTTTCAGTCACCGTTGGGCTCTGAGAGCTGCGAGTGGTGTTGGGTCTGAGCCCCAGGTTGGTAAAAAGTGATTGAAGGCTGTAGCGACCTCCTTCCATCATTGAGAGAAGTTCTGTTGTATGTTAGTGTTACCTGCTGGGGCGGTTTAGTGCCTTTTATCAGGAGCTGATACTTGTCCAGAAGGACTTTGGTCAGTTAGAGTTTGCCTCTGCAGGGATTTTAAGTAGTCCTTTTGGCATTCTTGGAGCTTTTGGCACCGATTCCGCAGGGATCTATAGGCAGAGTGGTCAGCAGGGAGGCGGAGCTCCTTGCTCTTTCCAGGCTTTGTCTCGGCTATCATCAGTGCCTTCAGTTCACATGATATCCACTTGTGGCAATGGCCCTTGGCCTGCCTGGTTGTAACTGGGGAGTGCATGTTTGCCACAGCAGAGAACGGCACTGGAAAAACTGCGCTGCATCGTCCCATGCTCCCTAGGTCTCTCACCAAGACCAGTCATGTTTCATAGGGACCTCTGGAACGCCTCAGCCAACAATCCAGAGAAGTCCCTGGCCACTATGAGCTTGGGCGGGTCCTGGGAGGCCAGTTTTTCCATATGCAAAGGAGGGTGAGGGTCGCTCAGGGTCTCGCATTACACACCAGCCACTTGTAGGTTGGTGGGTTTGGAGGTGAGTATCCAGTCCAGGATAGAGTGATTCCCTGTTTTATGGTTATGCCTTGTGACTCTGTGATGACCTGGGTCAGGTTAGCGCCTAGGAGTATAGCCTATGTTTTTGCTCAGTGTTGGGATCCCACTTTATGTTGAAGTCCCCAAGGACCAACAGCCCAGTGAGTCGTGCCCCAGCTATTGGACTGATGAGGCTTTGGAGTGCGGCAGTGCCCCCGATGGAGGGTTGTAGATACATCCTCTGGTCAGGTGTTTAGCATTGCCCAGGACAAGTTGGACTGAATATTGATTCTAGTCCTGCTGTGTTTGTGTTTCCACAGGGACAAGGAAGCCGCCAGAGAGGATATCACACAGACAAGAACTCCCTCCTTTTTCCCTTCCCTATCCTTTCAGAAGGAGTTGTAGTGGACTAGTTCCACTTCATGAGGGAGTATGTAAGGCTTCAGCCAGCTCAGAAATGGCTAGCACATCTGGTTTGTATGTGTCTACCCATGATTGTACCTCCAGCATCTTTGGTCAAGGCTGCAGATGTTCATGTGGGCAACCCTTAGTCCCCTGGTGTAACCCATGTGGGGTCCCTGGATGATCCCAGAATGGAGTTAGCAGGCAGGGGCCCAGGGTTAGGGTGGATGTCACCAGCCCTCAATATTAGTATAAGTAGGATGAGGTGGAGGACCCCTTCCTTATAGGGGAGGATCGCTTTGATCGATCACCTGAGGCGCCACAGAAAATGAGATAACAGGCTCCCTTCAGGGCAAGTCTGTGCTGTTAACTAGTGCGAGTGGGATTGAGGGAGAGTGACAATGTGTGGGCAGTAGTAGGTGTTGGTCCTGTACTCCCTAGGCAGGTCGGGGTCAGGACAGACATATTTTGGCATCCACCATCCTAAAGCGGCTACATATGGGAGTAACACTGCGATTATTCCAATGTAAGCCAGTGGCAAATTCATCTTCGAGCACCAGCACTGCTGAGAGTGCGGTTGGCTACTGTGCTGTGCATCCTATTGCACCTCTGTTCCAATACCAGACAGTGGTGCTAAGTGAGCAGGGTTCCCTAGGTTTCAGCTATTCAGACTTTCACAGTGGAGGAGAGCAGCAACTACATGCAGGTAAGCAACAACACAACACTGAGGATCTATGTGATTCCTTTTTCTACTAACATCAGAGTGCTATGCTGTATGGCAGGAACAGATGCCAGACTAGTAAATATGAGAGCTGCACTGATTGAGTTGGATTATGGAGTCCCTTGGGCGGCCTCTAGCAGCGGCAGCTGAGAAGCTGCTAATGGTAAGTGAGCTGATAGGCTCATGCGCCCCGTGGTGTGAGGTATATAACTCTGAGCCGACCGACATGGCGTCAGCGGGCCTACTATCTCTCAGGACTGGCATCCTCCGTTTCTGCCTCGTCAGGCTGTGGCGATGGCGTTAATTCCTACCTTCCCAGCGATGCGAGGGAGGCCTTCACTTGACTCAAGAACCTAACTTCCTTCTGGGGGTGTTCTATGGCATCCTCGCAGCACACCAATCTGTAGAGCAGAAGACTTAACGTGACAGTTTTATATCGGTGAGCTACTTTGTTTTCACCACAGTGGGAGGTGAGTACAACTGGGAGAAAGCAAAAGGGGACAAGCAAAAAGGAGGCGTGATAATGCGCGATTTATTTACTTTCTAAGCGATAAATGTTATATGCAGATAAATTAGACACAGTAACTTGGCTTTTGTCTTGTGTTCCTAGTCGATTGAGATGAACTAAATCAGTTTAAACAGGACAGTGCAATCAAGTTGGGAATCAGTTTAAATCGAAATCAGGTAAAACATTGCTAAATACAGTTATAAAGCTGCTCTACAGGTTGTCCCAAATACAGTGCAATCAAGTCGGAAATCAGTTTAAACACAGCCATCTGCAGTAATTAAGGTGCACTACAGGTTGTCCCCAAATACGTGCAATCAAGTCAGAAATCAGTTTAAACAAAGCTAACTGCAGTAATTATGGTGCACTACAGGTTGTCCCCTAAAACACAGTGCAATCAAAGTCAGAAATCAGTTGAAACAAAGCTATCTGTAGTAATTAAGGTGCACTACAGGTTGTCCCCAAAATTCAATGCTTTCAGTCAGCAATCGGGTTAACAAAACTATCTACACTCGTGGAAGGGCATTAAATCTACTACAATCTCTCAGGACCGGGCGCTCCTCCGCTTTCCCTTTGCAAAGCTATTCGCTTATGAAGTGCAATTCTGCAGTAGAGCAGCAACTTCACAAAGTCACCCCACGCCCCCATCATGTTAACTGCCATTGTGTTATATAAACATTTTATTATATTCTTTTGGGGAAGGGGAAAATTCTTTTTCATCTATTTTGTTTCAGACAGCACTGCTTATCCCTTGGGTGAGGTGTTATCTACTACCATTAGTTTTACTGTGCGCTTTTGTTTTTAATCTTACTGTGCTTTGTGGCACCAGGATGGCTTCCCATGAGCCGTACCATGTACCTGACCACTGCTGTCAGTGGAACCGAGGCTTACCTCACCCAAGAGTTCCTCCCCAACTTACCCCCAGTGCTGGTCCTCCAGGGCTTCCCTTTACCCTGCTGGACGCCACACTCAGTGTCTGAAGAGGCAGCCCCAGGTTGGCTGTAAGTGGGCAGCTGCCCAAGGCAAGAAGCATTCAGCTCATCCGGCAAGGTTTTCCTGGTGACTGTGGAGGTGTGGCATGCAATGACACCGCGGTGTGAATATGCCATGCGTTCGGCATGCCCCCCATTCACTTCTGGGCTGATGGTGGCTGGACATCCTGTGGTCATCCAGGAGCACTGCACCAGAGATGCCACACCCCTTGGCTGTGGAGAGCATGCAAGGGCCGCTCAATCCAACTCGCCAGCTGGCCCTCTAGCAACAGCGGTCGTTCCGGAACCCTGGTTGCCAGCATACATAAACAGTAGCTACTGCTAGACCAGTGGGCCGACTACTTTGCGGCTTTCTTTGTCATCCATTCTGTAATAAAAATATTATGTATATAAAAATGACTGGGAAGAGATGCTCTGCTAAAAGAACAGCTGTCAGGAAGGTGTCAAAGATGTCCAGAAGGGGAACTGGATGGCTCAGTAGATTGGTAGCAGATTAAGGAGCCTTTCATCTCTAGGTCATGGGTTCAAATCCAGCACAGGTCCGTAGTGGTCAAAGCCATTATTACTTAAGATCTGTCCACTGGCCTATGTGAAGTGAGTTGTGGTGGTCTCCGTTCAGTTCCCAGTGGATAGTTTCAAACAAAGTTTCAGCACAAGGAATAACTACATTGCCCAGTTTAACAGAGTAACTCCTAAAATTGTGGGCACATCAAAAGATTCTGGCATGTCTGATCACAGACCCAGAGTTAAAAGATGAGGGCTCGACAAATACCTAAGGTGGATTATAACAAGCATTTGTCAATGCGAATGTTGCTTGCTTCTATGTGCTGTTTAGGTATTTGGAAGTCATTGAGTGCAAATATTGAAAATTTGCGAACTTCTGACGTCTGTAGGAACTGCAGCATAGCGCTCTTAAAACAGTCATTTTAGGAATTTTTCACCAAATTTTCAACATAGCCATTTTAAGACCTCTGCTCATGAACAGTGTCACTGTGATTTTGTTAATGTGTCCCATACATTGAGTTTGCACACCGACTCGCCCATTGTAGCTACATGAATGAAACACATTTTGGGCAGGATGTGAAAATGACAGCTATACTGCTCATAAGGAGGTGTGGTAAAATGGTAATGTTGAAAATCTGGAGTGAAAATATTGAAAATTTATAACTTACGAGCCTGCGTAGGGAACTGCGCAACGCGCTCGTAGAAACAGTCATTTTAGGAATTTTTCACCAAATTTTCAACATAGCCATTTTAAGACCTCTGCTCATGAACAGTGTCACTGTGATTTTCTTAATTTGTCCGTGCATTGATTTCCTTTACCACTGCGCCATTCTGCGCTACATGGGTGGAAACACATTTTGGGTGAGATGTGAAAAATGACAGCTGTACTACTCATAAGAAGGTGTGGTAAAATGGCAATGTTGAAAATCTGGAGTGAAAATATTGAAATTTCACGAACTTACGAGCCTGCGTAGGAACTGCATAACACAGCAGCGCTAGTAAAACAGTCATTTTAGAATTTTGCGCAAATTTTTCAACATGGGGTTTTGGGACCCTTCTCATGAATGATGTCACTGTCCATGGCGGTATTCAGGCCCGAAGGGTGATTTACATGATCACTGCACAGTCACCGTGCGAAATCACCCTTCAGGCCAATAACGCTCATGACAGCATGTACATCATTCATGAAGAGTCCTAAAACGTAATAAGTTGCGAAAATCCCAAAATCCTGAGATATGCAACAAAGTTCAAACCCCCTATCTGGCCATTATACAGCTTACCAGCATTTCCTCAGTTAACGGTCGGCTTTGAAGAGTGCAGATGTGTTCCAGTCCACGAAGATCGCGCCGGAATCCGGAGGTAAGTATGGGGTGAGGGCGTGGGAGGCTGGGTGCGCGGTTGGTGGGTGTGGGTTGTGGGAGGGGTGGGAGGCGCTCGCAGGTCCGTTTACGTTTTCAGGTTAAAAAAAAACGTTGTGGGACTGTTTGTCACGCTGGGGTGGGCTCCCAGCGTGGCACAAGGAGCATGGGGGCGTTCAGCCGACGGGATTAGGGCACCCCGTCGTGCAGACTCATTGCCTGCAGCTGGGGTGGACTCCCAGCGTGGCACTACCTCTAACTTGGAGGCGCGGCTCAGCCGGCGGGATTGGGCAC
This sequence comes from Neoceratodus forsteri, assembly GCA_016271365.2. Classification (NCBI taxonomy): domain Eukaryota; kingdom Metazoa; phylum Chordata; order Ceratodontiformes; family Ceratodontidae; genus Neoceratodus; species Neoceratodus forsteri. The sequence continues at coordinate 572,079,680 of CM028137.1, forward strand.
CCCGTCGGCCTACACGCTAGGTGTGCGGGGGCGCACACGCCATGTGGGGAGCCACGCTTCAGTGGGCTTCTTATCTCTGTCACTGAAGTGTAGCTCCTCTTTCAATCAGTGTTACTGCATTTTGAGCGCAGTCATAGACAGCTCCAAAATGCATTGGCTTACAGGGCCGCGCTGCCAGCTCACTGACTGAATTGGAGGAGGAGGTGACACACCTCCGAAATCTCTGATGATGGCACTATGTTTCTTGCATGCGTGCAAGCAACATAAAAGGAGGAACCTCAAAGATTCTCTGGTTCCTAGCCATCTTGTCCCGACACCAGAGTGGGTAACTGGTTAACTGGTAATGTCCCAAAAGGTTTCTACAGATGTGGAAAATGTAATAGTTGTATATACACCTCACTGGGCCAACAATTTACAAGTTGTATGAACACTAGAAACTACAACACTAACAGTTCATCACTCATCACACTAATTTCATGGTTTATGCTTTGTGGTGTGACTGCCCCAAGTTCTCGTTGGTCACATTGTAAGACTTTATAGAACATGTACAGAAACATGTCAGGTCCATAATCAGTGGAAAACAAAAAAGAGGCGCACATACTGTATTAAACAAAACGCATAAATTTATTTATTTATTTTTTAACACATTTTATGCTCCTCTGCTACGGGGCAGGTTGGAATCTCCTTCCACCTACTGCCTTGCCTGTATACCCTCCAGTTGAGATCCCTAGTCAGTCACTGGGACCACCAGCCCACCCAAGATATACCACTGTACTGCCCCTGGTTTCCCCAGGGCTAGGATCACCTTCCTCCCACTGCAGACATCTGGCCACCCATGCCAGAGGTGAAGAGTGGTGTAATCTCCCGCCCGGTGATTGGTGGTACAGATCCAATGGTGGAGGTGGTGGGCGGCAGAGGTTGCATCCTCTGATCCTGCGCCACCATTTTCCCATTTTCAGTCATCCCACATCATGGCCAGGAGCATGCATGGGGATAGGGCTGTCGCTGCTGGAGGACCCTGACGCAGCCTATTCAAATCCGTGCTCCTTATACCTAGCCCACAAGCCGCAAATCCTGCACCTCCACTGACCTGTGTGTACCTAGGTGGTGGTAAAGCAGCAGGACTTGCACCCCACCAAAGGAGAGCATCCACTAGAACACTCTACCAGTCTCCCTTGGCCAGCCCGCTGACAGCCCAGGCTCTTTCCTGAACCCAGGTACGCAGCATCGCGAGCGTAGCGCCTAAAAACGCATTTAATTTATCGAAAAGCCATAAGTGTTATAATGAATGCTGTGCAAACATCCCAGTGGTTTAAGTACAGTAGGCCATGACTATTCATGAACAGGTCTTTCAAATTCATTAACAGCCATTCAAACAGTGATAAAATAGATGTTAGTGCAAGCGTGCTGTCAAATTAATACATGAACAATGCATATAAACTGACATCATACAAAAATGGATATTTTCAAAGTTAGAAAATATGAAGTACTGGTCAGAATATTAAACAATCTGTAGGCACTTATTTCAACCATTTTTGCTTTCATTTTCCAACCTTCAGACTGGTTGATGCCTTTCTTGTAAAGAATTATTCCTTGTAGAACTGGTGCTCCATCTTTGTGAAGGAAACTAATACTGAAACTGTGGTTTCTATCAGACCACCCATGCACAGAATTCAATTACCTACGAGGGCCCAAAGTTTAAAACAATCTGTCCCTGATATTCCTGCATGCAGCACTGTTTGTTCCTTCAGCTGCACCTCAAGGACCACCTCCTCAAATCTAAGGCTTGTGCCTGCCCAGGACAGCCTCCCACCTGAATGTACAAAATTATTGTGTTACTTCTTAACCAAATATTGTGTCGTCCTCACTTGATCTAACCCCCACCACCACCACCACCACTCCCACTCGTGGCCTTATATCTCCCTGCTCCTCAGTTTGTCTCCCTAACCTGAGCCTGCGGCTTTGGGTGTTTTTCTTAGCTGGTTCCTTAGATTTCTAGCCTCTGCATAAAATGTTCTCCTTGTATATTTCTCCTGCTGTAATAAAGTGCATTAATGTAGTGTATAAGGTACTTTACCTCTCAGCTCTGTCGATGTGTTCACACATTTATTTTGTACTCTGTATTCCGATTTGTAAAATTTATCCTGTACAATTGGACATTTGTGAAAATGGGCATTTTGCACATACTTTCGGTATAAAATAAAGATTGATTGACTGATTGAAATACAACACTGCACAATACCTATTTTATAGAAACACACTTCCTGGGGCGGCCCGTTTCAGTAACGTTACATCCAGTAATGGAGAGATGATTCTTAAATAGCAGTGATGGAACAGCAATACATAAACAATCAATAATTAAAACATTTTAAGACATTGATACAGCCCAGCTGTAGACTCTTGCACAATATTACAGAAAACAATCAAATACTTTATTGGACATATAGAATAATACTAATACTGTACTAAACAAGGAGGTGCTTATAAGTTGTTGCAGCATGTAATGCCACTGCAATGCACTAGAAAAAGCAAAAGTAATAGAATGGAAAAAATAAATACTGTGAGAAGAAAAATAATAATATTAAAAATGTAATAAGTGAGACAAGAAAACCAACTGTTGGGGAAGGGTATATGTGGGGAGTTGGGAACAGGAAGTTAGGGAAGAGGAGGAGGGTATGTGAGAGGGTGAAATTAGTGAAACCAGGAAATGATAGGAAATGATGGGAAGAGATGTGGGGAGGTAAAGTCAAATGGGATTTGGGTTAAAGGCGAGTCAAGGTGGTGAAAAATAGTGCTAAAAATATAATAGAGAGGTAAGACTGCAAAAAGAAATCTAAGTGCAAGAAGGCAGTCTCTGGCCTAAGAAGCGTATTCCTTGCAATGGGTTTCCTATAGGGTGAACAGATCACCTTGTTATCCTGTTCACTAATCCTCAGTTTTATGACCTATTATACTTAAAGCGCTAATAAAATCAATGCATCAGACATAAAAATGTTACAAATTTGCAGAAGTAGTCAATTGTAACTTTTATTGCCAAGATATTTTTCTTTCCTTTTGTATTAGAAAGTTTTCCATGTGATTGTATTATGCTGAATGTAGAATAACACTCTGCCTGGCAGCTGATATATGTATTTCTATTCCACCACTACATCATCAGCCCTGTGACCTCACACACTGACATCATGGGTGACTGAGCTGGCAGCTACCGAATGGCTCTTTCTGAGCAATTGTGATGTCACAACCAGTGAGATCACAATGCTGATGATGTCATGTGAGGAACAAAGCTACATATGTCCGCTGCCAGGAACAGTATTGTTCCACACATCACACCTATTATGATCAGGAAAAAATATTCTAATTAAACAAAGGAAAAGAAAAAGTACCAGAGTTAACTATCTTTAAAACTAATATTGTAAACCTATTTAATACTATGTAAACTTTCTATTGCGCTCTGACTTTCCTTTTCTGAACGCACAATTTATCATCGTGCTTTGCTACTGGTTGCTTTATACCAGCTGTCTGACAGTGTAACTACAAAATCCTTAGATGTTCTATATACTGAGTGCTCACAACCTCTGCCTAGATGGTAATGTATTCTTTTATTTTTATTTTATTTGTCAGGCTGGTTACTGTGGGTGCCCCCAGCCTCACCCCTGCCCCATATTCCCACTGATCATGATCCAGAAGCCGGCTGAATTGAGTGGGTGCAGGAAAGGCAAAGGATAGTGCAATACGAAACTTAGACTAGTACTGTATTCTGGTTTCTCTGCTTTTCGCAAACTTAGTCCACATTTCCTTTTGTTTTTAGACCTAAGAGGACTCACCATAGGCGGAATCTTGATGTGCAGAGCCTGAGAGCTATACAATGCATGGGTCTCATCGACAAAGACAAAAAAAATGCTGTTCGTTACTTCACTTTTTTTTCCTTTTCTTGGATTAAATCCTTCACTGTGGCATTAAAAAAAACATGACCAGCAATGTGAACGCTTGCTTTATTGGGACACAGAATTGATTACAACAGAAATCTTGCTTTATAGACCAGAAAGCAGCAAACTAAAAGAAGCTACCATTTTCTTACTAATTTAACACTTCTATCTCAGCAGGAGTCAGTGTCTATGGAGATTAAGCAGACAGATACTTTATTAGAAGTAGAAGGGTCTTATTTAGGGTTACAAAAAGAAAAGAAAGAAAGTCAGTGTGTGTTCTATGCTTGGAAGGGTACTGTATCAGCTTACTTTGCTAAATCAGTAGGAGGAGAGAGAGAGAGCTTAATTGGGGTGTGGCTTAGACAATATAAAAGCAGGTGACTCCAATTACAACTTCCTGTTGCTAGCCTTTGGAAGACAAAAATCTTGCTTGTAGAGTAGAAAGCAGCAAACTGAAAAAGGCACCATTTCTTACTAATTTAACACTTCTATCTCACTGTTGCTAACCTTTTCTTACTAATTGCCCTCCACCCACCCATCCTAAGCCAGTTATATTATACCCACTGGATTTGACTGACAACATGAACTTCCTGTTTGGCAGTAGGAAGGGAAAGGTCATAGAAGCATTAGTTTTGTCAACCCTAAAGGAAAAAGTAGCTCACTCTCCCACCCTTAGCAGCTGGTGGTCTGATACTGAGCAAGGAAGAAGGAGGCTACTGAAGAATATAGGAAGTTGCTGTCCCAGAACAGGAAGGGTGAGAGTTGTAAGGAGAGGAGAGAGTAAGCATACAGAAAACAGAAGAGAGGACACAAAATAAGACATGATAGGAGTGGTGCAGTGCAATGGCTGTGGGGCAGCAGTGTTCTGGGAGACATTCTAGAAGGCTGCGATGCTGCCCTATTTGCAGGCACCTCTCTGGTCTGAGGGAGGAGGCTGCCTGTCTCCAGGCTGACCTGGCTAAATTTGTAAAACCTCCTCCCACCCAGGGACCACCAGGGCCAATGCTACTACCTCAGAGGTTGCCAAGAAAGAGGAGAGGCTGGACCGGGTGAGCTCAGGAGGAGAGGTGGTGGAACAGAGCTGCATCCTCCAGCTGTACTCTCCACAATTCATGTGCTCTCTGGTGGATAGTGGTTCCTCTATGGAGCACCTACAGTGGAGACTAAAGAGGATGCTGGGAACCTTCACGGAGACCCACAGGAGGGTGGCATGGGACCCCACAGGGGAAGAAACAACTCCTGGTGGGGGACGAATCATTAGGGGTGTAGAAGTGGAGGAGGAAGGAGAGGAGGTAAGGTTCCTGCCTGGTGCCACAGCTTGGAGGGACAGGAAGTGAATCCTCAGGATCGTGGGAGCAGCTGCATGAGGGAGGGAGCTGGATGTCATTGTCCACCTAGGGACAAATGACCTGGCTGAGAATGGTATCAGAGCAGTGCAAGAGGAGTTTGTAGAGTTGGGGAGGGCCTTAGACAAGTAGCGCGACACGGCAACCTTCTTGGAGGTGCTGCATGTCTATGGCAAGGTGATAGTAGGTACTCTCACCAGGGAATTCAATGAATGGTTGAAAACTGGTGAGCCCAGGGTTTTGGCTTCATTTGAGACTGGGAGCCACCTGGAGGGATGCAGACCTATACTGGCGCGATGGTCTGCATCTGTCCAGGAGGGCAACCAGGATCCTAGGTAGAGGTTTAAATGCTTCATTGGCAAGCATTTAAACCAGCCAAGGGGAGGCACTCAAAAGGAGCAGGAAATTCCAGTCTCACCCCGACAAAATACAGTAATTAGTGAGGTAAACACCAATGTAGAGAAGTCATTAGGTGCAGGACAGAGGTAAATGTAAAAAAAGGCAAAAGCAGTAAGGACAGGATGGGGCTAAAGGGGTAAGGCCATCAAAAGTGGAGAGTGATGAGTACCAATGTCTGTAGTCTGTCTAACAAGCTCCTGAACTAGTGGCCTTGATGGAAGAGGGTGGCCTGGATATTGTGGCAGTCACAGAAACATGGTACACAGAGAACCATGACTGGGATGTCAACATACCAGGATACACAATCTACAGGAGGGACAGGGAGGTAAAAGAGAAGGAGAAGAGAAGTAGCTCTCTATGTAAAGGAAGGATCAAAGCAACAGAACTAAGAGTAAACAGGGAGCAGATGAGGCACTCTGGGTCACCTTGGAGACAGGAAATAGCTCCACAATCCGCATGGGGTTGTATAAAGACCCCATCTCAGGGGGAGGAATGGAAAAGGAAATGATAGAAGGCATCCTTAGAATGGCAGAAAATAAAAAATACTCACCTTAGTAATGTTTTTCTTCTAATGGAGTCTTGCTGTATTCTGACTATTGCAGTGATCTCCACCCTTGAACTGCCCTGGAGAACAAAGAGTTAACTTTCCATGCAAGGCATGGAACGCTGAGCTCAAGCTCGGTTGAAGCCTCTGTCTGCTGTTATTTGAACCCCAACCGTCAGATCTTTACAAGCTATACTCACTGGGAGTTCTGTGTGAAACTGTAAACTCACACTAGCCAACTGCAACTAAATTTGATAAAAGTTTTTTGGTTTCAAAGCAAAGACTCAAGTCAGGAAACCCAAAACAAAACACAACACACACCCAAAATAAAGGAGGGTGAGAAAGGGGCACCTCTAGGTGCCAACACTGCTCCTGCCCACCCACATCCCAAAAACCAGGTTCTGAGAGGGAGGCGGGGGGTCAGAATACAGCAAGACTCCATTAGAAGAAATAATATTACTAAGGTGAGTAATTTTTCTTCAAACAACATGAAGTCTTGCTGTATTCTGCTATTACAGATACCAAAGCAGTACCTCCATGGAGGAGGGACAGAACCTACTTTGGGAATAGCCGATGCTGCTGTAGCAAACCGAGCATCACCCTAGCCTGGATATCCAGAGAGTAATGCTTGGTGAAAGTGGCTGCTTGACAAATCTCTAAGATAGGAATATCCCTGGCAGCAGCCAGGAAGCAGCTGTACCTCTAGTAGAGTGAGCCTCAGGCCTGAGGGTGGGATTCTACCCAATTTTTCATAGCAGAATTGTATACAAGAGACAAGCCACCTGGCAACAGATCTTTTAGTGGCAGGTTTCCTTACCAACCTCCCCATAAGTGAGGAACAATTGGAGGGAGTCAAACCTGTGACCCTTAGTGCGCTCTATGTAGTAGCTAAGGGCTCTTTTTACATCCAGGCTGTGCAGCCGCCTCTCCAGAGGAGGAATGGTCAGTGAAGAAAACAGGAAGAGACATAGACTGATTAAGGTGGAAATCTGAAACCACCTTAGGCAGAAACTTCCTGTTAGTTCTTAGGACCACTTTATCTCTATGGAAAGAGATGAAATCAGGCTCCACTGACAGGGCTTGCAATTCACTGATGCGACTGGTGGAGGTAATGGCTACCAAAACACAGTTTTCCAAGTCAAGTGCTTAAGCACTGCAGAGGACAAAGGCTCAAAAGGGGTTGCATAAGCTGAGCAATGCAAACATTAAGGTCCCAAGCAGGAGCAGGGTCCCTGAAGGGAGGTTGGTGTGCAACAGTCCCTTGAAGAATTTGCAAAATACAGGATGGGTTGAAAGAGAGAGGGCTTGCCTACTAACAAAAAGCAGAAACAGCTGCCAAATGTACTTTGAGTGTAGCTGGTCTGAGCCCCAAGCCATTGAGATGAACCATATAGTCCAGGACTGCAGGCAACCAGCAGATTCTGGAGAAATATGCTTATCAGAGCACCAAATAGTGAACCTTTTCCATTTGGAGTTGTAAGTCTTTCTGAGAAGGCTTCGAGAAGCCTTTAGAATATCCAGGACACCTTGAGAGAGGTGCAGATCAGCAAACTCTAACTCTTCAACAGCCAGGCCTTGAGATTGAGAGATTTGAGATTCGGATACCAAACCCTCCTCTGAGAGGATGTCAGCAGGTTGTAATTCCTGGGAAGAGACGGGGAAAGTGGACTGCTAAGAACAGCAATAGTAGGTACCAGGGCTGTCTGGCCCAGTCTGGAGCGATCAGAATCACCCAAGGGTTGAGACCTGATCTTGACTAGTACCTGAACAGAAGAGGGAAGGGGAAGCATAGAGGAACTTCCTTCCCAATTGAGTACCAGAGCATCCAGGGGACTGAGCCCAACACTGGGGGTCTGCAGCAAAAGAGAGGAAGTTGGTGATTGTCTGGGGCTGCAAAAGATCTATCTGTGGAGTGCCCCATCTTGAGAAAATCACCTTCAAAACTAGGGATCCAGGGACCATTCGTGGTGGCCCTGAGATATCCTACTGAGAGCATCTGCCAGGATATTGTCCTTCCTGGCAGGTGAACTGCTGTAAGAGAAGTCTGCAGGAGTAGGCCAGAGACCACAACTTCATTGCTTCTGTGCACAAGGCCGTAGACCGAGTGCCCCTTGCTTGTTGATATACCACATTGTGGTGGTATTGTCTGTTCTGATCTGGACTACTTTGTTCTGAACAGACTTGGAAAAACTTGTAGTGCCAGAAACACTGCTCTGAGCTCCAAGAGACTGATGTGAAGCAGAGATTCTTGAGGTGACGCAGCCCTTGGGTGGTAAGATCCCCAAGTGGGCTCCCAGCCAAATAAGGGGGCGTCTGTGGTGAGGATTAGAGAAGGAGACTGAGTGACAAAAGGAACTCCTTGCCTGAAATTGTCCTGATCATGCCACCACTGCAAAGCCTGGATCAGGGTTCAGTCACTGGGACTAGTTTGGTCAGAATCTTTCTCTGGGACCAGAAGGTTCTCAAGTAGAACTGAATGTCCTCATCTGAAATCTTCACCCTGGACCACTACTGTAGAGGCTGCCATGTGTGGGAGCTGCAAGAAGTGCCTTACTGGTCGAGACACCTGAAGGGTGAAAGGAGAGGCCAGTTCTATTAGTGTCCTTGACCTGTCCAGGGAAGGAAGGCCTTGCTCTTGTATCCAGCTCCACCCCTATAAAGGTGAGGAGCTGCACTGGCTCTACAACTGACTTGGAAGGTTTAGGAGGAACCCTAAGGAAATGAGCAGTTGCTGAGTTATCTGAAGATGCGACTTGACTTGGTCTGGAGACTGACCTACTATGAGACAGTCGTTCAGGTATGGAAAGATGGAGATCTTTTTCTCCTTAGAAAGCAACCACTACTGCCAGGCACTTTGTGAACACTCTTGGGGCTGATGTTAGACCAAAGGGCATTGCTTGAATTGATAGTGGCCTGAGGCAACTCAAACCTGAGGTACTTTCTGTGAGAGCACCTGATGGGAATGTAAGTAGGCATCCTTGAGGTCCAGGGAGGCTAGCCAGTCCCTGGCCTTAGAGAGCAGAATTACTCCCAGAGTCACCATTTTGAATTTTGGCTTTAAAAGGTGCTTGTTTAGGTATTTCAGATCCAGGATGGACCGCCATTCTCCTGTCTTTTGGGGGTTAGGAAGTACCTGGGTACAATCTTTGCCCCTGTGTGGGTAGGAACCCTTTCTATGGCTCTGAGAGCCAAGAGTGAAGAAACCTCTGCCTCTAGGGCAAGGGCCTCTGAAGGATTTGCAGGTGGAAAGGATCTGGTTCTCATCTGGGAAATTTTTGAAGCTGAGAACCAGTCCCTGGCTTACACTTCAGGACCCACTTGTTTGATGTTAAAGACTTCCAGTCCTGGACAAAGTAAGTCAGCCACCCTACAGGTAGTGGAGAATCGGCCGGGCAGACTCATCAGGGTGTCTGCTTGTGGGGGCTTTAGGCTGAGGGGTGGAAGCAGGCCTGCTCATACCCAGTCTGTCTCTCCTAAAGAACCCCTCTGAGCAAAAGCAGAAGAGAGGCCTGTGCTTGGTAAAAGGCCTGTGAAAAGGCCTGCCCCTGTCCCTGGAATGCTGCCTCTGAGGAGTGGCTTGCCTTTCTTTGGCCTGAGCACTCCTGTAGGTGGTCCTGTACTCATCCATCTTCTTTCATGTAATTTTGTCTGCTCCCCAAACAGAGAATTACCAATGACAGGAAAATCCATGGCCTTAGCCTGGTATCCTGTGACAGGCTAGTACATCTGAGCCAAGCCATCCTGCAAAGGGCCACAGATGTAGCCATGACTCTAGATGAAACATCATTGGAGTCCACAGCAGCATGAAATTGCACCTTGATGCTTCAATCCCATCCGCAGCCACCCGCCTCCAGCTCCTGGCAAGCTGGTCAGGGCCTGTTTAGCTAGAGCCATCACAGTGTCCCACCTGGACTTCTGGTATCTAGCTGTGTAAGCCATATAGTTAGCCTGCCTGAGTCCCAAAGATGCTGCCATGTACTGTTTCTTTGCCATGGCATCAATCCTCCTGGAGTCCTTCTCTGGGGTGTGAAACCAAGGAATATTTGCCTTATCACAGGCAGCAGCCTGCACTGCCCCAACATGGCTGCATTAATGGGAAAGGAACTCCATGTCTGAGCTGAAAGAGTATACCTCTTGTCCATTCTTCTGTCCACAGGAGGTATGGAATTAGGAGTTTTAAAATTTTAAATGTCTGTTTCCCAAAAGATTTATGGAGGAATATACAGTCTCCTGGACTCTGGGATGTCCATCATCTCAACAAAATCAGGCTCCTCCTGATCCTCTACTGCTTCTTCCATAGGAAGCTGGAGGGTTTCAGCCACTTTTTGTAAAACATAAAGTGGGAAGGAGACTCAGAAAGCCTAGGAGGAGAAACACCTGAAGGTCTGTCTGGGAGATGTCCAGGTCAATAAGCACATCCAGACTTTCATAATCATCATCATTATCTTCATACTCTCCTCCTCCTCCTCGGTTCATAAATTCTTCTAAAATATAATCTGGAACCGGGGAACCCGACCAACCGAGCCCCTGACCGATGGTGCGGTTCGCCGGAACCGGGTTAGCGATTGAACTATCCTTATCGCTTTGGCTATCTCATCAGCGGTCGGAGAAAGAACTTGTGGATCTGAACGGATGATTTATCCTCTTTTCTTTTAACCGAACCGACTCCTCAGAATCGGCTCCTCCTCTGCTCAAGAAGTTTCGCCATGGTCAGAGAGTATTCTTCTGGTTCGGTTGGAACGAACCAGGCTGACCATCCATGTCAGCGAATCTCGGCCTCCCTTTCCCTCAGTCTACCTACTCTCTTTATCCAGGGTAGCTTTGGGAAAACTTTTACAGATTTGGCAGTCTGCATTGAGGTGGTCAAACTCCAGACAATAAACACAGGTGGGTGGGGTCAGCCTTGAAAAGGCTTCCCACACACACTGCAGTGTTGAAACCCAGTGGGCCCATTTTTTCTTGGGTTTCTCAGACAAGGCCAATCCTAACCAAACTTACCCTTTTTCGGCAATCCGCCAGGCAAGACACCCCTATTGGTTCCTGACCGTGTTACAGGTCTTGGAAAAACCGTAATGAAATCCGCTTTTTAGAACCGATCTGGACCAGTTACCACACTCTAATAAAGACAAAAAGTTTTTAGCAAAACCTGATCGGTTCAAACCGAACCCGATCCAATGTTCTAAGTTCCACACAGAAAACTAATATAGAAAACCTATCTAGTACTCACGGTACCACAGACAGAGACTTAAACCGACAGGTTAGATGCAGAAATTCGGTTGAAACCGGTGAAAAACGACACTTTAACCGACTTTTTGAACCGAGTGAAGGAGAACTCTCGGAGCGACTGTTCAGTGAGGAGTAAAGAATCTGACGGTTGGGGTTCAAATAACAGCAGACAGAGGTTTCAACTGAGCTTGAGCTTCAGCGTTCCATGCCTTGCATGGAAAGTTAACTCTTTGTTCTCCGGGCAGTTCAAGGGTTGGAGATCACTGCAATAGTCAGAATACAGCAAGACTTCATGTTGTTTGAAAGGAAGATATTGTTGATGGGGACCTGAATATGCCAGATGTTAACTGGAGCACCTTTGCTGCAGGCACATCCAAGAGCAGGGTCATTCTTGATGCCCTACAAGGGCATGCCTCAGACAGCTAGTACTGAAACCCACTCAGGAGGAGCAATCTTAGACCTGGTACTCTCAAATGGGGACGGAGAAAGAATCTTAGTTTTAGAAGTGGGTAGCCATCTGGGAACAAGCGACCACCAAACAGTGTGGTTCATGATAAACAAAGCCATACAAAAGCAAGAATATTGGACTTTAGGAGGGCTGACTTTGGAAAAATGAGACAGTGCTTCAGAAAAGCACTAGCAAACAGGCAAGAAGGAGGGTGGAGGAACAATGGGGAGTAATCAAAACAGCCATCACAGATGCAACAAGCCTTGTGTAAAGTAAATCAACAAAACACAACGAAGGAAAAGGATAGCATTCAGGAAATATAAGGAAACACAGAAGAAGCAGGACAGAGGACTTTATCAGTTAAAGCAGAAAAAGGCAGGGAAGGCAGTCAGAATAGCAAAGGCCCAAACTGAGGAAAGGACAGCTAACACTGTTAAGAAGGGATAAGACCTTTATAGGTACATTAGGGAGTGAAGAAAGACCAAAGGAGGGATACTGAGGCTTAATAAAGGGTAGGGAATATGGGCAGAGGGTGACAGTGAAAAAGCAGGATACTGAACGAATATTTCTGCCCAGTATTCACAAAGAAAGAGTAGGGGAGGTACCTAAACCAAACAAGAGAAACACTCTGAAGGCGGGTGTGATACCAGTCCATTTACTGAAGAAAGGGTTCTGAAAGAACTAATAAAATTGAAGGTGGACAAAATAATGGGGCCTGATGGGATTCACCCAAGAATTCTAAAAGAACTAAAGTGAGAACTAGTGACACCACTGACTACTCTCTTTAACAAATCATGGGAGGATGGGGTGGTACCTGAGGACTGGAGGAGGCAGATGTGATTCCTCTTCACAAAAGTGGGAGCAGGACAGAGGCAGGAAACTACAGACCAGTTAGCTTGACCTCAGTGGTAGGAAAATGATGGAATCACTCTGAAGGAAAGAACTGTTGAGTACCTAGAGGCCAGTGGGGCACAGGACCCAAGGCAGCATGGATTCACGGTGGGATGGTCGTGTCAGATGAATCTAATAGATTTCTTTGACTGGGTGACCAAAGTAGTAGACCAGAGAGGGTGTGGACATAGCCTACCAAGATTTAGACAAGGCATTTGATACAGTCCCACACAAAGATTAATACATAAGTTACAGTCTTGGAGTGGGTCCTAAGGTGGTAGCCTGGATAAAAATTGGCTGAACAACCCAGGGCATAGGGTAGTAATACAGGAGTCCACAGTGAAGAGAGAGGTTACTAGTGGGGTACTGCAGGGTTCAGTACTGGGACCGGTCCTTTATTGTCTTTATAAGTGACACTGCAGAGGAACTGGAAGGAAAAGTATGTCTTTGCAGGCGACACAAAGATCTGCAACAGGGTTGATACACAAGATGCAGTGGAAAGGATAAGAAGGGACTTGGCAAGGTTGGAGGAATGGTCAAATGTGTGGCAGCTCAGATTCAATGCAAAGAAGTGCAAGGTAATGCACCTGGGAAACAAAACCCAGGGGAAGAGTACACAATGGGGGTGAGATACTGACAACAGTAAAAATGGAAAGGGACCTGGGGTAATTGCATCAGGTGACCTAAAGGTGGGCAAGCAATGTGAGAAGGCAGTAAGGAAGGCTGGGGGATACAGGGATGCATAGGGAGAGGTATCAATAGTAGAAAACAGGAAGTTGTTATCCTCTGTACAGACAGTTGGTGAGACCCGTCTGGAGTGCTGTGTGCAGTTCTGGAGACCCCATCTCCATGAAGACATAGACAGAGTGGAGGCTGTCCAGAGGAGGGCAACCAAAATGGTGCAGGGCCTATACCAGAAGACATATGAAGAAAGACTAAAGGAGCTTAATATGTATACCCTTGAGGAAAGAAGGAGAGAGAGGACATGATAGAAACTTTCAAGTACCACAAAGGGAATCAACAAAGCCCAAGAGGTAGCATCTTTCAGAAAAAGAGATGTGCAAGAACAAGGGGCACAATTTGAAGATAGAGGGGACAGCTCAGAGGTAATGTGAGGAATTATTTTTTCATGGAGAGGGTTGTGGATGCATGGAACAGCCTCCTGAGGAGGTCATGGAGTCAAGAACAGTGGGAAATTCAAGAATGCATGGGACAGACATAAGGTAGTCCTAGTGGGGGTAGGAGGAAGTAAGCTGTTGGTTAACTAGGATCTGCAGCTTATCTGTTAGGTAGGAAAATGGGAAGACTAGGTGGGCCAAGCGGTCCTTATCTGCCATCAAATTCTATGTTTCTGTGTTTCTAAAACATTGCAGGTGTGTGTACCTGATGGTGAGTAAAGTATGCCCGGTTGCCGAGAAACAGTACCATATGGCCTGTTGGAAAAATTTATGAATGACCACTGTAAAACTATAGCGCCTTAAAGGTATAGTCGACAATAGCGATAATAGTTTACAGCGATCATTAATAGTTCTACAATATTAATTTTAGGCAGTACCTCACTTTTTAACCACTGCCTTTTGCACAAAAACAGCGCCCCTGATGAAGCCCCGTAAGAAGGGCAATGAGGGTGTTTGCACTGTGTTTATTATAGCAATTTATGGCTTTCAATAAATTAGTAAGTTTTGTTTACTACAGTGTGTGCTCCTCTTTTGTTTCTGCACAGTTGAGTGCAAAGTTATGATAGCGGCGGAAGTACCTTCAGGCGTGGGAGTGCTTAGAACACAATTTTTCATATTCAGTGAAATGTGACACCCCAGTCAGTGCCCACTGGCACCGGGTACATGGTCCAGGACTTAATTCCATTTCATGGGATTGGACCATGTCCTTAACAAACTCAAGGTGGAAATAGGGTTCAGACCCAGATAGAGAGGAATGTAGACTAATTTTTGAGTTGGAGCCCTTGCTCCACAAGGGTGAATGACAGTTGGGACATTGTCCCAGTCCTATGATTTCAGTTAGTCATTCTTTGTTCGTATTTTGAAATTGACTGTTTTGTTATTTGGATTCTCCATTGTTGAAATGAGTTTGTTCATTCTTTTCCTGCGTTTGTTTTTCAGGTCTTTTATGAATTTGCAGTTACCATGTTGTGTGACAGTAGCTACTCATACCTTATTGAACTTTTTTCATTTAGTTTTTGTTGACTGGGTAAGTGCACTAACCATAGCAACGACAATTTTTCAGGCACAACCGGGAGATTACAGAAAACAACATCACTAAACAATGACTTTATTGTTATTAAACAATACATAATTTGACAATAGGAATACTATACAGTTGGGAGAAAAACAATGAGTCACGGTTTGATACAATTAAATGTCTAAAGTGACAGAATTAAGAAAGAAGCACAATATATAAGCTGTACAGTACAACATTCAAAGGATTAATTGTGTAGGATAATACAGTGTTGACTGTAACATTAAAATATTGATCTGAGATATGTACAGAAGAGATTAATAGTTTATATGAGTGGGGAAGCAAGATAAGGGAGGAAGGGAAGGTACAAAGGAAAAATGTGGCAAAGTGAGAGAAGGGACCAAAAGACACTAAGATAGGCAAATAAAAGTGACAGTGAAATGACAGAAGGAGCAGAACCAAACCACACAAAAACACGTATCCTGGATTTTGAGGGCAGACTTTGAGAAAATGGGGAGATACTTGAAAGAGGCATTAAGGGGATGGGGCAGGAATCGGGTTGAGGAACACTGGGCAGTATTTAAACAGGGATTACAAGAGCAACAGAATTATGCATTAAGCAGGTTAGCAAGAGGAAAAGGAAGAGGATGCCATTATGGTTTTCCAAGAGGTAGCAAAGAAAGTGAAAGCCAAAATATTGCATTCAGGCAATACAAAAAGACACAGGCAGAAGGGGATAGGGAGAAGTACCAGGAGAAGCAAGGGAGGCAGGGAGGTCAGTAGGGAAGCCAAAGCTCAGACAGAAAGCACATTGCAAAATCGGTGGGAACAGGGACAAAACCTTTTACAGGTACATAAGTGAAAAAGAAAAGCAACGAGGGATAGTGAGACTGAAGGGGAGGTGGGGCGCGTGGAGGATGACAACAGAAAGCTGACATACTGAACAGGTATTTCTGCTCAGTCTTTACTGAGGAAGAGGAGGTAATGGGTCTGAAGGGATACAAGGGGTGAGAATGGTGCAGAAATGGACACAAGTCCCTTTACATGAGAAAGGGTCCTGAAGGAACTGGAAGTAATAAGAGTTGATAAAGCGATGGGGCCAGATGGGGTGCACCCAGGGTCATAAAGAACTCAGAGGGTGGTGGTTGAACCTCTGGCTATCCTGTTTAGCCGATCACTGGAAACAGGGAAGGTACCCAAAGACTGGAGAACAGCAGATGTAGTCCCCTTATACAAAAATGGAACAAAGAGGCGGGGAACTACAGACCAGTCAGCCTCACCTCGGTAGTGGGGAAGATCATGGAAGCACTACTGAAGGAGAGATTGGTGGAACATCTGGTTGTCAATGGACTGTAGGATCCAAGGCAGCATGGTTTCACCAGGGGCAGGTCATGTCAGACCAACTTCATTGAATTTTTGACTGGGTGACTAGGGAGGTGGATCAAAGGAGGGCAGTGAACATGGCCTATCTGGACTTCAGCAAGGCCTTTGACACTGTGCTACATAGATTATTACACAAACTAGGGAATATGGGTGTGGGCAGGACAGTAGTGTGGTGGGTAGGTAACTGGCTGGGCGGCAGGACACAGAGGGTGGTGGTAAATGGCTGTCACTCCACAGAGGGAAGAGTGACCAGTGGGGTACCACAGGGATCAGTGCTGGGACGGTCCTATTCAACATCTTCATCAGTGACATTGCAGGACCTAGAAGGCAGAATTTCACTGTTAGCTGATGACACAAAGCTCTGTAATAGAGTAGACACACCAGAGGGTGCAGACAGAATGAGAAGGGACCTGCAGAAACTTGAAGAATGGTCTGGGGTTCGGCAGTTGAAATTCAATGCAAAGAAGTGCAAGATAATGCATATAGGGCACAAAAACCCTGGCACAATATATTAGTGAGGGGTGAGGATATAGCATGCACCAAGCAGGAAAGGAATCTTGGGGTTATCATCTCTGATGACCTCAAGGTAGAAACAGTGTGACAAGGCAGCAGGTAAAGTAAATAGGGATGCTGGGATGCATAGGCAGGGGCATCACCAGCAGGAAAAGGAGGTCATGATTCCACTATACAAGACACTAGTGAGGTTCCACCTGGAGTACAGTGTACAGTTCTGGAGACCTTACCTATGTAAGGACATAGACAGGGTAGAGAAGGTTCAGAGGAGGGCAACAAAGATGGTACATGGATTTCATCACAAGTCCTATGAGGACAGGTTGAAGGAACTGAATATGTACTCCCTGGAGGAGAGGAGGAGAGAGGAACATGATAGAGACATACAAGTATCTTACAGGGAGGAACAGGTGCAAGAATACACTATTTTAAGAAAAAGATATTCCAGGACTAGGGCATGGGATGAAGTTGGAGGGAGGGACGATTCGAGGAAATGTGAGGAAGAATTTCTTCACAGAACGGGTGGTGGACAAGTGGAACACCCTGCCTGAGGAAGTGGTGGGGCTGAAACAATCACAGGATTTAGAATGCATGGGATAGACATAAAGGAATTCTGGAGGTCAGGGTGAGGGCAACAGAGTTCTAGGAAAACATAAACTGAAGTTACAAACTCAAATGGGCAGACTAGGTGGGCCATAGGCCCTTATCTGCTGACACTGTCTATGTCATCTATGTAAGGAGGAAAGTGCTGAGCAGAAATATGTTGAGGACATAGTCTGAAAAGTGTTCAGGGATAAAGAGGTCAGGGAATAAAGGGCTAGGGCTGTTTGAAACTGGAGCAGATGCAAAAGTGAGCAAGGTGGTCACATAATTTTTGAAGGAAGCATGGGATGATGCTTGGCGTATGGTTAGAGGAAGGGAGTTCCAGTGTTGTGGCATATGTCGAAAAAAGCACATGCACCTTTAGAAGTTATGTCTGGGGATGTGAACAGGGCCGTTTGCCACTGGCGTGAACCATAACTGGGTGTCTGGTTAAGAAATAGTCCTGCAAGGGGCTTAGGTGATTGTGTTCTAATTAAATTGTCTATGATCGAGCCATACACTTAGGCCCTAGATGCATAAGGAGAGAGCCATCCCAGTTCAGAGTAAAGGAGGCAGTGGTGCCTCATTAGATGAGAGGAGGACAGCGTAGCAACAGATATTGTTGTGGGGACATTCCACTTCCAAAAGCTAGTTTTACCAGCAGAGACATACATTGCAACCGCATATGTGAGCGAGGAAGGAGTATGCCACGTGCTATTGCAAGCCTAGCTGAGGGGTGAACACATAGCTAGAACAGTAGGCAATACCAAGTTTCATGTTAATTAACACAGGTCAGCTGGATATGTGGATCAAAAATCAGAGGCAGGGTCAAGAGTGATCCCTAGATATTTAATGGAGGGTAGCACCCAGACAGATGAACCAGTAACAGTAGATACTTTAAAATGTGGTAGGGAGTATTTGAGTTTAACGTTAGAACCAAATAGCATGGATTGGGTCTTTGACACATTTAGTACAAGTTTATGGTTAGTCAGCCACTGTTGAATTTGTTGAAAGTCCTGGGAGAGTTTTGGTTGATTTCAACAATGTTCTTAGCACTGGTGTATAGAACAATGTCATTGGCGTATAACAAGGAGGCTGTCTGCCAGAGGTTGGAAGTAACATTGTTTATAGAAATAGTAAAGAGCAAGGGGCCAAGGATAGACCTTGAGGCACACCAATGTTTATAGTTGCTGTGTCAGGCAAGGTGGAGTTATATTTAACTACTTGTGTCCTATCCGATAGGTAGCTGTCAAACCATGCAACAACACTGGGTGAGAAGCCCATTGATCTGAGAGCTTCTAGGAGGATAGGGTGGTCAACAAGGTCAAAAGCTTTGGTCATGTCGATAAAGATGGCCCCTTAAGAAAACCAGAGTCCACGGCCATTAAGGTATCAGATGTAAGCTTAAGTAATGCCTGGTGGTACTATAGACCTTCATGGAAGCCATGTTGTGAAGGTGATAGAAGGTCATGACTTGAAGATAGTCAATGGTTTGAGTGGCTATGAGCTTCTCAATAATTTTTCTGAGGACAGATAACATGGTAATGGGTCTATAATTAGAGGGATTTTGTGGTCACCCTTTTGAAAACAGGTGTAATTCTGGCTGCCTTTCAAATGTCAGAAACATGGCTCTGGTATTGGGAGAGAGTAAAAATCTTGGCTAGAGCGCAGCTATGTATGGGCAGCGAGTTTTAGAAGCTTAGGTTCAGGATTGTCAGACCCAGCTGAAGTGAAATCAGAGATTATTTAGCTGTCTAAGGACTTCCGTCTAGTGACAGACTTGAAAGAAATTGGAGCCAGAGACATCATGTTGGGTGGTAAGTTCGATTTGGCAGGGAAGGAGGAGGTATAATTGGTAAGGTCAGAAAATGAGTATTGAAAAAATTAGCAATGGTCAAAGGATTATTGCAGGACACCATTCAGAGTCATGTCAGTCAGAGTGGAGCTGGGTTAGAACCAAGAAAGTACTTTATATGGGACCAGAATTTTGGAATCCCCATAGTATTTGGTTAATAGATCCTTGCAGTAGGCACTTTGGCTTTTTGATTTCTTTTTACAAGAGTTTCTAGAGCTCTGTAGTAATCTAGGTCAGCGGGCAACCCCATGCTTTTGTACTGGAGCCAACTTGTGCCTTGGCGTAGTTTGGAGAGAAAGTCAGACTTTAGCCAGCAGGTGTGCCTGTTTTTACCCGACAGGTTACAAGAGGGCAATGTTTGTCCTGAATAGCAAGGAAATGAGTCAAGAAGAGATTTAGGGTGTCACTAGGTTTAAAGGCGGTCCAGTCGATGGTAGAAATATCAGTAGAAAGCGGAGAGTGGAGTGCGTATAGTTTGGAATGCAATAAAAGCGGCTTCGATTGGGATAGCTCTATCTTTACCCCATATACAAAAGGTAGGGGAGTGATCAGTGATGGCATCAGCTAGTGTGCCAGAGGAGATGATATTTCAGGGTGATTGGTCATTATCCAGTCCCGAGAGTACTGGAGAGGGTATGCAGTGCAGTTCTGGTGGGGTCACTGATTATCTGGTGAAAGCTGAAACTTTGAATCTTGTTTAGTAATGTGAGTTATGAGTGACCTATTCAATTTAGGTTGAGATCCCCAAGTATGAGAACCTCATGTCTCCAAGCAAAATGTGAGGTTTGGTGAGTAGCTCGTCTAGGCCTTTTAGGCCACTAGAAGAGGTTGTAGGCCACACAATATAAAGCATTTTTGGGCCAAGTGTGAGAAGGACATTAGCGCTTCACAGTGGATCAGGGAGATGAGCAGATGGCAGAGAGATGAAGGTGATCTTTGAAACAGATGGCTGTACCACCCCTCTTTTGGAAGTAGGCCTGTCAAATCACAGAAGGTTGTATGATGGAATTAAACATTGTGAGTCCAGGGTGGAGGGTTTGAGCAGGTTTCAGTGAGGCAGATGATATCAGGCTTGTAGAGGGAGGTCCAGGATACCAGTTCTGCAAAGTTGCACAAAGCTTCTGATATTATGGTGAACCACCGTAAAACCTTTAGCATTTGTAAGGGGACAAGGTGTGTGGTTAGCTGGTCCAGGGTTAAAATGAACATCACCTGAGAGCAAAAGGCCAGAAAGGAGGAGATACTAGAGTCTGTGATGCAGGAAAGGACACAGGACACGAATATGCAGGGGCAGTATTTTAAGGCATGGGCTACAAGCAGATCAAAATCTATTTAATAGTAGTGGAGTAGGGTCACATCGGAGAGTGACAACAAGAAAGTTAAAGTATAGGTAATCATGAGGCAGGTAATTTGGGACAGCCAAAGGGCTCAAGGAACGATAAGCCGGGATAGGTGTAGAAGGCAAGAGAGGACACTAAGAAGAGCAGCAACAAGTAAGGTTTCATTATGCAGACCTGTGTAATGTCTAGTAAGTGTGGGTGACTTCAGTAGGTGTCAGTAGGATAGAGAAGAGAGAAAACAAGCAGGAGGGTGCAGAACTTACACTGAAATTTGTAGAGATTGGTCAGGTAGAAAGGATTAAGGTTAGGAGTGAGAATGGTATTAGAGGTAGTTCAAAGAAAAAGGAAAACTAGGCTGGTGTTACCAGAGTAAGGAAAAGGGCAAAGTGAGCCAATGGGATGGGGAGGCGGAGCAACAGTGTATTTAAAGGAGGCCTGGGAGGGGATGGGGGCAGGAGAAAATACACAAGGAGGTTTAGCAAGATAGCAAAGGTTTCAAGCCTAAAAGGCGCTCCAATCAGCTGAGGTTAGAGAAACAGTCCAACCAATCAGGACCTGCCGCAAACAGCGCCACAAACAGAAACTTCTACACTGAAATTCAGATGGCAGTAGTACCTGGGGTAGGGATCCGACCTGGAGGGACTACAAGGTGGCGAGTCACTTGATGAGTTGAGTGCGTGACCATAGATGTGGCCAGTGATCCATCTCACAGTTCACAGAGTGCCACTTCAGGCGCAGGTCCTCTGGGGAGGATAAAGAGGACACAATTTATTAAAGAGCTCAGACAGAAGGGGCAGGCAGCTGGCGGCAGACCGTCAGCAGGGGTGGGGTGTAAGAGTTTCAACAAAAGGCTGAAACGATTAGGACAGACTAGACAAAGGCTAAAGTAATTAAAGTAGGGGTGGTGTTTGTGAGAGAGAGAGAGAGAGAGAGAGACAAAGGTCAGAGGGAGGATGGAAACCATGAGGAGATTTAGGTAGCGAGATGGGGGTAGAGTTACAGACACAGAGAGCAAAGATGGAGTTTTGCTAGTGAAACTATAGAGAGCTGGGGAAAGGAAGTAGAAGGCAGGAAAAATGCATGAGCTGAAGATTGCTCAGAGACCACAGCAGAGGAGAGAAACAGGCAGATATGGGAAAAACAATATGAAACTTTGAAATAAAAGCTCAAAAGTTCTACTATTGCATGTATCAGGCAGCCTAACACAAACATTGATTGTAACAGTCTGAACAGGCAGAAAGATTAGGTTAAAACAGTAGCAAGTAAATATAGGAGCAATAAGCACAGTCCAGGAACATTAGGTAGATATAACATAAAAATACACCGAGGAGGTTTAAGTTAGCAAAGATTGCAAGCCTAAAAAGGTGCTCCAATCAGCTGAGGCTACAGAAGCAACCAACATCAGGACCTGCCTGCAAACAGCGCCGCACCAATCAGAAACCTCTACACGAAATTCAGATGGCGGTAGTATCTGGGGTAGGGATCCGTCCTGAAGAACCACAAGAGCGGGCCGAGTCGCTTGAGGAGTAAGTGAGCCGTGGTAGGTAGGGCTGGTGATCTGCCTCACAGATTCACAGAACGCCACTTCAGGCGCTGGGCCCTTGGGGTAGGGATCCAACCTGAGGACCACAAGGTGATGAGAGTCACTTAAGGGAGTCGGGCAGCAGCCGAGGTACGACTGCGATGCGCTCACGGATTCACAGAGTGCCGCTTCAGGTGCAGGACCCCTGGGTAGGGATCCGACCTGGAGGATCACAAGGGTGGCCAAGAGTTGCTTGAGGAGTCAAGGCGGTGGCCATAGGTATAGCCGGTGATCCGCCTCACAGATTCACAGAGCGCTGTCCAATTGGACTTCTTAAAAAATTAATTCAGTAGCTATACCTTTTATTTTGTAGTGGTTATTTTATCCCCTGCTTTTCTGTTTCACAATTTCACTTTAATCACTGGGGTGTTTTGTATAAGGTCTATTGATTTAAACTATAATTATGTTTATTCTGCACTTTACATGACTGTATATTGGTGGAACAGCATTTTTACTAAAAGCACTTACTGCTTTAAGAACTATTTATTTATTTATTTTGTTGACCAGGAAAAGAGGACTAAGCAATTCTGCCTATTTTTAGCCTCAAGTCAGTGTTTGTGTGTCTGCCTCCTCCCCTCCCAAGAGGATTACTGGATCTAGAGCTAGGGATCTTTTGTAGTCCTCTCAGCTTACACCAATAAACCAGCATCTGTTAGAATCTGGTATTGTCCATGTTGTTACTTTCACTTAGTGATAAACTATAGGACTAGGATGTCCCAGCATTAGAGACAATCCTTTGTAGAACTCGGAGGAACTCTTCTGTGCACTATGAATCCAAATAAGAGACTAGAAGGTTCAACTCCTATATTTAAGTAAATTTGTTTTAATATATCTTCCCCTCACAATTCACAACATTTTGTGGATTAAACCACTTCTTCAAGTTGGTAATATTCTGATAAATCGAAAATAAAATTTACAAGATGTACTGAAGACAAATAAAATTATGTACACAACTCCCAAACCTGGGGACTGTTAGTATTGAGTACAGTAACGAGCTGTGAATGAGCTGGGTACATCCAGCAGACAGACCTGGGTTTGATTCCCACAACCTCCACTTGCATACTGTGTGACTCTGAGCAAGTCACTTAACCTCCCAGTGCTCCTGGGTTGCCCCTGAAAACAGATACCCCGTCTCTAGTGGGCCTTACTTGGTTAACAAAGGAAAAAAAACAATTACCACTTGGAACCATGGTGCTTGTTGTGAGGCATGCAAATTTATGATATTAAATAGTTACATTAACCACTTATATTTCCTAGCAATTGGCATTTTATAATGTGTCCATAATCCACCTCAATTAGTAACCATATCATAAAATAGATTTAAACCTCCAACAGGCTTATATTGTGTTAGTCTCTTTTAAATGTGCCATAGTGAAACAAAAATTAAATCAATTGATTCTAAAATGAAAATAAAACATACTGTATACTCCTTTTCTTATTATGTGTTTCAGCTTTTCTGTTCAAGTGGTGTTTCCTGCTAGAACCAGCTGGGCTCTTTGTGACAGTGTCAGTGTGTTTTGCAGCTTCTTTTGGGACCCTTACTTCTTGCAGTCTCTGCTTTGCTCCTCCAGTTCTTGGGGAGGCACTTTCTTGTGGGCAGAGCTTGTGTGTTTCAGTGCAGTGTTTGAAAGTTGCTCGATTCTACCGAGTGACAGTTGTGTTTTAGCTTTTCTGTGCAAGCAGTGTTTCCAGCCAGAGCCACCGGGCTCTTTTGTGGATAGTGTCACTGTTTAACTGCTCCTTTTAGGACCATTACTTCTTGCAGTCTCTGCCTGCTCTTCTAATCGGGAGGCACTGTCTTGTGGGTGGAGCTACTCTCCCACAAGTTCATTTACTAGCGGTCCTCCACTGTGGTCCTGTCACTTAAGGGCCATAGCATAAGGGCAACCTGAAGTCTGCCTTTAGTCAGGCATTTGTCTGGTCACACTGCCCCTAATGGGTCAGTAAGTGTCCCTCTGTGACTGTCTATGCCTGCTGAACAGTAACAGTTCTCTCTGTTTGTAAAGTAATTACATTTAGCACTATGTAGGTTGCTTCTGAGGTCCATGTGTCTATGTTATTGTTTACAGTGAGAGTGCCTATCTCCTGGTTGCTTGCAGTTATAACTAATACTTATAACTAAGTTCTAATTTGCTTTGCTCTATATCGTATATTTTACTTAGTGCCAGTTGTTTGCACTTTATGCTAATTAGCTTTAACTTGTTATATTGACAAGGTCTTCATGTTAGGTAACTTACTCATTGCTTATAATAGTATTTAGTACTTATAATGTATGGTCGAACGTTGTCATAGATGAAATCTACCTTTTTATAACAGCGTTTTACCATCGATGTGCGTCATGATGTTGTTAACCCATCGATGGTACATCACATCGATGGGTTAACAACCGAACAGTCTGGGCATGCGCCAGCACCGAATCGACAGCCTGAAACGGCCGTGGCAGTGAGGGCAGAGCAACGGTGACATAAAAAAAATGCAGAAGTAACTGCTTTCTTTTCTAAAAACTAAATAGTACCATACACTATAAAATATAATGTATGGTACATTGATGATTAACTGTTTTATTAAACCGTCTCAAGGTTGCCATGGCGACATAAACCTCTCGAGCTTCACTCTGAGGTTTACATGGTTGCCCTGGCAACCTCTCAATGGTTAACAAACCGTTAACCATCGATGACCATACATAATCCTCTATATCTGTGCTAGTAGGCGAGCTTAACTATTTTCCTTCTCATTTATTTGTTAGGTGGTGTCACAAACGCACTCAGCAGGTCAGGCCCTCTGCTCCCACGGTGCCAACCTCCGAGTGCAGTAATGTGAACAGGTAACAGACAGGTAACCTCCTGTCTGCTTGTGGGCCCAAATCACCTTTAGTCTCAAGTTCTGGGGATTCAAACTGTGAACCTTATGCTAGCTTAACCTAACATACAGGCTCAGATAATCTGCTCTTCGGGGATGACAGATATCTTTCCCTAAGGGCACCTAACCAGGTATCCAAAATGAACCATTAAAACTCTATAAAGACCTTAGGTATATTCTTACCTTTTTCCAGTATAGTAACACCATCAAGCTTATGAACAGTTTTGTCAGTCTTAACCTCCATAATCAATGCAAAAAAATATGACTCTTAATTAACATACCTCTTTGATCTCAAGCAGTTCCTCTTCCCCAGGGCACATCAAAGGATTTTATGACTTTTCACCATGGAATAAAATGTTTTTCCTCTAAAACGTCATAAAGTTTACGATCCCTATATCCTGGCAGCTGGTCGGTTCTAATTACAGGATATCCTTAATTAAGTCTCTCTAGTCTTTTAATTATCTCCTGGTTTCAGGTCACTTGACTGTAACTGAAACCTGGGAGGGTACTCATGGCAGCAGTGACAATCACACTATATTTTTATATTACAAATATCATAGAACAATCATAACTAGCTGGACAAGCGTCACAGTCCTCCCACCTAGACTGAATTTGGGGCTCTATCCTGCAGCGGGATGAGCTTTCCAAATCAGTTCATTTCTCATAAACATGTGACAAACCATCGGCGTTCTGATTGGTCATTCCAGCCCTATATGAAGATTGTCATGTCATACCCTTGCAAGCAAGACTCCATCTTAATAGTATACCATTAATTTTTCCCATTTGTCAGCCAAACCAGGGGTTGTGGTCCATTTGTACCTCAAAATGCTGCGCATATAAATATGGCTCTAACTCTTTAGGGCTCACACTATGGCAAGACACACTTTTTCCACAGTAAAGTATGCCTGCTCCCTGGGAAGTAACTTTTACTCAGGTACACTACAGGGTGATCCTTCCTTGGTTGGATGTCTGACTCAGTACTGCCCCAATACCCACATCTGAGGCATCAGTCTGAACTATAAAGGGTCTGCTATAGTCAGGACTTGTCAATACTGAGCACTGCACAGTGCCTCCTTCAGTCTGTAAAAGGCTTTTTCACAGGCTGGTTCCCAGTTAATTTTCTTAGGCATCCTTTTCTTTACCAGGTCAGATGGGGGCAAGCCAGGGCACTTTAATTGGGTACAAATTTCCTATAATACCCTGCTGTCCCTAGAAAACTCCTGACCTGCTTCTGTGTTTCTGGTCTGGGCCATGCCTTGATCACCTCTATTTTTACTTGGTTAGGACGCTGCTGTCCCCGGCCCACAACATGCCCAAGGTATGCCACTTCAGCCATGGACACCTAGCGCTTCTCAGCTTTGACAGTGAGCCTGACCCTGTATCCTGCCCAGCACTTCCCTAAGGTGGGACAGGTGTTCCTCCCAGCTGGCACTAAAGATGGCAATGTCATCCAGGTATGCCATGGTGTACTCCTCAGCACCATTTAACACCTGGTTCACCAACCTTGGAAAGTGGCCAGGCGTTCTCCATTCGAAAGACATTACTTTAAATTTAAATAAGCCTATCAGAGGTGAAGGCTGACCTCTCCCTAGCTCTGTCCGTTAACTCTACCTGCCAATACCCCTTTGTCAGGTCAATAGTCGTAAGATAGGTCACCCTCCCAACATGTCCAGGAGTTCATCCTTCTGGGCATTGGTGGGTGCCTGACTTCGTGACTGCATTCAGTCCACTTATAGTCCACACAGAAATGAGTAGAGCCATCTGGCTTGGACACAAGGCCAACGGGTGAGGTCCAGGGCTGTGGGATCTGTGGATTACCCTAAATCCAGCATTTCCTCCACCTCCCACCTAATGTCCTTTTGGACAGCCTCTGACACCGATATGCTGTCCACTGTATGGGTCATCTGTGTCCCTGTCTCCACATCGTGCATCGCTAAGGGGTTAGTCCAGGCTCGGTGCTAAATAGGGGGCAAAGTCTGATAAAACCTCTTTACTTCCTGGATCTTGTCTGGGGCCAGCTGGGGAGACAATTTAACTGCCTTCACAGAGGATTGCCGCTTGCTTTCTTCCAGAAAGTCCAAAGGGGGTCTCCTTCATCCGTCCCCTCCCCAGGACTACATACTGTAAACACCATGTCAGCCCTCTTAGCATATGGCTTCATTATGTTGACATGGTACATTCTTTCTGTCTGTCTTCTGTCAGGTAATTCTGTTATATAGTTCACGTCATTTACCTTCCTAACTACTTTGTATGGTCCTGCCCACTCAGCCTGCAGCTTGTCTTTCTGGACTGGAATAAGGACCATGACTCCCTGACCCACGTGTATGCAGCGAGCTCTGGCTCTCTGCGGTCATACCACACTTTTTGTTTCTGTTGGGCAGCTGCAGGTTGCTCTGGGCTGTCCCTATAAGCTCCTTCAGCCTGTCCCTAAACCTAAGGACGTAATCCACTATGGGAGTTCTCTGGGTGGCATGCTTGCCTTCCCAGTCCTCCCAGATCAAGTCTAGGGGCCCTCATACCCGCGTCCATATAAGAGCTCGAAGGGGAAAATCCTGTTGACTCTTGAGGCACCTCCCTGTCTGCAAACAACAGGTGGGGAAGGTATGTCTCCAGACCCTCCCATTCTGTTTCATAACGTTTGGAACATTGACTTCAGGGTGCCATTAAATCTTTCCACAAGCCCATTGGCTTGCAGGTGATAGGTGTGTGCATCTCTGCACCACCTCACACTTCTCCCACAAACATTTCATCAGGTCCGACATGAAGGAACCCTCAATCGGTGATAACCTCTCATGGAAACCCAACACGGGAGAAAATCCCAAGTAAGGCATCTGCCACTTTGTCTGTCCTCAGTGAGGATAGGGCGACTGCCTCTGGGTACCGGGTGGCATAATCCACCACAGTCAGGATGAACTTCTTCCGAGGAGCAGGGAGTATTTATAGGCCCCACAATATCCATTCCCACCATCTGGAATGGCTCCTCCACTATGGGCAATGGAATTAGGGTGGCTTGGGTTTCTTACCTGCATTCCCTATTTCTTGGCACCGTGAAAAGACCTGCAATACTCCTTCACCCTCTGGGTGAAGTTGGAGCTAATAGAAATTCTGGGCCAATCACTGCATAGTGCGACAATTCCCCAGAAGACCAGACAAGGGAATATCATGTGCAATCTTGAGCAACTGCTCACGATACCCCTGGGGAATGACAAGCTGCTGCCTATCACCCTTCCCTCTGTCTTCACAGCCAGAGTATACATCAGTCCATTTTCCCAATAAACCATATGTTTACCGTCACCTCCCTGTGCTCCGTCAGAGTCTGCCTAAGTCCTCAGCTTCTATAGACTAGGGTCACTTTTCTGAGCAGCTGCAAACTCCTTACACATTCCCAAGGCATAGGATAGGTCCCTTCAGTCTCTAAGCTAGGGTTCCTAGCACTGGCATCAGGGCACTCAGTATCACTGTCCTCCTAACCCTCTGACAATGGGTCACCCCTCTTTGGAGTAACTCTCCATAGCTGTGTGGTTAACTGCTACTGGAAATATCTACCCCTTTTCATTAGTCTCCATATCAGGAGACACAGGCTGGGGAACCAGCCTTCCAGTGTTTCAAAATGGCTTCTGTGGGGCCCAGGAACTATAGTTTTCCTTTGTCACTTGGCTACAGGTCACTGCACACACCATCCTCTGTTTGAGATTGCTGCCAAGGATGACATCAATTGCTAACATTTTGGCTACAGCCACCTGTCGACAGATTCCCCTGTTACACCCCAGTGTGGGAGAACACTAGCGAGTGGCAATGTTTTCTTCTCTCCAGTGAAGTCTGGTACAGTGACATATTAACTGGGTATCAGCTGACCAGGCTCGACCAGATCCCTTTACCAATGTCAGGGATGTCCCGTGTCCTTAACTCTTGTGCCTGTACACCATTCACCGTGACTGGGTGCATGTGTTCCCTCATGTTCACAGGCATGCTTCCAAGACACACAAACAACCCACTTCATTCCCAGCCTCATTCTGTATTGCTCGCCCTTTTGGGACACTGTCTAGCAATATGCCCAATTTCTTTACAGACCCAACATTCATTTCTTTTCTCAGAAAATCTTTTCTCTGAAACCTAGGCTAACTGGTTTAGGTGGAGGCAGTGAGGGTTTTAGCTGCCCTGAAGGCACACTTTTTCCTTTCTGTGCTGCCATGCCCACCCCATTGCTCTCAGAGCAGGTCTGCTCTTGGCATAGTGATCTGAGAGTTCAGCAGCCTCTGTACTATTTTGGGATCTCGGTCCTCCAGCCAGGTTTTCAGCTCTGCTGGGCATGCCCAAAAAACTGTTCTAACAAAATAGCATTTTCAATTTTATATAGAGTTTGCTTCAATTCCTTCCCATCAGTGTTTAAAACTGATGTTTTGTAGCTAGTTCCCCATAGTTTTATCAGGGCTTCTCCTAAGCTTACGGAATTTAGCTCTGCATGCTTCTGCAGTTAAATCAAACTTTTTTCAAAAGTGCAGCTTTAAGTTTGCTGTAATCATTACTGTCCTCATTGTCCATTTGACCGAATGCATCCCAAGCTTTCCCAGTAAGTAGCAGGATAGCGGGACGCTTCAGGACCCTCTAGGAATTTTAGCCTGAATACCAAACTTTTCAAAGGAATTTAAAAGGCATCCATATCCTCCCCTCTTTAAATTCAGCTACCAATTTGAATTCAATTTGTAACCCAGTCCTGTAGTTCTAGTTAAACCCAAGCCACTTACCTGCTCTGGTGCTGGTGGTTGGAGTTGTAACTTCTCCAGTTCATGTCGCCTCTGGCTCCACTCCTCACAGTCTGCCTCTCGCTGATCACCTCCCTCTTCTCGTCTGTAGCTCATGTCTCTCTCTCTGCTTCTCTGTTCTCACTCCCTCTTCTCCTCTGAGGCTCGCTTTTCTTGCTCAGCGCCTCTCTGGAACTCCATCTCCATTCTGCGAACTCGATCTGCAGTCTGACTGCTTCTGGCTCCAGAATGCTGGTGACCTTCCCCTGCTGCTGTGGCCTCTTGATGGCACTGGCCCTGCTGTCATCCTCACTGGATCTAGACACTGCACTGGCCACTGGCCCTCCATGCTCAAGGTTTGGTCTTTACAGTCACAGTCTGTGACTCGATGCTCTGGGCATCTGCTGCCATCAGGGCATCCAGGAGGTTCTGTTTGGTGGCTCTCCCTCATACAAGACTCCTCTGTCCTGGCACAACTGCCTCAAGTAGTCTACAGTGTGCCCACTGTAGTTGGAAGCCATTTTCTTCCCTAATTACGGCTACTCTAACTTACACGTTAGAAAAAAATAAAACAGGTAGGAACTTAACTGTAAGCAAAATTATATAGTTCTGTTTCCTTTTAAAAATAAATCACTGCCTTATTTTGCAAGTGAGCTGTACAGTTTTAAGCTGACAAACTGAACAGTTAAAGCTTGTGTTACCAATTTTATCTGCACGCTGCCAACCAATCTATCACAAATGCACTCAGCAGGTCAGGCCTCTGCTGCCACAGTGCCAACCTCCGAGTGCAATAATGTGAACAGGTAACAGACAGGGTAACCCTCCTGTCTGCTTGTGGGTCTGAATCACCTTTAGTCTCAAGTTCTGGGAG
Organism: Neoceratodus forsteri; assembly: GCA_016271365.2. Lineage (NCBI taxonomy): Eukaryota > Metazoa > Chordata > Ceratodontiformes > Ceratodontidae > Neoceratodus > Neoceratodus forsteri. The sequence goes on from CM028137.1 coordinate 572,110,377, forward strand.
GATTCAAACTGTGAACCTTATGCTAGCTTACCCAAATGTACAGGCTCAGATAATCTGCTCTTGGGGATGCCAGATATCTTTCGCCTAAGGGCACCTAACCAGGTATCCAAAATGAACCCTTAAAACTCTATAAAAGACCTTGGCCTGGATATTCAAACTGCGCCATTCTGAGGCGCAAGCCTTGCGCTGCAGCAGGAGCAGACAGGCAACAGGAGTGGGCAGGGCCTCAGAGAAGCAGCAGGGCAAAGTTAGCAGGAAAGTGTTTTCCTAGGTAAAAAAATTACGTATGTTGTTATTTGTAAGGCTTAAATTTACAGAGGATTTACTAGGCATTTATTGTGGGTTACAACTATCGGGCAGAAGCACGATTTTGAAACAGACGGCAGGAGCAGGCATGCTGATTGAGCAGTACCATGATCTAGGCAGTTATCGGAAAATCACAGTATAGCAGCAGTTACTATCTCAAATTTGAATGTATGTGCTAAATGTTTGTCTATGCACGGTACTGTATTAAAAAAAATGGTTATTAGTGGCTGTTTGAATGTTTCTCTTGTTACTATACGAGAGAAGAAAAATGGCCGCATTTCAAATCTCAGTGTTCTAACGGCACACTGATTTTATGTTTCTGCATGGTGGTCCTCGTTTTCAGATCTTGTTTTTACCTGTGCATTGAACAGATTTGATGTACAGATAAGAATCAATCAGATGTGAGGAATTTGCCTTCCCATTTTATCATTTATTATAATACTCAGGGGGCATCTGAATGGCAATCAGGAGATGGGGCTGACACTGCTCTGCACAATGCCTCCCTGCATTCATGCACAGCAGCATTGTGCGGAGATGTTAGTGGGTCCATAATGGCCCATTAGCACCTTTCCTGTCCTATGGGCTTATCAGCATACTGAGAGCTGAAAATGACTCATGGGGTAAGGTGTTAGGGCAGACTGGATGGGCCTTACGGTCCTTATCTGCCGTCAACTTCTATGTTTCTATGTTCTCCTATTTGGGACGTGCTATCTCCCTTTGCTCCTCTGAATACCTGTCCTTCTGAAGGCTGTGATACTGCATAGTCATGTCACAGTGGGCTGTCCCCTGGGGACCAGTGATCACTGTACAGTGTGGTTCAACATTAAGGTGGGTGCAGAGGCGAGCCACAAAAAGATAAGGGTTCTGAACTTTAGTAGGCTGGATTTAATGAAATGGGAGCTGCCTTAGAAGCAACCCTAGCAGGAGGGTGTCAGGAGCGTAGAGGAACAGTGGAGAAAATTAAGGAAGGCAACCAGCATCTGCATGAAATAAGTGAGTAAAAGCAGGAGAAAAAAAGGACCATTATGGTACTGCAGGGAAGTGGCCATGAAGGTGAAGGGAAAAAGGGTGGCATTCAGGAGGTATGAAGAAACACAAAAGGATGAGACTAGAGAGGTGTACCAGGTTAAACAGAGGGAAGGAGGTAAGATAGTGAGGGGAACAAAGGCTCAAACATAAGAAAGGATAGCCATGGGGTAGCAAAAGAAGACCCGATTTTCTTCCGGTACATAAGCTAGGAGAGGAAGGCAAGGGGTGGGATTGTGAGGATAAGAAGGATGACAAAAAGAGACTGCACAGACAAGGGTCAGGAAAAAGCAAACATCCTGAACAGGTACTTCTGCTCAGTCTTCACAGTGGAGAGAGACATGGACAGACCACCTAGGAGCAGCAGGAACACTGAAAGGGGAAGTGTATTGGAGTATTGGAGGGACTTGCAAATTTGAAAGTGGACAAGGCCATGGGACTAGAGGGATACATGGAAGGGTATTAAGGGAACTAGGCAGGGCAGTGCTTGCTACACTACTCATGGTCTTATTCAACAATGCACTGGAAATAGGAGTGGTTCCAGAGGACTGGAGCCGCAGACAAAGTCCTTTTCTGTAAGAGCAGCAGCAGGGAGAAGGCTAACAGCTATAGTCTGGTCTGTCTTACTTGAGTCATGGGAAAATTAATGGAATCCATACTGAAGCTTTAAGCTCAAAGGTATTTGTAATCCGAAATTTAAATAAATAAAAAGGAAAGACTGGTAGAGTATCTTGAATCCAGTGGGCTGCAAGACCACAGGCAGCACAGATTCACAGGGGGAAGGGAAATAGATCTGGTGACAGCAGTGGACATAGTTATATAGTTACACGGTAGTTGTCGGCAGAAAAGGACCTCATGGTTCATCTAGTATGCCGTGTTTCAATTTGCTCCTACTTCCTTAGTATAGGTCCTGCTTGACCCGTGTCTGTAGTTCCCCTCACTAAACCTCTGTGTCTATCCCATGCATGTTTGAATGCATTCACAGTGTCCACACCCACCACCTCCTCTGTTAGCTTGTTCCATGGTTCCACCACTCTTTCTGTGAAAATACTTCCTTCCGTTGTCTCTAAGCCTTCCCCTTCTAGCCTCATTGCATGTCCCCTTGTCCTAGTGCTTTTCTTTTCTGCAAAATGCTGTTCTCCCCATTATTAATCCCTGTGGCATATCTGAATGTCTCTATCATGTCCCCCTCTCCTTTCTTGCCTCAGTGAGTACATGTTTAGCTCCCTGAGCCTGTCCTCATATCTTTTCTGGTGCATACCCTGGACAATTTGGTAGCCCTTCTTTGCACCGCTTCCACTTGGTCAATGTCCTTTCTGAGATGGGGCCTCCAGAACTGGACACAGTACCCGGGGTAAGGCCTCACCAGTGATTTATACAGGGGCAAGATTACCTTCCTCTTTCTACTTGTTATTCCTCTCCCAATGCAGCCCAGCATCCTGCCTGCCTTATCCACTGCCTTCCCACACTGACTTCCCATTTTGAGGTAATCTGTTATGATGACTCCTAGGTCCCTTTCCTGTGGAGTTGTTGCCACCTCCTTGCCTCCTAGTTGGTATGTGACCTTTGGGTTCTTCTGCACCAGATGCATGACTTTACATTTTTTGGCATTAAATCCCAGCTGCCAGACCCCTGACCATTTCTTCAGTTTTTTTTAAGTCTTCTCTCATTCTGTCCACTCCCTCCTGGGTGTCAACTCTATTGCAGATCTTTTTATCATCTCCGAATAAGCATACTTTACCTCTAATCCATCTACAATGCCCCAATGAAGACATTGAACAACAATGGCGCAGGACTGACCCTGTGGTACCCCAGTTGTCACCTCTCCCTCCTCTGTTCTCACCCCATTTACTACTATCGCTGGTTCCTGTTGCTAAGCCAGTTCTGCACCCACTTTACCACTTTTGTCCCCACCCCTAGACTGGTCAGCTTGTGAACTAACCTCCTGTGTGGGACCATGTCAAAGGCCTTCCTGAAATCCAGATAGGCCACATCCACTGCTCCTCCTTAGTCCACTACTTGCATCACCCAGTCAAAGAACTTGATCAGGTTAGTTTGGCATGATGTCCCAGATGTGAAGCCATGCTGTCTTGGATCCTGCAACTTATTGTTGGTCAGGTACTACACCATCCTTTCTTTTATTAATGTTTCATTACCTTCCCACCACCGATGTCAGGCTCACTGGCCATTAGTTTCCCGACTCCTCCCTGTTCCCACTTTTGTGTTTGGTACCACATTTGCCTCCTCCAATCTCCTGGCACCACCCTGGTTTCCAATGATTGATTAAACAGGGCTGCCAGGAAGAAGCCAATTCCTTCCTTAGCTCTTTAAGTATCCTTGGATGCAACTCAGTCGAGACCCATAGCCTTGTCCACCCTTAGTTTTTTCAGTTACCTGAGTATTGTCTCTTCTGTAAAGGGGCTTGTGTCTACCCCCCCACACACACACACACTGGGTATCCATATTCCTTCAACTGTGGGCCATTACCCTCACCTTCTACCATCCATACTGAACAAAAATACTTATTCAGTATATCTGCCTTCTTCTGGTCCTCCTCCTCCACACTCTCTCCCCCCTCCCCCTTTATTCTCACTATTCCTGCCTTGTTCTTCCTCCTTTCTCTGATGTATCTGAAACATTTCTTATCCCTCTGCTTCACAGTTTTTGCTAGGTTCTCCTCTGTGAGTGCTTTAGCATCCTTAATCTATTTTACTGCTTCTTTTCTTTTATACCTGTACTCCTCTCTATCCTGTTCCAACTGTGTTGTTTTGTACCTTATGAATGCTAGTCTTTCTGCTACTTTCTGGGAGAACCAAAGTGGTCTTGCTCTTTGATACTTGTTTTACACAAAAGATTTACAGCATCTTCTAAGGCCATTTTTATTCTCACCCACCTTTCCTCTACCCCCTTCCCAGTCTGTATCCTTTCCAGAGGCCTGCTAACCCCTTCCCCCATTTTCCCACAGTCTACTCTCCTAAAATCTAGGACTTTGGTTTTGGTATGAACTGCTTTTTGCCCTATTCTTAACTCGAAGTGTACTGTTTTGTGATCGCTAGTATCAAGGTGATCCCCTACAGTGACTCTGGTTATACTTTCTCTGTCTGATAGTACCAGGTCCAGTATAGTACCCTCCTGTGTAGGTTCCTCTACAAGCTGTCTTAGCAATGTCCCTTGCAGCTCTTCCAGTACCTTCCTACTCCTACTGGTTTATGCCACTGGGATATTCCAATCCACATCCGGCATGTTGAAATCCCCATCAGTTCTACCTCCCCCATTGGTCATCTTCCTAATTGCTTTCATCATTTCTCTATCCCCTTCCTCCTTCTGTGTAAGTGGTCTGTATATGACCCCTGCTCACATTATGGCCCCTCTATTAGTTTCCAGTGCTATCCTTAATATCTCCTCTTCCCTGCCTTCCCTTGGTAACTCCATGGCTTTAATAGTGTCTAATGTACAGTGCTACCCCTCCTCCATTTCTTACCCCCTGTCCCTGCCAAACAGTGTGTACTCCGATATCACAGCTTCCCATTCTATGTTGTCATTGAACCATGTCTCTGTTACTGCCACCAGATCCAGATCTCCTTCCACCATGCTGGCTTCCAGTTCCGCTAGTTTATTTCTGAAGCTCCTGGCATTTGTGGACATGGCCTTCCAGAAATATTTACCTCTTTTTCTGTTCCTGCGTATTATCCTGTCTTCACTTTGTACTCTTTATCCGCTGCTCATTTCCCCTTTGTTATCCCTATGTTGCCTCCCGTGTATGTGTCTTACCTGTGAAATTTCCCCTCCTTGTTCCCCGACATCTCTGCTAGTATTTGGGGGTGGACAGCTATTTTTCCTGCCTCCTTGTCTGTCCCCCCTTAGACTAGTTCAAATGCATATCAATGTAGCATTTAAACTTTTCGTTGAGGATCCAAGTTTCCCTCCAGGGTGGATGCAGGCCATCAGCCTTGTATAAGTTTGCATCCCTCCAGGTGGTTCCCCATTCCCCAATGAATCCAAATCCCCATTTGTCACACCAGTTCTTCAACCATGCGTTAAAGTTTCTGGTACGTACGCTCCAACGCTCACCCAAGTCCTTCACAAGTAGTACCTCCGAGAAGGTGACATATTTAGCTACCTGCTTCAGACCCCTTCCCAGTCTCCTGGTTCTTCCTCGGCCATGTCATTTGTTCCTAAGTGGACAATGACATCCGGCTTACCCTCCCGTGCTGCTCTCCTGGTGATCCCTAGGATCTTCCTCCTATCCCTCCAGGCAGTGGCGGCTGGCAGGCATCTTATCTCTCTGTCCGTAGCTTCATTCCCCTCATAATTGAGTCCCCCACCAGGATTTGCTTCCTCCTCCTCTGGGGTCCTCTGCTCCCCCATTGAGGTCACTACCCAGGTTGACCTCCACATCCGATCCTGCCACTACTTTGGGTGCCTCCTCTTGGCAGTCCCCATTTGCCAGTGCAGCATAGGAATTACGTAGTGGGATAGGTCTCAGGGTATGCCACTTCCCAACCTCCTTATCCTCCCTAAGCCCACCATTGTCCATGTTCCTTCCCTTCTTGGCATCCTTTGGAGCAGGGAGACGGACCTGGTGGTCTCTGGATGGGGATGAGGCACTCCAACTCAGATGTCCTCCGCCTGAGTCTGGCAACCTCTTCCCTCAGTCCAGTGAGGTGCATAAAGACAGGGAAGCACCTCAACATCCAAAAGGTTTGACTAAACACAGCTACCCCGCATCCACTGCATTGCACCACTCCCCACATTCTGCTGCAGTTGTTCTTCCTCCCCCCATCTTGTTTATCCTATGTTGTTAGTTTGTTCTATTCCTCCAAGCTCCTTAACCATGCTTTCCATTCTCTTGTTAAGTTTCTCCTGGTCTCTGCGTAGACCCTCTATTAGTGATTGTCCCATCTTCTAAATGTTTCTTCTCTTTCCCCTTCCTTTTTGTACTCTTTAGATCATCCCTTTCCTGTTGGCAGGTCACATGTCAACACCAGTGCCTATAAAAGAGGATGGGTTAGAGGTGAGTGGGATGAGGGTAGGGTGTCAGGGTCCACTCCTTGGCAGTGCTGCCCACTGGACAGAAAAAAAACAATCAACTAAACACAGGTTAGTGCGTACTCCCCTCTTACCAGGAAGACCTGCAACAGCAACTCGATGGGAAAGGGTAGTAAATATCAGCAGCACCAATGTCCCGTTGAGCTACTGCTGATCCTCTACCACAGGCTGTTCCCCGCTCTTCCCTTCTGCTTCATTCCAGAGCACTCCTGTAAATAAGTGCTGTGCAGCACAATCCTTTGCTGTTACAGCCACCACCTCTTCCAGAGTCCCTGCAGCCCCTAAAGGAGAAGCACTGGCTCTGCTAAAGGAAGCAACACAACACAGCAATAAAGAAGTGGTAAAAGATAATCAGTGATTACAGCTCTCCTGCCATTCTAGAGCTCGGATAAGTCCCCCGACCCTCCTTGGATTGATCTGGAGTTTAGCTAGGCCTTCGACACTGTGCCACACAGGAGACTGATAAAGAAACTGAACAGCCTAGGGGTGGGATCAAAGTGCTGAACTGGGTTAGTAACTGGCTAATGGATAAGAGACAGAGAGTGGTGGTTAACTGCACTGAATCTAATGATGAGGAGAGTGACAGTAGGGTACCATATAGCTCAGTACTGGGAAAAATCCTCTTCAAAGAAGGAACACTGCAGAAGAACTGAAGGAAGGTATGCCTTTTGCAGATGTTAGCAAAATTTGCAATAGGGTGGACACTCAGGAGGGTGGAAGAATGTGCAGGATCTTGTGAAACTTGAGGAGTGGTCAAAGATGGCAGTTGGGTTCAATGCCAAAAGTGCAAAATCATGCACATAGGACACAGGAACCCAAGAAGAGTATAGAATGGGAGGTATTGACAGTCAATAAACAGGAAAGGGACCTTGGTTATTATGTCAGAGGACCTCAAGGTGGCACTAGCAAAATAGTGGGTAGGGCTATTGGGATACTGGGGTGAATAGGGAGGAGTATCTCCATCAGGGGATGGAGGCGGAGTTGCCACTGTATCGCTACTGGTGAGACCCCACCTGGAGTGCTGTGTACAGTTTTGGAGAACAAACCTCAGAAAGAAAATAGGGTGGAGAAGTCCACAGGAGGGCAACTAAAATGGTGCAGGGTTTACAAGAGAAGCCCTAAGAGGAGAGACTGAGGGATCTCAGCATGTACACCCTGGAAGAGAGGAGAGAGAAGGTGACATGATACAGACCTATAAGTACCTCATAGGAGTATACAGGGTCCAGGAAGTCTCTTTCAAATCGTGAAGAGCACCAGGACCAAGAGAAAAGCAACAAAGCTGGGGGGCAAGAGAGTGAAGGAAATATTTCTTCACTAAAAGAGTGGTAGCTGCCTGGAACACACTGCTAGAAGTGGTGGAGGCTAAAACAGTGGGGGCTTCAAGCATGTGGCATAGACATTGCGGTATATTAGAGGAGAGGCAGGGAAGTGGGAGGGTTGATAGAGACCAGACAGCATGTGAGGAGGCAGATAAGGCAGGAAACATCTAAGCAGACTAGGTAGGCCAAGCGGTCCTTTCATGATGACAGATTCTTTGTTCCTATGGTCATGATTGCGTGCCTACTGTAGAAACAGCTTTTACTACAGTAGGCATCTGATCGTGAACTGTCATTCAGTTGGTGGCTGCTATGGATGTGAGTGGAGGGTCTGTGCTGGTCACCATCGGGGTGCATTCACCATAGGTTGGGGGCTAGTGGGGCAGTGGTAGTGGTCAGGATTCCATGTCATGCTGGCGACCACTAAACAGCGAGTCCCGTTACAGCGAGTGTACATTGTCGAAAAAGCAAACCAGCGATGTACATTTCCCAGCAACTACAAAAGCAACAAATAAATCTAACAAAAAAGGCATATGTATGCCCCGCACCACCCTCATGTGGGGCTCCATCCTCCGGACTTCTAACTTTAGATTATCAACTCCGGGGTATGTCAGGAAGGGGAGAAAAAATCGGGAGGAAAACACACAGCTACGAGGGAAGAACATCTGGGGACCTGAGGTGGGGAAAATGGGAGTCACAATAAAAATTTAACTCCTGCAAACGCATACACACAAAAAGTACCCTACCCAGCCCCGAACCCTGAACCTCTCACACTGCAGCCATCCACACTCATCACTGCACAGCCAGCTCAGCAACACCCCTGGCAAACTACCTCCCACATACCTCTTCCTTTAACCCTCCTCTTCTGCCCACCTCCACAGTCACTTATATTCCCTTCAGCTGCTCTATCACGCCCTGCTACCCTTTCAGGGTAGCTCACATCACAGGCACTCAAACTGAGTGACTCAAAACTGAGTCACTCAGTTTGAGTCACCCATATAGCGAGATACCAGTGGTCGGTATTGGGTGGGTGAGTAGGTCGGGGTGGGGGCTGCGCATATACTTATGGGGGGCAGGGAGAACCAGTGGACAGCAAGGATGTGGTATGGAAGAATTACAGCTCTTGCCAGGCTGCAAATTGGGGCAGTATCCAAAAGGAAGTGCTCAACATAACCTCTTACACTGAAAAGTAAAAAAAAGGTTTAGTTGTGAAGACAAATGTAATCCACAAAATGAGTATCCCAGTGGTGCAAGTGGTAGACAAGAAGTACAGGAACTCAGACACTGGCAAATATGAAATGCAGAATGAAGATCATCAATCAGCAGGGTAGCTGTGTCAAGACACATCTATCTGTTTAGACACGAGTAGATTCAGTTAGAGATATTGAAGTATTTCTAGGATAACAGAATTGTTGTACAGGTCAAATGTTGTTATGGAAACCCTGATTTCAGACCACAGGCCCAGAAACTGTCATTATGTTGCTGGTTTAAGAATTCCAGTTTTAATGCCAGTGGGAAGAAGTACAGGTACTCGTTCCTGCTGCAAAAAAGGTACACGAACTGAGTTCCTGTGCGTTCCTGTTCACTTTCATCACTGGAGTATCCTGGTGTACAAATACTCTGCAGTTTATTCAAAACAAGGTCTCCACAGTGGAAAATAGCAAGGTAGCCAGTGTATAAGAACTTCTGCAAGTAAAACAAACACCCCATGCGCCTCGACTCTTGTCAGTCTTCAAAGGGGGTAACATGACCGAACATCCAAGCACTTTTAAATGCTGAGTTAATTAATTACACATGAGCCATGTAGCTCAAGATTTAAAGTGATATGTCACACTCTACTCAAACATTTAAATTAACAGTGTTATACACTAATCACCACATAAAATTAAGTTAGTTGGTTAAACAAAACCTGATATTTAGCTTCAGGGCTTGGTTAGTGTTCTTTTTCAATCACATTTATTGCACATTTATAGATTTCAGAAAAAACCAATTTGAAGATCTGGGTTCAACTGATATCCTGTTGTAGAAAGGAGAAAGACAAATTAATGCTGTGAACACTCTTAGTCTGTCAATTTTAAGTTAATTAACACTTATTTTAATTAAAGGTTCCACAGTAAAAAAATATAATAATGAAAATAAAAATAAAAAACACGAAATGACTAAGACTGAACTTTTAACAAGACATGCCTTATTCTTTGAGAAATGGTTTGATATCCCATTTTTCATTAAGTCCATTTGGTTTAACACAATTCATTTTAAAATCCACATACATTCTCTTCTCAATAATTTGTTAGCTCTATCGCCTCCTAGAGGTAAAGTTGGTACATGTTCGAGTCCCATGAATTTTAGTTAATTGGGTGAAGAAATATGGTGCAAAGTAAAGTGAACACCTATAGGTGTATCTTGTCGATCATTAATGATCGATCTAACATGTTCTTGGATCCTTTATTTTAATTGTCTTACAGTTTTACCAATGTATCAAAAATTACACGTACACCAAAGGGCATACACCACATAAGAAGTGTCACATGTGATGAGCTCCCTTATGTCGATTTTAGCATCTTGTTCTTTTGGATGCAAAAAGATTTTACCAGTGTTTCCATATTTACAGACATTACATATTTTACATGTAAAAAATCTGTTTGTTCTTTTTGGAAGCCAAGTACTAATGTCAGAATTTCCAATCTTCTTTTCTGTACTGTGCACCACTTTATCTTTGATGTTCTTAGCCCTACAAAATGTAACATGAGGTTTAGAACCCACTGCTTGCCCCACTAATTCATCACCCATTAAGATAAGCCAGTTACGGTGCACAATATTACCTATCTGTCCTGCCATGTGATTAAACTCTGTTACAAAACTGCATGCAATCTCAGTCTCCCTTTTGTTTATTCTCTTTTCTAGAATAGTATTTCTAGCCATCATTTTAACTTTTTCATAAGTATCATCTAATAGTTGTTTATCGTAGCCCCTATTTTGGAACCTAGATATCAATTATTTTGATTGGATTTCAAAATCTGTATCTGAACTGCAGTTTCTCCTTATACGTAGCAACTGGCTATAGGGGATCGATTTCTTTAAGTTTGGGAGGTGGGCACTATCTGCATGTAGTAAGGAGTTTGTGGCTGTCTTTTTTCTAAATGTCTGTTTCTATGTAGTATTTGTTGTTACCATCAGTCTCACTGGAAAGGTTTAGATCCAAAAAAATCAAAACTTTTCTGATCAAAGTATAAGTGAATTTCAAATTTAAATAATTATCATTCAAGTGATTGATGAAAGAAGAGACTTCTCTCATCTCCTTTCCAAATACAGATGATGTCATCAATAAAGCGGTACCACTTAATTATGTTCTGGAAGAAAGGATTTTCCCTTTCACTAAGCACTTTCTTCATTTCCCAACTACCCAAGAATGATTGGCATAGCAGGGTGCCATAGAGGCACCCATAGCTATGCCACATTTTAGTTGGAAGAAAACACCTTCAAACTCACAGTAGTTATGTGTTAAAATAAACTCCAAGGCATTAAGAATAAATTCTTTTGGTACATCGTCACTTGCTTTATACAAACCAAGATGTTCTTTTATCACCCTAAGGCCATCTTCATGATGTATGCTGGTATATAAAGATTCAACATCTATTCCCAACCAGCTATATTCTGTATTCCATTCTAGCTCATTTTGCTTCCTAAGTAAATCAGAACTATCTTGTATGTATGATGCAAGGTTTTCTACCAGTGGTTGTAGAAAAAAAAATCTACAAATTTGCCCAAATTCTGAGTCATAGAGCCTACTCCCGAAACAATGGGACACCTAGGAAGCATATCTTTATTTTTGTGTACCGTAAAGCATAGAAACCAGGAACAATAAGAAATTCCTTCCATAAAAGCCAAACTCTGCCTCAGATATTTGGGTTTTAGCCACTGCTTCTCAAGAAACTGGTTCAATTTTTCCTGTACTCAGTTGTTGGATTACAGGAAGTATTTTGTAATTTGCCTCATTTAATAACATATTCTTAACAATCTCTTCATACATTTCTTTTTCATAATGACAATATTACCACCTTTGTCAGTAGGTTTAACCACTATGGTGATGTCATGATAGATTTTTCTAAAGCCTCTCTTTCTTTCCGATTAAGGTTATACTTTTTAGGAGCAATGTCTTTATTCAACAGATTCAGGACTTGTTTTGTTACCATTTTTCATAGGTGTTTATTGTTTTGTTAAATGACTTGGGGCAAAATTCTGATGTGGGACGAAGAAAAATTACTCACCTTAGTAATGTTGTTTTTCTATTGAGTCTTGCTATATTATAACATATGCAGTGACTGAGTCCCAACCTTGAACTACTCCGAGGTGAAAGGTTAACTTTCCATGCCAGGCATGGAACGCTGAGCTCGAGCTCAGTTGAAACTCTGTCTGTTGTTCTTCAAACTCAAACCGTCAGATCTTTACGAGCTAAACTCACTGAGGTCCTGTGTGAAGCTGTAAACCTACACTAGCCAACTGGCTACTAAACATAAGAACACATTTTTGGTCCCAAAACAAAGACTCAAGTCAGAGACCCAAAAATGAAAAACACAACACCAAGTCACCCCAAAAAAAGGAGGGGTGAAAACAACAAGGTGGGCACCTACTAAGTGCCAACACTGCACTGCCCACCCACATCCCAAAAACAGAGGTTCTGAGAGGGGCAGGCAGTGGGGGAGGTCATAATATAGCAAGATTCCAATAGAAGAAACAACATTACTAAGGTGAGTAATTTTTTCTTCAAACAACATGAAGTCTTGCTATATTATGACATATGCAGACTACAAAGCAGTACCTCCATGGAGGAGTGACAGAACCTACTTAGGAAATAGGCTCTGAAGCACAGCTGTGCCAAACCGAGCATCACTCCTAGTCTGGATATCCAGGGAGTAATGCTTGGTAAAAGTATGAACTGTTTTCCAGGTAGCTGCTTGACATATCTCTAGAATAGGGATGTCCCTGGCAGCAGCCAGGGAAGCAGCTTGCGTCTGGTAGAGTGAGCCCTCAGGCCTGAGGGAGGAACCTTACCCAGTTTTTCATAGCAAAATTGAATACAAGAGACAATCCACCTGGCAATGGATCTTTTAGTGGCAGGTTTCCCTTTACCAACCTCACCATAAGTGAGGAACAGTTGGAGGGAGTCAAACCTGTGACCCTTGGTATGCTCTATGTAGTAACTAAGGGCTCTCTTCACATCTAAGCTGTGCAGCCTCCTCTCGCCAGAGGAGGAATGGTCAGTGAAGTACACTGGAAGAGATATAGATTGATTAAGGCAGAAATCTGAAACCACCTTAGGCAAGAACTTCCTGTTAGTCCTGAGGACCACCTTATCTCTATGAAAGGAGATAAAATCAGGCTCCACTGATAAAGCTTGTAATTCACTTATGCATCTGGCAGAAGTGATGGCTACCAGAAACACAGTCTTCCAAGTCAAGTACTTAAGCTCTGCTGAAGACAAAGGCTCAAAGGGAGGTTGCATAAGCTGAGCAATGCAAACATTAAGGTCCCATACAAGGGCAGGGTCCCTGAATGGAGGGTTGGTGTAAAGCAATCCCTTGAAAAACTTGGAGAATACAGGGTGAGCTGAAAGAGAAGAGAAGAGGGCTTACCTGTTGAAATAAAAGCAGACACAGCTGCCAGATGCACTTTTAGGGTAGCTGGTCTCAGGCCCACGGTATTTAAGTGGACCATGTAATCCAAGACTGTGGGTAAATCAGCAGATTCTGGGAAATATGCTTTCCAGAGCACCATATGGAAAATCTCTTCCATTTGGAATTACAAGTAGCCCTGGTAGAAGGTTTTCAAAAGCCTTCAGGATATCCATTACACCTTGGGAGAGGTGTAAACCAGCAAACTCTAACTCTTCAAGAGCCAGGCCTTGAGATTGAGAGATTTGAGGTTCGGGTACCAAACCCTCCCCTGAGCACAGGTTAACAGGTTGTGATTCCTGGGAAGACACAGAGGAAGATGGACTGCTAAGAACAGTAGAAGTGGATACCAGGGTTGTCTGGGCCAATCTGGAGCAATCAGGATCATCTTGCAGGGTTGAGATCTGATTTTGACTAGCACTTTGAACAGAAGAGGAAGGGGGAAGCATAGAGAAACTTCTCTTCCCAATTGAGAACTAAGGCATCCAGAGGACTGAGCCCAACACTGGGGCCTGCAGCAAGGGAAGTTGGTGATTGCCTGGGCTGCAAAAAGATCTTCATCTGTGGTGGGTGCCCCATCTGGCAAATACCACCCAGGACCAGGGGTCCAGTGACCATTCGTGATGGCCCTGGGAAATCCTGCTGAGAGCATCTGCCAGGACATTGTTGCCTGGGAGGTGAACTGCCATAAGGGAGGTGTTCAGGGAATAAGCCAGAGACCACAACTTCATTGCTTCGGTGCACAAGGCCGTAGGCCGAGTGCCCCCTTGCTTGTTGATGTACCACATTGTGGTGGTGTTGTCTGTTCTGACCTGTACAACTTTGTTCTGAACAGATTTGTAAAAAGCTTGAAGTGCTAGAAAAACTGCTCTGAGTTCCAACAGATTGATGTGGAGCAGAGATGCCTGAGGGGACCACAACCCTGGGTGGTGAGGTCGCATATTCTCCCACCCAAGAGGGATGCATCTGTAGTAAGGATTAAGGAGTGAGACTGAGTGACAAAAGGAACCCCTTGTCTGAGATTGCTCTGATCCTGCCACCACTGTAGGGCCTGGCTCAGGGTTCGAGTCACTGGGATCAATTTGGTTAGATGGTCTTTCCTTTGAGACCAAAAGGCTCTCAAATGGAACTGAATGTCCCTCATCTGAAATCTGGCTCCCTGCACTACTGCTGTAGAAGCAGCCATGTGCTCCAGGAGCTGTAGAAAATGCCTTGCTGGTCGAGACACCTGCAGGGTGAATGAGGAGACCAGAGACACCAGGGTCCTTGCCCTGTCCAAAGGAAGGAAGGCTCTGGCTTTCTCTGTGTTCAGTTCTGCACCTATGAAGGTGAGGAGCTGGACAGGCTCTAGAACTGACTTTGAGATTCAGAAGGAAACCTAGATAGGTGAGCAGTTGCTGAGTTATCTGTAGGTGTAACTTGACTTGGTCTGGGACTGCCCACTATGAGCCAGTCGTCCAGATAAGGGAAGATGGCAATTCTTTGCCTTCTTAGAGAAGCAACTGCTACTGCCAGGCATTTTGTGAATACCCTTGGAGCAGAGGTGAGCCAAAGGGCATTGCTCTGAACTGGTAAGGGCCTGAGGCAGCTCGAGACCTGAGGTACTTTCGATGGGAGCTTCTGAGTGAGAATATGGAAGTAGGCATCCTTGAGGGTCCAGGGCTAGCCAGTCCCTGGCCTTAGAGAGGTAGAATAATTCCCAGAGTCACCATTTTGAATTTTGGTTTTAAAAGGTGCTTGCTTAGGTATCTGAGATCCAGGATGGGCCGCCATTCTCCTGTCTTTTTTGGGGTAAGGAAGTACCTGGAGTACAACCCTTTGCCCTGGTGTAGGGGTGGAACCCTTTCCACAGCTCTGAGAGCCAGGAGGGAAGAGACCTCTGTCTCTAGGGCAAGTGCCTCTGGTGGATTTGCAGGTGGAAAGGATCTGGTTCTCATCTTTGGAAACTTTTTGAAGCTGAGAACCAGTCCCTGGCTTACTACTTCCAGGACCCACTTGTCTGATGTCAGAGACTCCCAGTCCTGGACAAAGTAAGCCAGCCTGCCCCTACAGGAAATTGAGAATCGGCCCTGGCAACCCCATCAGGGTGCCTGCTTGGCAGGAGCTTTGGGCTGAGGGGTGGAAACAGGCCTGCTGGCACCCCTTCTGCTCTCCTCTAAAGAACCCCCTCTGGGCATAAGCAGAAGAGGAGGTCTGGGCTTGGTAAAAGGCTATGAAAAGGCCTGCCCTGCCCCTGGATGCTGCCTTTGAGGGTGGCCTGCCTTTCTTGGCCTGTGCACTCCTATAGGTGGTCCTATCTCATCCATTTTCTTCATGTAATTCCTCTGTCTGCTCCCAAACAGGAAATTACCCACAACAGCAAAATCCATGGCCTTAGTCTGGGTATTCTGTGACAGGCTAGTACATCTGAGCCAAGCCATTCCGCAGTGCCACAGATGTAGCCATGACTCTTGATGACACATCATTTGAGTCCACTGCAGCATGAAATTGCACCTGGATGCCTCAATACCATCGCGCAGCCACCTGCTCCAGCTCCTTGGCAAGCTGGTCAGGGACCTGTTTTGCTAGAGCCATAACAGTATCCCATCTGGATTTCTGATATCTAGCAACATATGCCATATAATTTGCCTGTCTGAGTCCCAAGGATGCTGCCATGTACTGTTTCTTTGCCATGGCATCAATCTTCCTGGAGTCCTTGTCGGGGGGGTGTGAGGCCAAGGGATATTTGCCTTGTCACAGGCTGCAGCCTGCACTACCCCAACATGGCTGCATTGTTGTGAAAGGAACTCCGTATCAGAGCCTGACAATGTGTACTTCTTGTCCATTCTCTTATCCACAGGAGGTATAGTGTGAGGAGTTTTTAGAATTTTAAAAGTCTGTTTCCCAAAAGATTTATGCAAGGGAATAGACAGTCTCCTAGACTCTGGGATATCCATCATTTCCACATAGTCAGGCTCCTCTTGATCATCCACAGCTTCCTCCATAGGAGCTGGAGGTTTCAGCCACTTTTTATAAAACATAAAATGAGAAGGGGACTCAGAAAGCCTGGGAGGAGACACTCCTGGAGGTCTGCCTGGGGAGATGTCCGGGTCAATGGGCACATCAGACTTTCAAATCCACATTCACTCTCCTCTTACTCCTCTTCCCCTCCTCCGGTTCATAATATTCCTCTAAATCATAGTCTTGAACGGTGGAACCGCGAACCGGGCACTTACCTGATGGTACCGGTTTGGTGGAACTGAGAAAGCGACTGGACAATTTGAATCGCTTTGGCTATCTCTTCAGCAGTTGGAGAGGAAAGTTTTGGCTCCACACCAGCTGATTTCCTAGTCCTTTTTGCTGGAACCGACCCCTCAGAGTCGGCTCTCCTTTTGCACGAGGAAGTCTCGCCCTGGTCAGAGGGCACTCCCTCTGGTTTGGTTGGAACTGAACCAGGCTGGCCATCCGGGTCAGCGGACTTTTTGGCCTCCCTTTCCCTGAGCCTACCAACTCTCTTTTCCAGGGTAGCTGCAGGAAAATTTTTACAAATCTGGCAGTCTGCATTGAGGTGGTCAAACCCCAGACAATAAACACAGGTGGTGTGGGGGTCAGCCTTGGCAAAGGCTTCCCCACACACACTGCAGTGTTGAAACCCAGTGGGCCCGGTTTTTCTTTTGGGTTTCTCAGACATAGTGCCAGTCCTAACCAAACTTACCCGTTTGTGGCAATCCGCCAGGCAAGACCCTCTTATCGGTTCCCAACCGTGTCACGGGTTGTGGAAAAAACCATAAGAAAATCCGTTTTTTTTAGAACTGATAAGAACCGGTAACCACACTCTAAATGACAGAATAAAATATTTTGAACAACCTGATCGGTTCAAAGCGAACCGATAAACAGTTTACAAGTTCCACACAGAAGAGAATTAATGTAAACCTATCTAGTACTCACAAATACCATAGACAGAGCCTGAACCGACCGGTTGCGGTTTAAATTCGATCGAAAACCGAGAAAACAATACTTTAACCGACAAAATGAACCGAGCAGAAGGAGAAATCTCCGGAGCGACTGTTCAGTGAGGCGGAGTAAAGAATCTGACGGTTTGAGTTTGAAGAACAACAGACAGAGTTTCAACCGAGCTCGAGCTCAGCGTTCCATGCCTGGCATGGAAAGTTAACTCTTTCACCTCCGGAGCAGTTCGAAGGTTGGGACTCACTGCATATGTCATAATATAGCAAGACTTCATGTTGTTTGAATACATTTTTCTTTTCATTTTGAAATCTTGCCCTGTATCAAATGTTTCATTACCTCCTATCCCATTGAAAAAGGTAACATTAGCATCCTGTTCCATTAATAGTTCCTCCAAGGTGTTCAAATCTTGTCTAAATTCCATTGTTTCACTGGTGGGATGTGAACATGCAAATTCTCCAGTTTCAGATATACTTCCAACTGCAGTGTCTAAACAGGACTCAAGGATGCCTGGCTCTGTTTCAAAGCAATTTATTTCTGATAGTAGTAAATCAAGATCAAAGTCATCAGGAAAAACATAGTATCTGAAATATTAAACCACATGTTGATATCCTCTGTATTCCTTTCTAATAGAGTTTCCTCTTGATTTTGTTTCAAGAAATGTAGCTTCAAGTGTAATTTTCTATAAACTTTTGTAAGTCCACATATACTTGAAAGGGGTTAACTTGTGGTGTTGGAATGAAGTTTAGTCCTTTCCTTAAAACTCGTTCCTCATGTGTAGTTAGAATCTTGTTTGAAAGGTTCAATATCTGTAAATTATATTGCGCTTCCTTTCCCTCAAAATATGCTCTGTTCCAGTATTTATGTTTGTGCCCTCCCCCCACGCTTTCCTCTCTTTGTTTTTCTTTTTCTCTGCCTAGTGGGGCAGGGCACTTCTGAAAATTTTGTTTTTTCTGGAATGGCTGTTTATTTCCTGATTCCTTTGTTCCTGCTGTAGCTGAATTAGCTCGTGTAACACCACTTTCAGTCGTAAATCTAACTTTAGACCTAGATCTCCCACGACTCTGTGATCTCGGTCTACCCCAGCTTAATATGTCCCCTCGTTCGTAATCTCCAGCGTCTCTTTTTAATTTGGTGATTTTCTTCTGAATTACCTCAGCTTCATGATCTCGTATTTTATTATTAAGCTGTGTGTTGTAATCTTGAAATTCAGCGCTGGCTCTGAATGTCTGAACAGTGGTTTTAATTAAATCCAAATCTTTTTGTAGTTCTGCATACTTAATTAAATCATCCTTAATAAGCAGCTCTAAGAAGATTTTTGAACATTATGTTGCTGCTTTCATCCATTCATCCTTGAATTAAAAATTATCAAGGCCACAAGAGGGAGTTATAGAGATCCTCAAGCCGCTAGGTGCTTGCTCACGGCTCAGGTATTCTTCCAAAGTACTTATATTAAATGTGATTTCTGTATCTCTAATTAGCAGGGATTCTAATTTAATAAAGGCATTTCTGATATTATCATTACAGTCTGAGGAATCTTGGTCTTTACCTTGTGCTTGGTTGAATCTTTCTCTTAATATTCTTCTCCTCTCCTCGAATGTTAGGGGTTCACTTCGCTCCCAATTCCGGTTTGTGTCTTCACTCGAACTTGTAGCTCCAGATGTAGTATTCATTATAATGATTCCCAAGTGAAAATGGGTATCACAAGCTTGCAGAAATAAGTTCCTTAGAGGTTCATGAAGGTCTTGGTTTACGTCATCCCCTCATGACGGCCGTGTTCAGTGGTGAAAACTTAGCACAGTGCAAATAGATCCTTTAAAGTACACACCGCGAACAAACGATCCCAAGAACAGCCGTGCAGCACTTCAAAAATAGGCGGCTAACTGGGGCATGTGGGGAGCCATGGTCTGGACATCAGGCAAGTGGTACAGAGGAATTACTGATCGTACCAAGTGACTGATCGGGGACCAGTTGATCAGGTGTGGGGGGTCCGCTGGACACCATGGATAATTTTACTATAATGACTGGGTCTATTTAAACTGCAGTCAGGGATGGGGAACCCTTAGATGCCAGGGATCATTTTATTATACTACTTCAGGGCATCAGAATGGTGACCAGTGGTGTGGTGACAGTGCGCACCACTGTGTGCTCAAATGAGGGCAGGATTTTTGGAAGCGGTAAACAGGATTGCAATTTCAGCTGTTAAGCACTTTCAAAACCTTTTATATAGCACTGTGCTCTGTATGCAGAAGGGGATCCCTCATTTGCATGGCCGCAGTAGTACATACGCACATGCATATGATCAGGTTAGCATCAAGGGCTGCTGAATATGGCACCTGTCCAACCATGCTGTTCCCACATAGCGTGGTGCTTAGATGTTTAGTGCTGTGCTAACCTTTGGAAAATGGGGCCCTAACTGACTAAAAATCCTGGCCGCTGCCTCTTAAGATGAAGAAAGTAAACAAAAAAGGGTTAACTTATCTATCTTTTTATGTATTTTTTTATCTTATTTTGCTTCCAAAATTTTTATCTAATTTCAAAACATTGTGATGTGACTTAAATCATTTATAACAACTATAGTTAAAGTACAGCTTCTTCTTCTTTCATCTGAGTGCAGTTTTTATTTACTTATAAAAACACAGGCTGGTGGGCTGGCCTAGTGGCTTGGTGGTAGCTGTACTGCCTCCCATGCCAGTGGCCCGGTTTTGGGGGTGGAACTGGGTTGCACAGGAGTCAGCTGGGGGGGGAGATGATTGAGCATCTCAGGAACTGCTGTTCTCTCAGGGAGGGGGAGTCTGACCACCCCGCTCTTCAACAGCCACCTAGCTGAGGAAGGCTGGCAGGGCAGTAGTGTTGCATAAGGGGGGAGGGCTCAGGCAGGCACAAAGCAAGTACGTACATTTACATGCACTGGCATCACTGAATGCTTGGCTGCCCAAGGGATAAAACCAAAGGTTGAAAACCCCCAATGACAGAATGATCCACCAACCTGCCACAGGCTCTGTACTACTAACCAGGCTCTGCTCCTGTCTGAATATGTGCCTCCTTGTGAATGGCCCTCCCCCTCCTGGCCCCATCATGGGAGTGTGGGGGGAGTGTGGAGGATCTCAGAGCAGGTAAGTCCTGGGGATGGTGGGTGATGGGGCTGGACAGGTCAGTGGGCAAGGGGGTCGCAGGGTGACTAAGAAGATAAAAATCTCTATGGAAAAGGAAAGAGATAAAATACAGTTTGGGCAGCTCAGACCCAGTAACATAGTCATACCATATAAGCAGGGTAACTATGCACTATGCGACTAGACCAAGGCAGGCTTATTAGTGGAGACCCAGTGCCTGTCAAAGCTCTGTCCACCTTGCAGTGCTTCACAGATATGTAATGGGGAGGCTAGGGACTGTGAATGCCACCAGTGAGGCATCACAGTGAAGTTATTCAGAACAGAAATGTGCAAATCATGCATATACCAGCTGAGCTCCTGAAGAGAACTGGGCCTGAGCGATTGCTGCAAAAAAATATATATTTGTGTTTCTTAACCAAGAACCTTTATTAAACAAAACATTAAAATAAAAATAAAAACTAAATCAAAACAAACTACATAGAGTACAAACTAGGAAAGCGTTTGGCTTACACTATCACACTTTCTGCAGTGCTTCCCATGCATTCAGTTCAGATAAGTTGCTGGACTAACACAAAATTAATTACACATAAATCTGATCAAAATTAACCTAGAAAATGCATGCAGTCCAGTCTGTTTATATGGTATGACAGTGATATGTTAGGAATATCCTAAGAATTAGCTTCCCATACAAATGTGTTTTAAACCGTAAATGAAGGCAGCACTCAAATAAAAGAATATACTGTATATTTAAATTAGTTCTAAAAGTTTCTTGTCATATCACAATGTTCCAAATTTGATTACAGGTGTGCAAGGAAACAAGATGGAAACCCCCATAAAGAAGTAGAATAAGATAGAGCTCTGTTTTGTTTTCCTTCTGCTCTGCAGCTTTAGACATCCTCTTACCAGGCCAGCAGCTCCCTGAATGCAGCAGGAAATGAGTGCAGGGGCAGGCCATATCAGGGGTGGGGCTAATTTCAGTATGTAGTGTATTTGTTTCAGTATATAGCATATGTGGATTTTTCAGTCTATAGTGTATGTATTTCAATACATAGTGTATGTGTTTCACTATGTAGTGTATTTGTTTCAGTATATACTGTATGTGGATTTTTTAATATACTATGTATGTATTTCAATATGTAATGTATTTCTTTCAGTATATAGAGTATGCAGATTTTTTCAATAGATAGTGTAAGTGTTTCAATATATGGTGTATTTGTTTTCAGTATATAGTGTATGTGGATTTTCAATGTACTGTATAGTGTATTTCAATAGATAGTGTATGTATTTCAATATATAGTGTATATGTTTCAATATATAATGCATTTGTTTCAGTAGACAGTGTATGTGGATTTTTCAATGTGTAGTGCATGTATTTCAATAGGTAGCGTATGTATTTCAATATGTAGTGTATTTGTTTCAGTATATAGTGTTTGCAGATTTTTTCACTATATTGTGTATGTGTTACAATATATAGTGTATTTGTTTCAGTAGATAGTTTATATGGATTTTTTAGTCTGTAGTGTATGTATCTCAATAGGTAGTGCATATGTTTCAGTACATAGTGCATTTGTTTCATTATATAGTGTATGTGGATTTTCAGTACTCAATATGTGTATTTCAGTAGATAGTGTATGCATTTCACTATAAAATGTAAGCATTTCACTATATAAAGTATGTGTTTCACTATATGACATATGCATTTCAGTATACAGTTTATGTATTTTCACTTTATGATGTATATATTTCACTATACAGTGTATGTATTTTACTATAAAGCAAGAGATTCTGAATTATGTCCCTAGTGAGCTTGCCATACACATAGTGGGAACTGATCAATATCCCCAGCACAAATGAGTCGTTATGCCAACAGAGGCAGAACATTAACTTTTTACATAGCTCCTCCACCTCAGAGCAAACCGGCTCTGCCGGCTGGTGGGGCATATCTGGGTACTAGGGACCCAAGGCTGGCAGGATCAGACACCAGGAGGCAGACACTAGCAATCCCTACCTGTGAGGAGGGAGGGGTACATCTATTAATAAATTTCTTATGAAAATGAATTGAGATCTGTAGGTTTATTATAGAAAATGCTTTTGTAATAGGACATCAATGCTTCAGCTTCCTCAGGAATTTGGAACTCAGTGTTTTGTTTTAGGTCTCCTGTTCCTTTTTCCAATGACTGCAAACATTTCTTAGTATCTTTACTTACAACAGACAGCCTAAGTTCTTGCCATAATGTACATCTGAACAATTCCAGTTTTGTTTTTAAGTATGATTTATAATCCTTCTTGGCTAGATTCAAGCCTTATAATTAGCTACTAAGGGATTTTGTTATAGTAAAATTGGCTAAACTATTTGATGCGTTCTGCTTTTTGTGCAATCTAGGTGAAACCAGGAATTGTAGTTTTCATCCTATCTTTTTTCAATGCACATTCTTTGACTGTGGGAGGGTAGTGGATTTGCAAAAGATAAACAGACTTCAGGTGTCAGGCTTAACATGCAATCAGTATGGCTTCATTCAACAGTGCCAATTTTTCTTAGCAAGGCAAGTCTTTGAGACCACTTGAAAGATAATTCATGCAGTTTTTGTAAGAACAGATCAGGTTAACAAGACTAACCAAGTTAAAAAAGCAGGAACCCCACTTTCTCCCTCTCTCTCTCTCTCTATCTATCTATCTGGAACTATGAACCAGATCTCAGTTGAAACATGTTTATCTTAGAGTTTTAGACTCTTCTTTAGCAGAGAGGTCTTTACCTTACCCAGACTAAAAACAAACTCACTAAGCTTCAGTATCACAGGGCTTATATACCCATCCCCTCTGGTCACATGATTTGCCTCACTTCCAACACACAGGTATAAAGGCCTCATTATATGTCTGCCTGGCTTCTAAGGTAGGACTCCCTTTAAGATAAGGTTTCCACTTACGGTATTTCAGACATTGAACACAGAGGTCTCCATGCCCACCCTCTTAGTCCTGCCTCTTTGCAAGAACACACACACACACACACACACATATATATGCATCTGTTTGGGTTCACATGCCACAGTACAACTTTATTCAAACTTAATTTTCAACATTATAAACATATCATCGTAATTGTTTGTATTTACATTTATTTAAATTTTATTTACACTTTCCAGGCATTTTATTGTGAAACCATAATCCATCCACACAGTCATCCTACTAATGGGGGCCTCGGATCCTGGTCCAGGACACCATTCTCCCCCACTCGGGGGATCCCTGGACTCCCGGAGGGCCCTTCCACCTCAGCTGTCTGCGATGAGGCGGACGAGCTTCCTCAGTCACCCCCCAAATGCCCACCCCTAACTGGCTGAAGAACCCCCCACCCCTACCTCTCTGTTCTTTGACCCTCCGTGCACAGCTTCAGATCAGCAGGGGAAAGAGGGTACCTCTCCCAGCAGACCTCCCGAGACACCCCTACCCACCACAGGGAAGCACAACAAAATTTTGCCTGTGCCCCACCCCACCCACACACTTGCTCTGTCCTTTAAAAACAGTGGTGTCACCTGGCTAAATTATGGTTTCCGATGTATTCTGAACTAACAAGTTAAACAAGTCTGACTCTATGTCTGATAAGTGGATCCCATTGGTGTGGAAGAGACCCAGACAGAACATTACTATCTCTTCATGGGCAATTGTCTGGCCACTCATCCAGCTGACAAACTTGCCCACATCCTTATTCAACTTAACTCTTGCCCAGTCAATGGCCTTAGGCTCCCGAGCATGGCACCAAACCAGGCGTGGCAGCATATCTGACCACACCAGCCAGAACCCTGGCAGCAGAGCCCACAGGGTGACCCAGTCCCACTTGATCCACAGGATGAGCTCCAGCATAGCCTGCGCCTCCCCATGTTACTACCCCTCAAATGCATGACTAGTACATCAGGTATGCCAAATCTCTTCTCCTGTAGGAGGATGCAAGGCATGAGTTCTTCTCATCTAATGCCCTGCACCTTGAAGCACTGGACAGTGGCCTCCTTCTTGGGTAACCCCAGATTCGTTCCATATGGCCTCGCTTCTGCCCTCTTCTGGGCCCAAAATACATAGTAGGATCCAACTATCCACACCAATATCTGGTGCTTAGACCCTAGTAGCTATGAGGAAAGGAAGAGTAAAGAGGTTAATTTTGCACTTGCAATGGCCTGACATATCTCTTAAACCTGCTGGATGCCATCTCCTGATTCTTCCCCCTCAACCAGGCCCAAGGTAGCAGCCATGCTGACAGCCCCTATCCAGAATGAATGTGTTCCGAACTGCCTTGGGTCGAGACCACAAGCGCTAAGCCTGATCCTTATCACCCAACTGAACTGGTACTATGATGGCGGCATTCTGTCGGCATGGATCAGTAGCTGACTGTCCCCAGGCAGACGGACAGTGAGGAAGTCCACCATTGCCCGAATGCGGCAGATTTCAGCTTGAGCAGCCTTCCTAAGGATGACTTGCATCCCCCTGCCCCATCGGTCTGTCTTTAGTTTCTGAAGCCATATGATCAAGCTGCTATCTTGAAATTCCAAATCCTCTCTCCTGAGCCCCCTTATTTGGTCCGATTTGCTGGCAGCCACTAATTCGCTGATTCTGAAGACCCTGAAAAAGGCCAAGCAGAAAGCCACCTGGAATAGCTTACACTCATACACACTGCTAGTACAGCTGTCCAAAGCCCGCACCAATGCTGCCAGCCCTTGGCATGAAATGGGCCTCCACACATTCCCCTACAGGTGGGGCATGATAAGCCCAACCCTCCATAAATTTCTTAACAGTAAAATGCTGGGTTACATCACTGTGCCCCAGCTGTTTGCCAAAGAATGCAATCCCAGCCAGCATCGCCCCAACCATTGACCTCAACACATCATTCCCCATCAATATCCATAAGAACCCTAGGATATTACCCACAGATCCCGACCATGGATTCTCTACCCCTTGCACCCTGCAGAAATCTAAGAATTGGGAGACCCTACAGCTGTAAGCACCCCAAGTCACAGGGGCCACTGACCTTGATATTACCTGCCAGACCCTGCCCAGCTGTTGTTCCACAGCTGAGCGGAGAGGGTCTGCAGGTCCTCCTTGGCCTCAGGTGCCAGCATCCTGAATCTGCTCCACTGAAAATGACCCATGCGAATTGATAAATCACCAATCATGTTTTTTTGAAGGTCATGACTAGTATTTGTTAATCATAAAATGTTACCATATGATCAGCAAGGCAGATCATGATCTAGAATTATCATCTAGACCGTGATTTAATCATCAAACATGTAACTTTTAAATCATTTTTGTAAGCTTAAATTATTTTTGTAAGCTTAAATCAGCATGATGGTTTTTTGATGATCTGTGGATGATCACAAGATTATCATTGATGATCACTGATGATTATATTAGTTCTGTATTATACAAATGTAAGTCATATTAGTAATACTTTAAAGTTGTTACTAATAAGAAAATACGAATGTCAACTATCAGCATAAGCCCATTATAACATAAATCATCAGAAGTTAAGTTTTAATCCCTTTAGGAAGAGTATACGAGATGTTAGGGTATAGTATGTGTATTTGCATAACTAATTTGCATATTTCTTGCAAAGTTCAAAAGCACAGTTTATGGACTAATACAGTGGTAATTTCTATTGTTAAAATAGTTTTGCCTTGCAGTATTAGTTTGCAGACTGTTAGAAAAGGTTCTAAGTACAAACCAGGCACTTGTAGGAACTCACCACAGCTCTAAAGGGAACCACTGAATGGAGCTATGTAAACCAGTCTGAGCCTCCACAACACTAGTAAGACGTGAGGAGTCTAATTGAAAGTGGTGTGTCTGTGAATGTAGAAGAAAGATATTTTTCTTTTAATTTATTGTACAATCCTGACCATATCCAGTTATGAAAAATCATGATAATATGAGATCATCATTAAGCACAATAATTATTCTATAACATTGTGTTTTTTGATTGGTGACCATTTAATGTTCATGTTTAATTATTGCAAGTCATGATCGCAATGATGGTTTTGAAGTTTGAACATGATCTTTGAACAAAATTGATAATAATCATTCATGACACATCATTATTAAATCATCATCTTTTTGGCTAGGGAGAACACAAATAAGCAATCTGGTTATCCACCCCGGAACATGCCTGGCCTTAAAAGCGATATTGAGCTGCAGGCAACACAGCATAAACCTGCGCGACAAGCTGCATACCCTTTCACTGTTCACAGACTGTTTATTTATAACCTGCACTATCTGCATGTTGTCGGCCCCCCCCAAAAAATAACATGCTTTTATTCTGCAGCCTGCTGCCCATACTTCCAGGGCGATCATGACAGGAGAAAATTCCAAGAAGGTCAGCTTCCTGGTCAGGCCCATGTTGTGCCACACCTGCAGCCATGCAGGTGTGCACCACTCGCCCTGGCAATAAATGCCAAATCCCAGATATTCCCGAGGCATCCATAAAGAACTTCAGCCTCAGTTGGTGGTGGCTGGTGCCTGCCACAGGGCCACACCATTAAAGTTAGTTATAAACTCCACCCAGATCCACAAAGTCAGATATCATGCCCTTGTGAACCCAGATGAAGTGGTGTGGTGAGTGGATCTCAGCCATAGCCCTGGCCAGCCACCTGCAGAAGGGCACCTCATGGGATGACCTTGCACATGAAATTAAGGTGCCCATGCAGCTCCTGTAACCACCACATTGTGACCTTACTGGCATCCCCCACTTCTCATGCCAGCAGGACAAGCTTCTGCACCTTGTACCCCAGCAACCTGGAGACCTCTGCTACAGAGTCTAGCTCAATGCCTAGGAATGTGATTCTGGTGCATGGGCCCTCGGTTTTGTCCATGGTGAGCAGTACAATAAATTCCCAGGTGATGTCCATGAAACCTTTAAGTGCCCTCCCACACGAGTCTTCATCCCCTGGCCTGATGAAAAGGAAGTCATCCAAGTAGTAGAAACTGGATTCGATCCCCACCTTGGCACATACCACCCAACTCAGGAAAGTGCTGAACTTTTCAAAATGGAACATGAAATCGAGACAGCCTATTGGCTACACCTATCCACAAAGTATTCATCTGTATGTTCATGCCCAGCAGGCAGAAATCATCGGGTGTATAGGGATGAGGTGGAACGTGGACTCAATGTCAGCCTTACGCCATCGGTGCCCCTTCCCACATTCCTGCACCCACCGTACCGCTACATCAAATGATGTGTAAGACACCATGGTGAGCTCAGGATCTGTCAGATCATTGACTGAATCCCCCATGGGAAGGAAAGGTGATGGATGAGGCAGAATTCACCTAGGGCTTTCTTTGGTACCAAATCCAGCAGGGAGACCCCTAGGTTGTCCAGAGGGGGCACCAGGAACAGTCCTACTATCTGCCCCAGGCCCACCTCCTTCCAAACCTTCTCTACCAATATCATGGGCCTGTCCACAGCAGATTTTCAGGTTGTCAGATTCTGAGCGACGCAAGGGCCTGTATAAGGGATCCAAAAACAATTAATAAAACCCTCATACAATTCCAATACCACCGCTCTATTTGGATATCTCTTTAAATAGGGGAGGAGGGCTGATACCCTAATTGGTGTTGGAGCCCTTCCCAGCCAGTCCCATGCAAGGCAGAGTCACCCCTGGAGCAGCTACCCTCCCTTTTATTTCCACACCTGGACCAAGGGTGGGGGCCCCCATACATGTAACATGTGTGTCTGCACTTACAGTTGTTTTGGAAAGGGCAGGGTCCCTTGTTGAATCTCCAGCAACTTCCTCCCTTTTGAAGTCCCCCCCTTCTTTGCTTTTCCCCACGGTGCTGAAGCCCATAACAGGCAGCCCACTGTCTATGCACAGACCAAGAAAGGGCAGCATTGGGCACATCTGTTCCAAGTACAAAAACTTTTGCATTCTGCCCCATTTACTTGAAGGTTCTGCAGACATTTTCCTCCTAAAGTTCTCATCCTAAATGCGTCATGCTTCACCCCCAAATGAATAGTATGCCTTCAATATGTGATCCATATCTATCACCTCTTCTGGTTCCCTCTCTAGCACAATTGTTGATAATATTTTAAATAACACAATCCATGTCAACATATCCCTCTTTATTTTGACTGCCTTTTTGTCCTCCTTTCCTTTTCTCCCTTCTTTCTCTTTATCTGTCTCTTTGAGCTCCTCCTCCCCGTATAACACGGAGAAAATATCTATATATTCCTTTTTCCAGATTTTTTTCTTTTAGGAACAGGTGCACATGTGACACCAGCAACCCCAGGTCACATGACAATGCTCCTGCCTTCAGTTCCCCAACTTCCACCATGAGCTGCTTCACCATGGTTGCCAAGTCCTCACTCAGCTTCCTGGCCACCAGGGAGGCCTGCTGTGCATCAACGGGTGGTGCTGGCATGCTTATGACACTCAGGGCCTTGACCATTGAGGTGCCACCACCCTGCGCAGGGGAATTCTGCCCCTGGCTAACCCCTGAACTCGCTACTTCCTGAGGTGGGATCCCTTGGTCTGCCGGGGGGGCCCCAGCTGGAGCAGCCCCTGCCCTTGTGATCCTGCTCGTTTCCTCAACCTAGACCTCTGAACTTCGAGCCGGTACACTGGGTTGCTTTGCACACAGGCTGGATACCGCCCTCAGCTTGTCTATGAACATGCCCTGGAGTAGGGTCATATTTTGTCTTATCCTATCTACCCATGCCACCAACTCCCTGCCCTACTGCTGGGTTTCTGCAAGCAATTTGTCTTCCTCATCCCTAACCTTCTCTGAACCTCAACTGCCCCTGCCCCCACCAACACACTCCTAGCAGACCTGCCCTTGCTCAAGACAGACTGGTGTTCAACTTTCTCCTTATCCCCAAATGGCAATTCAGAAACTGAATAAACAGAGTACTCACCAACCAATGCTGCTGTATCCGGATTTTCAGCAAACCACTTGGCAGACCCATCCAAAGCTTCGGCACTCCTCTTCCTAGATTTTCCATCCAGCTAGACCTGGGGAGGGCAGTGGCAGAAGGAGCAATCTGAGGAGGGGCAGGGGTGCAGCAAGCCCTAGGAGGGCCAACAGGTCTGCGGGTAGGGGAAACTGAGGACACTGCACTGACTGGCCACCAACTCCCTCAGGAGCCAGGGGAGCTCCAGGACTGGTGAGGCTAGTGGAAGCCAGGTGAGCGCCATGCCTTCCTGACTCACTGGCAGCAGGCTGCCATGCAGCCACATAGGCGTACTCAGAGCCCACTGGTGTGAAGAAAGAGGGAGGAAAATGGCCCTGCCTGGACTTGGCCTGGTCACCACTACACTGGGAATGCCAGCCAGCACTCACCCCACCAGCTTCAGCCCCCAAGAAGACCCCAGAGGACTGACCCCCAGCCATGCCAGAAGCCTCACCAAAGAGCCCTTGATCCAGCCAGGCAGAATCATTAACTTCAGCCAGTGCCCTGGCCCCTTGGAGGAGCTCCTCTAACCCAGCAGCAGAGGAGGTAGCCATGCTTAGCTAGGGAGCGGCTATAACACAGAAAAGAGTGAGAGGCAGGGGCACCAGAGAGCCAGCTTCTAGGCAGGACGTTTCTTCCACTTGCTCTGTTCCACAGTTCCGAAAAACTAAACATTTACTTACATAAATCATTGAGCAGTCTGTCTTTAGCCTGATTTTTAGACACCTTATACTCTCAGCTGCTGAACAATACCAAATTTGGATATGGGCCATAAGAAGACACACAGCAACACCATCGGCCTAATCGACACAAACCTCCCAGCCTGGACATGTAGTGGAGTTAAGAGGGCCTACTTCAGAGACCTCTGCTAATGAACCTCAATGGCAAAATATGCTGAAATGAATGAGGGCAATGAACGGTAAAATAGAAAAAACATTGACCAAGCTGGAATCCCATGACACTGCTCTTACTACTCTAAAGGGTACAGCAGCAGAAGCAGAGAAAAGGTCTTTGATGATGCAAGCTACAGTAGCCACCCTCACTAAGGAAAACATGCAACTTCAGGGGAGGCTTGCAGCCATCAAAAATGAGGAGGCAGTATAGCGCAGTGGTATAAGGGCCTGAGCTGCAAATCTAGAGACCTGGGTTTGAATTCCACAGCCCCCACTTGCATACTGTGTGACCCTGAGCAAGTCACTTAACTTCCCTGTGCTCCTTGGTTGCACCTGTAAACAAGCTTTCAGCTTAGTGCATCTCACCTGGTTAAAAAAACAAAAACAATTGGAAAATGAGCTCCAATCTCAAAATATACACTTAGTGGGAGTAGAAGGAGTAGAGGGTACTCACCTACTGAGCTCTTTAAAATGCTGGCTGATGAAAATATTGTCAGTGCCGGAGGACTTTGATTGGGTGGCTTTGTGGCAAGTTTACAGCGTCAACCTCCAGGTCAGGCCTGCAACTACGGATCAACCACAGACTGCCTTGCTGAGGACTGTAGGAGTGGTGGTCTGTGATGTTCTCCTGGTGGCAGCCTGAGTAATTTATCCGATATCCTACAGGGCCAGGAGGTAAAGTTTTTCCAGATTTGTCCTTTCAGACTAGAGCTCGGAGAAAGTAATTTGATTCTGTCAGGCAGAAGCTTAGAGCTCTTGGAATCATACATTCCTTTTACTACCGCTACACTTCGGATTGTATATGGTGGAAAGACATGGCAATTTTCTGATCTGAAGGATGCGAGTCAGTGGATTGAACGGATGGAGTCGAATTTCAGGTTCAACACCACCAGGAACTGCAGCTGAGGATTCGAGTCAGAGGATGGCTGAGTACTTTTACAGCTATAAACTTATCTAGGATTATTTTAAGGGCTTTCACCCTCGAGATTGAGTTGGGACACTAAATATTTTTTAAAATTTACTGCAAGCTGGTTGAGGTATCTGGATTGGGTGGCAGGAGATTTTTGCGTAGCTTGTAGTGACAAGCTCCTGTGGGTTGTTGGCTGCATATGTAAGCAGCGATTTCTTGAATGTATTTCTCTGCACCCATCCTTTATATCCACTATCAGTCTTTTCCCTGATGCATGCAATATCTAAGTTGGAGTATGGCATGTCACTTCAGGTTTTTGCATGCTCGTTGACTGTTCTGTGTTATTTGTAATGGAGCTGGGATATGGGAGGTGGGAGAGCCTTACTATTCCTACCTGATTTTATGTTTACTATGGTTAACAGCACTTTTGTTTTAGTTTTAGTGCCTTTATATACCTGCGTACTCTTCCTATAGGACATAACCTGAGTCACTGAAGCTGCTGGCATTGTATGGACTTTATGGGACTGAAGTTGAACTTTTCTTTACCCCCCATTCCTACTGTACCAGATTGTAAGAAGAACCCTTGTGTACTTGAACTATTCCTTGTATGGCAAATTTTGCTACCTGCTTTTTTGATCTCGTACATGAGAATATTCTCCGTATTGTTTTACTCTGAAAGCAATAAACAGAAAGTACAAAAAAACACTGAGAGACATGGAGTCAGAATTCTGCAGCCATGGGGGGAAAAGGGATCGGCACCAGGGAAAAACAAAAAGCAGGGCAGAGAAAAAAAAATGGTAAATCCAGACTGGTAATGGGCCGACCAAACGGCGGCAGTGCACAAAGAAAAGGCAGGCTATCAGGCGGTGACCGCAAAGAACCATGTGGGAGCAAGATGGCGACCACAACTCTCTTTCAAAAAGCTGTGGGTCATAGATACATAGATACATAGACAGTGTCGGCAGATAAGGGCCTATGGCCCACCCAGTCTGACCATTTGAGCTTGTAAG
The DNA here is from genome assembly GCA_016271365.2 of Neoceratodus forsteri. NCBI lineage: Eukaryota > Metazoa > Chordata > Ceratodontiformes > Ceratodontidae > Neoceratodus > Neoceratodus forsteri. The sequence continues at coordinate 572,142,537 of CM028137.1, forward strand.
TTCAGTTTATGTTTTCCTAGAAGTCTGTTGCCCCTTATCCCTGACCTCCAGAATTCCTTTATGTCTATCCCATGCATTCTTAAATCCCATGATTGTTTCAGCCCCCACCACTTCCTCTGGCAGGGTGTTCCACTTGTCCACCACCCATTCTGTGAAGAAATTCTTCCTCACGTTTCCTCTGAATTGTCTTCCCTCCAACTTCATCCCATGCCCTCTACTCCTGGAACATCTTTTTCGCTTAAAAATAGTGTAGTCCTGCACCCTGTTCCTCCCTGTAAGATACTTGTATGTCTCTATCATATCCCCTCTCTCCCTCCTCTCCTCCAGGGAGTACATGTTCAGTTCCTTCAACCTGTCCTCATAGGACTTGTGATGCAATCCATGCACCATCTTTGTTGCCCTCCTCTGAACCTTCTCTACCCTGTCTATGTCCTTACGTAGGTATGGTCTCCAGAACTGCACAGTGTACTCCAGGTGGGGCCTCACTAATGTCTTGTATAGGGGAATTATGACCTCCCTTTTCCTGCTGGTGATGCCCCTGCCTATGCATCCCAGCATCCTATTTGCTTTACCTGCTGCCTTGTCACACTGTTTCCTGCCTTAAGGTCATCAGAGATGATAACTCAAGATCCCTTTCCTGCTTGGTGCATGCTATATCCTCACCCCCAACTGATATATTGTGCCAGGGTTTTTGTGCCCCATATGCATTATCTTGCACTTCCTTGCATTGAATTTCAACTGCCAAACCCCTGACCATTCTTCAAGTTTCTGCAGGTCTCTTCTCATTCTGTCTACACCCTCTGGTGTGTCTACTCTGTTACAGAGCTTTGTGTTATCAGCGAACAGTGAAATTCTGCCTCCTAGGTCCTGCGCAATGTCACTGATGAAGATATTTAATAGGACCGGTCCCAGCACTGATCCCTGTGGTACCCCACTGGTCACTCTTCCCTCCGTGGAGTGACAGCCATTTACCACCACCCTCTGTGTTCTGCTGCCCAGCCAGTTACCTACCCACCACACTACTGTCCTGCACACACCCATATTCCCCAGTTTGTGCAATAGTCTTCTATGTGGCACAGTGTCAAAGGCCTTGCTGAAGTCCAGATAGGCCACGTCCTGCCCTCCTGATCCAACTCCTAGTCACCCAGTCAAAAATTCAATGAGATTGGACTGACATGACCTCCCCTGGTGAAACCATGCTGCCTTGGGTCCTGTAGTCCATTGACAACCAGATGTTCCACCAATCTCTCCTTCAGTAGTGCTTCCATGATCTTCCCCACTACCGAGGTGAGGCTGACTGGTCTGTAGTTCCCCTTCCTCTTTGTTCCCACTTTTGTAAGAGGGACTACATCTGCTATCCTCCAGTCTTTGGGTACCTCCCTGTTTCCAGTGATCGGCTAAACAGGATAGCCAGAGGTTCAGCACCACCTCTCTTAGTTCTTTAAGGACCCTGGGTGCACCCATCTGGCCCATTGCTTTGTGCTCTTATTACTTCCAGTTCTTCAGGACCCTTTCTTGTGTAAAGGGACTTGTGTCCATTTCTGCACCATTCTCACCCCTTGTAATCGTTCAGACCCATTACCCTCCTCTTCCTCAGTAAAGACTGAGCAGAAATACCTGTTCAATATGTCAGCTTTACTGTTGTCATCCTCCATGTGGCCCCATCCTCCCTTCAGTCTCACTATCCCTCCCTTTGCCTTTCTTTTTTTCCTTATGTACCTGTAAAGGTTTTGTCCCCTCTACCCACTGATTTGCAATGTGTTCTTCTGTCTGAGCTTTGGCTTCCTTTACTGACCTCCCTGCCTCCCTTTGCTTCTCCTGGTACTTCTCTCTATATCCCCTTCTGCCTGTGTCTTTTTGCATTGCCTGAATGCAATCTTTTTGGCTTTCACTTTCTTTGCTACCTCTTTGGAAAACCATAATGGTCTCCTCTTCCTTTTCCTCTTGCTAACCTGCTTAATACATAATTCTGTTGCTCTTGTAATCCTCATTTTAAATACTGCTCACTGTTCCTCAACCCCTGATTCCTGCCCCATTCCCCTTAATGCCTCTTTCAAGTATCTCCCCATTTTCCCAACGTCTGCCCCCTAAGATCCAGGTTACATGTTTTGTGTGGTTTGGTTCTGCTCTTTCTGTGATTTCAAACCACAGTGACTGGTGGTCACTGTTCCCCAGGTGCTCCCCACTGTTACCCCCCATCACACTGTCCCTGTTTGTGAGCACAAGGTCCAGTATTGCCTTCTGCCGAGTTGGTTCCATGACCAGTTGCTTGAGAAAGGCATCCTGAAAGGAGTCAGGATAAATCTGCTCCTAGTTGATGCTGCTGCTGGGATGTCATGCGACTGGGATGGGATGCTGTCATGCGGTGAGTCGGGTGAGGAGCATAGTATCAGGGGCCGGAGCATGGCTAGGTGGGGCCCTTTTAACCCTCCCTGAGCCTGCCCCACTCTGGCCCACCCTACTAACCCTCTATCTCCAGCTGCCTGTGTGCCGACCAAAAGGCAAGAGCACCTGGAACTCACCTCCCTCCCAAGCTGCATCAACCACAGACCTGGCGTTGGCCGTTTTTGGTTTTTTTTTAAACCTATTTTTTATTATGATTTGCAATAAACATTACATAAATTAGTTCTCATGCCACATCATTACACATCTATAGGATACCTCAAAGTACATAGGTATGGGTAATCTAGGCATTCTGGTAATCGGATGTGGGGTAGTCCATATATTTTGTAGTCCTTAAATGTCCAAGAAGGCTGCAGCCTGTAAGAATGTGTGGTCCAAACCAATAAGAAATGTCCCAGAAAATGAATAGACCTCAACAACCAGTGTTGATATGACCCCAATCAAACATATATTGTACTTCACAAAAGGTAGCATCCAGCGGTGACCCGGGTATGGGAACGGACCTGGGACATCGGAGGGCCGGCCTGGGGAGAAGGATGCAGCGTCCCATGGACGGCTCTCCTTCTCCGGGGGGGAGGGTGGTGTAGTGTCTGGCACAAGGAGGACCCCTGGTGGAGGCCAGGAGTCACTCACACTACTGGCGCTCGATACACAGGGAGGCGGGGTGGACGCTGGCATCATTGCATGTCCCCGCATCCAAGAAAAATGGAAAAAGGAGGGGAGAGCCCTCTGTCTCTGTGAAGCCCTCCTGGGGGCTTTGATTAGCCTGCCATTGCTGCACTCCCCGACCAGATACTGTACCCGCGGCTCGGATATGGTGGTCCGGTGCCGCGGCCCAGCCCTCCGGGGAGCAACTGGGGAGATAGCAGCAATGGATGGCAGGTGGAAGTCCCAGGAGCCGTGACCAGGGCTGAAGCCCAACAGAGGACTCTCCGGGATAAAGAGCAGAAAATATTAAAAAAAAAAAATGTAGCATCAAATCAACCTCTCCCCAGATCAGAAGTCAAACTGTAGATATATAGTGTCGACCGGACAGCTGTAAACACATTAATACTAAAGAACAAGCTACCAGAAAAAAGTAATCAACTGTACTTAGTCAACTGTAACTTGTAACTTTCTTACACAAAATATTTTAAACTTGCCAACCAAAATAAATATTAGAGTCCTAAGCAACTATGAAAGGTGTGAGAAACCCACTCCAGAACAGTTTGTGTCTTCTCTTTGTTCTCAGAATCCACCACCGCAGATGTTTGTGCCACCTCAAACTCCTTGGCTATTATTTTGGTTTGCTTTCCTGCTTCACCAGGATCCGTGTATTGATATGTATGCCCACCATAAAAGATGCGCAGGCGGGCATGAGGAGAGAATGCACAATACCTAAGCTTCATAACTTAGCTCGGACCCCACTGAATTGCTTTCTCCGGGCTCTGGTAGTGTAGGCCATGTCGGGACAAATATGCAGCATAGTGCCATTAAAGCTGAGGCGGTTCGTTGCTCTCCGCAGCTTCCAGAATGGCATCACGGGTTCCCACACCAGCAGTCACCAAGAGGATAGACTGGGGGGAGAGCAAAATGGCCTGCAGCTGATCGTGAGGAAATATGATAGGCTCTGTAAAATTGTGTGGCAAAGCTCAGGCTCAATTTCAGAGCCACCAGTAACCATTGTTGCAGGAAATTCAGGAGATCCTCCCCCTCTGCATCTTCAGGAAGCCCTACGATTCACACGTGGGAGGCTCTACTGACATTCTCCAGAGCCTCCCAATCTGTCTTTCAATTGAGAGTTCTCAGTTATAATTTTATTAGCTGCAGCAAGAGCCTGCAAGGCTTGAGATTCCGCAGCAGCTGCCAACTTTGTAGCCGCCTCTATTTTCACGTCCTGCTCTCCCATGCAATTCAGGATAGTTTCTACTTTTAAGTCTATTGTTTGCATGAACAATTGCAGCGACTTCCATAGAGGGGCCTCCTCCAGTAGAACCTGCTTCTCCTCCTGTGGCCTGGGGCTCCGTTGTCAGTTGAACTTTTAAGCCATTCGATCCTCCCTTCTGTGTTCACCCCATGGTAAAATTCAATATCAAACTATGCAGCTTGACTTATTAAATGTAAATTTGGCACTTTTGCTCCTGTCTGGTCACTAAAATTGCTATTTTTATTACAATTACAACCTCCGATCTGACAAGGTGCCTTAGGATGCGTCTTAACAGCAGGTGTACTCCACAGCGCCCCTGGCGCTGGCTGTTTTGCACCCTTACAGGAGGGAGGGCTTCTAGCAGAGGCTGGAGATGGCAGCCGGAGACCCCGTGCCATTTCCTTCTCCCCCCTTTAACTGGGGAGGTCCCCAAAACAATGAACACTCAGGGCAGGAAATTAAATCACACAAAAGGCATTTAAACATAGATTACAACAACCATTTCCTCTCTATTATCTAGTGTGTGCTTGTGCTTAAACTGTGTCTTTAAACAATTACTCTTATTTACACGTCTGGCTTGGCCTACAGCCTTTTACACTGCCAGGCAGCCATGGGTTCCATATGGAAGGGACACCTTAGCTTTAGACAGGCAGCACCATGCCTTCAAAGGCTGGCTAGTTCTTACATACTGGTCTCTTTTCAACCTCAGGATTCAGCCTTCCTTGCTGGGCTGAGGAAGCACCATATTTCTGTATTCCACAAAGTTCCTGGCTCAGTCTGCAGTACTGGCTCGGAAGTGGATACATAGCTCCTTGCTTCACTCTCTCACTACTGGCTGTAATGCTTTGTAATCCAAGGAGGAGACATCTGTATTCTATTAAATAAACTTATTAGTTTAAGCTAAATATATGTTTTAATCCTGCACCTTTTTGGAGTGAAGGCTGGCAGGATTACTGTCTCAGGGCTCAACATTTTCCTTGCTGGTCCAAAACTTTTGCATAACTGGCTGTCTGCCAGCTTGGATCACTGGGCTCCTTGTATGCTTTCTCTCCTGTCCACCAACTATGCTGTTGTGAAAGTGGACTAAGGAGAAAATATATAAAATATTTTAAAAGTGCTCCTATGTTTAAAACTTCTAAACTGCCTCAGCAAGCTCCTATTTAAACAGCAGTCTTCAAGGAGCTAAGAGATCTCTCTCCAGAATCCCTTCTGCTAAAATAAAAGGCAGGCAGGGATACAAACAATACAAAAACAACCCTATGTTTTATAGGGCACCTTTTTGAGATGTCTCCTAGCTGGGATACCTTTTATTTACATTTGACTTGCCAGTAAGGAGGTTAGTATGCATTATAGCCCTCTTGCCAGACCCAGTCCCTGTGGTCTCAGGGCTCAGACCTAATGCTGTTGGGGGAGGTGGAGGAAAGGAAAGAAGAAAGAGAAACAGAAGAAGAAATCACGTTGATGGCCAGCCCAGGGTGAAGCTAAGGAAAAGAGTGGAAATAGAGAAAGACCAAATGAAGGTTAATGTATTTTCATCTGTTGACTATCTTTCTTTATTTACAGGGCATCCAGGTTCTGGCACCACAAAGGACAGCCTTGCAGTGGTGGTGCCACTTTAAAGCAAGTCCCTTTTCTATTTGGAGACAGGTGCCTAGACCTAGTCACCCAATTCCATCCTAGGCTCTGCTCACTGATCGCACATCCTGCTTCCTGAAGGCAGAACAGGAGGGTGTGTTTTCAGAGCCCAATTTGGTAGCCTGAGGCTCCTGACTGGGTGGGGACTAAAGGAAGTTACAAAGGTGATGTGATGCCTGAGGGATGTCCAGGTAGGTGCGCACACATCTACACATTCCTACAGGCTCTAACCTGACCCCTACCTGTGACAGATCACCCACTGACCCTATCACATCGACCAGAAAAGGATAGAAAGTACCACAAATCCAGGCATGAAATCTTGGAAAATCAGATCTGGAGTTCCAATATCCTAATACTAGGGTGACAGTAAGGTCACATACCTGACATGTAGCTGCCTATACAGAAAGCCTATTGCATCACACACACTCCATCCCCCAGCAAAAGAATAAAGGATAACGTGCCACATGCTATTCTTATGGTCACCAACAGCATCAGAACTATGAACCGTATCCTAATATACTAAGGTAGGTAAAAACAGGAGGGCCCCTATTCTGCTATATGGCAAACCAGTACTGTTTTCCTGGACTTAAGTTACACTACAAGGCAGTGGCAGAAGAAGTTTGAGGTAGTCTGGAGTAAACTTAAAGAAGTAGGGTACCTAACTCCGTCATATTCCTGCAAAGCAGAGCATGATAAAAAGTGGGAAAATTTATATTTTACTGATCCTCAAAATGCCAGAAACTGGATAGAAAGGCGTTTGGCTTCCTTGCACAGGCAAGAGGAGAAGATTTTCAGGTCTGGGTGAGTTGATAGCCTTGAGTCTGTATGTCTGTACCTGTGGTCTTTTTGACAAGGGAACCATTTTCCAGAAGCTGCTTTGTACTTCGTCGATTTCTCCCAAACTCCTGATACTCCCATTTATTTCTGCTGGTAGGATGTGTGGCTACTTTGGTACTAAAACTTTCTCATGGGACTGGGATTTCAAGTACGAAAGTGTGACAGGGTAGCAAACCTGGTGGCTTCTCGGGGAACACTCTCAAAGAGAATACACTGGACACCAGTTTAAATCAAATTAAATCTGCTTTACAAAAGCTCAACAAGGGGAAGGACAGAGCACTACACACCACGATGTTCAATGCATGGTTGAAGGACTGGTGCACAGCAGAGGGTTTCGGCTTCATTGGGGACTGGAGTCCCACCTGGAGGGATGCAGGCCTATACAAGTGGGATGGACTGCGTCTATCTGGTGGGGGAGCCAAAATCCTCAGTGAGAGGTTTAAATGCTTCATTGGCAAGCATTTAAACTAGCTAAGGAGGGAGGTGAAAGTAGGCAGGAAGAAGCCAACTGCCCTGCCCCAAGGATGAAGCAGTCAGTAGGGAGGACCCTAAGGGTTTGGAAATCAACACTAAAACCTAAAACCAAGATAGGTAGAATGGCAGAGATAGGGAAGAATGAGAGCAAAAACAGGAGGGAAGGAGGAGGGAAGACATGGGGATAGAAGGAGCCACCATAAGGAGTTTGCATAACTTGAAAGGCCATGTGCACAGAATGCTCACAACCTGAAATCATCCCAGACCTAGTGGCCTTGATGGCATACGCAGACCAGGACATTGTCACTGTTACTGAGACATGGTACACGAGGAACCATGAATGAGATATAGCTATACCAGATTACACTCTATTTAGAAAGGACAGGGTGGGAAAAAAATGGTGGATGGGTGGCTATCTACGACAGTGAGAGAATTAAAGCAGCTGAAGTTCAGGAAATGTAGGAGGGAGCGAAAATACTATGGATCACCCTGAAGACAGGAAAATGTATTTATTTAAACATTTTACCAGGAGGGCACACTGAGCAGAGTACTGCTCGATTCCTGGTGTGTACTGGAGGAGGGGAACATAGGGAAGCTGAACAATACATGCAACGTAGACTTTCAACACAAGATACAGAGGAATGTGACAAGACATTTGGTAAGTCAATGCATTCAATCAAATTGCATTACAACATTTATGTCATTTAAATCATGACACCACAAGCTAGCCAGTATTTGCGGGAAACAAGGCATACAACATGATCAGAGTAGCTTACAGTATATGCTGGTGGGAGGCTGGAGCAGAGTGTACTGTTACAGGCAGATCTAGGCACATGCACAGAGGGTGTTGAAATGCTCATTTATGAGGTAGCTGCGGTGTTTTGATGAGGGCATTAGCCGAGTGCTTGCAGGGAGGGAGTTCCATAGCTTAGGCATGTGGTGTCTGAAGGCAACTTGGACAGTTGATGAGGACATATGTGATACCGACAGGAGGTGGGTGTCCGCGTTTCTCAGAGAATACGCAGGAGTGGTATGTTTTGCTAGCACAGCATCGAGATACGGGGGTCAGGGACTGGGATCAGTACTTTGCCGTGAGCTTGGTGCAGTGTGCCTGACGACGGTAATGGAGTGACGGCAGTTTTAGGGACTGATAGAAGTCACAGCAGTGTGCGGTGGGAGGGCTGTCAAGGGCAAATGTGCAGAAGGAGTGAAAGAGGGGGTCCAATCTGGCTAGGACGGACTTGGGACCGGCACTGTAAACTACGTTCACATAGTTGAAGATGGGGAGAATCATTTTCTGAACTAGAGCCCTGAGAGCTGGCAGGGGGACGCAGCCACGATTGTGGTAAAGAGCACCCTGTTTGGGGTGAAGTTTTTTGTGGATGGCATCGGCGTGTACAGAAAAGTCGAGATGCTGATCCAGCCAGATCCTGAGATACCTAAAGGAAGGGCAAGCCTCCAGAGTAGTCCTGTCCAGGGTGTGGAAGGAGGGGGTGGCTTCAAGCCAAAAGAGTCTCTGCCTTGTGCCAAAGGTCATGGAGACAGTCTTCTTGGCATTCAGAAATAGCTGGTTTGCACAAAACCAGAGCTGGATTTCATTGAAGTCCTGCTGCAACCTGGATTCTACTTCAGCAGTTGAAGGGCTAGAAGCATACAGGACCGTGTCGTCCACATACATGTGTATGGAGTGTGTGGGCAGGTCATTTCGAAGAGAAGAGAAAAGGAGCAGACCGAGAACCAAACTTTGGGGGACTCTGGTGGTAACTGGGAGGGAGGGAGAGGTGGAACCACTGATTCTGACGGATTGTGATCAGCCTACCAAGTAGGAGTGGAACCAACTGGTGGCCTTGGCAGACAGCCCTGCAGTGGAGAGCTTATCTAGCAGGAGATTATGGGAGACCGTGTCAAAGGCCTTGGCCAGGTCAACAAAAATTGTGGAGGTGATGTCCCTTAGTATGTGATCGGTGAGCCATAGTAGTGAGGTGGCTGTGGGTGGGACTTCCTGAAGCCAGACTGGTAGAGTGAGAAAAAGGAGGAGGAGAAAGAAGGAGGAGAGTTGGGAGGGACTAGTTTTTCCTGGAGTTTCGCCAGAATGGGGAGGAGGGAAATCAGATGGTAGTTACCAGTGACTGAGGTGTCACCTCCCTTTGGAAGCGGGATGACAGTAGCTTGTTTCTATTCCAAGGGAATTAAGGCTAAGGAAAAGGAGAGGTTACAGAGATCAGTCAGGGGGGCAGCTATGGCAGGAGCTGCTAAGTAGAGCATCTTAGTATCCAGCCCTGTGGGGCATATGCCTTGTTAGGGTTTAGTGATTAAGGCATTGAAAACTTCAGAGGGTGTGACTTGACAGAAGGAGAAAGTAGGGCTGGAGGGGCTGAGCTTGTGAGGTGGCAGCTGTGGGGGTTTGGGCAGGGGTGGGGGGAGAGTGGACAGCAAGGCCGAGGTCCAGCTAGTAAAATAGGAATTTAGTGCAGATGCAACTGTTATTGGGTTTGTTACAGCGGTTCTGCCCATGTTTAATGCAGGAAAGGGGGGCTGGGAGGACGGAGAGAAAAGGATTTGACCACTTTCCAGACTTTTGCTGGTTTGCTTACGTTAGCCTGGAAGGAAGATTTGAAGTAAGTTGCCTTGGCCAGCCTGATTTGCCTAGTGCAGGTGTTACGTGAGGGAACGTATCTGGCATGGTCGACAGGGAGTTTGAGTTCTTGCATGACTTCCATGCCTGGTCTCTGGATCGGATGAGGGACATAATGTCTACAGTGCTCCATGGCAAGTGGGCACCCCTCACCCGGGACCATCTGAGTGGAGCATGGGTGTCCCAAGCTACTAGGAAATTGACTTTGAAATAGCACCACGCATCATCAATAGATGAGGCCCTGTGGAGGGGGGACCAGTCAGTGGCTAACAGGTCATTTATAAGCAAAGTAAGGTCCAGGGATTTGAAAGACCTAGAGAGAATGATCCTAGGGAAGGGGGCTTTGGGCCTGAAAATTTTGCGGATTATGTAATCATATGGTGATCACTTAAGGCATCAGGTAGAGTGCCTGAGGCAATTACGCAACGCCAGTGGGAGATGAGGGCCCAGTCAAGGAGGGGGTGGTTTGACGACTTCTTGTTCAATCAAGTAGGTTCAGTGATCAGTTGTGACAGGTTACGTCCAGCAACTTGGTTGCGGAACTTGGAGGTGGTGCTGGATAGCCAATTTAAACTGAAACCTCCCAGGATATGGAGCTCGCCACTCTTAGCATGGGATTTCAGGGCATCTAGGTGTTCCAGGATAACTGGTGCTATGGATTCTGGGGGGCAGCAAGATCCTGCTACAAATACTGGAGCAATACGTGGAAGGGAAAGTTTGATTAATACTGCATCAATCGGCTGTGGGAGACTTGGTAGAAAGACTGGGGCGAACTGTAAGGAGGAAGAGATGTACACAGCTATTCTGCCTCCCCTTTTGTTGTCAGGGCAGTCATGTCTGATAATTGAGTAGCCTGGGATAGAGATTTCACAATCCGTGTTATGGGGCTTGAGCCAAGTTTCGGAGATAACCAGGACATCGGGTTTCAGGGAGGGGATGGTTGGCTGCAGCAGGGTTATTTTGTTTAGTAGGCTTCAGATATTTAGATGCAGCAGTTTTAGGCTACGAGGTAGATGGAGGGGGGTAGTAGTTGGCCCAGGAATTTGGGTGGTGGTTGGCCCGGAATTTGTCTCAATGTCCCCGGAAAGCAGCAACAGGAGGGTCACTAGTAATGTGTTTAGCGGTGTGGAGCTCAGCAATTTGCAAGTAGTGAGCCTTGTGAGGCAGTTATATATGGGATTAGGTGCAGAGTACTTTAGGGCTATGAGGCCAGCGTGGAAGGAGGGTGGCAGTATATTGGGGCCGACCAGCCATAGAAGCAGCGTCGATATTGGGTGCTGCCCGGTGAGAAGGGTGCTAGAGGGTGACTGCCAAACTGGCAGTGAGTATGCTATGTCAAATAGAGCCTGCTCTTCAGGAAAGTTGGAGGGGGGGGTAGACAATAGGGGAATAGTGGAGCAAGGAGGGTGAGGTAGAGAGAAACGTGGGAAAATGCTTAGGAGGGATTAGCCAGTTGAAACTGCAGCGGCCACAAGTGGTGGGATAATATAAGCTGCTGATGGTAAAGTCTGCTGATTTGCTCACAACCATGTGACACTCACTATAAGAGGAAGAGTTCACCAAGGGTGGTGGTGGGCAGGGCACACACTGTTGCTCCACGCCTAAGTTTGGGCACGTTCGCCGTGACCTTTCCTGAGATTCAGGGGTGGGGGAGGGCTGCTTCGGCAGAGACCTCTCGACCTCCACAGGTCAGACAAACGGAGCTGTGGAGACAGAAGAAAGAAAGGTGAGCCTGATATACGCTTGGGTGGCCTGCAAGCTTAGGGCTAATTTGCTTAATAATAGGGAGCACCTTTGGGGAGGAGCACTGGAGCACACTTGCTAAAGTATCTGGTTTAAAATAAACCTCTGTTTAAAGTATCAGGTTTAGAGTAAACCTCTGTTTTGTGGCTGAGAGATCTGCTAAGGCTAGCACAGCAGACTTAAATAATTTAAAATCTGGACTTCCTGTTCCACAGAACATGGACTGTGAATGAGGTCAGACTTTTAGGTGAGCACAGTTTGTCAGCTTAAAGTATGCTCTGTAATGAATTCGGATTAAAGCTAACTGTACTTGTAGCTGAAACACAGTTTGTCCACTTTAATATGCACAGCAATGAATTCGGATTAAAGCTAACTGTACAAGTCTTAACAATTCTTAAACAATAGGACTTTGAATACTTACAACAACCTGGCAATAAGCAATATTTACTAGTACCTGGAAACAACTTTACCCTAGCAAATTGCCTGAGTATTAAATCAGTTAAGGTAACCTAACATTTGAGCAATAACTGTGATTTTTCAGTTAAAGTAACCTAACATTTTGTCTATCAGTTTGCCTTAGCCGACTTTTAAATTCAGTATCAGTTTTATTGCAACAATGGTTAGCAAAAATGGCACCACAATTCAAACAGCTGATCACACACACCGCCATTCACACTGGCATGATCTGCAGACCTTCAGCACAAGGGGAGGAGATGGATGGGGTACTATTGGAAGACATCCACAAAATGACAGCCAAAGGTGAAGTGCTGCTGGTGGGAGACCTCAATTTGCCTGATGTGAATTGAAGCACCCAGGCTGCAGCCACAGCCAGGAGCAAGACAAGAGGCATCATGGATGCCCTGCAGGGGGCGTGCCTCAAGCAACTTGTGGTGGACCCCACCAGAGAAGGAGCAATACTGGACCTGGTACTCACCAATGGGGACAAAGTCACTGATGTAATGGTGGGTAGCCACCTGGGGTCCAGTGATCATCGTACGGTGTGGTTCAATGTGAGAACAGTGGAGGTGTCAAGCCACACGAAAGCAAGAGTCCTGGATTTCAGACGGGTTGACTTTAGGGTTGCCACCTTTTAAGAAGCCCAAAGTGGGACATTTCTTACTGAAACTGGATTTTCGCAGGACAATATGTCATCTCGACCAATGCAACATACATGTTTCTCTAAATAATCAGAATTAAGACTAAGTGTTGTAGTTTTTTAGTTGTTTCTTGTGTTTTTTAATATTTTAAGGTATTTTAGTTATGGTATTATAGTTTTGTTGCAACATTTAGAGGAAAACTAGAAAATATTTTTTCTACTTTAATGTCAGGACATTTAGCATTTTTCATGTTTTTCTGCAGGACACAGCTGCCCAAATCAGGACTGTCCTGCAAAAATAGGGACAGGTGGTAACCCTAGTTGACTTTGCAAAAATGGATGAATGTCTCAAGGAAGCCCTGGCAGGGAAAGAAGAAGGGGGGGATGTAGAGAAACAATGGGCTAACCTTAAAGGGGCACTGACAGCTTTGCCCCTCGGTTTTAAGCATATTTCAGCACAGGATTTTGGCACTGGGCTTAAAATGTATTTTGTTAAACTTTCACTGCTTGTTTTTATTCAGAGCCGCAAGTCCAATTCAGGATAAGACACTGCACAAACTAATACTATTTTTGGAAGGCACATGTAAAAGTTGTTGTTCGTGATAGCACGCCATTACAGATGCGTGTTCTCATCTTCTATATGCTTCCGGTGGGCAGCTCTTTTTGCTTGGACCGCATGGAAAGTAAATGTTTGAAAAATGGAAAAATCAGGTCCAATTTATTCGTTTTGTTATGCACAAAGGCATTCTAGACTACTTGTTAGATATTTGTGTGCCAAGAGGCACACTGCTGAAATATGCTCAAAAACTCAGGGGCAAAGCTGACAGTGTCCCTTTAAGGGAGCCATAGCAGAGGCAACAATCTTTTGTGTTAGGCAATTAAGCAAAACAAAGAGAAAAATACTATGGTTCTCAAAAGGTTAGTTTTCAGGAGGTACAAAGAAATACGGGAGGTGGGGAGGATAGGAACTGAATCTGAAAAGCAGATTGAGGTGGGGAAAATGGTCAGGGCGCAAAAGGTGCAAGCGAGGCAAAAATATAGCCTAGGCAATTAAAAACGAGACAAGACCTTTTTCAAGTACATTAGTTAAAGAAAGCCACGGGTGGGATTGTGAGGTTAAATAGGGAGGGGGGACCTAGAAAAAGCAGTAATCCTGGCTGGCCCGGTGGCGCTGAGGGTTGAGGCGCTGGACGCCACACCTCACACTACGTCAGTGACCCGGGTTCAGGAACAAGCCTGGGTCGGCAGGGGAGGGAGAGGATCGAGCATCCGGAGGACAGCTCTCCTCTCCTGGGAGGGGAATCCATTGCTCGGAGCTCGACTGTCCTCTGGCGGAGGCCTGAGGTACAGCATGCTCCCTGTCCTACAGTGAGGGGGAAAGTGCACGGCGGATGTCGGCGGGAGCGCCTTGATGTCAGGGATGCATGCCAAGTACAATAACACCAGAAAAATGCCCTCTAGGCTTCTGGAAGACGGAGCACCCTAGCGCAGACCCTACAAGCCCACCTGCCTGTCCCGGTCCGGTGCCCCAACAACTGGACGTAGTTCGGGGGTGAAGGTCCCCATCTCTGTCCCCACCTGGGGGGCAGTACGAGGCTACATTGAGGGACTACAGCGGGCGGGTGCAGGTAAGGTGAGGCTGAGCAGACACAATTGGTGACTCCCGAGGCGGTGGAGTCTAGAGGGCTGGGGAGGAGTATAAATAGAAAGTTCAAAAAAAAAAAAAAAAGCAACAATCCTGAATAAATAATTTTGTTCAGTATTCACAAAAGAAGGGGAAGGAGAAGAACCATTACTGGGTGATAGGAGCACCGATGGGAGAGAGGTGGACACCAGCCCGTTTACAGAGGAAAGAGTCCTAAAGAAACTCGAGAATCTGAAAGGGGACAAGGCTATGGGGCCAGGTGGCATACATTCCAGAATATTAAAAGAACATAGAGAGATGCTGGCAGCACCACTAACAGCCCTATTCAACAAATCAATACAGACAGGGGTGGTTCCAGGGGACCGGAGGAGGGCGAATGCAGTCCCTCTCCACAAAAGTGGAGGAAGGCAGTATAGCGCAGTGGTTTAAGGCTCTAAGCTGCAAACCTGGAGACCTGGGTTTGAATCCCTCATCCCCCACTTGCATACTGTGTGACCCTGAACAAGTCACTTAACTTCCTTGTGCTCCCAGGTTGCACCTGTAAACAAGCTTTCAGCTTAGTGTGTCTCTCCTGGTTAAACAACAACAAAGAGGGAACAGGAGGAGGCTGGCAACTACAGGCAAGTCAACCTGACCTTCGTGTTGGGGAAATTAATGGAGTCACTGACAAAGGAAAGGACTGTGATATTTCTTGAATCCAGCAGCACACAGGATCAGAGGCAGCATGGATTCACAGAGGGAAAGTCTTGTCAAAAAAATCTGATAAATTTCTTAGACTGGTAGATCAGGAAGGGGCAGTGGATGTGGCCTACCTGGATTTCATCAAGGCCTGCAACACTGTCCCACATAGGAGGTTGGTAAATAAGTTGGGCAGCCTAGGAGTGGGTCCCAAGGTGGTAAACTGGGTCAAAAAGTGGTTGACAGTCTCCATGACCTTCAGCACTAGGCAGAGACTCTCTCGGCTGACATACCCACCCTCCTTCCACACCCTTGACGGGACTTTGCTCGAGAACACCTCCTCATTTCACTATCTAGGGGTCTGGCTTGATCAGAACCTCCAATTCTCTGGACACATCGATGCCATCCACAAAATGTTTCATCCCAGACTGGGTGCCCTATATAGAAACCGTGGTTGCATCCCGCTGCCGGCTCGCCGTGCTCCGATTCAGAAAATGATACTCCCAATTTTTGAATAAGATGATGTAGTCTACTGTGCCGCTCCCAAATCTTCCTTAGTCAGGTTGGATACTCTATTTCACTCCTTCTGCCATTTTGCTCTTGATTGTCCTCCACGCACCCATCACTGCAACCTTTACCGATCTCTCTCCCTCCCCTCCCTAACTGACAGACGACATATCCACTGTGCCTCCTTCCTTGCTAAATTCTGGTTTCACTCTCTCCCCTCTTACCTCTCATCCTCTGTCTCTCCCAAACCTCCTTCCTATCACTCCCTTAGAAACCAAGACTCACGAACCCTAAACCTTCATCACAGATCTTCATCTGCAGGCCAATCAGCTTTCTCCTATCACTTCCCTAAAGTATGTGTAACCCCCTTGCAAATGGGGTTTCCTAATGTGCCTTATGCCTGCTTGATGATCGGCATGAAGCCGCCTAAATGGGGACTTGGTGAGTGCTCTTTTAGGGCCTCTGTATTCTGTCCCTGTAAGGGCTGCCTGTTGCAGTCAGAGTTAGTTGAAATGGGAGGGGGTTTGAGTGTTGCTATGCTCGACTCCCACCCGGGGCTGCAGAATATTCGCTCCGTTTCTGCCATCGCTAATCACACAGAGGGAGCTTCGTTAGAAGATGTGCTTGTCTGCTGACTATCTATTAGGGTAGTAATGATATTGTAGTTGTTCTAACCTGTTTTTGGTTGCAGCAAGGACTGTTTGATTGCCTCCTCCATTTTGCCCCAGAATTGCTGAAGTGGGCCAATCAGTACCTCAGGACCCTGCAGAGTTGACTGACCAATGGAGGAGCTGTTTGTTTTGAGAAAGGCATTATGGGCTATGGCGCTTTTCTGCACCACTGAGAGCTGGGAGAAGTGACTGGCAGGCTCAACTAGCCAATTGGATGGTCGCGCAAGTGCAGAGAGTCCCCAAACTGTGGAGGGCCAGACAAAGTGGCTGAGAGAAGAAAATACCTATACTTCACTGCAGAAGTATTCACTGAAAGCACATGAGAAAAACCTAAGCAGCATTATATTTCATTCGCATTGCCAATGGAATTACATCCAGTACTTGCAGGAATTTCAGAAAGAAACTATATACTATACAACTACACAAACTCGACCTACAGAAATAGAGAAGTACGAAAACACGAACTAACGAACGAAGAAAAGAGGAAACTACCATTACAATCTCTCAGTGACTAAAAATTTATAGCAAAACTTTAAGTAGCTACCCTAAATAGACCACCCTATACTGTTCTATATAAATATGTAAAGAAACTAAACAAAGTTCAAAATTCAATCCACTACCATTAAAGAACTTTACCTTGCCAAAATTTACCATATAAATGTAAAAATACAAAACTCAAAAGTAACCCTGCTGCGTTGAA
Organism: Neoceratodus forsteri; assembly: GCA_016271365.2. Lineage (NCBI taxonomy): Eukaryota > Metazoa > Chordata > Ceratodontiformes > Ceratodontidae > Neoceratodus > Neoceratodus forsteri. The sequence continues at coordinate 572,159,467 of CM028137.1, forward strand.
GGACCCTATCTTGTCTGGAGGTTGTGAGTACTAATTCAGGGTAGCTCCCTGTTGAATTGCAACATTGGATCCAAATGGAATTACTGTACTGCTGACTGTTTAATTAACCTTTTCTCTTCTCTGTGTGAAAGGGCCCCAACCAGCTGCCACAGTTTGGACTAGCCACTAGGGCTTGGGTACCCAAGGACAGTAACTTGTAGGGATAGGCCTGTGCACAGTGCCCTAGGTAGTTAAGCATAGTGATAAGCCAATTAACCTGATTTCCCCTTCCTTGTTATCTCCCCTTAATAAATCAGATTTGTGTGTTGCAACTACACCCTGGCTGGTTTGTGCATCCCTGTTGAATTGCTGTATAGTGACTGTGATATAACTGTATCTTATTCTACAGGGGGTCCCCGGAGTGAGCTAAGAGATACTACCCGGGGGGTAAGTGTATTGGTGAAAAGCATTGTTGGTACCCAGTGTGAGCCACTAGTGGGACAAAAGGGGGGGTTGCAGTAACCCAGAGGCCTGTGACCGAGGCAATCTCGACAGTATTAACCCCGACCTCTGGGTGGAGGCACCCGCCAACGGATCTGGGCCCTTCACCCTGTCTCTGTGGAGGCAGGCAGGGGTAGTGGCCCTAAGGGTAGCACCCCCTGGGGTTACAAATGGAACTCCCTCCCCCAGCCTGTCTGGCACTCTGCCTCACCTAAAATCCCCTCCTCCCTCTTAAGGAACCTCCCCGTCTGTACTTGCACCTAATCTAAATATACTAAATAATTACTCCTTCACCTTATTTTGTTGCCCCCTGGGTTGCGCACTGTGGATCCCAAGGTGGTAAACTGGGTCCCAAGGTGGTTGAATGACAAGACATAGAGGGTGGTGGTAAATGGCATTCAATCCGAGGAAAGTTACATCACTCTGTCCCTTGTAATCTGTCAAGAGTGATTATGTTTGTTTTGTTGCTGTGTTCTCTAAGTTTTGCACTGTTTATAACTTTGCCTGTAGCTGACTCAGTACCTCCTTGTCTTCTGATGTACACTGCATATCAAACTTTATACCCTCTGTAAAATTTTAATTAATACATGTGTAAGTTTATACTGAATATGACGTTTATATCTGTTTGTATCCCTTTCCTTTATCCCTCCCCCACCCAGGATGCATCTGAAACAAGCTTTTGCTCAGTATGCCTTTTTTGGGTGTAACCCCCTACAAATGGGGGTTCCCCAAAAATCTTCCTAGGCTTACCTAAAAGCTCACTGCCAGGTTGGTGTCCAGCATCCTAGCCGTTTAAATATTACTGCCAGAGAGTGCCTGTATAGCCTCTGTGTACTGTCTCTTTAAGAGCTGCCTGGATTGCAGTCATAAGAAATCTGAGAGGTATCTCTGTTGAAAGATGTAACTATTTGCTGAAAATGATTTAGAGCGATAATGATAATGTAGTTTGTCTAACCTGCCTTCTTTGCAGCAAGGACTGTTTTGTTTATCCCCACCATTTGGCCCGGGACTGCAAATTGGACCAATCAATAGTGATGAGATCTAAAATGGAGCCGGACTACAGGAGCTGTCTGGAGTCAAAATCTGTAGGAATTTTAGTTTTGGGCTTTTGGCGCACTTTTGCAACTGAAGGGGGGCTCTTGCTTTGACTGACAACCAAATCAGCCCACCAAACCTTTTGGATCTGTGGGAAATCCCCAGGCTGCCTGCTGTTTCAGGCAGATCTAAGTTTGGAGCTGAAGAAGCAACATGCTTGAGAGAGTCAAGTAATTTTGAGCAGCAGTTCTGTGTAGTTTTGCATGGGAGAACTGTAAAAGGGCTGAGTTTCGGCCTGCCTCTCTGCCTGCTGTCCCTGAGAGGGAGAGAAGACAATTATTTGGACTAAATCCAAGTTTGTGAGAGCAAAGTAAGCCACTGATTTTTACCAGGCTCATACCTGAAGAAGACCGAAGATTTTGGTGAATTGATCGCCTGTCAGGATTTCCAGCTGCTTTTGAATCCGGTTTGTGCAGAGACTCTGTGATCATGACCGGAGGCGGTTTACCTGGTACAGTAGAATTTCCATACATGTAAATGTGTTGTGAGTTGTTAGTGGTAGTGATTTGGTTCCCCACTGTGTGAACTGTGTTCTGCTGCTTGGAAGCTGAATCCAGCCCAAAACGGACTGTATCTGAATCTGTCTCCATTTGGCGGGGCCTTGCCACACTGGCCCAGCCAGACTACCTGCTGCACAAAGAAAGCCATAGACGAGAGACCTGCGTGGGAATCAGCCCCCTGTTCCACGCTTGAACAGGAATGACACCTCGGCAAATCGTGTGAGCCCTGCTTCTCCTGGCACTTCAGATCAACCACCTGCTGTCTCAATTTTCGTCAAGCCTGTGTCCAGTCTTGGGTATTGTGAGTAATCATCAGGGTAGCTCTCTGCAACAACAGCCTAATCTAAAAGTGTGTCATCTGATTGTCTTGTTGTTTTCTTTTCACGAACTGAGCCCTCCGGCTCCGGATTACAAATAGTGTGTGTTGTGCATGTTGTTTTCTTCCATCACAGGGCTCCAACCAGCTGCAATGTTCCTGGCTAGCCCACCAATCTCCATCTGGGTACCCAGAGTGTGTGACTATTTATGGACCCTGAAGTGCATGCATAACTGTTTGATTGATAAGAGCCTTTAAGCAAATTAACCTGATTATACCTCTCCCTTGTTCAAGTCCCTTAAATAAATCAGATCTAACCTTTTTTTACATTTACCCTGACTGAGGTTCCAGTTTGTGCAAGAGTACTGTACTGCTGTTATTTGCTGTTTATAACCTTGTTTTACAAGGGGTCCCCAGGGCCGAGCCAGAGAAAAGCCCTGGTGGTAAGTGCAAACAGTGTGGGTATTTATGTGGTGTATCGGGTATTGTGAAAGTGATTATTGTGTATTTTTCCAGCCACTAGTAAAGAAAGAGGGGGGGTTACAGTGTCCCGGAGGGCTGTGCCCAGGTTAGCATGACCACTACCAACCCTGACCTCCAGGTGGAAGCCCCATTTCAGAACTCAGGCCCCTGAACCAGCTACTAGCCAAGCAGGCAGGGGTAGTAACCCTGGGATAGTGCCACCTAGGGGTTACATGGTAAAACATTTTAAATAAATAAATAAATAAATAAATATCTGATAACCTAAAGGTAATGAAACAATGTGAGAAGGCAATGGAGAGAGCCAGTGGATGCTAGGGTGCACAGAGAGAGGTATCACAGGCAGAAAAGGGAGGCTGTTATGCCACTGTATAGATCACTAGTGAGACCTCATCTGAGTACTGTGTCCAGCAGGGCTTCAGTTAACTCCATTTTAGGTGTATTTGACTCCAAAAATAAGGCAAAAACTTCCAAAATAAAGGGGAGGAAGTCATTGACTTCAAATGTAAAAACTAAATTCGATGACTTCCAAAACTGAAGACACAGAAGCTAATAAATTATGGATTTTTCTAAAAGAAGCTGTATTTTACCACTAATAGTTGTATTAACATTCATAAATTGATCCTTCTTAGAATACTGGCTTTTCAATTGTGTGTTCTGGGAAGTATTTTGACTTCCAAAAAATTGGAATGACTTCCAGATTTTGACTTATGGAAGTATTTGACTTCCACAAAAAATAAATTAACTGAACCCCTGGTGTCCAGTTCTAGAGGCCACATCTCCGGAAGGACATAGACAATATAGAGGCAGTCCAGAGAAGGGAAACAAAAATGGTGCAAGGACTGCACCAAAAGTCATATGAGGAAAGACTAAAGAACCTCAACATGTATTCCCTGTAGGAGAGAGAGGGGTGATATGATAGAGACAGTCGAGTACCTCAGGGGTATAAACAAGGTACAGGAAGGTTGCATCTTTCAGAAAAGAAGGTGTACAAGAACAAAGAGGGGTAGGCTCGGAGCTAGCGTGAAGTACTTTTCACAGAAGAATAGTGGATCCTTGGAACTGCCTCCCTGCAGAGGTGGTGGAGGAAAAACAGTAGGGGAATTCAAGAATGCATGGGATTGACATAAGTGTACTCTAGCAATAGGAAAGAGGTTAAGTCGCAGATCAGCTATGGTCTGCGGTATTGCATTAGGAAGGAAAAGGGCAGACTAGGTGGCCACACTGTCCTTATCTGAAGTCACCATCTATGCTTCTATGTTTTCATTCACTAACAGAGAAAACAATACAAAAAAAAACATTCAGCTTAAAGGAAAACTACACCTTCATATCATGTAAATTTTGTTTCCATGTCAACAGACATCTCTTTTCATTTAGCTGTTAGAGATATATGTAATTGCTTTAGTTTATTTTCACTGTTCATACTAGTCTCTGCAACTATCCTGGGGGGTCTCCATTTTCTGGTTGTGGAAATCTTATTGTCCCTGAGAACCGCATTAACATATGGAAAGATATGTCAGTGTATCCCCACCCCACAAATGGGGGTTCGAAAAAGTCTTCCTTGAGCTTGCCTAAATGTTCACTGCCAGGCTGGTGTCCTGCGTTTTAGCAGTTTAAATGTGATTGCCAGAGAGTGCCTGTATAGCCTCTGTGTACTGTCTCTTTAAGAGCTGCCTGGATTGCAGTCATAAGTAATCTGAGAGGGTGCTCTGCTGAAAGATGTAACTATTTGCTGAAAATGATTTAGAGTGATAATGATAATGTAGATTGTCTAACCTGCCTTCTTTGCAGCAAGGACTGTTTTGTTTGTCTCTACTATCTTGGTCCTGGACTGCCGAATTGGACCAATCAGTACTGGTGGGACCTAAAATGGAGCCGGACTACAGGAGCTGTCTGGAGTCAAAATCTGTAGGAATTGTAGTTTTGGGCTTTTGGCACCTTTTTGCACCTAAAGGGGTGTTGTGACTGACAGACAAATCAGCCAACCAAACCTTTTGGATTCTGGGGAAAGTCTCAGGCTTGCTGGCAGTTGAGTCAGATCTAAGTTGGGAGCTGAAGAAGCAACAGCTTGAGACAGTCAAGCAGCCGTCTGAGTAGTTTTGCACGGGAGAACTGTGGAAAGGCCTGAGTTGTGGCCTGCATGTCTGCCTGCTGCCCCAATTATTTCGAACTAAATCCGAGTTTGTGAGAACAAAGTAAGCCACTGATTTTTTACCAGGCTCATACCTGAAGAAGACCGAAGATTTAGCTGAATGCGATCGGCCTATCAGGATTTCCAGCTGCTTTTGAATCCCCAGTTTGTGCAGAGACTCTACGATCGTGACCGGAGAGTGGTTTACCTGGTACAGTAGAATTTCCTTACATATAAATGTGTTGTGAGTTGTTAGTGGGTGTGATTTGGTTCCCCACTGTAGACCTGTGTTCTGTTGCTGGAAGCTGTATCTAGCCCAAAATGGACTGTATCCGATTTGTCTCCATTTGGCGGGGCCTTGCCACACTGGCCCAGCCAGACTACCCGCTGCATGGAGAAAGCCATTGACGAGAGACGTGCGTGGGGATCAGCCCCCTGCTCCACGCTTGAACAGGAATGATGCTTCAGCGATTCGTGTGTGCCCTGCTTCTCCTGGCACTCCAGACTAACCACTTGCTTTCTCGATTTTTGTCCAGCCTGTGTCCAGTCTTGGGTATTGTGAGCAATAATCAAGGTAGCTCTCTGCAACAACAGCCTAATCTAAAAGTGTGTCATCTAATTGTCTTGTTGTTTTCTTTTCACGAACTGAGCCCTCCGGCTCCGGATTACAAATAGTGTGTGTTGTGCATGTTGTTTTCTTCCATCACAGGGCCCCAACCAGCTGCAACGTTCCTGGCTAGCCCACCATTCTCCATCTGGGTACCCAGATTGTGTGACTGTTTATGGACCCTGAAGTGCATGCATAACTGTTTGATTGATATAGCCTTTAAGCAAATTAACCTGATTACGCCCTTCCCTTGTTCAAGTTCCTTAAACAAATCAGATCCAACTCTTCTTTGCATTTACCCTGACTGTGGCTCCAGTTTGTGCAAGAGTACTGTACTGCTGTTATTTGCTGTGTATAACCTTGTTTTACAGAGGGTCCCCAGGGTCAGGCCAGAGGAAAGCCCTGGTGGCAAGTGCAAACAATGTGGGTACTTGTGTGGTGTATCAGGAGTATTGTGAAAGTGATTACTGTGTATTGTTCCAGCCACTAGTAAGGAAATTGGGAGGGTTACAGGGTCCCGGAGGGCTGTGCCCAGGTTAGCTTTACCACTACCAACCCTGACCTCCGGGTGGAGGCACCCGTTTCAGAACTCAGGCCCCTTAACCTGTTACTAGCCAACCAGGCAGGGGTAGCAGCCCTTGGGATAACCCCACATGGGGGTTACATTTTGGAGGCTCACCACTGGGATTTTGTGCCTCTAGTGGCCAAAAATTGTGAAATATTGTTAAAGATTAATGGCTACCCCAGTAGAAATGGCTGTACACCAGTTGGTGGGGTGGTGTACTGGGCAGGAGATCGACCCCCAAAATGCTCTGCTTATACTGGATATTCCCCTGGGTACGAGCAAGGACATTGTAAAGGGAGCACTCTCCAAAGCTGAATGTTTAAAAAATCCGGTGGTGGTGGGTCGACAGGCTGATTTGATCGCCCAGACTTTCATAGCCTTGGTAGAGTGTAGTGACCTCATGGACAGCTCTAAAGTGCCACAGACTGTTGCCTCAGAAGGGTCCCAGCCGCCTGGACAGTGATAACAAAAGACAGTACAGACCCTGGGGAGGATGAGCTCCCACCATTATCTGAGACTTTGAGGAGAAATTTGCTGGTTGTTGCTGGAGGAAGGGAAAACCGCAGAGGATTTTCAGAAACTGTTCCTGCCACCTGGAGGTGTTCTTTTCCAACACCTCCTTCCACTCTAGCACCTGTTACTGCCCTGCTTTCGGTGCCTGTGCCAATGCTGGCTCCTATATCTGTACCCGCCATTAATCACGACTCCTACCAAAGGCTGAGAATCTTCTCAGGCACTCTCACCATCCCCCAGGGGGACAATGATTGGGAGACCTGGATCGACTATGTTGCCCCCTTGGTACCCAAGTGACAGTGTGCAGAGGCTGAGAAGCAGAAAAGAATCACAGAATCTTTGAGGGGCCCTGTCCTTGAAGCCATTATATTTTTGAGGTCCACGAACCCTGATGCATCGGCTTAGAAGTACCTATCTGTACTTGAAGGCAATTTTGGGAGCATTGAGTCAGGGGAAACGTTGATGTGGAAATTCCAAGGTACCAAGCAATGGAAGGGGGAAAGTTTGTCTGTGTATGTTATACCCTAGAAAAAGCTCTCATGGAAAGCTTACCGAAAGGTGGGGTAGCTGCTAGTGATTTGAACCATGTGAGATTGGGGCATATACTGCAACATACCAAGCATTCTAAACTGCAGATCACCCAGTTAAGGCTCCAGGATAGAGAGGTAATCCATCTGACTACTGTGACTTGATAAAAGAACTCCGGGAGGTAGAAGGTGAAGAGGAGATTGTAATTATGGGGTGAATGCAGCCCAAGTGATCATGGCACGGAAGGCCCTTCCAAATGGAGACCACTAAGAGTGTCCGTCGTGGACTAAACGTGGGGGGAGGAGTTAGAAGGAAGTCAGAAAAGCACAACCGGGTGCATTTGCTGAGGTATCCCCTGCTGACAGAGATCCTAGTCCCTGTCAGAACGTGACTGTTATGGGGTGGGGGTGCACCCTCAGACATCCTCTACTGGGGGTGGCTTCTCAGCTGAGCTCAAGGAATTGACTGCCACTCTAAAGGAACTTTTGAGACATGGTACACTACCCACAGAAGTCAGATCACAATCTCCTGTAGATGTTCCAGCATTCCCTGCTATGTTTTCCCCAAGGATGCCCAGAGAGCGTGTCATTTGTCACAACTGCGGCAAGGATGGCCACATGAAGAGGGAATGCCAGTCTCAGAAGGACTTAGAGAAAGTGGTGAACCAGCTTCAAGAAAAGCTTCAGAAAATGAGTCAGTGGTCAAGGGGTGCATGAAATGACCGCAGTAAAAGCTCCGGCCATCCTAACTCAAACCCCTCTGTGGCTAAATCGTCTGTCCAGGCCCCTGCTGTTGTCCCTCCAGACTGGTCCAAAATAGTAGGCCTTTTAATGGAGACTACAGTGACTGTGAATGATATTCATACTCGGGCTGTGCTTGACAGTGGGTCGTAAGTGACCACTGTATTCCAGAACTGGTATGACAAACACTTATCTGATGTGCCTTTGCAATCCCAGGAAGGCATGCATGTGTGGGGCCTGAGCAACAAGTCTTATCCCTACCTAGGGTATGTCTGCCTCTGGTTGTCTTTTCCTGTAACTGTAACTGGTGTAGAGAAGTGAGTAGAGACACTGGCCCTAGTGTGTCCCCACACCGGACTGTATGATGGGCGCCCCCTGTAAATTGAGACATATGCCCATATGTTTGGGAGACTGGCGCAACTCTGTCACGAGAAACAAGACGGACTGGAAGGGCCCTGAGAATTCCGGCTCTGATCAAGAGGGCCTATGATTTGCAACAGAAACCCGAAAAGGCAGACCAGGATGAATCAGTGGAGGATCTTGTGGAAGAGAAGGATCCTGAGTCACATGGTATCGCCTCACCAGTGTACCTTCTAAGGGAGGTCCCTGAAAGATGTCAAGAATAAAATACTGATGTTGGATGCCAGGCTATGGAAGAATTGCTAGAAGGATTATTGGTCAAGCCCAGTATCTTGCCTGCTCGTGCCCATGCCTATGCACGATGAGTGATGGTCCAGATTCACAATGTATCTGATCGAGATCCGGTAAACAGAGGGTGCACCATAGCTACAGTACACTGCGTAAATGCTGCAGTATTGCTCAGCAACAAGCACCCTGATGAGAAGGAGAGAGTGACCCCAGACTTGTTTGACTTTGGTGACTCCCACTGCCAGCTGAATGGAAGGCTAGAATTAGCAAGAAACTGGCCTCAGAGAGACCAAGTGTTTTCGCTGGAAGGAAAGGGATGTGGGATGTGTCCAAGGTGTGGAGCATCACAATGCCTGCACAATGAATGGCCATTTCATGAGAGGTCCCGAGCGCTAGCCTCAGTAGACATAGATGATGTTAGAAGACACCTGCAGGAAATGCTTGCTGCTGGCATGATACAAGAATCCAGGAGTCCATACGCCTCTCCCATTGTGGTTGTGCGTAAGAAGAATGGGTCTGTGAGGATGTGTGTTGATTATCGAACCCTGAACCGGTTAAGATTTGGGAGGGACTTAAGAAAGTTTAAATTTTACAGGGACGGTGACAGGAACTTGAGAAAGTTTAAATTTTACAGAGATGGTGGTTAAGCCATGGAGCAGCCTTCTGGGAGAGATGGTAGAGGCAAAAACCCTGTCTAGATAACAAGTTTCCAGGTAAGATAGGGTATAACTAGTGGTGTGCAAGTGCCAATAATTCACTTAACCAATTAATTTGTGAAGTTCTGCCACTTTATTTATTTATTAAATTTTGTTAACCGGGTAGGCCCGCTGGGCCTCGAAGGTCCCTTTTTCAGGGGCGACCCGGAGATTGTTACATAAGGTTTGAACATACAGAGAGGTATCACAGAGTCATACAGATCGTACAGGGTTACTAAGACAGTATACAATTTCCCAATTTTGTGCAAGAGGGCAGGAGGTACATAGTATTAGTTGGTACAGTCATAGTACAGCGCAGTGCATATGTTACAAGATACAGCAATACAGATCAGTACATGTAGGGTCCGCTGATGCGCTAAGAGTAGTACACATAATACGGGTTATGAATACACCATACAGTTTCTGTGGATGCGGCAACAAATACATTATAGTGTAGAATACAGCAGTGACGCCAGGGTGGAGAGGTATCAGTGCTTTTGTGTCTATGGGAGGTTCCGTACGGTATAGTGAACCAGCTCAAGCTGACGTTAGTCGTTACCCTTGTAGGGGAGCGATGTCTAGTTGGTATGGATTGATATTAGGTGTGATTGTCTTAGCTGTTGAGGCAGTTGCAGGGACTTGGTTTGTTAATGTGAGCACATAGCCCCCTCTGAAAGATGGCTAATGTCGGTGCCTCCTGAAGATGGCTGGGGAGATTGTTGCATGACTCCGGGGCTAGGTGAGTAAAGGATTTTCTCCCTGCAACTGTGCAGGTCCGGGAGTCTCCAGGAGTTTTTGTTCGAGGACGGAGCGGTCGCCTGAGCGGCTTTTGGGCAAGTAGTCCATTCAGGCCTGCTAGTGGATGGGCATCCTGGAGCAGGTCCAGTTTATAGGGATACTGGAGCCTATTGTCCAGGGATGGCCAGTTGAGGGCAGTGAGGGCATCACAGTGGGGTCCTCGGCAGGATTTTGAGCAAAGCGAGCTATTTTGTGGTATAGGGTCAGGAGTCTGCTCTGGTCCGCTTTTGGTGGTGCTGAGTATGATGGGACCGTATAGGTTAAGGTCGGAGAAGGATGGTTGTGAGATGGCCAGTCTAGTCTCTGGTATCATATTGCTAAGGTGATAGAGAAGGCCCAGTTTTTGATGTATGTTTTTGTTACAGCATCCACTTGGGGCTTAAGGTGAGGCCCTGGTCTAGTATGAGATCAAGGTATTTGACTGATTGTACCACCTCTATGTTGGAGCCGGCCAAGGTAGTGAGTGGCAGGAGATGGTCCCTGGAGAGGTCCAGGGATTTTGGCCCAAACAGCATGGCCTTGGTCTTAGCGGGGTTGAGGACAAGGCAGTTCTCAGTTAGCCAAGTCTCAGCCTTGGTGAAGTCGTTTTGGAGCCTAGGTTCTAGATCGGATGGGTGATCCCCAGTTCTATAGAGTACTGCATCATCTGCGTACTGTACTAAGGATCTTCTACCGCAATGCTCATGGAGGTCATTTGTGAATAGGGAGATCATAAGTGGACCTAAGATTGATCCCTGAGGGACTCCCTCAGTTAAGGGTAGGGGTTGTGAGGTGGCCCCTTTCCACTTGACCTGTTGAGTGTGGTCCATGAGGTAATTGCAGATCCAATTGAAGGAGTGTTGATCCAGCCCTAGTTGGCTAAGCTTTGTTAGCAAGAGTGAGTGATCCACCAGGTCGAAGGCCTTAGAGAGGTCTATGAATACAGCCTCAGTTGGGGTACCCTTGTCCCAGGCTGTTAGGACATCAGAGGTGAATTTGATGAGGGCAGTATCGGTACCATGCTTTGGTCTAAAGCCGTGTTGTGTGGGTGCCAGTAACCTGTTTGCTTCCAGGTAATCTCTGAGTTGGCTGTAAACGAGCCACTCCTGGATTTTAGCCAAGTGGCAGAGGATGGAGATGGGCCTGTAGTTTCCTATAGGTTCCCTTGCTCCACCCTTGTGGATTGGGTTACATGTGGCCTTTTCCATGTTAGGGGGACTGCACCTTCCTGTAGGGATCTGTTTATTAAGTGCATCACGGACAATGAGATGGCTGGGGTGACAGCCCTGAGCAGCCTTGGATCCAGCCCATCGGGTCCCAGAGATCCACTGGGTTTTAAGGATTGAAGGAGGGCCAGCACGTCTTTGGTACGCACTATCTGTAGATGGAAGTTGGTGATCGTAGGGTTCCAAGTTTCAGTCACCGTTGGGCTCTGAGAGCTGCGAGTGGTGTTGGGTCTGAGCGCCCCCAGGTTGGTAAAAAAGTGATTGAAGGCTGTAGCGACCTCCTCTCCATCATTGAGAGAAGTTCTGTTGTATGTTATGTTACCCTGCTGGGGCGGTTTAGTGCCTTTTATCAGGGAGCTGATACTTGTCCAGAAGGACTTTGGGTCAGTTAGAGTTTGCCTCTGCAGGGATTTTAAGTAGTCCCTTTTGGCATTCTTGGAGCTTCTTTGGCACCGATTCCGCAGGGATCTATAGGCAGAGTGGTCAGCAGGGGAGGCGGAGCTCCTTGCTCTTTTCCAGGCTTTGTCTCGGGCTATCATCAGTGCCTTCAGTTCACATGATATCCACTTGTGGCAATGGCCCTTGGCTCGTCTGGTTGTAACTGGGGAGTGCATGTTTGCCACAGCAGAGAACGTGCACTGGAAAAACTGCGCTGCATCGTCCATGCTCCCTAGGTCTCTCACCGAAGACCAGTCTATGTTTCATAGGGACCTCTGGAACGCCTCAGCCAACAATCCAGAGAAGTCCCTGGCCACTATGAGCTTGGGCGGGGTCCTGGGAGGCCAGTTTTTCCATATGCAAAAGGAGGGTGAGTGGTCGCTTAGGGCGTCCGACATTACACCAGCCACTTGTAGGTTGGTGGGTTTGGAGGTGAGTATCCAGTCCAGGATAGAGTGATTCCCTGTTTTATGGTTATGCCTTGTGACCTCTGTGATGACCTGGGTCAGGTTAGCGCCTAGGAGTATAGCCTTATGTTTTTGCTCAGTGTTGGGATCCCACTTTATGTTGAAGTCCCCAAGGACCAACAGCCCAGTGAGTCGTGCCCCAGCTATTGGACTGATGAGGCTTTGGAGTGCGGCAGTGCCCCCCGATGGAGGGTTGTAGATACATCCTCTGGTCAGGTGTTTAGCATTGCCCAGGACAAGTTGGACGAATATTGATTCTAGTCCTGCTGTGTTTGGTGTTTCCACAGGGGACAAGGAAGCCGCCAGAGAGGATATCACACAGACAAGAACTCCCCCTCCTTTTTTCCCTTCCCTATCCTTTCAGAAGGAGTTGTAGTGGACTAGTTCCACTTCATGAGGGAGTATGTAAGGCTTCAGCCAAGTTTCAGAAATGGCTAGCACATCTGGTTTGTATGTGTCTACCCATGATTGTACCTCCAGCATCTTTGGTCGAAGGCTGCAGATGTTCATGTGGGCAACCCTTAGTCCCCTGGTGTAACACCATGTGGGGTCCCTGGATGATCCCAGAATGGAGTTAGCAGGCAGGGGCCCAGGGTTAGGGTGGATGTCACCAGCCCTCAATATTAGTATAAGTAGGATGAGGTGGAGGACCCCTTCCTTATAGGGGAGGATCGTTTTGATCGATCACCTGAGGCGCCACAGAAAATGAGATAACAGGCTCCCTTCAGGGCAAGTCTGTGCTTGTTAACTAGTGCGAGTGGGATTGAGGGAGAGTGACAATGTGTGGGGTGCAGTAGGTGTTGGTCCTGTACTCCCCTAGGCAGGTCGGGGTCAGGACAGACACTTATTTTGGCATCCACCCATCCTAAAGCGGCTACATATGGGAGTAACACTGCGATTATTCCAATGTAAGCCAGTGGCAAATTCATCTTCGAGCACCAGCACTGCTGAGAGTGCGGCTGGGCTACTGTGCTGCGCATCCTATTGCACCTCTGTTCCAATACCAGACAGTGGTGCTAAGGGAGCAGGGTTCCCTAGGTTTCAGCTATTCAGACTTTCACAGTGGAGGAGAGCAGCAACTACATGCAGGTAAGCAACAACACAACACTGAGGATCTATGTGATTCCTTTTTCTACTAACATCAGAGTGCTATGCTGTATGGCAGGAACAGATGCCAGACTAGTAAATATGAGAGCTGCACTGATTGAGTTGGATTATGGAGTCCCGCTTGGGCGGCCTCTAGCAGCGGCAGCTGAGAAGCTGCTAATGGTAAAGTGAGCTGATAGGCTCATGCGCCCACGTGGTGTGAGGTATATAACTCTGAGCCGACACGCAGCGTCAGCGGGGCCTACTATCTCTCAGGACTGGCATCCTCCGTTTCTGCCTCGTGGCTGTGGCGATGGCGTTAATTCCTACCTTCCCAGCGATGCGAGGGAGGGCTCCTTCACTTGACTCGCAACCTAACTTCCCTTCGGGGGGGGGGGTGTTCTGCGGCATCCTCGGCAGCACACCAATCTGTGGAGCAGAAGACGAACGTACAGTTTTATATCGGGTGAGCTACTTTGTTTTCACCACAGTGGGAGGGGGTGAGTACAACTGGGAGAAAAGCAAAAGGGGGGGACAAGCAAAAAGGAGGGCGTATAATGCAGCGATTTATTTACTTTCTAAGCGTATAAATGTTATATGCAGATAAATTAGACACAGTAACTTGGCTTTTGTCTTGTGTTCCTAGTCGATTGAGATGAACTAAATCAGTTTAAACAGGACAGTGCAATCGAAGTTGGGAATCAGTTTAAATCGAAATCAGGTAAAAAATTGCAACATAGTTATAAAGTTGCCTATAGGGTCCCTAAATATATGCAATCAAGTCGGAAATCATTAAACACAGCTATCTGTGTAATTAGGTTCACTACAGGTTGTCCCCAAATACTGTAATCGTCCGAAACTTCAGCAAAGCTACCTGCGGGCTTATGGTACTGCAGGTTGTCTCTAAAACACAGTGCAATCAAAGTCAGAAACTGTCTGAACAAAGCTATCTGTAGTACTAAGGTGCACTACAGGTTGTCCCCAAAAATTCAATGCTTTCAGTCAGCAATCGGTTAACAAAACCTATCTACACTGTGGAAGGGCATTAAATCTACTACAATCTCTCAGGACCGGCGCTCCCGTTTCGCCTTTGCAAAGCTATTCCCGCCTGCGGCGCTAATTCGCAGTAGAGCAGCAACTCACGTGTCACCTCACGCCCCCCATCATGTTAACTGCCATTGTGTTATAAACATTTTTTTTATTATATTCTTTTGGGAAGGGAAAATTCTTTTCATCTATTTTGTTTCAGACAGCACTGCTTATCCCTTGGGTGAGGTGTTATCTACTACCATTAGTTTTACTGTGCGCTTTGTTTTTTAATCTTACTGTGCTTTGTGGCACCAGGATGGCTTCCCATGAGCCGTACCATGTACCTGACCACTGCTGTCAGTGGAACCGAGGCTTACCTCACCCAAGAGTTCCTCCCCAACTTACCCCCCAGTGCTGGTCCTCCAGGGCTTCCCTTTACCCTGCTGGACGCCACACTCAGTGTCTGAAGAGGCAGCCCCAGGTTGGCTGTGCGGTGGCAGCTGCCCAAGGCAAGAAGCATTCAGCTCATCCGGCAAGGTTTTCCTGGTGACTGTGGGAGGTGTGGCATGCAATGACACAGCGGTGTGAATATGCCATGCGTTCGGCATGCCCCCCATTCACTTCTGGGCTGATGGTGGCTGGACATCCTGTGGTCATCCAGGAGCACTGCACCAGAGATGCTACACCCCCCCCCCTTGGCTGTGGAGAGCATGCAAGGGCCGCTCAATCCACCTTCGCCAGCTGGCCCTCTAGCAACAGCGGTCCGTTCCGGAACCCTGGTTGCCAGCATCGCAAACAGTAGCGCTACTGCTAGACCAGTGGGCCGACTACTTTGCCGGCTTTCTTTGTCATCCATTCTGTAATAACATAAAAATATTATGTATATAAAAAAATGACTGGGAAGAGATGCTCTGCTAAAAGAACAGCTGTCAGGAAGGTGTCAAAGATGTCCAGAAGGGGAACTGGATGGCTCAGTAGATTGGTAGCAGATTAAGGAGCCTTTCATCTCTAGGTCATGGGTTCAAATCCAGCACAGGTCCGTAGTGGTCAAAGCCATTATTACTTAAGATCTGTCCACTGGCCTATGTGAAGTGAGTTGTGGTGGTCTCCGTTCAGTTCCAGTGGTGCACCAATGGGCGGCAGCCCTACCGACAGTCAGTCGGCGAGGGGCGGGCAGCAGGCGGGTGGATGCTGTCGCCGCGGCCGCGGGGAG